>CAWUFW010010975.1:0-652196 GCA_963921515.1 Calotriton arnoldi
CATCAATAATGCTCAAATCTAGGGTTATATTTTATCTGCGTCTTCCTCATTAATATACCTTTTTGATTTGCAATCACAGTATTGCTACTATAATCTTGACAACAATTTTGAGTTTTTATCAGGTTTAAGATGATCTGTTCAACAGGAAAATGAATCAGACTTTTCTAATTTAACTGTATCAATGGACAACTTAATGAAAATTATCTTTTATTTAAGAATGAGAAAAGCAAAGTGCTGCTGAGATTTGAACTCAGGACCTCCTGTTTACTAGACAGGCGCTTTAACCAGCTAAGCCACAGCACCCGCTCAAAAATGCTGTA
This sequence comes from Calotriton arnoldi, assembly GCA_963921515.1. Classification (NCBI taxonomy): domain Eukaryota; kingdom Metazoa; phylum Chordata; class Amphibia; order Caudata; family Salamandridae; genus Calotriton; species Calotriton arnoldi. The sequence continues at coordinate 321 of CAWUFW010010975.1, forward strand.
ATGAACGGTTTGCCTTATGGTGGTAAAGAGAATTCTGATTTTTCACTTTGATAATCTTTTCTAAGTTCAAACAACTCTCTACTCAACCACATTAGACGAGGACATGCATCTTATTCATAAACACCTCATTAATATATTGCTTACCCTATTCATAGAATTTTGAATTATGTCTTGTTCAAGAATGCATTTATTGATTTCAACTCTAGAATGATCTTTTATCTCTATCTTGCTCTTTGTCATTCTATTTCCATTTTTCATTCAAGACATTACTTTGAAAATCTCCACAATACCGAGTGTTTTATTTCAATTTAAGATGATCCATACCAAAGTTCACAGAACAAGACTTTTCTTTTTAAATTGAATTACACATTTGCTTGATGAAAATGATTCTTACATGTATGGAGCCAAAACTAAGGTGCTGATGAGATTTGAACTCAGAATTTCCTGTTTATGAGACAGGTGCTTAAACCACTTAGCCACAGCACCTACTTTAGTTGTAAAGAAGGGATCATTAATTTAGCATTGGTGATCGAATTCAGTGCCTGCAATAAAGTTTCTTTATATGCATTCCAATGTTAAACAAGAAAGGATTCCTAATCTCTGAACAAGAATAGCTATGTTTTAATAAAAAAGAACACTTTTTAAACTCAACTACATTCTTTGAATAGTTTACAAATAATTGTTTCACATAAATACATCAATATTACTCAAATCTGGGGTTATATTTCATCTGCGTCTTCCTCATTGATATACCTTTTTCATTTTACAATCACAGTATTGCTACTTTAATCTTGACAACACTGAGTTTTTATTAGGTTTAAGATGATCTGTTCAACAGGAAGATTAATCATCTTTTCTAATTTAATTGTATCAAAGGACGACTTAAGGAAAATTATTTCTTATGTAGAATGAGTAAAGCAAGGTGCTGCTGAGTTTGAACTCAGGATCTTCTGTTTACTAGACAGGCGCTTTAACCAGCTAAGACACAGCACCTTGTTGAAAACACTTTAAGGAACAGTTTGCCTTATGGTTTCAAGAGAATCCTGATTTTTCACTTTCATAATCTTTTCTAAGTTCAAACAACTCTCTACTCAATCACTTTAGACGAGGACACTAATCTTATTCATAAACACCTCATTAATATTTTGCTTACCCTATTCATATAATTTTGAATTATGCCTTGTTCAAGAATGCATTTATTGAATTCAACTCTAGAATGATCTTTTATCTCTATCTTGCACTTTGTCATTCTCTTTTCCCTTTTTCATTCAAGGCATTACTTTGAAAATCTACACAATACCAAGTGTTTTATTTCAATTTAAGATGATCCATACCAAAGTTCACAGAACAAGACTTTTCTTTTTAAATTGTATTACACATTTGCTTAATGGAAATGATTCTTACATGTATGGAGCCAAAAACAACGTGCTGCTGAGATTTGAATTCAGGATGTCCTGTTCACGAAACAGGCGCTTTAACCACTTAGCCAGAGAACCTACTTTAGTGATGAAGAAGGTATCATTAATTTAGTATTGGTGATCGAATTTGGTGCCTGCAATAAAGTTTCTTTATATGTATTCCAATGTTAAACAAAAAGGATTCCTAATCTCCAAACAAGAATAACAATGTTTTAATTAAAAAAAAAAAACACTTTTTAAACTCAATTCCTCTTTTTGAATAGTTTTAAAATAATAGTTTCACATAAATACATCAATAATGCTCAAATCTAGGGTTATATTTTATCTGCGTCTTCCTCATTAATATACCTTTTTGATTTGCAATCACAGTATTGCTACTATAATCTTGACAACAATTTTGAGTTTTTATCAGGTTTAAGATGATCTGTTCAACAGGAAAATGAATCAGACTTTTCTAATTTAACTGTATCAATGGACAACTTAATGAAAATTATCTTTTATTTAAGAATGAGAAAAGCAAAGTGCTGCTGAGATTTGAACTCAGGACCTCCTGTTTACTAGACAGGCGCTTTAACCAGCTAAGCCACAGCACCCTCTCAAAAATGCTGTAATGAACGGTTTGCCTTATGGTGGTAAAGAGAATTCTGATTTTTCACTTTGATAATCTTTTCTAAGTTCAAACAACTCTCTACTCAACCACATTAGACGAGGACATGCATCTTATTCATAAACACCTCATTAATATATTGCTTACCCTATTCATAGAATTTTGAATTATGTCTTGTTCAAGAATGCATTTATTGATTTCAACTCTAGAATGATCTTTTATCTCTATCTTGCTCTTTGTCATTCTCTTTCCATTTTTCATTCAAGACATTACTTTGAAAATCTCCACAATACCAAGTGTTTTATTTCAATTTAAGATGATCCATACCAAAGTTCACAGAACAAGACTTTTCTTTTTAAATTGAATTACACATTTGCTTGATGAAAATGATTCTTACATGTATGGAGCCAAAACTAAGGTGCTGCTGAGATTTGAACTCAGAATGTCCTGTTTAAGAGACAGGCGCTTAAACCACTTAGCCACAGCACCTACTTTAGTTGTAAAGAAGGGATCATTAATTTAGCATTGGTGATCGAATTCAGTGCCTGCAATAAAGTTTCTTTATATGCATTCCAATGTTAAACAAGAAAGGATTCCTAATCTCTGAACAAGAATAGCTATGTTTTAATAAAAAAGAACACTTTTTAAACTCAACTACATTCTTTGAATAGTTTACAAATAATTGTTTCACATAAATACATCAATATTACTCAAATCTGGGGTTATATTTCATCTGCGTCTTCCTCATTGATATACCTTTTTCATTTTACAATCACAGTATTGCTACTTTAATCTTGACAACTCTTTGAGTTTTTATTAGGTTTAAGATGATCTGTTCAACAGGAAGATTAATCATCTTTTCTAATTTAATTGTATCAAAGGACGACTTAAGGAAAATTATTTCTTATGTAGAATGAGTAAAGCAAGGTGCTGCTGAGTTTGAACTCAGGATCTTCTGTTTACTAGACAGGCGCTTTAACCAGCTAAGACACAGCACCTTGTTGAAAACACTTTAAGGAACAGTTTGCCTTATGGTTTCAAGAGAATCCTGATTTTTCACTTTCATAATCTTTTCTAAGTTCAAACAACTCTCTACTCAATCACTTTAGACGAGGACACTAATCTTATTCATAAACACCTCATTAATATTTTGCTTACCCTATTCATATAATTTTGAATTATGCCTTGTTCAAGAATGCATTCATTGAATTCAACTCTAGAATTATCTTTTATCTCTATCTTGCACTTTGTCATTCTCTTTTCCCTTTTTCATTCAAGGCATTACTTTGAAAGTCTTCACAATACCAAGTTTTTTTATTTCAATTTAAGATGACCCATTCTAAAGTTCACAGAACAAGACTTTTCTTTTTAAATTGTATTAAACATTTGCTTAATGGAAATGATTCTTACATGTATGGAGCCAAAAACAACGCGCTGCTGAGATTTGAATTCAGGATTTCCTGTTCAGGAGACAGGCGCTTTAACCACTTAGCCAGAGCACCTACTTTAGTGATGAAGAAGGTATCATTAATTTAGTATTGGTGATCGAATTTGGTGCCTGCAATAAAGTTTTTTTATATGTATTCCAATGTTAAACAAAAAGGATTCCTAATCTCCAAACAAGAATAACAATGCTTTAATTTAAAAAAAAAAACACTTTTTAAACTCAATTCCACTTTTTGAATAGTTTTAAAAAAATAGTTTCACATAAATACATCAATATTGCTCAAATCTAGGGTTATATTTTATCTGCATCTTCCTCATTAATATACCTTTTTGATTTCGCAATCACAGTATTGCTACTATAATCTTGACAACAATTTTGAGTTTTTATCAGGTTTAAGATGATCTGTTCAACAGGAAAATGAATCAGACTTTTCTAATTTAATTGTATCAATGGACGACTTAATGAAAATTATCTTTTATTTAAGAATGAGAAAAGCAAGGTGCTGATGAGATTTGAACTCAGGATCTCCTGTTTACTAGACAGGCGCTTTAACCAGCTAAGCCACAGCACCCTCTTGAAAACGCTGCAATGAACGGTTTGCCTTATGGTGTTCAAGAGAATGCTGATTTTTCACTTTGATATTCTTTTATAAGTTCAAACAACTCTCTACTCAACCACATTAGACGAGGACACTCATCTTATTCATAAACACCTCATTAATATATTGCTTACCCTATTCATAGAATTTTGAATTATATCTTGTTCAAGAATGCATTTATTGAATTCAACTCTAGAATGATCTTTTATCTCTATCTTGCTCTTTGTCATTCTCTTTTCCATTTTTCATTCAAGGCATTACTTTGAAAATCTACACAATACCAAGTGTTTTATTTCAATTTAAGATGATCCATACCAAAGTTCACAGAACAAGACTTTTCTTTTTAAATTGTATTACACATTTGCTTGATGAAAATGATTCTTACATGTATGGAGCCAAAACTAAGGTGCTGCTGAGATTTGAACTCAGGATTTCTTGTTTACGAGACAGGCGCTTTAACCACTTAGCCACAGCACCTACTTTAGTTGTAAAGAAGGGATCATTAATTTAGCATTGGTGATCGAATTCAGTGCCTGCAATAAAGTTTCTTTATATGCATTCCAATGTTAAACAAGAAAGGATTCCTAATCTCTGAACAAGAATAGCTATGTTTTAATAAAAAAGAACACTTTTTAAACTCAACTACATTCTTTGAATAGTTTACAAATAATTGTTTCACATAAATACATCAATATTGCTCAAATCTGGGGTTATATTTCCTCTGCGTCTTCCTCATTGATATACCTTTTTCATTTTACAATCACAGTATTGCTACTTTAATCTTGACAACACTTTGAGTTTTTATTAGGTTTAAGATGATCTGTTCAACAGGAAGATTAATCATCTTTTCTAATTTAATTGTATCAAAGGACGACTTAATGAAAATTATTTCTTATTTAGAATGAGTAAAGCAAGGTGCTTCTGAGTTTGAACTCAGGATCTTCTGTTTACTAGACAGGCGCATTAACCAGCTAAGCCACAGCAACCTCTTAAAAACACATTAAGGAACAGTTTGCCTTATGGTTTCAAGAGAATCCTGATTTTTCACTTTCATAATCTTTTCTAAGTTCAAACAACTCTCTACTCAATCACTTTAGACGAGGACACTAATCTTATTCATAAACACCTCATTAATATTTTGCTTACCGTATTCATATAATTTTGAATTATGCCTTGTTCAAGAATGCATTCATTGAATTCAACTCTAGAATGATCTTTTATATCTATCTTGCACTTTGTCATTCTCTTTTCCCTTTTTCATTCAAGGCATTACTTTGAAAGTCTTCACAATACCAAGTTTTTTATTTCAATTTAAGATGACCCATTCTAAAGTTCACAGAACAAGACTTTTCTTTTTAAATTGTATTAAACATTTGCTTAATGGAAATGATTCTTACATGTATGGAGCCAAAAACAACGCGCTGCTGAGATTTGAATTCAGGATTTCCTGTTCACGAGACAGGCGCTTTAACCACTTAGCCAGAGCACCTACTTTAGTGATGAAGAAGGTATCATTAATTTAGTATTGGTGATCGAATTTGGTGCCTGCAATAAAGTTTCTTTATATGTATTCCAATGTTAAACAAAAAGGATTCCTAATCTCCAAACAAGAATAACAATGTTTTAATTAAAAAAAAACACTTTTTAAACTCAATTCCACTTTTTGAATAGTTTTAAAATAATAGTTTCACATAAATACATCAATATTGCTCAAATCTAGGGTTATATTTTATCTGCGTCTTCCTCATTAATATACCTTTTTGATTTTGCAATCACAGTATTGCTACTATAATCTTGACAACAATTTTGAGTTTTTATCAGGTTTAAGATGATCTGTTCAACAGGAAAATGAATCAGACTTTTCTAATTTAATTGTATCAATGGACAACTTAATGAAAATTATCTTTTATTTAAGAATGAGAAAAGAAAAGTGCTGCTGAGATTTGAACTCAGGACCTCCTGTTTACTAGACAGGCGCTTTAAACAGCTAAGCCACAGCACCCTCTCGAAAATGCTGTAATGAACGGTTTGCCTTATGGTGGTAAAGAGAATTCTGATTTTTCACTTTGATAATCTTTTCTAAGTTCAAACAACTCTCTACTCAACCACATTAGACGAGGACATGCATCTTATTCATAAACACCTCATTAATATATTGCTTACCCTATTCATAGAATTTTGAATTATGTCTTGTTCAAGAATGCATTTATTGATTTCAACTCTAGAATGATCTTTTATCTCTATCTTGCTCTTTGTCATTCTCTTTTCCATTTTTCATTCAAGACATTACTTTGAAAATCTCCACAATACCAAGTGTTTTATTTCAATTTAAGATGATCCATACCAAAGTTCACAGAACAAGACTTTTCTTTTTAAATTGAACTACACATTTGCTTGATGAAAATGATTCTTACATGTATGGAGCCAAAACTAAGGTGCTGCTGAGATTTGAACTCAGAATTTTCTGTTTACGAGACAGGCGCTTAAACCACTTAGCCACAGCACCTACTTTAGTTGTAATGAAGGGATCATTAATTTAGCATTGGTGATCGAATTCAGTGCCTGCAATAAAGTTTCTTTATATGCATTCCAATGTTAAACAAGAAAGGATTCCTAATCTCTGAACAAGAATACCTATGTTTTAATAAAAAAGAACACTTTTTAAACTCAACTACATTCTTTGAATAGTTTACAAATAATTGTTTCACATAAATACATTAATATTGCTCAAATCTGGGGTTATATTTCATCTTCGTCTTCCTCATTGATATACCTTTTACATTTTACAATCACAGTATTGCTACTTTAATCTTGACAAAACTTTGAGTTTTTATTAGGTTTAAGATGATCTGTTCAACAGGAAGATTAATCATCTTTTCTAATTTAATTGTATCAAAGGACAAATTAATGAAAATTATTTCTTATGTAAAATTAGTAAAGCAAGGTGCTGCTGAGTTTGAACTCAGGATCTTCTGTTTACTAGACAGGCGCTTTAACCAATAAAGCCACAGCACCTTGTTGAAAACACTTTAAGGAACAGTTTGCCTTATGGTTTGAAGAGAATCCTGATTTTTCACTTTCATAATCTTTTCTAAGTTCAAACAACTCTCTACTCAATCACTTTAGACGAGGACACTAATCTTATTCATAAACACCTCATTAATATTTTGCTTACCCTATTCATATCATTTTGAATTATGCCTTGTTCAAGAATGCATTCATTGAATTCAACTCTAGAATGATCTTTTATGTCTATCTTGCACTTTGTCATTCTCATTCCCTTTTTCATTCAAGGCATTACTTTGAAAGTCTTCACAATACCAAGTGTTTTATTTCAATTTAAGGTGATCCATACCAAAGTTCACAGAACAAGACTTTTCTTTTTAAATTGTATTACACATTTGCTTGATGAAAATGATTCTTACATGTATGGAGCCAAAACTAAGGTGCTGCTGAGATTTGAACTCAGGATCTCCTGTTTACTAGACAGGCACTTTAACCAGCTAAGCCACAGCACCCTCTCGAAAATGCTGTAATGAACGGTTTGCCTTATGGTGTTCAAGAGAATCCTGATTTTTCACTTTGATAATCTTTTCTAAGTTCAAACAACTCTCTACTCAACCACATTAGATGAGGACACGCATCTTATTCATAAACACCTCATTAATATATTGCTTACCCTATTCATAGAATTTTGAATTATGTCTTGTTCAAGAATGCATTTATTGAATTCAACTCTAGAATGATCTTTTATCTCTATCTTGCTCTTTGTCATTCTCATTCCCTTTTTCATTCAAGGCATTACTTTGAAAGTCTTCACAATACCAAGTTTTTTATTTCAATTTAAGATGATCCATTCTAAAGTTCACAGAACAAGACTTTTCTTTTTAAATTGTATTAAACATTTGCTTAATGGAAATGATTCTTACATGTATGGAGCCAAAAACAACGCGCTGCTGAGATTTGAATTCAGGATTTCCTGTTCACAAGACAGGCGCTTTAACCACTTAGCCAGAGCACCTACTTTAGTGATGAAGAAGGTATCCTTAATTTAGTATTGGTGATCGAATTTGGTGTCTGCAATAAAGTTTCTTTATATGTATTCCAATGTTAAACAAAAAAGGATTCCTAATATCCAAACAAGAATAACAATGTTTTAATTAAAAAAAAAACACTTTTTAAACTCAATTCCACTTTTTGAATAGTTTTAAAATAATAGTTTCACGAAAATACATCAATATTGCTCAAATCTGGGGTTATATTTCATCTGCGTCTTCCTCATTGATATACCTTTTTCATTTTACAATCACAGTATTGCTACTTTAATCTTGACAACACTTTGAGTTTTTATTAGGTTTAAGATGATCTGTTCAACAGGAAGATTAATCATCTTTTCTAATTTAATTGTATCGAAGGACGACTTAAGGAAAATTATTTCTTATGGAGAATGAGTAAAGCAAGGTGCTGCTGAGTTTGAACTCAGGATCTTCTGTTTACTAGACAGGCGCTTTAACCAGCTAAGACACAGAACCTTGTTGAAAACACTTTAAGGAATAGTTTGCCTTATGGTTTCAAGAGAATCCTGATTTTTCACTTTCATAATCTTTTCTAAGTTCAAACAACTCTCTACTCAATCACTTTAGACGAGGACACTAATCTTATTCATAAAAACCTCATTAATATTTTGCTTACCTATTCATATAATTTTGAATTATGGCTTGTTCAAGAATGCATTCATTGAATTCAACTCTAGAATGATCTTTTATCTCTATCTTGCACTTTGTCATTCTCTTTTCCCTTTTTCATTCAAGGCATTACTTTGAAAGTCTTCACAATACCAAGTTTTTTTATTTCAATTTAAGATGACCCATTCTAAAGTTCACAGAACAAGACTTTTCTTTTTAAATTGTATTAAACATTTGCTTAATGGAAATGATTCTTACATGTATGGAGCCAAAAACTACACGCTGCTGAGATTTGAATTCAGGATTTCCTGTTCAGGAGACAGGCGCTTTAACCACTTAGCCAGAGCACCTACTTTAGTGATGAAGAAGGTATCATTAATTTAGTATTGGTGATCGAATTTGGTGCCTGCAATAAAGTTTTTTTATATGTATTCCAATGTTAAACAAAAAGGATTCCTAATCTCCAAACAAGAATAACAATGCTTTAATTTAAAAAAAAACACTTTTTAAACTCAATTCCACTTTTTGAATAGTTTTAAAATAATAGTTTCACATAAATACATCAATATTGCTCAAATCTGGGGTTATATTTCATCTGCGTCTTCCTCATTGATATACCTTTTTCATTTTACAATCACAGTATTGCTACTTTAATCTTGACAACACTTTGAGTTTTTATTAGGTTTAAAATGATCTGTTCAACAGGAAGATTAATCATCTTTTCTAATTTAATTGTATCAAAGGACGACTTAATGAAAATTATTTATTATTTAGAATGAGTAAAGCAAGGTGCTGCTGAGTTTGAACTCAGGATCTTCTGTTTACTAGACAGGCGCTTTAACCAGCTAAGCCACAGCAACCTCTTGAAAACACATTAAGGAACAGTTTGCCTTATGGTGTTCAAGAGAATCCTGATTTTTCACTTTGATAATCTTTTCTAAGTTCAAACAACTCTCTACTCAACCACATTAGACGAGGACACGCATCTTATTCATAAACACCTCATTAATATATTGCTTACCCTATTCATAGAATTTTGAATTATATCTTGTTCAATAATGCATTTATTGAATTCAACTCTAGAATGATCTTTTATCTCTATCTTGCTCTTTGTCATTCTCTTTTCCATTTTTCATTCAAGGCATTACTTTGAAAATCTGCACAATACCAAGTGTTTTATTTCAATTTAAGATTATCCATACCAAAGTTCACAGAACAAGACTTTTCTTTTTAAATTGTATTACACATTTGCTTAATGGAAATGATTCTTACATGTATGGAGCCAAAAACAACGCGCTGCTGAGATTTGAATTCAGGATTTCCTGTTCACGAAACACTTAGCCAGAGAACCTACTTTAGTGATGAAGAAGGTATCATTAATTTAGTATTGGTGATCGAATTTGGTGCCTGCAATAAAGTTTCTTTATATGTATTCCAATGTTAAACAAAAAGGATTCCTAATCTCCAAACAAGAATAACAATGTTTTAATTTAAAAAAAACACTTTTTAAACTCAATTCCTCTTTTTGAATAGTTTTAAAATAATAGTTTCACATAAATACATCAATAATGCTCAAATCTAGGGTTATATTTTATCTGCGTCTTCCTCATTAATATACCTTTTTGATTTTGCAATCACAGTATTGCTACTATAATCTTGACAACAATTTTGAGTTTTTATCAGGTTTAAGATGATCTGTTCAACAGGAAAATGAATCAGACTTTTCTAATTTAATTGTATCAATGGACAACTTAATGAAAATTATCTTTTATTTAAGAATGAGAAAAGCAAAGTGCTGCTGAGATTTGAACTCAGGACCTCCTGTTTACTAGACAGGCGCTTTAACCAGCTAAGCCACAGCACCCTCTCGAAAATGCTGTAATGAACGGTTTGCCTTATGGTGGTAAAGAGAATTCTGATTTTTCACTTTGATAATCTTTTCTAAGTTCAAACAACTCTCTACTCAACCACATTAGACGAGGACATGCATCTTATTCATAAACACCTCATTAATATATTGCTTACCCTATTCATAGAATTTTGAATGATGTCTTGTTCAAGAATGCATTTATTGATTTCAACTCTAGAATGATCTTTTATCTCTATCTTGCTCTTTGTCATTCTCTTTTCCATTTTTCATTCAAGACATTACTTTGAAAATCTCCACAATACCAAGTGTTTTATTTCAATTTAAGATGATCCATACCAAAGTTCACAGAATAAGACTTTTCTTTTTAAATTGAATTACACATTTGCTTGATGAAAATGATTCTTACATGTATGGAGCCAAAACTAAGGTGCTGCTGAGATTTGAACTCAGAATTTCCTGTTTAAGAGACAGGCGCTTAAACCACTTAGCCACAGCACCTACTTTAGTTGTAAAGAAGGGATCATTAATTTAGCATTGGTGATCGAATTCAGTGCCTGCAATAAAGTTTCTTTATATGCATTCCAATGTTAAACAAGAAAGGATTCCTTATCTCTGAACAAGAATAGCTATGTTTTAATAAAAAAGAACACTTTTTAAACTCAACTACATTCTTTGAATAGTTTACAAATAATTGTTTCACATAAATACATCAATATTACTCAAATCTGGGGTTATATTTCATCTGCGTCTTCCTCATTGATATACCTTTTTCATTTTACAATCACAGTATTGCTACTTTAATCTTGACAACACTTTGAGTTTTTATTAGGTTTAAGATGATCTGTTCAACAGGAAGATTAATCATCTTTTCTAATTTAATTGTATCAAAGGACGACTTAAGGAAAATTATTTCTTATGTAGAATGAGTAAAGCAAGGTGCTGCTGAGTTTGAACTCAGGATCCTCTGTTTACTAGACAGGCGCTTTAACCAGCTAAGACACAGCACCTTGTTGAAAACACTTTAAGGAACAGTTTGCCTTATGGTTTCAAGAGAATCCTGATTTTTCACTTTCATAATCTTTTCTAAGTTCAAACAACTCTCTACTCAATCACTTTAGACGAGGACACTAATCTTATTCATAAACACCTCATTAATATTTTGCTTACCCTATTCATATAATTTTGAATTATGCCTTGTTCAAGAATGCATTCATTGAATTCAACTCTAGAATGATCTTTTATCTCTATCTTGCACTTTGTCATTCTCTTTTCCCTTTTTCATTCAAGGCATTACTTTGAAAGTCTTCACAATACCAAGTTTTTTTATTTCAATTTAAGATGACCCATTCTAAAGTTCACAGAACAAGACTTTTCTTTTTAAATTGTATTAAACATTTGCTTAATGGAAATGATTCTTACATGTATGGAGCCAAAAACAACGCGCTGCTGAGATTTGAATTCAGGATTTCCTGTTCAGGAGACAGGCGCTTTAACCACTTAGCCAGAGCACCTACTTTAGTGATGAAGAAGGTATCATTAATTTAGTATTGGTGATCGAATTTGGTGCCTGCAATAAAGTTTTTTTATATGTATTCCAATGTTAAACAAAAAGGATTCCTAATCTCCAAACAAGAATAACAATGCTTTAATTTAAAAAAAAAACACTTTTTAAACTCAATTCCACTTTTTGAATAGTTTTAAAAAAATTGTGTCACATAAATACATCAATATTGCTCAAATCTAGGGTTATATTTTATCTGCGTCTTCCTCATTAATATACCTTTTTGATTTTGCAATCACAGTATTGCTACTTTAATCTTGACAACACTTTGAGTTTTTATTAGGTTTAAAATGATCTGTTCAACAGGAAGATTAATCATCTTTTCTAATTTAATTGTATCAAAGGACGACTTAATGAAAATGATTTCTTATTTAGAATGAGTAAAGCAAGGTGCTGCTGAGTTTGAACTCAGGATCTTCTGTTTACTAGACAGGCGCTTTAACCAGCTAAGCCACAGCAACCTCTTGAAAACACATTAAGGAACAGTTTGCCTTATGGTGTTCAAGAGAATCCTGATTTTTCACTTTGATAATCTTTTCTAAGTTCAAACAACTCTCTACTCAACCACATTAGACGAGGACACGCATCTTATTCATAAACACCTCATTAATATATTGCTTACCCTATTCATAGAATTTTGAATTATATCTTGTTCAATAATGCATTTATTGAATTCAACTCTAGAATGATCTTTTATCTCTATCTTGCTCTTTGTCATTCTCTTTTCCATTTTTCATTCAAGGCATTACTTTGAAAATCTGCACAATACCAAGTGTTTTATTTCAATTTAAGATTATCCATACCAAAGTTCACAGAACAAGACTTTTCTTTTTAAATTGTATTACACATTTGCTTAATGGAAATGATTCTTACATGTATGGAGCCAAAAACAACGCGCTGCTGAGATTTGAATTCAGGATTTCCTGTTCACGAAACAGGCGCTTTAACCACTTAGCCAGAGAACCTACTTTAGTGATGAAGAAGGTATCATTAATTTAGTATTGGTGATCGAATTTGGTGCCTGCAATAAAGTTTCTTTATATGTATTCCAATGTTAAACAAAAAGGATTCCTAATCTCCAAACAAGAATAACAATGTTTTAATTTAAAAAAACACTTTATAAACTCAATTCCTCTTTTTGAATAGTTTTAAAATAATAGTTTCACATAAATACATCAATAATGCTCAAATCTAGGGTTATATTTTATCTGCGTCTTCCTCATTAATATACCTTTTTGATTTTGCAATCACAGTATTGCTACTATAATCTTGACAACAATTTTGAGTTTTTATCAGGTTTAAGATGATCTGTTCAACAGGAAAATGAATCAGACTTTTCTAATTTAATTGTATCAATGGACGACTTAATGAAAATTATCTTTTATTTAAGAATGAGAAAAGCAAGGTGCTGCTGAGATTTGAACTCAGGATCTCCTGTTTACTAGACAGGCGCTTTAACCAGCTAAGCCACAGCACCCTCTTGAAAACGCTGTAATGAACGGTTTGCCTTATGGTGTTCAAGAGAATGCTGATTTTTCACTTTGATATTCTTTTCTAAGTTCAAACAACTCTCTACTCAAACACATTAGACGAGGACACTCATCTTATTCATAAACACCTCATTAATATATTGCTTACCCTATTCATAGAATTTTGAATTATATCTTGTTCAAGAATGCATTTATTGAATTCAACTCTAGAATGATCTTTTATCTCTATCTTGCTCTTTGTCATTCTCTTTTCCATTTTTCATTCAAGGCATTACTTTGAAAATCTACACAATACCAAGTGTTTTATTTCAATTTAAGATGATCCATACCAAAGTTCACAGAACAAGACTTTTCTTTTTAAATTGTATTACACATTTGCTTAATGAAAATGATTCTTACATGTATGGAGCCAAAACTAAGGTGCTGCTGAGATTTGAACTCAGGATTTCTTGTTTACGAGACAGGCGCTTTAACCACTTAGCCACAGCACCTACTTTAGTTGTAAAGACGGGATCATTAATTTAGCATTGGTGATCGAATTCAGTGCCTGCAATAAAGTTTCTTTATATGCATTCCAATGTTAAACAAGAAAGGATTCCTAATCTCTGAACAAGAATAGCTATGTTTTAATAAAAAAGAACACTTTTTAAACTCAACTACATTCTTTGAATAGTTTACAAATAATTGTTTCACATAAATACATCAATATTGCTCAAATCTGGGGTTATTTTTCCTCTGCGTCTTCCTCATTGATATACCTTTTTCATTTTACAATCACAGTATTGCTACTTTAATCTTGACAACACTTTGAGTTTTTATTAGGTTTAAGATGATCTGTTCAACAGGAAGATTAATCATCTTTTCTAATTTAATTGTATCAAAGGACGACTTAAGGAAAATTATTTCTAATGGAGAATGAGTAAAGCAAGGTGCTGCTGAGTTTGAACTCAGGATCTTCTGTTTACTAGACAGGCGCTTTAACCAGCTAAGACACAGCACCTTGTTGAAAACACTTTAAGGAATAGTTTGCCTTATGGTTTCAAGAGAATCCTGATTTTTCACTTTCATAATCTTTTCTAAGTTCAAACAACTCTCTACTCAATCACTTTAGACGAGGACACTAATCTTATTCATAAACACCTCATTAATATTTTGCTTACCCTATTCATATAATTTTGAATTATGCCTTGTTCAAGAATGCATTCATTGAATTCAACTCTAGAATGATCTTTTATCTCTATCTTGCACTTTGTCATTCTCTTTTCCCTTTTTCATTCAAGGTATTACTTTGAAAGTCTTCACAATACCAAGTTTTTTTATTTCAATTTAAGATGACCCATTCTAAAGTTCACAGAACAAGACTTTTCTTTTTAAATTGTATTAAACATTTGCTTAATGGAAATGATTCTTACATGTATGGAGCCAAAAACAACGCGCTGCTGAGATTTGAATTCAGGATTTCCTGTTCAGGAGACAGGCGCTTTAACCACTTAGCCAGAGCACCTACTTTAGTGATGAAGAAGGTATCATTAATTTAGTATTGGTGATCGAATTTGGTGCCTGCAATAAAGTTTTTTTATATGTATTCCAATGTTAAACAAAAAGGATTCCTAATCTCCAAACAAGAATAACAATGCTTTAATTTAAAAAAAAACACTTTTTAAACTCAATTCCACTTTTTGAATAGTTTTAAAATAATAGTTTCACATAAATACATCAATATTGCTCAAATCTGGGGTTATATTTCATCTGCGTCTTCCTCATTGATATACCTTTTTCATTTTACAATCACAGTATTGCTACTTTAATCTTGACAACACTTTCGAGTTTTTATTAGGTTTAAAATGATCTGTTCAACAGGAAGATTAATCATCTTTTCTAATTTAATTGTATCAAAGGACGACTTAATGAAAATTATTTCTTATTTAGAATGAGTAAAGCAAGGTGCTGCTGAGTTTGAACTCAGGATCTTCTGTTTACTAGACAGGCGCTTTAACCAGCTAAGCCACAGCAACCTCTTGAAAACACATTAAGGAACAGTTTGCCTTATGGTGTTCAAGAGAATCCTGATTTTTCACTTTGATAATCTTTTCTAAGTTCAAACAACTCTCTACTCAACCACATTAGACGAGGACACGCATCTTATTCATAAACACCTCATTAATATATTGCTTACCCTATTCATAGAATTTTGAATTATATCTTGTTCAATAATGCATTTATTGAATTCAACTCTAGAATGATCTTTTATCTCTATCTTGCTCTTTGTCATTCTCTTTTCCATTTTTCATTCAAGGCATTACTTTGAAAATCTACACAATACCAAGTGTTTTATTTCAATTTAAGATTATCCATACCAAAGTTCACAGAACAAGACTTTTCTTTTTAAATTGTATTACACATTTGCTTAATGGAAATGATTCTTACATGTATGGAGCCAAAAACAACGCGCTGCTGAGATTTGAATTCAGGATTTCCTGTTCACGAACAGGCGCTTTAACCACTTAGCCAGAGAACCTACTTTAGTGATGAAGAAGGTATCATTAATTTAGTATTGGTGATCGAATTTGGTGCCTGCAATAAAGTTTCTTTATATGTATTCCAATGTTAAACAAAAAGGATTCCTAATCTCCAAACAAGAATAACAATGTTTTAATTTAAAAAAAACACTTTTTAAACTCAATTCCTCTTTTTGAATAGTTTTAAAATAATAGTTTCACATAAATACATCAATAATGCTCAAATCTAGGGTTATATTTTATCTGCGTCTTCCTCATTAATATACCTTTTTGATTTTGCAATCACAGTATTGCTACTATAATCTTGACAACAATTTTGAGTTTTTATCAGGTTTAAGATGATCTGTTCAACAGGAAAATGAATCAGACTTTTCTAATTTAATTGTATCAATGGACAACTTAATGAAAATTATCTTTTATTTAAGAATGAGAAAAGCAAAGTGCTGCTGAGATTTGAACTCAGGACCTCCTGTTTACTAGACAGGCGCTTTAACCAGCTAAGCCACAGCACCCTCTCGAAAATGCTGTAATGAACGGTTTGCCTTATGGTGGTAAAGAGAATTCTGATTTTTCACTTTGATAATCTTTTCTAAGTTCAAACAACTCTCTACTCAACCACATTAGACGAGGACATGCATCTTATTCATAAACACCTCATTAATATATTGCTTACCCTATTCATAGAATTTTGAATGATGTCTTGTTCAAGAATGCATTTATTGATTTCAACTCTAGAATGATCTTTTATCTCTATCTTGCTCTTTGTCATTCTCTTTTCCATTTTTCATTCAAGACATTACTTTGAAAATCTCCACAATACCAAGTGTTTTATTTCAATTTAAGATGATCCATACCAAAGTTCACAGAATAAGACTTTTCTTTTTAAATTGAATTACACATTTGCTTGATGAAAATGATTCTTACATGTATGGAGCCAAAACTAAGGTGCTGCTGAGATTTGAACTCAGAATTTCCTGTTTAAGAGACAGGCGCTTAAACCACTTAGCCACAGCACCTACTTTAGTTGTAAAGAAGGGATCATTAATTTAGCATTGGTGATCGAATTCAGTGCCTGCAATAAAGTTTCTTTATATGCATTCCAATGTTAAACAAGAAAGGATTCCTAATCTCTGAACAAGAATAGCTATGTTTTAATAAAAAAGAACACTTTTTAAACTCAACTACATTCTTTGAATAGTTTACAAATAATTGTTTCACATAAATACATCAATATTGCTCAAATCTGGGGTTATTTTCCTCTGCGTCTTCCTCATTGATATACCTTTTTCATTTTACAATCACAGTATTGCTACTTTAATCTTGACAACACTTTGAGTTTTTATTAGGTTTAAGATGATCTGTTCAACAGGAAGATTAATCATCTTTTCTAATTTAATTGTATCAAAGGACGACTTAAGGAAAATTATTTCTAATGGAGAATGAGTAAAGCAAGGTGATGCTGAGTTTGAACTCAGGATCTTCTGTTTACTAGACAGGCGCTTTAACCAGCTAAGACACAGCACCTTGTTGAAAACACTTTAAGGAATAGTTTGCCTTATGGTTTCAAGAGAATCCTGATTTTTCACTTTCATAATCTTTTCTAAGTTCAAACAACTCTCTACTCAATCACTTTAGACGAGGACACTAATCTTATTCATAAACACCTCATTAATATTTTGCTTACCCTATTCATATAATTTTGAATTATGCCTTGTTCAAGAATGCATTCATTGAATTCAACTCTAGAATGATCTTTTATCTCTATCTTGCACTTTGTCATTCTCTTTTCCCTTTTTCATTCAAGGTATTACTTTGAAAGTCTTCACAATACCAAGTTTTTTTATTTCAATTTAAGATGACCCATTCTAAAGTTCACAGAACAAGACTTTTCTTTTTAAATTGTATTAAACATTTGCTTAATGGAAATGATTCTTACATGTATGGAGCCAAAAACAACGCGCTGCTGAGATTTGAATTCAGGATTTCCTGTTCAGGAGACAGGCGCTTTAACCACTTAGCCAGAGCACCTACTTTAGTGATGAAGAAGGTATCATTAATTTAGTATTGGTGATCGAATTTGTTGCCTGCAATAAAGTTTTTTTATATGTATTCCAATGTTAAACAAAAAGGATTCCTAATCTCCAAACAAGAATAACAATGCTTTAATTTAAAAAAAACACTTTTTAAACTCAATTCCACTTTTTGAATAGTTTTAAAATAATAGTTTCACATAAATACATCAATATTGCTCAAATCTGGGGTTATATTTCATCTGCGTCTTCCTCATTGATATACCTTTTTCATTTTACAATCACAGTATTGCTACTTTAATCTTGACAACACTTTGAGTTTTTATTAGGTTTAAAATGATCTGTTCAACAGGAAGATTAATCATCTTTTCTAATTTAATTGTATCAAAGGACGACTTAATGAAAATTATTTCTTATTTAGAATGAGTAAAGCAAGGTGCTGCTGAGTTTGAACTCAGGATCTTCTGTTTACTAGACAGGCGCTTTAACCAGCTAAGCCACAGCAACCTCTTGAAAACACATTAAGGAACAGTTTGCCTTATGGTGTTCAAGAGAATCCTGATTTTTCACTTTGATAATCTTTTCTAAGTTCAAACAACTCTCTACTCAACCACATTAGACGAGGACACGCATCTTATTCATAAACACCTCATTAATATATTGCTTACCCTATTCATAGAATTTTGAATTATATCTTGTTCAATAATGCATTTATTGAATTCAACTCTAGAATGATCTTTTATCTCTATCTTGCTCTTTGTCATTCTCTTTTCCATTTTTCATTCAAGGCATTACTTTGAAAATCTACACAATACCAAGTGTTTTATTTCAATTTAAGATGATCCATACCAAAGTTCACAGAACAAGACTTTTCTTTTTAAATTGTATTACACATTTGCTTAATGGAAATGATTCTTACATGTATGGAGCCAAAAACAACGCGCTGCTGAGATTTGAATTCAGGATTTCCTGTTCACGAAACAGGCGCTTTAACCACTTAGCCAGAGAACCTACTTTAGTGATGAAGAAGGTATCATTAATTTAGTATTGGTGATCGAATTTGGTGCCTGCAATAAAGTTTCTTTATATGTATTCCAATGTTAAACAAAAAGGATTCCTAATCTCCAAACAAGAATAACAATGTTTTAATTTAAAAAAAACACTTTATAAACTCAATTCCTCTTTTTGAATAGTTTTAAAATAATAGTTTCACATAAATACATCAATAATGCTCAAATCTAGGGTTATATTTTATCTGCGTCTTCCTCATTAATATACCTTTTTGATTTTGCAATCACAGTATTGCTACTATAATCTTGACAACAATTTTGAGTTTTTATCAGGTTTAAGATGATCTGTTCAACAGGAAAATGAATCAGACTTTTCTAATTTAATTGTATCAATGGACGACTTAATGAAAATTATCTTTTATTTAAGAATGAGAAAAGCAAGGTGCTGCTGAGATTTGAACTCAGGATCTCCTGTTTACTAGACAGGCGCTTTAACCAGCTAAGCCACAGCACCCTCTTGAAAACGCTGTAATGAACGGTTTGCCTTATGGTGTTCAAGAGAATGCTGATTTTTCACTTTGATATTCTTTTCTAAGTTCAAACAACTCTCTACTCAACCACATTAGACGAGGACACTCATCTTATTCATAAACACCTCATTAATATATTGCTTACCCTATTCATAGAATTTTGAATTATATCTTGTTCAAGAATGCATTTATTGAATTCAACTCTAGAATGATCTTTTATCTCTATCTTGCTCTTTGTCATTCTCTTTTCCATTTTTCATTCAAGGCATTACTTTGAAAATCTACACAATACCAAGTGTTTTATTTCAATTTAAGATGATCCATACCAAAGTTCACAGAACAAGACTTTTCTTTTTAAATTGTATTACACATTTGCTTGATGAAAATGATTCTTACATGTATGGAGCCAAAACTAAGGTGCTGCTGAGATTTGAACTCAGGATTTCTTGTTTACGAGACAGGCGCTTTAACCACTTAGCCACAGCACCTACTTTAGTTGTAAAGACGGGATCATTAATTTAGCATTGGTGATCGAATTCAGTGCCTGCAATAAAGTTTCTTTATATGCATTCCAATGTTAAACAAGAAAGGATTCCTAATCTCTGAACAAGAATAGCTATGTTTTAATAAAAAAGAACACTTTTTAAACTCAACTACATTCTTTGAATAGTTTACAAATAATTGTTTCACATAAATACATCAATATTGCTCAAATCTGGGGTTATTTTTCCTCTGCGTCTTCCTCATTGATATACCTTTTTCATTTTACAATCACAGTATTGCTACTTTAATCTTGACAACACTTTGAGTTTTTATTAGGTTTAAGATGATCTGTTCAACAGGAAGATTAATCATCTTTTCTAATTTAATTGTATCAAAGGACGACTTAAGGAAAATTATTTCTAATGGAGAATGAGTAAAGCAAGGTGATGCTGAGTTTGAACTCAGGATCTTCTGTTTACTAGACAGGCGCTTTAACCAGCTAAGACACAGCACCTTGTTGAAAACACTTTAAGGAATAGTTTGCCTTATGGTTTCAAGAGAATCCTGATTTTTCACTTTCATAATCTTTTCTAAGTTCAAACAACTCTCTACTCAATCACTTTAGACGAGGACACTAATCTTATTCATAAACACCTCATTAATATTTTGCTTACCCTATTCATATAATTTTGAATTATGCCTTGTTCAAGAATGCATTCATTGAATTCAACTCTAGAATGATCTTTTATCTCTATCTTGCACTTTGTCATTCTCTTTTCCCTTTTTCATTCAAGGTATTACTTTGAAAGTCTTCACAATACCAAGTTTTTTTATTTCAATTTAAGATGACCCATTCTAAAGTTCACAGAACAAGACTTTTCTTTTTAAATTGTATTAAACATTTGCTTAATGGAAATGATTCTTACATGTATGGAGCCAAAAACAACGCGCTGCTGAGATTTGAATTCAGGATTTCCTGTTCAGGAGACAGGCGCTTTAACCACTTAGCCAGAGAACCTACTTTAGTGATGAAGAAGGTATCATTAATTTAGTATTGGTGATCGAATTTGTTGCCTGCAATAAAGTTTTTTTATATGTATTCCAATGTTAAACAAAAAGGATTCCTAATCTCCAAACAAGAATAACAATGCTTTAATTTAAAAAAAAACACTTTTTAAACTCAATTCCACTTTTTGAATAGTTTTAAAATAATAGTTTCACATAAATACATCAATATTGCTCAAATCTGGGGTTATATTTCATCTGCGTCTTCCTCATTGATATACCTTTTTCATTTTACAATCACAGTATTGCTACTTTAATCTTGACAACACTTTCAGTTTTTATTAGGTTTAAAATGATCTGTTCAACAGGAAGATTAATCATCTTTTCTAATTTAATTGTATCAAAGGACGACTTAATGAAAATTATTTCTTATTTAGAATGAGTAAAGCAAGGTGCTGCTGAGTTTGAACTCAGGATCTTCTGTTTACTAGACAGGTGCTTTAACCAGCTAAGCCACAGCAACCTCTTGAAAACACATTAAGGAACAGTTTGCCTTATGGTGTTCAAGAGAATCCTGATTTTTCACTTTGATAATCTTTTCTAAGTTCAAACAACTCTCTACTCAACCACATTAGACGAGGACACGCATCTTATTCATAAACACCTCATTAATATATTGCTTACCCTATTCATAGAATTTTGAATTATATCTTGTTCAAGAATGCATTTATTGAATTCAACTCTAGAATGATCTTTTATCTCTATCTTGCTCTTTGTCATTCTCTTTTCCATTTTTCATTCAAGGCATTACTTTGAAAATCTACACAATACCAAGTGTTTTATTTCAATTTAAGATTATCCATACCAAAGTTCACAGAACAAGACTTTTCTTTTTAAATTGGATTACACATTTGCTTAATGGAAATGATTCTTACATGTATGGAGCCAAAAACAACGCGCTGCTGAGATTTGAATTCAGGATTTCCTGTTCACGAAACACTTAGCCAGAGAACCTACTTTAGTGATGAAGAAGGTATCATTAATTTAGTATTGGTGATCGAATTTGGTGCCTGCAATACAGTTTCTTTATATGTATTCCAATGTTAAACAAAAAGGATTCCTAATCTCCAAACAAGAATAACAATGTTTTAATTTAAAAAAAACACTTTTTAAACTCAATTCCTCTTTTTGAATAGTTTTAAAATAATAGTTTCACATAAATACATCAATAATGCTCAAATCTAGGGTTATATTTTATCTGCGTCTTCCTCATTAATATACCTTTTTGATTTTGCAATCACAGTATTGCTACTATAATCTTGACAACAATTTTGAGTTTTTATCAGGTTTAAGATGATCTGTTCCACAGGAAAATGAATCAGACTTTTCTAATTTAATTGTATCAATGGACGACTTAATGAAAATTATCTTTTATTTAAGAATGAGAAAAGCAAGGTGCTGCTGAGATTTGAACTCAGGATCTCCTGTTTACTAGACAGGCGCTTTAACCAGCTAAGCCACAGCACCCTCTTGAAAATGCTGTAATGAACGGTTTGCCTTATGGTGTTCAAGAGAATGCTGATTTTTCACTTTGATATTCTTTTCTAAGTTCAAACAACTCTCTACTCAACCACATTAGACGAGGACACTCATCTTATTCATAAACACCTCATTAATATATTGCTTACCCTATTCATAGAATTTTGAATTATATCTTGTTCAAGAATGCATTTATTGAATTCAACTCTAGAATGATCTTTTATCTCTATCTTGCTCTTTGTCATTCTCTTTTCCATTTTTCATTCAAGGCATTACTTTGAAAATCTACACAATACCAAGTGTTTTATTTCAATTTAAGATGATCCATACCAAAGTTCACAGAACAAGACTTTTCTTTTTAAATTGTATTACACATTTGCTTGATGAAAATGATTCTTACATGTATGGAGCCAAAACTAAGGTGCTGCTGAGATTTGAACTCAGGATTTCTTGTTTACGAGACAGGCGCTTTAACCACTTAGCCACAGCACCTACTTTAGTTGTAAAGAAGGGATCATTAATTTAGCATTGGTGATCGAATTCAGTGCCTGCAATAAAGTTTCTTTATATGCATTCCAATGTTAAACAAGAAAGGATTCCTAATCTCTGAACAAGAATAGCTATGTTTTAATAAAAAAGAACACTTTTTAAACTCAACTACATTCTTTGAATAGTTTACAAATAATTGTTTCACATAAATACATCAATATTGCTCAAATCTGGGGTTATTTTCCTCTGCGTCTTCCTCATTGATATACCTTTTTCATTTTACAATCACAGTATTGCTACTTTAATCTTGACAACACTTTGAGTTTTTATTAGGTTTAAGATGATCTGTTCAACAGGAAGATTAATCATCTTTTCTAATTTAATTGTATCAAAGGACGACTTAATGAAAATTATTTCTTATTTAGAATGAGTAAAGGAAGGTGCTTCTGAGTTTGAACTCAGGATCTTCTGTTTATTAGACAGGCGCTTTAACCAGCTAAGCCACAGCAACCTCTTGAAAACACATTAAGGAACAGTTTGCCTTATGGTTTCAAGAGAATCCTGATTTTTCACTTTCATAATCTTTTCTAAGTTCAAACAACTCTCTACTCAATCACTTTAGACGAGGACACTAATCTTATTCATAAACACCGCATTAATATTTTGCTTACCCTATTCATATAATTTTGAATTATGCCTTGTTCAAGAATGCATTTATTGAATTCAACTCTAGAATGATCTTTTATCTCTATCTTGCACTTTGTCATTCTCTTTTCCCTTTTTCATTCAAGGCATTACTTTGAAAGTCTTCACAATACCAAGTTTTTTTATTTCAATTTAAGATGACCCATTCTAAAGTTCACAGAACAAGACTTTTCTTTTTAAATTGTATTAAACATTTGCTTAATGGAAATGATTCTTACATGTATGGAGCCAAAAACAACGCTCTGCTGAGATTTGAATTCAGGATTTTCTGTTCAGGAGACAGGCGCTTTAACCACTTAGCCAGAGCACCTACTTTAGTAATGAAGAAGGTATCATTAATTTAGTATTGGTGATCGAATTTGGTGCCTGCAATAAAGTTTTTTTATATGTATTCCAATGTTAAACAAAAAGGATTCCTAATCTCCAAACAAGAATAACAATGCTTTAATTTAAAAAAAAACACTTTTTAAACTCAATTCCACTTTTTG
Source organism: Calotriton arnoldi (assembly GCA_963921515.1). Lineage (NCBI taxonomy): Eukaryota > Metazoa > Chordata > Amphibia > Caudata > Salamandridae > Calotriton > Calotriton arnoldi. The sequence goes on from CAWUFW010010975.1 coordinate 24,795, forward strand.
AATAGTTTTAAAATAATAGTTTCACATAAATACATCAATATTGCTCAAATCTGGGGTTATATTTCATCTGCGTCTTCCTCATTGATATACCTTTTTCATTTTACAATCACAGTATTGCTACTTTAATCTTGACAACACTTTGAGTTTTTATTAGGTTTAAAATGATCTGTTCAACAGGAAGATTAATCATCTTTTCTAATTTAATTGTATCAAAGGACGACTTAATGAAAATTATTTCTTATTTAGAATGAGTAAAGCAAGGTGCTGCTGAGTTTGAACTCAGGATCTTCTGTTTACTAGACAGGCGCTTTAACCAGCTAAGCCACAGCAACCTCTTGAAAACACATTAAGGAACAGTTTGCCTTATGGTGTTCAAGAGAATCCTGATTTTTCACTTTGATAATCTTTTCTAAGTTCAAACAACTCTCTACTCAACCACATTAGACGAGGACACGCATCTTATTCATAAACACCTCATTAATATATTGCTTACCCTATTCATAGAATTTTGAATTATATCTTGTTCAATAATGCATTTATTGAATTCAACTCTAGAATGATCTTTTATCTCTATCTTGCTCTTTGTCATTCTCTTTTCCATTTTTCATTCAAGGCATTACTTTGAAAATCTACACAATACCAAGTGTTTTATTTCAATTTAAGATGATCCATACCAAAGTTCACAGAACAAGACTTTTCTTTTTAAATTGTATTACACATTTGCTTAATGGAAATGATTCTTACATGTATGGAGCCAAAAACAACGCGCTGCTGAGATTTGAATTCAGGATTTCCTGTTCACGACAGCGCTTAACCACTTAGCCAGAGAACCTACTTTAGTGATGAAGAAGGTATCATTAATTTAGTATTGGTGATCGAATTTGGTGCCTGCAATAAAGTTTCTTTATATGTATTCCAATGTTAAACAAAAAGGATTCCTAATCTCCAAACAAGAATAACAATGTTTTAATTTAAAAAAAACACTTTTTAAACTCAATTCCTCTTTTTGAATAGTTTTAAAATAATAGTTTCACATAAATACATCAATAATGCTCAAATCTAGGGTTATATTTTATCTGCGTCTTCCTCATTAATATACCTTTTTGATTTTGCAATCACAGTATTGCTACTATAATCTTGACAACAATTTTGAGTTTTTATCAGGTTTAAGATGATCTGTTCAACAGGAAAATGAATCAGACTTTTCTAATTTAATTGTATCAATGGACAACTTAATGAAAATTATCTTTTATTTAAGAATGAGAAAAGCAAAGTGCTGCTGAGATTTGAACTCAGGACCTCCTGTTTACTAGACAGGCGCTTTAACCAGCTAAGCCACAGCACCCTCTCGAAAATGCTGTAATGAACGGTTTGCCTTATGGTGATAAAGAGAATTCTGATTTTTCACTTTGATAATCTTTTCTAAGTTCAAACAACTCTCTACTCAACCACATTAGACGAGGACATGCATCTTATTCATAAACACCTCATTAATATATTGCTTACCCTATTCATAGAATTTTGAATGATGTCTTGTTCAAGAATGCATTTATTGATTTCAACTCTAGAATGATCTTTTATCTCTATCTTGCTCTTTGTCATTCTCTTTTCCATTTTTCATTCAAGACATTACTTTGAAAATCTCCACAATACCAAGTGTTTTATTTCAATTTAAGATGATCCATACCAAAGTTCACAGAATAAGACTTTTCTTTTTAAATTGAATTACACATTTGCTTGATGAAAATGATTCTTACATGTATGGAGCCAAAACTAAGGTGCTGCTGAGATTTGAACTCAGAATTTCCTGTTTAAGAGACAGGCGCTTAAACCACTTAGCCACAGCACCTACTTTAGTTGTAAAGAAGGGATCATTAATTTAGCATTGGTGATCGAATTCAGTGCCTGCAATAAAGTTTCTTTATATGCATTCCAATGTTAAACAAGAAAGGATTCCTTATCTCTGAACAAGAATAGCTATGTTTTAATAAAAAAGAACACTTTTTAAACTCAACTACATTCTTTGAATAGTTTACAAATAATTGTTTCACATAAATACATCAATATTACTCAAATCTGGGGTTATATTTCATCTGCGTCTTCCTCATTGATATACCTTTTTCATTTTACAATCACAGTATTGCTACTTTAATCTTGACAACACTTTGAGTTTTTATTAGGTTTAAGATGATCTGTTCAACAGGAAGATTAATCATCTTTTCTAATTTAATTGTATCAAAGGACGACTTAAGGAAAATTATTTCGTATGTAGAATGAGTAAAGCAAGGTGCTGCTGAGTTTGAACTCAGGATCTTCTGTTTACTAGACAGGCGCTTTAACCAGCTAAGACACAGCACCTTGTTGAAAACACTTTAAGGAACAGTTTGCCTTATGGTTTCAAGAGAATCCTGATTTTTCACTTTCATAATCTTTTCTAAGTTCAAACAACTCTCTACTCAATCACTTTAGACGAGGACACTAATCTTATTCATAAACACCTCATTAATATTTTGCTTACCCTATTCATATAATTTTGAATTATGCCTTGTTCAAGAATGCATTCATTGAATTCAACTCTAGAATGATCTTTTATCTCTATCTTGCACTTTGTCATTCTCTTTTCCCTTTTTCATTCAAGGCATTACTTTGAAAGTCTTCACAATACCAAGTTTTTTTATTTCAATTTAAGATGACCCATTCTAAAGTTCACAGAACAAGACTTTTCTTTTTAAATTGTATTAAACATTTGCTTAATGGAAATGATTCTTACATGTATGGAGCCAAAAACAACGCGCTGCTGAGATTTGAATTCAGGATTTCCTGTTCAGGAGACAGGCGCTTTAACCACTTAGCCAGAGCACCTACTTTAGTGATGAAGAAGGTATCATTAATTTAGTATTGGTGATCGAATTTGGTGCCTGCAATAAAGTTTTTTTATATGTATTCCAATGTTAAACAAAAAGGATTCCTAATCTCCAAACAAGAATAACAATGCTTTAATTTAAAAAAAAACACTTTTTAAACTCAATTCCACTTTTTGAATAGTTTTAAAAAAATAGTTTCACATAAATACATCAATATTGCTCAAATCTAGGGTTATATTTTATCTGCGTCTTCCTCATTAATATACCTTTTTGATTTTGCAATCACAGTATTGCTACTATAATCTTGACAACAATTTTGAGTTTTTATCAGGTTTAAGATGATCTGTTCAACAGGAAAATGAATCAGACTTTTCTAATTTAATTGTATCAATGGACGACTTAATGAAAATTATCTTTTATTTAAGAATGAGAAAAGCAAGGTGCTGCTGAGATTTGAACTCAGGATCTCCTGTTTACTAGACAGGCGCTTTAACCAGCTAAGCCACAGCACCCTCTTGAAAACGCTGTAATGAACGGTTTGCCTTATGGTGTTCAAGAGAATGCTGATTTTTCACTTTGATATTCTTTTCTAAGTTCAAACAACTCTCTACTCAACCACATTAGATGAGGACACTCATCTTATTCATAAACACCTCATTAATATATTGCTTACCCTATTCATAGAATTTTGAATTATATCTTGTTCAAGAATGCATTTATTGAATTCAACTCTAGAATGATCTTTTATCTCTATCTTGCTCTTTGTCATTCTCTTTTCCATTTTTCATTCAAGGCATTACTTTGAAAATCTACACAATACCAAGTGTTTTATTTCAATTTAAGATGATCCATACCAAAGTTCACAGAACAAGACTTTTCTTTTTAAATTGTATTACACATTTGCTTGATGAAAATGATTCTTACATGTATGGAGCCAAAACTAAGGTGCTGCTGAGATTTGAACTCAGGATTTCTTGTTTACGAGACAGGCGCTTTAACCACTTAGCCACAGCACCTACTTTAGTTGTAAAGAAGGGATCATTAATTTAGCATTGGTGATCGAATTCAGTGCCTGCAATAAAGTTTCTTTATATGCATTCCAATGTTAAACAAGAAAGGATTCCTAATCTCTGAACAAGAATAGCTATGTTTTAATAAAAAAGAACACTTTTTAAACTCAACTACATTCTTTGAATAGTTTACAAATAATTGTTTCACATAAATACATCAATATTGCTCAAATCTGGGGTTATATTTCCTCTGCGTCTTCCTCATTGATATACCTTTTTCATTTTACAATCACAGTATTGCTACTTTAATCTTGACAACACTTTGAGTTTTTATTAGGTTTAAGATGATCTGTTCAACAGGAAGATTAATCATCTTTTCTAATTTAATTGTATCAAAGGACGACTTAATGAAAATTATTTCTTATTTAGAATGAGTAAAGGAAGGTGCTTCTGAGTTTGAACTCAGGATCTTCTGTTTATTAGACAGGCGCTTTAACCAGCTAAGCCACAGCAACCTCTTGAAAACACATTAAGGAACAGTTTGCCTTATGGTTTCAAGAGAATCCTGATTTTTCACTTTCATAATCTTTTCTAAGTTCAAACAACTCTCTACTCAATCACTTTAGACGAGGACACTAATCTTATTCATAAACACCGCATTAATATTTTGCTTACCCTATTCATATAATTTTGAATTATGCCTTGTTCAAGAATGCATTTATTGAATTCAACTCTAGAATGATCTTTTATCTCTATCTTGCACTTTGTCATTCTCTTTTCCCTTTTTCATTCAAGGCATTACTTTGAAAGTCTTCACAATACCAAGTTTTTTTATTTCAATTTAAGATGACCCATTCTAAAGTTCACAGAACAAGACTTTTCTTTTTAAATTGTATTAAACATTTGCTTAATGGAAATGATTCTTACATGTATGGAGCCAAAAACAACGCTCTGCTGAGATTTGAATTCAGGATTTTCTGTTCAGGAGACAGGCGCTTTAACCACTTAGCCAGAGCACCTACTTTAGTGATGAAGAAGGTATCATTAATTTAGTATTGGTGATCGAATTTGGTGCCTGCAATAAAGTTTCTTTATATGTATTCCAATGTTAAACAAAAAGGATTCCTAATCTCCAAACAAGAATAACAATGCTTTAATTTAAAAAAAACACTTTTTAAACTTAATTCCACTTTTTGAATAGTTTTAAAATAATAGTTTCACATAAATACATCAATATTGCTCAAATCTGGGGTTATATTTCATCTGCGTCTTCCTCATTGATATACCTTTTTCATTTTACAATCACAGTATTGCTACTTTAATCTTGACAATACTTTGAGTTTTTATTAGGTTTAAAATGATCTGTTCAACAGGAAGATTAATCATCTTTTCTAATTTAATTGTATCAAAGGACGACTTAATGAAAATTATTTCTTATTTAGAATGAGTAAAGCAAGATGCTGCTGAGTTTGAACTCAGGATCTTCTGTTTGCTAGACAGGCGCTTTAACCAGCTAAGCCACAGCAACCTCTTGAAAACACATTAAGGAACAGTTTGCCTTATGGTGTTCAAGAGAATCCTGATTTTTCACTTTGATAATCTTTTCTAAGTTCAAACAACGCTCTACTCAACCACATTAGACGAGGACACGCATCTTATTCATAAACACCTCATTAATATATTGCTTACCCTATTCATAGAATTTTGAATTATATCTTGTTCAATAATGCATTTATTGAATTCAACTCTAGAATGATCTTTTATCTCTATCTTGCTCTTTGTCATTCTCTTTTCCATTTTTCATTCAAGGCATTACTTTGAAAATCTACACAATACCAAGTGTTTTATTTCAATTTAAGATGATCCATACCAAAGTTCACAGAACAAGACTTTTCTTTTTAAATTGTATTACACATTTGCTTAATGGAAATGATTCTTACATGTATGGAGCCAAAAACAACGCGCTGCTGAGATTTGAATTCAGGATTTCCTGTTCACGAAACAGGCGCTTTAACCACTTAGCCAGAGAACCTACTTTAGTGATGAAGAAGGTATCATTAATTTAGTATTGGTGATCGAATTTGGTGCCTGCAATAAAGTTTCTTTATATGTATTCCAATGTTAAACAAAAAGGATTCCTAATCTCCAAACAAGAATAACAATGTTTTAATTTAAAAAAAAACACTTTATAAACTCAATTCCTCTTTTTGAATAGTTTTAAAATAATAGTTTCACATAAATACATCAATAATGCTCAAATCTAGGGTTATATTTTATCTGCGTCTTCCTCATTAATATACCTTTTTGATTTTGCAATCACAGTATTGCTACTATAATCTTGACAACAATTTTGAGTTTTTATCAGGTTTAAGATGATCTGTTCAACAGGAAAATGATTCAGACTTTTCTAATTTAATTGTATCAATGGACAACTTAATAAAAATTATCTTTTATTTAAGAATGAGAAAAGCAAAGTGCTGCTGAGATTTGAACTCAGGACCTCCTGTTTACTAGACAGGTGCTTTAACCAGCTAAGCCACAGCACCCTCTCGAAAATGCTGTATTGAACGGTTTACCTTATGGTGGTAAAGAGAATTCTGATTTTTCACTTTGATAATCTTTTCTAAGTTCAAACAACTCTCTACTCAACCACATTAGACGAGGACATGTATCTTATTCATAAACACCTCATTAATATATTGCTTACCCTATTCATAGAATTTTGAATTATGTCTTGTTCAAGAATGCATTTATTGATTTCAACTCTAGAATGATCTTTTATCTCTATCTTGCTCTTTGTCATTCTCTTTTCCATTTTTTTTCAAGATATTACTTTGAAAATCTCCACAATACCAAGTGTTTTATTTCAATTTAAGATGATCCATACCAAAGTTCACAGAATAAGACTTTTCTTTTTAAATTGAATTACACATTTGCTTGATGAAAATGATTCTTACATGTATGGAGCCAAAACTAAGGTGCTGCTGAGATTTGAACTCAGAATTTCCTGTTTAAGAGACAGGCGCTTAAACCACTTAGCCACAGCACCTACTTTAGTTGTAAAGAAGGGATCATTAATTTAGCATTGGTGATCGAATTCAGTGCCTGCAATAAAGTTTCTTTATATGCATTCCAATGTTAAACAAGAAAGGATTCCTAATCTCTGAACAAGAATAGCTATGTTTTAATAAAAAAGAACACTTTTTAAACTCAACTACATTCTTTGAATAGTTTACAAATAATTGTTTCACATAAATACATCAATATTGCTCAAATCTGGGGTTATTTTCCTCTGCGTCTTCTTCATTGATATACCTTTTTCATTTTACAATCACAGTATTGCTACTTTAATCTTGACAACACTTTGAGTTTTTATTAGGTTTAAGATGATCTGTTCAACAGGAAGATTAATCATCTTTTCTAATTTAATTGTATCAAAGGACGACTTAATGAAAATTATTTCTTATTTAGAATGAGTAAAGCAAGGTGCTGCTGAGTTTGAACTCAGGATCTTCTGTTTACTAGACAGGCGCTTTAACCAGCTAAGCCACAGCAACCTCTTGAAAACACATTAAGGAACAGTTTGCCTTATGGTGTTCAAGAGAATCCTGATTTTTCACTTTGATAATCTTTTCTAAGTTCAAACAACTCTCTACTCAACCACATTAGACGAGGACACGCATCTTATTCATAAACACCTCATTAATATATTGCTTACCCTATTCATAGAATTTTGAATTATATCTTGTTCAATAATGCATTTATTGAATTCAACTCTAGAATGATCTTTTATCTCTATCTTGCTCTTTGTCATTCTCTTTTCCATTTTTCATTCAAGGCATTACTTTGAAAATCTACACAATACCAAGTGTTTTATTTCAATTTAAGATGATCCATACCAAAGTTCACAGAACAAGACTTTTCTTTTTAAATTGTATTACACATTTGCTTAATGGAAATGATTCTTACATGTATGGAGCCAAAAACAACGCGCTGCTGAGATTTGAATTCAGGATTTCCTGTTCACGAAACAGGCGCTTTAACCACTTAGCCAGAGAACCTACTTTAGTGATGAAGAAGGTATCATTAATTTAGTATTGGTGATCGAATTTGGTGCCTGCAATAAAGTTTCTTTATATGTATTCCAATGTTAAACAAAAAGGATTCCTAATCTCCAAACAAGAATAACAATGTTTTAATTTAAAAAAACACTTTATAAACTCAATTCCTCTTTTTGAATAGTTTTAAAATAATAGTTTCACATAAATACATCAATAATGCTCAAATCTAGGGTTATATTTTATCTGCGTCTTCCTCATTAATTTACCTTTTTGATTTTGCAATCACAGTATTGCTACTATAATCTTGACAACAATTTTGAGTTTTTATCAGGTTTAAGATGATCTGTTCAACAGGAAAATGAATCAGACTTTTCTAATTTAATTGTATCAATGGACGACTTAATGAAAATTATCTTTTATTTAATAATGAGAAAAGCAAGGTGCTGCTGAGATTTGAACTCAGGATCTCCTGTTTACTAGACAGGCGCTTTAACCAGCTAAGCCACAGCACCCTCTTGAAAACGCTGTAATGAACGGTTTGCCTTATGGTGTTCAAGAGAATGCTGATTTTTCACTTTGATATTCTTTTCTAAGTTCAAACAACTCTCTACTCAAACACATTAGACGAGGACACTCATCTTATTCATAAACACCTCATTAATATATTGCTTACCCTATTCATAGAATTTTGAATTATATCTTGTTCAAGAATGCATTTATTGAATTCAACTCTAGAATGATCTTTTATCTCTATCTTGCTCTTTGTCATTCTCTTTTCCATTTTCATTCAAGGCATTACTTTGAAAATCTACACAATACCAAGTGTTTTATTTCAATTTAAGATGATCCATACCAAAGTTCACAGAACAAGACTTTTCTTTTTAAATTGTATTACACATTTGCTTGATGAAAATGATTCTTACATGTATGGAGCCAAAACTAAGGTGCTGCTGAGATTTGAACTCAGGATTTCTTGTTTACGAGACAGGCGCTTTAACCACTTAGCGACACCACCTACTTTAGTTGTAAAGACGGGATCATTAATTTAGCATTGGTGATCGAATTCAGTGCCTGCAATAAAGTTTCTTTATATGCATTCCAATGTTAAACAAGAAAGGATTCCTAATCTCTGAACAAGAATAGCTATGTTTTAATAAAAAAGAACACTTTTTAAACTCAACTATATTCTTTGAATAGTTTACAAATAATTGTTTCACATAAATACATCAATATTGCTCAAATCTGGGGTTATTTTTCCTCTGCGTCTTCCTCATTGATATACCTTTTTCATTTTACAATCACAGTATTGCTACTTTAATCTTGACAACACTTTGAGTTTTTATTAGGTTTAAGATGATCTGTTCAACAGGAAGATTAATCATCTTTTCTAATTTAATTGTATCAAAGGACGACTTAAGGAAAATTATTTCTAATGGAGAATGAGTAAAGCAAGGTGATGCTGAGTTTGAACTCAGGATCTTCTGTTTACTAGACAGGCGCTTTAACCAGCTAAGACACAGCACCTTGTTGAAAACACTTTAAGGAATAGTTTGCCTTATGGTTTCAAGAGAATCGTGATTTTTCACTTTCATAATCTTTTCTAAGTTCAAACAACTCTCTACTCAATCACTTTAGACGAGGACACTAATCTTATTCATAAACACCTCATTAATATTTTGCTTACCCTATTCATATAATTTTGAATTATGCCTTGTTCAAGAATGCATTCATTGAATTCAACTCTAGAATGATCTTTTATCTCTATCTTGCACTTTGTCATTCTCTTTTCCTTTTTCATTCAAGGTATTACTTTGAAAGTCTTCACAATACCAAGTTTTTTTATTTCAATTTAAGATGACCCATTCTAAAGTTCACAGAACAAGACTTTTCTTTTTAAATTGTATTAAACATTTGCTTAATGGAAATGATTCTTACATGTATGGAGCCAAAAACAACGTGCTGCTGAGATTTGAATTCAGGATTTCCTGTTCAGGAGACAGGTGCTTTAACCACTTAGCCAGAGAACCTACTTTAGTGATGAAGAAGGTATCATTAATTTAGTATTGGTGATCGAATTTGTTGCCTGCAATAAAGTTTTTTTATATGTATTCCAATGTTAAACAAAAAGGATTCCTAATCTCCAAACAAGAATAACAATGCTTTAATTTAAAAAAAACACTTTTTAAACTCAATTCCACTTTTTGAATAGTTTTAAAATAATAGTTTCACATAAATACATCAATATTGCTCAAATCTGGGGTTATATTTCATCTGCGTCTTCCTCATTGATATACCTTTTTCATTTTACAATCACAGTATTGCTACTTTAATCTTGACAACACTTTCAGTTTTTATTAGGTTTAAAATGATCTGTTCAACAGGAAGATTAATCATCTTTTCTAATTTAATTGTATCAAAGGACGACTTAATGAAAATTATTTCTTATTTAGAATGAGTAAAGCAAGGTGCTGCTGAGTTTGAACTTAGGATCTTCTGTTTACTAGACAGGCGCTTTAACCAGCTAAGCCACAGCAACCTCTTGAAAACACATTAAGGAACAGTTTGCCTTATGGTGTTCAAGAGAATCTTGATTTTTCACTTTGATAATCTTTTCTAAGTTCAAACAACTCTCTACTCAAACACATTAGACGAGGACACTCATCTTATTCATAAACACCTCATTAATATATTGCTTACCCTATTCATAGAATTTTGAATTATATCTTGTTCAAGAATGCATTTATTGAATTCAACTCTAGAATGATCTTTTATCTCTATCTTGCTCTTTGTCATTCTGTTTTCCATTTTTCATTCAAGGCATTACTTTGAAAATCTACACAATACCAAGTGTTTTATTTCAATTTAAGATGATCCATACCAAAGTTTACAGAACAAGACTTTTCTTTTTAAATTGTATTACACATTTGCTTGATGAAAATGATTCTTACATGTATGGAGCGAAAACTAAGGTGCTGCTGAGATTTGAACTCAGGATTTCCTGTTTACGAGACAGGCGCTTTAACCACTTAGCTACAACACCTACTTTAGTTGTGAATAAGGGATCATTAATTTAGCATTGGTGATCGAATTCAGTGCCTGCAATAAAGTTTCTTTATATGCCTTCCAATGTTAAACAAGAAAGGATTCCTAATCTCTGAACAAGAATACCTATGTTTTAATAAAAAAGAACACTTTTTAAACTCAACTACATTCTTTGAATAGTTTACAAATAATTGTTTCACATAAATACATCAATATTGCTCAAATCTGGGGTTATATTTAATCTTCGTCTTCCTCATTGATATACCTTTTTCATTTTACAATCACAGTATTGCTACTTTAATCTTGACAACACTTTGAGTTTTTATTAGGTTTAAGATGATCTGTTCAACAGGAAGATTAATCATCTTTTCTAATTTAATTGTATCAAAGGACGACTTAATGAAAATTATTTCTTATGTAGAATTAGTAAAGCAAGGCGCTGCTTAGTTTGAATTCAGGATCTTCTGTTTACTAGACAGGAGCTTTAACCAGCTAAGCCACAGCACCTTGTTGAAAACACTTTAAGGAACAGTTTGCCTTATGGTTTGAAGAGAATCCTGATTTTTCACTTTCATAATCTTTTCTAAGTTCAAACAACTCTCTACTCAATCACTTTAGACAAGGACACTAATCTTATTCATAAACACCTCATTAATATTTTGCTTACCCTATTCATATCATTTTGAATTATGCCTTGTTCAAGAATGCATTCATTGAATTCAACTCTAGAATGATCTTTTATCTCTATCTTGCACTTTGTCATTCTCATTTCCCTTTTTCATTCAAGGCATTACTTTGAAAGTCTTCACAATACCAAGTTTTTTATTTCAATTTAAGATGACCCATTCTAAAGTTCACAGAACAAGACTTTTCTTTTTAAATTGTATTAAACATTTGCTTAATGGAAATGATTCTTGCATGTATGGAGCCAAAAACAACGTGCTGCTAAGATTTGAATTCAGGATTTACTGTTCACAAGACAGGCGCTTTAACCACTTAGCCAGAGCACCTACTTTAGTGATGAAGAAGGTATCCTTAATTTAGTATTGGTGATCGAATTTGGTGCCTGCAATAAAGTTTCTTTATATGTATTCCAATGTTAAACAAAAAGGATTCCTAATATCCAAACAAGAATAACAATGTTTTAATTTAAAAAAAAAACACTTTTTAAACTCAATTCCACTTTTTGAATAGTTTTAAAATAATAGTTTTACAAAAATACATCAATATTGCTCAAATCTAGGGTTATATTTTATCTGCGTCTTCCTCATTAATATACCTTTTTGATTTTGCAATCACAGTATTGCTACTATAATCTTGACAACAATTTTGAGTTTTTATCAGGTTTAAGATGATCTGTTCAACAGGAAAATGAATCAGACTTTTCTAATTTAATTGTATCAATGGACGACTTAATGAAAATTATCTTTTATTTAAGAATGAGAAAAGCAAGGTGCTGCTGAGATTTGAACTCAGGATCTCTTGTTTACTAGACAGGTACTTTAATCAGCTAAGGCACAGCACCCAATTGAAAATACTATAAGGAACAGGTTGCCGTATGGTGTTCAAGAGAATCCTGATTTTTCACTTTGATAATCTTTTCTAAGTTCAAACAACACTCTACTCAACCACATTAGATGAGGACACGCATCTTATTCATAAACACCTCATTAATATATTGCTTACCCTATTCATAGAATTTTGAATTATGTCTTGTTCAAGAATGCATTTATTGATTTCAACTCTAGAATGATCTTTTATCTCTATCTTGCTCTTTGTCATTCTCTTTTCCATTTTTCATTCAAGGCATTACTTTGAAAATCTCCACAATACCAAGTGTTTTATTTCAATTTAAGATGATCCATACCAAAGTTCACAGAACAAGACTTTTCTTTTTAAATTGTATTACACATTTGCTTGATGAAAATGATTCTTACATGTATGGAGCCAAAACTAAGGTGTTGCTGAGATTTGAACTCAGGATTTCTTGTTTACGAGACAGGCGCTTTAACCACTTAGCCACAGCACCTACTTTAGTTGTAAAGAAGGGATCGTTAATTTAGCATTGGTGATCGAATTCAGTGCCTGCAATAAAGTTTCTTTATATGCATTCCAATGTTAAACAAGAAAGGATTCCTAATCTCTGAAAAAGAATAGCTATGTTTTAATAAAAAGAACACTTTTTAAACTCAACTACATTCTTTGAATAGTTTACAAATAATTGTTTCACATAAATACATCAATATTGCTCAAATCTGGGGTTATATTTCCTCTGCGTCTTCCTCATTGATATACCTTTTTCATTTTACAATCACAGTATTGCTACTTTAATCTTGACAACACTTTGAGTTTTTATTAGGTTTAAGATGATCTGTTCAACAGGAAGATTAATCATCTTTTCTAATTTAATTGTATCAAAGGACGACTTAATGAAAATTATTTCTTATGTAGAATTAGTAAAGCAAGGCGCTGCTTAGTTTGAATTCAGGATCTTCTGTTTACTAGACAGGAGCTTTAACCAGCTAAGCCACAGCACCTTGTTGAAAACACTTTAAGGAACAGTTTGCCTTATGGTTTGAAGAGAATCCTGATTTTTCACTTTCATAATCTTTTCTAAGTTCAAACAACCCTCTACTCAATCACTTTAGACAAGGACACTAATCTTATTCATAAACACCTCATTAATATTTTGCTTACCCTATTCATATCATTTTGAATTATGCCTTGTTCAAGAATGCATTCATTGAATTCAACTCTAGAATGATCTTTTATCTCTATCTTGCACTTTGTCATTCTCATTCCCTTTTTCATTCAAGGCATTACTTTGAAAGTCTTCACAATACCAAGTTTTTTATTTCAATTTAAGATGACCCATTCTAAAGTTCACAGAACAAGACTTTTCTTTTTAAATTGTATTAAACATTTGCTTAATGGAAATGATTCTTACATGTATGGAGCCAAAAACAACGCGCTGCTGAGATTTGAATTCAGGATTTCCTGTTCACAAGACAGGCGCTTTAACCACTTAGCCAGAGCACCTACTTTAGTGATGAAGAAGGTATCCTTAATTTAGTATTGGTGATCGAATTTGGTGCCTGCAATAAAGTTTCTTTATATGTATTCCAATGTTAAACAAAAAAGGATTCCTAATATCCAAACAAGAATAACAATGTTTTAATTTAAAAAAAAACACTTTTTAAACTCAATTCCACTTTTTGAATAGTTTTAAAATAATAGTTTCACAAAAATACATCAATATTGCTCAAATCTAGGGTTATATTTTATCTGCGTCTTCCTCATTAATATACCTTTTTGATTTTGCAATCACAGTATTGCTACTATAATCTTGACAACAATTTTGAGTTTTTATCAGGTTTAAGATGATCTGTTCAAGAGGAAAAATAATCAGACTTTTCTAATTTAATTGTATCAATGGATGACTTAATGAAAATTATCTTTTATTTAAGAATGAGAAAAGCAAGGTGCTGCTGAGATTTGAACTCAGGATCTCCTGTTTACTAGACAGGCGCTTTAACCAGCTAAGCCACAGCACCCGCTTGAAAATGCTGTAATGAACGGTTTGCCTTATGGTGTTCAAGAGAATCCTGATTTTTCACTCTGATAATCTTTTCTAAGTTCAAACAACTCTCTACTCAACCACATTAGATGAGGACACGCATCTTATTCATAAACACCTCATTAATATATTGCTTACCCTATTCATAGAATTTTGAATTATGTCTTGTTCAAGAATGCATTTATTGAATTCAACTCTAGAATGATCTTTTATCTCTATCTTGCTCTTTGTCATTCTGTTTTCCATTTTTCATTCAAGGCATTACTTTTAAAATCTACACAATACCAAATGTTTTATTTCAATTTAAGATGATCCATACCAAAGTTTACAGAACAAGACTTTTCTTTTTAAATTGTATTACACATTTGCTTGATGAAAATGATTCTTACATGTATGGAGCGAAAACTAAGGTGCTGCTGAGATTTGAACTCAGGATTTCCTGTTTACGAGACAGGTGTTTTAACCACTTAGCCACAACACCTACTTTAGTTGTGAATAAGGGATCATTAATTTAGCATTGGTGATCGAATTCAGTGCCTGCAATAAAGTTTCTTTATATGCATTCCAATGTTAAACAAGAAAGGATTCCTAATCTCTGAACAAGAATACCTATGTTTTAATAAAAAGAACACTTTTTAAACTCAACTACATTCTTTGAATAGTTTACAAATAATTGTTTCACATAAATACATCAATATTGCTCAAATCTGGGGTTATATTTCATCTTCGTCTTCCTCATTGATATACCTTTAACTCAACTCTAGAATGATCTTTTATCTCTATCTTGCACTTTGTCATTCTCATTCCCTTTTTCATTCAAGGCATTACTTTGAAAGTCTTCACAATACCAAGTTTTTTATTTCAATTTAATATGACCCATTCTAAAGTTCACAGAACAAGACTTTTCTTTTAAATTGTATTAAACATTTGCTTAATGGAAATGATTCTTGCATGTATGGAGCCAAAAACAACGTGCTGCTAAGATTTGAATTCAGGATTTACTGTTCACAAGACAGGCGCTTTAACCACTTAGCCAGAGCACCTACTTTAGTGATGAAGAAGGTATCCTTAATTTAGTATTGGTGATCGAATTTGGTGCCTGCAATAAAGTTTCTTTATATGTATTCCAATGTTAAACAAAAAAGGATTCCTAATATCCAAACAAGAATAACAATGTTTTAATTTAAAAAAAAAAACACTTTTTAAACTCAATTCCACTTTTTGAATAGTTTTAAAATAATAGTTTTACAAAAATACATCAATATTGCTCAAATCTAGGGTTATATTTTATCTGCGTCTTCCTCATTAATATACCTTTTTGATTTTGCAATCACAGTATTGCTACTATAATCTTGACAACAATTTTGAGTTTTTATCAGGTTTAAGATGATCTGTTCAACAGGAAAATGAATCAGACTTTTCTAATTTAATTGTATCAATGGACGACTTAATGAAAATTATCTTTTATTTAAGAATGAGAAAAGCAAGGTGCTGCTGAGATTTGAACTCAGGATCTCTTGTTTACTAGACAAGCACTTTAACCAGCTAAGCCACAGCACCCGCTTGAAAATGCTGTAATGAACGGTTTGCCTTATGGTGTTCAAGAGAATCCTGATTTTTCACTTTGATAATCTTTTCTAAGTTCAAACAACACTCTACTCAACCACATTAGATGAGGACACGCATCTTATTCATAAACACCTCATTAATATATTGCTTACCCTATTCATAGAATTTTGAATTATGTCTTGTTCAAGAATGCATTTATTGATTTCAACTCTAGAATGATCTTTTATCTCTATCTTGCTCTTTGTCATTCTCTTTTTCCATTTTTCATTCAAGGCATTACTTTGAAAATCTCCACAATACCAAGTGTTTTATTTCAATTTAAGATGATCCATACCAAAGTTCACAGAACAAGACTTTTCTTTTTAAATTGTATTACACATTTGCTTGATGAAAATGATTCTTACATGTATGGAGCCAAAACTAAAGTGCTGCTGAGATTTGAACTCAGGATTTCCTGTTTACGAGACAGGTGCTTTAACCACTTAGCCACAACACCTACTTTAGTTGTAAATAAGGGTCATTAATTTAGCATTGGTGATCGAATTCAGTGCCTGCAATAAAGTTTCTTTATATGCATTCCAATGTTAAACAAGAAAGGATTCCTAATCTCTGAACAAGAATAGCTATGTTTTAATAAAAAAGAACACTTTTTAAACTCAACTACATTCTTTGAATAGTTTACAAATAATTGTTTCACATAAATACATCAATATTGCTAAAATCTGGGGTTATATTTCATCTTCGTCTTCCTCATTGATATACCTTTTTCATTTTACAATCACAGTATTGCTAACTTTAATCTTGACAAAACTTTGAGTTTTTATTAGGTTTAAGATGATCTGTTCAACAGGAAGATTAATCATCTTTTCTAATTTAATTGTATCAAAGGACGACTTATTGAAAATTATTTCTTATGTAGAATTAGTAAAGCAAGGTGCTGCTGAGTTTGAACTCAGGATCTTCTGTTTACTAGACAGGCGCTTTAACCAGCTAAGCCACAGCACCTTGTTGAAAACACTTTAAGGAACAGTTTGCCTTATGGTTTGAAGAGAATCCTGATTTTTCACTTTCATAATCTTTTCTAAGTTCAAACAACTCTCTACTCAACCACATTAGATGAGGACACGCATCTTATTCATAAACACCTCATTAATATATTGCTTACCCTATTCATAGAATTTTGAATTATGTCTTGTTCAAGAATGCATTTATTGAATTCAACTCTAGAATGATCTTTTATCTCTATCTTGCTCTTTGTCATTCTGTTTTCCATTTTTCATTCAAGGCATTACTTTGAAAATCTACACAATACCAAGTGTTTTATTTCAATTTAAGATGATCCATACCAAAGTTTACAGAACAAGACTTTTCTTTTTAAATTGTATTACACATTTGCTTGATGAAAATGATTCTTACATGTATGGAGCGAAAATTAAGGTGCTGCTGAGATTTGAACTCAGGATTTCCTGTTTACGAGACAGGCGCTTTAACCACTTAGCTACAACACCTACATTAGTTGTGAATAAGGGATCATTAATTTAGCATTGGTGATCGAATTCAGTGCCTGCAATAAAGTTTCTTTATATGCATTCCAATGTTAAACAAGAAAGGATTCCTAATCTCTGAACAAGAATACCTATGTTTTAATAAAAAAGAACACTTTTTAAACTCAACTACATTCTTTGAATAGTTTTAAAATAATTGTTTCACATAAATACATCAATATTGCTCAAATCTGGGGTTATATTTCATCTTCGTCTTCCTCATTGATATACCTTTTTCATTTTACAATCACAGTATTGCTACTTTAATCTTGACAACACTTTGAGTTTTTATTAGGTTTAAGATGATCTGTTCAACAGGAAGATTAATCATCTTTTCTAATTTAATTGTATCAAAGGACGACTTAATGAAAATTATTTCTTATGTAGAATTAGTAAAGCAAGGCGCTGCTTAGTTTGAACTCAGGATCTTCTGTTTACTAGACAGGCGCTTTAACCAGCTAAGCCACAGCACCTTGTTGAAAACACTTTATGGAACAGTTTGCCTTATGGTTTGAAGAGAATCCTGATTTTTCACTTTCATAATCTTTTCTAAGTTCAAACAACTCTTTACTCAATCACTTTAGACGAGGACACTAATCTTATTCATAAACACCTCATTAATATTTTGCTTACCCTATTCATATCATTTTGAATTATGCCTTGTTCAAGAATGCATTCATTGAATTCAACTCTAGAATGATCTTTTATCTCTATCTTGCACTTTGTCATTCTCATTAACTTTTTCATTCAAGGCATTACTTTGAAAGTCTTCACAATACCAAGTTTTTTTATTTCAATTTAAGATGACCCATTCTAAAGTTCACAGAACAAGACTTTTCTTTTTAAATTGTATTAAACATTTGCTTAATGGAAATGATTCTTACATGTATGGAGCCAAAAACAACGCGCTGCTGAGATTTGAATTCAGGATTTCCTGTTCACAAGACAGGCGCTTTAACCACTTAGCCAGAGCACCTACTTTAGTGATGAAGAAGGTATCCTTAATTTAGTATTGGTGATCGAATTTGGTGCCTGCAATAAAGTTTCTTTATATGTATTCCAATGTTAAACAAAAAAGGATTCCTAATATCCAAACAAGAATAACAATGTTTTAATTTAAAAAAAAGCACTTTTTAAACTCAATTCCACTTTTTGAATAGTTTTAAAATAATAGTTTCACAAAAATACATCAATATTGCTCAAATCTAGGGTTATATTTTATCTGCGTCTTCCTCATTAATATACCTTTTTGATTTTGCAATCACAGTATTGCTACTATAATCTTGACAACAATTTTGAGTTTTTATCAGGTTTAAGATGATCTGTTCAAGAGGAAAAATAATCAGACTTTTCTAATTTTATTGTATCAATGGACGACTTAATGAAAATTAACTTTTATTTAAGAATGAGAAAAGCAAGGTGCTGCTGAGATTTGAACTCAGGATCTCCTGTTTACTAGACAGGCGCTTTAACCAGCTAAGCCACAGCACCCGCTTGAAAATGCTGTAATGAACGGTTTGCCTTATGGTGTTCAAGAGAATCC
Organism: Calotriton arnoldi; assembly: GCA_963921515.1. Lineage (NCBI taxonomy): Eukaryota > Metazoa > Chordata > Amphibia > Caudata > Salamandridae > Calotriton > Calotriton arnoldi. The sequence continues at coordinate 44,005 of CAWUFW010010975.1, forward strand.
TGATTTTTCACTCTGATAATCTTTTCTAAGTTCAAACAACTCTCTACTCAACCACATTAGATGAGGACACGCATCTTATTCATAAACACCTCATTAATATATTGCTTACCCTATTCATAGAATTTTGAATTATGTCTTGTTCAAGAATGCATTTATTGAATTCAACTCTAGAATGATCTTTTATCTCTATCTTGCTCTTTGTCATTCTGTTTTCCATTTTTCATTCAAGGCATTACTTTGAAAATCTACACAATACCAAGTGTTTTATTTCAATTTAAGATGATCCATACCAAAGTTTACAGAACAAGACTTTTCTTTTTAAATTGTATTACACATTTGCTTGATGAAAATGCTTCTTACATGTATGGAGCGAAAACTAAGGTGCTGCTGAGATTTGAACTCAGGATTTCCTGTTTACGAGACAGGCGCTTTAACCACTTAGCCACAACACCTACTTTAGTTGTGAATAAGGGATCATTAATTTAGCATTGGTGATCGAATTCAGTGCCTGCAATAAAGTTTCTTTATATGCATTCCAATGTTAAACAAGAAAGGATTCCTAATCTCTGAACAAGAATACCTATGTTTTAATAAAAAAGAACACTTTTTAAACTCAACTACATTCTTTGAATAGTTTACAAATAATTGTTTCACATAAATACATCAATATTGCTCAAATCTGGGGTTATATTTCATCTTCGTCTTCCTCATTGATATACCTTTTTCATTTTACAATCACAGTATTGCTACTTTAATCTTGACAAAACTTTGAGTTTTTATTAGGTTTAAGATGATCTGTTCAACAGGAAGATTAATCATCTTTTCTAATTTAATTGTATCAAAGGACAAATTAATGAAAATTATTTCTTATGTAAAATTAGTAAAGCAAGGTGCTGCTGAGTTTGAACGCAGGATCTTCTGTTTACTAGACAGGTGCTTTAACCAGCTAAGCCACAGCACCTTGTTGAAATCACTTTAAGGAACAGTTTGCCTTATGGTTTGAAGAGAATCCTGATTTTTCACTTTCATAATCTTTTCTAAGTTCAAACAACTCTCTACTCAATCACTTTAGATGAGGACACTAATCTTATTCATAAACACCTCATTAATATTTTGCTTACCCTATTCATATCATTTTGAATTATGCCTTGTTCAAGAATGCATTCATTGAATTCAACTCTAGAATGATCTTTTATCTCTATCTTGCACTTTGTCATTCTCATTCCCTTTTTCATTCAAGGCATTACTTTGAAAGTCTTCACAATACCAAGTTTTTTATTTCAATTTAAGATGACCCATTCTAAAGTTCACAGAACAAGACTTTTCTTTTTAAATTGTATTAAACATTTGCTTAATGGAAATGATTCTTACATGTATGGAGCCAAAAACAACGCGCTGCTGAGATTTGAATTCAGGATTTCCTATTCACAAGACAGGCGCTTTAACCACTTAGCCAGAGCACCTACTTTAGTGATGAAGAAGGTATCCTTAATTTAGTATTGGTGATCGAATTTGGTGCCTGCAATAAAGTTTCTTTATATGTATTCCAATGTTAAACAAAAAAGGATTCCTAATCTCCAAACAAGAATAACAATGTTTTAATTTTAAAAAAAACACTTTTTAAACTCAATTCCACCTTCTGAATAGTTTTAAAATAATAGTTTCACATAAATACATCAATATTGCTCAAATCTAGGGTTATATTTTATCTGCGTCTTCCTCATTAATATACCTTTTTGATTTTTCACTTTCATAATCTTTTCTAAGTTCAAACAACTCTCTACTCAATCACTTTAGACGAGGACACTAATCTTATTCATAAACACCTCATTAATATTTTGCTTACCCTATTCATATAATTTTGAATTATGCCTTGTTCAAGAATGCATTCATTGAATTCAACTCTAGAATTATCTTTTATCTCTATCTTGCACTTTGTCATTCTGTTTTCCATTTTTCATTCAAGGCATTACTTTGAAAATCTACACAATACCAAGTGTTTTATTTCAATTTAAGATGATCCATACTAAAGTTTACAGAACAAGACTTTTCTTTTTAAATTGTATTACACATTTGCTTGATGAAAATGATTCTTACATGTATGGAGCGAAAACTAAGGTGCTGCTGAGATTTGAACTCAGGATTTCCTGTTTACGAGACAGGCGCTTTAACCACTTAGCCACAACACCTACTTTAGTTATGAATAAGGGATCATTAATTTAGCATTGGTGATCGAATTCAGTGCCTGCAATAAAGTTTCTTTATATGCATTCCAATGTTAAACAAGAAAGGATTCCTAATCTCTGAACAAGAATACCTATGTTTAATAAAAAAGAACACTTTTTAAACTCAACTACATTCTTTGAATAGTTTACAAATAATTGTTTCACATAAATACATCAATATTGCTCAAATCTGGGGTTATATTTCATCTTCGTCTTCCTCATTGATATACCTTTTTCATTTTACAATCACAGTATTGCTACTTTAATCTTGACAACACTTTGAGTTTTTATTAGGTTTAAAATGATCTGTTCAACAGGAAGATTAATCATCTTTTCTAATTTAATTGTATCAAAGGACGACTTAATGAAAATTATTTCTTATTTAGAATGAGTAAAGCAAGGTGCTGCTGAGTTTGAACTCAGGATCTTCTGTTTACTAGACAGGCGCTTTAACCAGCTAAGCCACAGCAACCTCTTGAAAACACATTAAGGAACAGTTTGCCTTATGGTGTTCAAGAGAATCCTGATTTTTCACTTTGATAATCTTTTCTAAGTTCAAACAACTCTCTACTCAACCACATTAGACGAGGACACACATCTTATTCATAAACACCTCATTAATATATTGCTTACCCTATTCATAGAATTTTGAATTATATCTTGTTCAATAATGCATTTATTGAATTCAACTCTAGAATGATCTTTTATCTCTATCTTGCTCTTTGTCATTCTCTTTTCCATTTTTCATTCAAGGCATTACTTTGAAAATCTACACAATACCAAGTGTTTTATTTCAATTTAAGATTATCCATACCAAATTTCACAGAACAAGACTTTTCTTTTTAAATTGTATTACACATTTGCTTAATGGAAATGATTCTTACATGTATGGAGCCAAAAACAACGCGCTGCTGAGATTTGAATTCAGGATTTCCTGTTCATGAAACACTTAGCCAGAGAACCTACTTTAGTGATGAAGAAGGTATCATTAATTTAGTATTGGTGATCGAATTTGGTGCCTGCAATAAAGTTTCTTTATATGTATTCCAATGTTAAACAAAAAGGATTCCTAATCTCCAAACAAGAATAACAATGTTTTAATTTAAAAAAAACACTTTTTAAACTCAATTCCTCTTTTTGAATAGTTTTAAAATAATAGTTTCACATAAATACATCAATAATGCTCAAATCTAGGGTTATATTTTATCTGCGTCTTCCTCATTAATATACCTTTTTGATTTTGCAATCACAGTATTGCTACTATAATCTTGACAACAATTTTGAGTTTTTATCAGGTTTAAGATGATCTGTTCAACAGGAAAATGAATCAGACTTTTCTAATTTAATTGTATCAATGGACAACTTAATGAAAATTATCTTTTATTTAAGAATGAGAAAAGCAAAGTGCTGCTGAGATTTGAACTCAGGACCTCCTGTTTACTAGACAGGCGCTTTAACCAGCTAAGCCACAGCACCCTCTCGAAAATGCTGTAATGAACGGTTTGCCTTATGGTGGTAAAGAGAATTCTGATTTTTCACTTTGATAATCTTTTCTAAGTTCAAACAACTCTCTACTCAACCACATTAGACGAGGACATGCATCTTATTCATAAACACCTCATTAATATATTGCTTACCCTATTCATAGAATTTTGAATGATGTCTTGTTCAAGAATGCATTTATTGATTTCAACTCTAGAATGATCTTTTATCTCTATCTTGCTCTTTGTCATTCTCTTTTCCATTTTTCATTCAAGACATTACTTTGAAAATCTCCACAATACCAAGTGTTTTATTTCAATTTAAGATGATCCATACCAAAGTTCACAGAATAAGACTTTTCTTTTTAAATTGAATTACACATTTGCTTGATGAAAATGATTCTTACATGTATGGAGCCAAAACTAAGGTGCTGCTGAGATTTGAACTCAGAATTTCCTGTTTAAGAGACAGGCGCTTAAACCACTTAGCCACAGCACCTACTTTAGTTGTAAAGAAGGGATCATTAATTTAGCATTGGTGATCGAATTCAGTGCCTGCAATAAAGTTTCTTTATATGCATTCCAATGTTAAACAAGAAAGGATTCCTTATCTCTGAACAAGAATAGCTATGTTTTAATAAAAAAGAACACTTTTTAAACTCAACTACATTCTTTGAATAGTTTACAAATAATTGTTTCACATAAATACATCGATATTACTCAAATCTGGGGTTATATTTCATCTGCGTCTTCCTCATTGATATACCTTTTTCATTTTACAATCACAGTATTGCTACTTTAATCTTGACAACACTTTGAGTTTTTATTAGGTTTAAGATGATCTGTTCAACAGGAAGATTAATCATCTTTTCTAATTTAATTGTATCAAAGGACGACTTAAGGAAAATTATTTCGTATGTAGAATGAGTAAAGCAAGGTGCTGCTGAGTTTGAACTCAGGATCTTCTGTTTACTAGACAGGCACTTTAACCAGCTAAGATACAGCACCTTGTTGAAAACATTTTAAGGAACAGTTTGCCTTATGGTTTCAAGAGAATCCTGATTTTTCACTTTCATAATCTTTTCTAAGTTCAAACAACTCTCTACTCAATCACTTTAGACGAGGACACTAATCTTATTCATAAACACCTCATTAATATTTTGCTTACCCTATTCATATAATTTTGAATTATGCCTTGTTCAAGAATGCATTCATTGAATTCAACTCTAGAATGATCTTTTATCTCTATCTTGCACTTTGTCATTCTCTTTTCCCTTTTTCATTCAAGGCATTACTTTGAAAGTCTTCACAATACCAAGTTTTTTTATTTCAATTTAAGATGACCCATTCTAAAGTTCACAGAACAAGACTTTTCTTTTTAAATTGTATTAAACATTTGCTTAATGGAAATGATTCTTACATGTATGGAGCCAAAAACAATGCGCTGCTGAGATTTGAATTCAGGATTTCCTGTTCAGGAGACAGGCGCTTTAACCACTTAGCCAGAGCACGTACTTTAGTGATGAAGAAGGTATCATTAATTTAGTATTGGTGATCGAATTTGGTGCCTGCAATAAAGTTTTTTTATATGTATTCCAATGTTAAACAAAAAGGATTCCTAATCTCCAAACAAGAATAACAATGCTTTAATTTAAAAAAAAACACTTTTTAAACTCAATTCCACTTTTTGAATAGTTTTAAAAAAATTGTTTCACATAAATACATCAATATTGCTCAAATCTAGGGTTATATTTTATCTGCGTCTTCCTCATTAATATACCTTTTTGATTTTGCAATCACAGTATTGCTACTATAATCTTGACAACAATTTTGAGTTTTTATCAGGTTTAAGATGATCTGTTCAACAGGAAAATGAATCAGACTTTTCTAATTTAATTGTATCAATGGACGACTTAATGAAAATTATCTTTTATTTAAGAATGAGAAAAGCAAGGTGCTGCTGAGATTTGAACTCAGGATCTCCTATTTACTAGACAGGCGCTTTAACCAGCTAAGCCACAGCACCCTCTTGAAAACACTGTAATGAACGGTTTGCCTTATGGTGTTCAAGAGAATGCTGATTTTTCACTTTGATATTCTTTTCTAAGTTCAAACAACTCTCTACTCAACCACATTAGACGAGGACACTCATCTTATTCATAAACACCTCATTAATATATTGCTTACCCTATTCATAGAATTTTGAATTATATCTTGTTCAAGAATGCATTTATTGAATTCAACTCTAGAATGATCTTTTATCTCTATCTTGCTCTTTGTCATTCTCTTTTCCATTTTTCATTCAAGGCATTACTTTGAAAATCTACACAATACCAAGTGTTTTATTTCAATTTAAGATGATCCATACCAAAGTTCACAGAACAAGACTTTTCTTTTTAAATTGTATTACACATTTGCTTGATGAAAATGATTCTTACATGTATGGAGCCAAAACTAAGGTACTGCTGAGATTTGAACTCAGGATTTCTTGTTTACGTGACAGTCGCTTTAACCACTTAGCCACAGCACCTACTTTAGTTGTAAAGAAGGGATCGTTAATTTAGCATTGGTGATCGAATTCAGTGCCTGCAATAAAGTTTCTTTATATGCATTCCAATGTTAAACAAGAAAGGATTCCTAATCTCTGAACAAGAATAGCTATGTTTTAATAAAAAAGAACACTTTTTAAACTCAACTACATTCTTTGAATAGTTTACAAATAATTGTTTCACATAAATACATCAATATTGCTCAAATCTGGGGTTATTTTCCTCTGCGTCTTCCTCATTGATATACCTTTTTCATTTTACAATCACAGTATTGCTACTTTAATCTTGACAACACTTTGAGTTTTTATTAGGTTTAAGATGATCTGTTCAACAGGAAGATTAATCATCTTTTCTAATTTAATTGTATCAAAGGACGACTTAATGAAAATTATTTCTTATTTAGAATGAGTAAAGGAAGGTGCTTCTGAGTTTGAACTCAGGATCTTCTGTTTATTAGACAGGCGCTTTAACCAGCTAAGCCACAGCACCCTCTTGAAAATGCTGTAATGAACGGTTTGCCTTATGGTGTTCAAGAGAATGCTGATTTTTCACTTTGATATTCTTTTCTAAGTTCAAACAACTCTCTACTCAAACACATTAGACGAGGACACTCATCTTATTCATAAACACCTCATTAATATATTGCTTACCCTATTCATAGAATTTTGAATTATATCTTGTTCAAGAATGCATTTATTGAATTCAACTCTAGAATGATCTTTTATCTCTATCTTGCTCTTTGTCATTCTCTTTTCCATTTTTCATTCAAGGCATTACTTTGAAAATCTACACAATACCAAGTGTTTTATTTCAATTTAAGATGATCCATACCAAAGTTCACAGAACAAGACTTTTCTTTTTAAATTGTATTACACATTTGCTTGATGAAAATGATTCTTACATGTATGGAGCCAAAACTAAGGTGCTGCTGAGATTTGAACTCAGGATTTCTTGTTTACGAGACAGGCGCTTTAACCACTTAGCCACAGCACCTACTTTAGTTGTAAAGACGGGATCATTAATTTAGCATTGGTGATCGAATTCAGTGCCTGCAATAAAGTTTCTTTATATGCATTCCAATGTTAAACAAGAAAGGATTCCTAATCTCTGAACAAGAATAGCTATGTTTTAATAAAAAAGAACACTTTTTAAACTCAACTACATTCTTTGAATAGTTTACAAATAATTGTTTCACATAAATACATCAATATTGCTCAAATCTGGGGTTATTTTCCTCTGCGTCTTCCTCATTGATATACCTTTTTCATTTTACAATCACAGTATTGCTACTTTAATCTTGACAACACTTTGAGTTTTTATTAGGTTTAAGATGATCTGTTCAACAGGAAGATTAATCATCTTTTCTAATTTAATTGTATCAAAGGACGACTTAAGGAAAATTATTTCGTATGTAGAATGAGTAAAGCAAGGTGCTGCTGAGTTTGAACTCAGGATCTTCTGTTTACTAGACAGGCGCTTTAACCAGCTAAGACACAGCACCTTGTTGAAAACACTTTAAGGAACAGTTTGCCTTATGGTTTCAAGAGAATCCTGATTTTTCACTTTCATAATCTTTTCTAAGTTCAAACAACTCTCTACTCAATCACTTTAGACGAGGACACTAATCTTATTCATAAACACCTCATTAATATTTTGCTTACCCTATTCATATAATTTTGAATTATGCCTTGTTCAAGAATGCATTCATTGAATTCAACTCTAGAATGATCTTTTATCTCTATCTTGCACTTTGTCATTCTCTTTTCCCTTTTTCATTCAAGGCATTACTTTGAAAGTCTTCACAATACCAAGTTTATTTATTTCAATTTAAGATGACCCATTCTAAAGTTCACAGAACAAGACTTTTCTTTTTAAATTGTATTAAACATTTGCTTAATGGAAATGATTCTTACATGTATGGAGCCAAAAACAACGCGCTGCTGAGATTTGAATTCAGGATTTCCTGTTCAGGAGACAGGCGCTTTAACCACTTAGCCAGAGCACCTACTTTAGTGATGAAGAAGGTATCATTAATTTAGTAGTGGTGATCGAATTTGGTGCCTGCAATAACGTTTTTTTATATGTATTCCAATGTTAAACAAAAAGGATTCCTAATCTCCAAACAAGAATAACAATGCTTTAATTTAAAAAAAAAAAACACTTTTTAAACTCAATTCCACTTTTTGAATAGTTTTTAAAAAATTGTTTCACATAAATACATCAATATTGCTCAAATCTAGGGTTATATTTTATCTGCGTCTTCCTCATTAATATACCTTTTTGATTTTGCAATCACAGTATTGCTACTATAATCTTGACAACAATTTTGAGTTTTTATCAGGTTTAAGATGATCTGTTCAACAGGAAAATGAATCAGACTTTTCTAATTTAATTGTATCAATGGACGACTTAATGAAAATTATCTTTTATTTAAGAATGAGAAAAGCAAGGTGCTGCTGAGATTTGAACTCAGGATCTCCTATTTACTAGACAGGCGCTTTAACCAGCTAAGCCACAGCACCCTCTTGAAAACACTGTAATGAACGGTTTGCCTTATGGTGTTCAAGAGAATGCTGATTTTTCACTTTGATATTCTTTTCTAAGTTCAAACAACTCTCTACTCAACCACATTAGACGAGGACACTCATCTTATTCATAAACACCTCATTAATATATTGCTTACCCTATTCATAGAATTTTGAATTATATCTTGTTCAAGAATGCATTTATTGAATTCAACTCTAGAATGATCTTTTATCTCTATCTTGCTCTTTGTCATTCTCTTTTCCATTTTTCATTCAAGGCATTACTTTGAAAATCTACACAATACCAAGTGTTTTATTTCAATTTAAGATGATCCATACCAAAGTTCACAGAACAAGACTTTTCTTTTTAAATTGTATTACACATTTGCTTGATGAAAATGATTCTTACATGTATGGAGCCAAAACTAAGGTACTGCTGAGATTTGAACTCAGGATTTCTTGTTTACGTGACAGTCGCTTTAACCACTTAGCCACAGCACCTACTTTAGTTGTAAAGAAGGGATCGTTAATTTAGCATTGGTGATCGAATTCAGTGCCTGCAATAAAGTTTCTTTATATGCATTCCAATGTTAAACAAGAAAGGATTCCTAATCTCTGAACAAGAATAGCTATGTTTTAATAAAAAAGAACACTTTTTAAACTCAACTACATTCTTTGAATAGTTTACAAATAATTGTTTCACATAAATACATCAATATTGCTCAAATCTGGGGTTATTTTCCTCTGCGTCTTCCTCATTGATATACCTTTTTCATTTTACAATCACAGTATTGCTACTTTAATCTTGACAACACTTTGAGTTTTTATTAGGTTTAAGATGATCTGTTCAACAGGAAGATTAATCATCTTTTCTAATTTAATTGTATCAAAGGACGACTTAATGAAAATTATTTCTTATTTAGAATGAGTAAAGGAAGGTGCTTCTGAGTTTGAACTCAGGATCTTCTGTTTATTAGACAGGCGCTTTAACCAGCTAAGCCACAGCACCCTCTTGAAAACGCTGTAATGAACGGTTTGCCTTATGGTGTTCAAGAGAATGCTGATTTTTCACTTTGATATTCTTTTCTAAGTTCAAACAACTCTCTACTCAAACACATTAGACGAGGACACTCATCTTATTCATAAACACCTCATTAATATATTGCTTACCCTATTCATAGAATTTTGAATTATATCTTGTTCAAGAATGCATTTATTGAATTCAACTCTAGAATGATCTTTTATCTCTATCTTGCTCTTTGTCATTCTCTTTTCCATTTTTCATTCAAGGCATTACTTTGAAAATCTACACAATACCAAGTGTTTTATTTCAATTTAAGATGATCCATACCAAAGTTCACAGAACAAGACTTTTCTTTTTAAATTGTATTACACATTTGCTTGATGAAAATGATTCTTACATGTATGGAGCCAAAACTAAGGTGCTGCTGAGATTTGAACTCAGGATTTCTTGTTTACGAGACAGGCGCTTTAACCACTTAGCCACAGCACCTACTTTAGTTGTAAAGACGGGATCATTAATTTAGCATTGGTGATCGAATTCAGTGCCTGCAATAAAGTTTCTTTATATGCATTCCAATGTTAAACAAGAAAGGATTCCTAATCTCTGAACAAGAATAGCTATGTTTTAATAAAAAAGAACACTTTTTAAACTCAACTACATTCTTTGAATAGTTTACAAATAATTGTTTCACATAAATACATCAATATTGCTCAAATCTGGGGTTATATTTCCTCTGCGTCTTCCTCATTGATATACCTTTTTCATTTTACAATCACAGTATTGCTACTTTAATCTTGACAACACTTTGAGTTTTTATTAGGTTTAAGATGATCTGTTCAACAGGAAGATTAATCATCTTTTCTAATTTAATTGTATCAAAGGACGACTTAATGAAAATTATTTCTTATTTAGAATGAGTAAAGCAAGGTGCTGCTGAGTTTGAACTCAGGATCTTCTGTTTACTAGACAGGCGCTTTAACCAGCTAAGCCACAGCACCTTGTTGAAAACAATTTAAGGAACAGTTTGCCTAATGGTTTCAAGAGAATCCTTATTTTTCACTTTCATAATCTTTTCTAAGTTCAAACAACTCTCTACTCAATCACTTTAGACGAGGACACTAATCTTATTCATAAACACCTCATTAATATTTTGCTTACCCTATTCATATAATTTTGAATTATGCCTTGTTCAAGAATGCATTCATTGAATTCAACTCTAGAATGATCTTTTATCTCTATCTTGCACTTTGTCATTCTCTTTTCCCTTTTTCATTCAAGGCATTACTTTGAAAGTCTTCACAATACCAAGTTTATTTATTTCAATTTAAGATGACCCATTCTAAAGTTCACAGAACAAGACTTTTCTTTTTAAATTGTATTAAACATTTGCTTAATGGAAATGATTCTTACATGTATGGAGCCAAAAACAACGCGCTGCTGAGATTTGAATTCAGGATTTCCTGTTCAGGAGACAGGCGCTTTAACCACTTAGCCAGAGCACCTACTTTAGTGATGAAGAAGGGATCATTAATTTAGTATTTGTGATTGAATTTGGTGCCTGCAATAACGTTTCTTTATATGTATTCCAATGTTAAACAAAAAGGATTCCTAATCTCCAAACAAGAATAACAATGCTTTAATTTAAAAAAAAAACACTTTTTAAACTCAATTCCACTTTTTGAATAGTTTTTAAAATAATTGTTTCACATAAATACATCAATATTGCTCAAATCTAGGGTTATATTTTATCTGCGTCTTCCTCATTAATATACCTTTTTGATTTTGCAATCACAGTATTGCTACTATAATCTTGACAACAATTTTGAGTTTTTATCAGGTTTAAGATGATCTGTTCAACAGGAAAATGAATCAGACTTTTCTAATTTAATTGTATCAATGGACGACTTAATGAAAATTATCTTTTATTTAAGAATGAGAAAAGCAAGGTGCTGCTGAGATTTGAACTCAGGATCTCCTGTTTACTAGACAGGCGCTTTAACCAGCTAAGCCACAGCACCCTCTTGAAAACGCTGTAATGAACGGTTTGCCTTATGGTGTTCAAGAGAATGCTGATTTTTCACTTTGATATTCTTTTCTAAGTTCAAACAACTCTCTACTCAACCACATTAGACGAGGACACTCATCTTATTCATAAACACCTCATTAATATATTGCTTACCCTATTCATAGAATTTTGAATTATATCTTGTTCAAGAATGCATTTATTGAATTCAACTCTAGAATGATCTTTTATCTCTATCTTGCTCTTTGTCATTCTCTTTTCCATTTTTCATTCAAGGCATTACTTTGAAAATCTACACAATACCAAGTGTTTTATTTCAATTTAAGATGATCCATACCAAAGTTCACAGAACAAGACTTTTCTTTTTAAATTGTATTACACATTTGCTTGATGAAAATGATTCTTACATGTATGGAGCCAAAACTAAGGTGCTGCTGAGATTTGAACTCAGGATTTCTTGTTTACGAGACAGGCGCTTTAACCACTTAGCCACAGCACCTACTTTAGTTGTAAAGAAGGGATCGTTAATTTAGCATTGGTGATCGAATTCAGTGCCTGCAATAAAGTTTCTTTATATGCATTCCAATGTTAAACAAGAAAGGATTCCTAATCTCTGAACAAGAATAGCTATGTTTTAATAAAAAAGAACACTTTTTAAACTCAACTACATTCTTTGAATAGTTTACAAATAATTGTTTCACATAAATACATCAATATTGCTCAAATCTGGGGTTATTTTCCTCTGCGTCTTCCTCATTGATATAACTTTTTCATTTTACAATCACAGTATTGCTACTTTAATCTTGACAACACTTTGAGTTTTTATTAGGTTTAAGATGATCTGTTCAACAGGAAGATTAATCATCTTTTCTAATTTAATTGTATCAAAGGACGACTTAATGAAAATTATTTCTTATTTAGAATGAGTAAAGGAAGGTGCTTCTGTGTTTGAACTCAGGATCGTCTGTTTATTAGACAGGCGCTTTAACCAGCTAAGCCACAGCAACCTCTTGAAAACACATTAAGGAACAGTTTGCCTTATGGTTTCAAGAGAATCCTGATTTTTCACTTTCATAATCTTTTCTAAGTTTAAACAACTCTCTACTCAATCACTTTAGACGAGGACACTAATCTTATTCATAAACACCGCATTAATATTTTGCTTACCCTATTCATATAATTTTGAATTATGCCTTGTTCAAGAATGCATTTATTGAATTCAACTCTAGAATGATCTTTTATCTCTATCTTGCACTTTGTCATTCTCTTTTCCCTTTTTCATTCAAGGCATTACATTGAAAGTCTTCACAATACCAAGTTTTTTTATTTCAATTTAAGATGACCCATTCTAAAGTTCACAGAACAAGACTTTTCTTTTTAAATTGTATTAAACATTTGCTTAATGGAAATGATTCTTACATGTATGGAGCCAAAAACAACGCTCTGCTGAGATTTGAATTCAGGATTTTCTGTTCAGGAGACATGCGCTTTAACCACTTAGCCAGAGCACCTACTTTAGTGATGAAGAAGGTATCATTAATTTAGTATTGGTAATCGAATTTGGTGCCTGCAATAAAGTTTTTTTATATGTATTCCAATGTTAAACAAAAAGGATTCCTAATCTCCAAACAAGAATAACAATGCTTTAATTTAAAAAAAAACACTTTTTAAACTCAATTCCACTTTTTGAATAGTTTTAAAATAATAGTTTCACATAAATACATCAATATTGCTCAAATCTGGGGTTATATTTCATCTGCGTCTTCCTCATTGATATACCTTTTTCATTTTACAATCACAGTATTGCTACTTTAATCTTGACAACACTTTGAGTATTTATTAGGTTTAAAATGATCTGTTCAACAGGAAGATTAATCATCTTTTCTAATTTAATTGTATCAAAGGACGACTTAATGAAAATTATTTCTTATTTAGAATGAGTAAAGCAAGGTGCTGCTGAGTTTGAACTCAGGATCTTCTGTTTACTAGACAGGCGCTTTAACCAGCTAAGCCACAGCAACCTCTTGAAAACACATTAAGGAACAGTTTGCCTTATGGTGTTCAAGAGAATCCTGATTTTTCACTTTGATAATCTTTTCTAAGTTCAAACAACTCTCTACTCAACCACATTAGACGAGGACACGCATCTTATTCATAAACACCTCATTAATATATTGCTTACCCTATTCATAGAATTTTGAATTATATCTTGTTCAATAATGCATTTATTGAATTAAACTCTAGAATGATCTTTTATCTCTATCTTGCTCTTTGTCATTCTCTTTTCCATTTTTCATTCAAGGCATTACTTTGAAAATCTACACAATACCAAGTGTTTTATTTCAATTTAAGATTATCCATACCAAAGTTCACAGAACAAGACTTTTCTTTTTAAATTGTATTACACATTTGCTTAATGGAAATGATTCTTACATGTATGGAGCCAAAAACAACGCGCTGCTGAGATTTGAATTCAGGATTTCCTGTTCACGAAACACTTAGCCAGAGAACCTACTTTAGTGATGAAGAAGGTATCATTAATTTAGTATTGGTGATCGAATTTGGTGCCTGCAATAAAGTTTCTTTATATGTATTCCAATGTTAAACAAAAAGGATTCCTAATCTCCAAACAAGAATAACAATGTTTTAATTTTAAAAAAACACTTTTTAAACTCAATTCCTCTTTTTGAATAGTTTTAAAATAATAGTTTCACATAAATACATCAATAATGCTCAAATCTAGGGTTATATTTTATCTGCGTCTTCCTCATTAATATACCTTTTTGATTTTGCAATCACAGTATTGCTACTATAATCTTGACAACAATTTTGAGTTTTTATCAGGTTTAAGATGATCTGTTCAACAGGAAAATGAATCAGACTTTTCTAATTTAATTGTATCAATGGACAACTTAATGAAAATTATCTTTTATTTAAGAATGAGAAAAGCAAAGTGCTGCTGAGATTTGAACTCAGGACCTCCTGTTTACTAGACAGGCGCTTTAACCAGCTAAGCCACAGCACCCTCTCGAAAATGCTGTAATGAACGGTTTGCCTTATGGTGGTAAAGAGAATTCTGATTTTTCACTTTGATAATCTTTTCTAAGTTCACACAACTCTCTACTCAACCACATTAGACGAGGACATGCATCTTATTCATAAACACCTCATTAATATATTGCTTACCCTATTCATAGAATTTTGAATGATGTCTTGTTCAAGAATGCATTTATTGATTTCAACTCTAGAATGATCTTTTATCTCTATCTTGCTCTTTGTCATTCTCTTTTCCATTTTTCATTCAAGACATTACTTTGAAAATCTCCACAATACCAAGTGTTTTATTTCAATTTAAGATGATCCATACCAAAGTTCACAGAATAAGACTTTTCTTTTTAAATTGAATTACACATTTGCTTGATGAAAATGATTCTTACATGTATGGAGCCAAAACTAAGGTGCTGCTGAGATTAGAACTCAGAATGTCCTGTTTAAGAGACAGGCGCTTAAACCACTTAGCCACAGCACCTACTTTAGTTGTAAAGAAGGGATCATTAATTTAGCATTGGTGATCGAATTCAGTGCCTGCAATAAAGTTTCTTTATATGCATTCCAATGTTAAACAAGAAAGGATTCCTTATCTCTGAACAAGAATAGCTATGTTTTAATAAAAAAGAACACTTTTTAAACTCAACTACATTCTTTGAATAGTTTACAAATAATTGTTTCACATAAATACATCAATATTGCTCAAATCTGGGGTTATTTTCCTCTGCGTCTTCCTCATTGATATAACTTTTTCATTTTACAATCACAGTATTGCTACTTTAATCTTGACAACACTTTGAGTTTTTATTAGGTTTAAGATGATCTGTTCAACAGGAAGATTAATCATCTTTTCTAATTTAATTGTATCAAAGGACGACTTAATGAAAATTATTTCTTATTTAGAATGAGTAAAGGAAGGTGCTTCTGTGTTTGAACTCAGGATCGTCTGTTTATTAGACAGGCGCTTTAACCAGCTAAGCCACAGCAACCTCTTGAAAACACATTAAGGAACAGTTTGCCTTATGGTTTCAAGAGAATCCTGATTTTTCACTTTCATAATCTTTTCTAAGTTTAAACAACTCTCTACTCAATCACTTTAGACGAGGACACTAATCTTATTCATAAACACCGCATTAATATTTTGCTTACCCTATTCATATAATTTTGAATTATGCCTTGTTCAAGAATGCATTTATTGAATTCAACTCTAGAATGATCTTTTATCTCTATCTTGCACTTTGTCATTCTCTTTTCCCTTTTTCATTCAAGGCATTACATTGAAAGTCTTCACAATACCAAGTTTTTTTATTTCAATTTAAGATGACCCATTCTAAAGTTCACAGAACAAGACTTTTCTTTTTAAATTGTATTAAACATTTGCTTAATGGAAATGATTCTTACATGTATGGAGCCAAAAACAACGCTCTGCTGAGATTTGAATTCAGGATTTTCTGTTCAGGAGACATGCGCTTTAACCACTTAGCCAGAGCACCTACTTTAGTGATGAAGAAGGTATCATTAATTTAGTATTGGTAATCGAATTTGGTGCCTGCAATAAAGTTTTTTTATATGTATTCCAATGTTAAACAAAAAGGATTCCTAATCTCCAAACAAGAATAACAATGCTTTAATTTAAAAAAAAACACTTTTTAAACTCAATTCCACTTTTTGAATAGTTTTAAAATAATAGTTTCACATAAATACATCAATATTGCTCAAATCTGGGGTTATATTTCATCTGCGTCTTCCTCATTGATATACCTTTTTCATTTTACAATCACAGTATTGCTACTTTAATCTTGACAACACTTTGAGTATTTATTAGGTTTAAAATGATCTGTTCAACAGGAAGATTAATCATCTTTTCTAATTTAATTGTATCAAAGGACGACTTAATGAAAATTATTTCTTATTTAGAATGAGTAAAGCAAGGTGCTGCTGAGTTTGAACTCAGGATCTTCTGTTTACTAGACAGGCGCTTTAACCAGCTAAGCCACAGCAACCTCTTGAAAACACATTAAGGAACAGTTTGCCTTATGGTGTTCAAGAGAATCCTGATTTTTCACTTTGATAATCTTTTCTAAGTTCAAACAACTCTCTACTCAACCACATTAGACGAGGACACGCATCTTATTCATAAACACCTCATTAATATATTGCTTACCCTATTCATAGAATTTTGAATTATATCTTGTTCAATAATGCATTTATTGAATTAAACTCTAGAATGATCTTTTATCTCTATCTTGCTCTTTGTCATTCTCTTTTCCATTTTTCATTCAAGGCATTACTTTGAAAATCTACACAATACCAAGTGTTTTATTTCAATTTAAGATTATCCATACCAAAGTTCACAGAACAAGACTTTTCTTTTTAAATTGTATTACACATTTGCTTAATGGAAATGATTCTTACATGTATGGAGCCAAAAACAACGCGCTGCTGAGATTTGAATTCAGGATTTCCTGTTCACGAAACACTTAGCCAGAGAACCTACTTTAGTGATGAAGAAGGTATCATTAATTTAGTATTGGTGATCGAATTTGGTGCCTGCAATAAAGTTTCTTTATATGTATTCCAATGTTAAACAAAAAGGATTCCTAATCTCCAAACAAGAATAACAATGTTTTAATTTTAAAAAAACACTTTTTAAACTCAATTCCTCTTTTTGAATAGTTTTAAAATAATAGTTTCACATAAATACATCAATAATGCTCAAATCTAGGGTTATATTTTATCTGCGTCTTCCTCATTAATATACCTTTTTGATTTTGCAATCACAGTATTGCTACTATAATCTTGACAACAATTTTGAGTTTTTATCAGGTTTAAGATGATCTGTTCAACAGGAAAATGAATCAGACTTTTCTAATTTAATTGTATCAATGGACAACTTAATGAAAATTATCTTTTATTTAAGAATGAGAAAAGCAAAGTGCTGCTGAGATTTGAACTCAGGACCTCCTGTTTACTAGACAGGCGCTTTAACCAGCTAAGCCACAGCACCCTCTCAAAAATGCTGTAATGAACGGTTTGCCTTATGGTGGTAAAGAGAATTCTGATTTTTCACTTTGATAATCTTTTCTAAGTTCACACAACTCTCTACTCAACCACATTAGACGAGGACATGCATCTTATTCATAAACACCTCATTAATATATTGCTTACCCTATTCATAGAATTTTGAATGATGTCTTGTTCAAGAATGCATTTATTGATTTCAACTCTAGAATGATCTTTTATCTCTATCTTGCTCTTTGTCATTCTCTTTTCCATTTTTCATTCAAGACATTACTTTGAAAATCTCCACAATACCAAGTGTTTTATTTCAATTTAAGATGATCCATACCAAAGTTCACAGAATAAGACTTTTCTTTTTAAATTGAATTACACATTTGCTTGATGAAAATGATTCTTACATGTATGGAGCCAAAACTAAGGTGCTGCTGAGATTAGAACTCAGAATGTCCTGTTTAAGAGACAGGCGCTTAAACCACTTAGCCACAGCACCTACTTTAGTTGTAAAGAAGGGATCATTAATTTAGCATTGGTGATCGAATTCAGTGCCTGCAATAAAGTTTCTTTATATGCATTCCAATGTTAAACAAGAAAGGATTCCTTATCTCTGAACAAGAATAGCTATGTTTTAATAAAAAAGAACACTTTTTAAACTCAACTACATTCTTTGAATAGTTTACAAATAATTGTTTCACATAAATACATCAATATTGCTCAAATCTGGGGTTATATTTCATCTGCGTCTTCCTCATTGATATACCTTTTTCATTTTACAATCACAGTATTGCTACTTTAATTTTGACAACACTTTGAGTTTTTATTAGGTTTAAGATGATCTGTTCAACAGGAAGATTAATCATCTTTTCTAATTTAATTGTATCAAAGGACGACTTAAGGAAAATTATTTCTAATGGAGAATGAGTAAAGCAAGGTGCTGCTGAGTTTGAACTCAGGATCTTCTGTTTACTAGACAGGCGCTTTAACCAGCTAAGACACAGCACCTTGTTGAAAACACTTTAAGGAATAGTTTGCCTTATGGTTTCAAGAGAATCCTGATTTTTCACTTTCATAATCTTTTCTAAGTTCAAACAACTCTCTACTCAATCACTTTAGACGAGGACACTAATCTTATTCATAAACACCTCATTAATATTTTGCTTACCCTATTCATATAATTTTGAATTATGCCTTGTTCAAGAATGCATTCATTGAATTCAACTCTAGAATGATCTTTTATCTCTATCTTGCACTTTGTCATTCTCTTTTCCCTTTTTCATTCAAGGTATTACTTTGAAAGTCTTCACAATACCAAGTTTTTTTATTTCAATTTAAGATGACCCATTCTAAAGTTCACAGAACAAGACTTTTCTTTTTAAATTGTATTAAACATTTGCTTAATGGAAATGATTCTTATATGTATGGAGCCAAAAACAACGCGCTGCTGAGATTTGAATTCAGGATTTCCTGTTCAGGAGACAGGCGCTTTAACCACTTAGCCAGAGCACCTACTTTAGTTATGAAGAAGGTATCATTAATTTAGTATTAATGATCGAATTTGGTGCCTGCAATAAAGTTTTTTTATATGTATTCCAATGTTAAACAAAAAGGATTCCTAATCTCCAAACAAGAATAACAATGCTTTAATTTAAAAAAAAACACTTTTTAAACTCAATTCCACTTTTTGAATAGTTTTAAAATAATAGTTTCACATAAATACATCAATATTGTTCAAATCTGGGGTTATATTTCATCTGCGTCTTCCTCATTGATATACCTTTTTCATTTTACAATCACAGTATTGCTACTTTAATCTTGACAACACTTTGAGTTTTTATTAGGTTTAAAATGATCTGTTCAACAGGAAGATTAATCATCTTTTCTAATTTAATTGTATCAAAGGACGACTTAATGAAAATTATTTCTTATTTAGAATGAGTAAAGCAAGGTGCTGCTGAGTTTGAACTCAGGATCTTCTGTTTACTAGACAGGCGCTTTAACCAGCTAAGCCACAGCAACCTCTTGAAAACACATTAAGGAACAGTTTGCCTTATGGTGTTCAAGAGAATCCTGATTTTTCACTTTGATAATCTTTTCTAAGTTCAAACAACTCTCTACTCAACCACATTAGACGAGGACACGCATCTTATTCATAAACACCTCATTAATATATTGCTTACCCTATTCATAGAATTTTGAATTATATCTTGTTCAATAATGCATTTATTGAATTAAACTCTAGAATGATCTTTTATCTCTATCTTGCTCTTTGTCATTCTCTTTTCCATTTTTCATTCAAGGCATTACTTTGAAAATCTACACAATACCAAGTGTTTTATTTCAATTTAAGATTATCCATACCAAAGTTCACAGAACAAGACTTTTCTTTTTAAATTGTATTACACATTTGCTTAATGGAAATGATTCTTACATGTATGGAGCCAAAAACAACGCGCTGCTGAGATTTGAATTCAGGATTTCCTGTTCACGAAACAGGCGCTTTAACCACTTAGCCAGAGAACCTACTTTAGTGATGAAGAAGGTATCATTAATTTAGTATTGGTGATCGAATTTGGTGCCTGCAATAAAGTTTCTTTATATGTATTCCAATGTTAAACAAAAAGGATTCCTAATCTCCAAACAAGAATAACAATGTTTTAATTAAAAAAAAACACTTTATAAACTCAATTCCTCTTTTTGAATAGTTTTAAAATAATAGTTTCACATAAATACATCAATAATGCTCAAATCTAGGGTTATATTTTATCTGCGTCTTCCTCATTAATATACCTTTTTGATTTTGCAATCACAGTATTGCTACTATAATCTTGACAACAATTTTGAGTTTTTATCAGGTTTAAGATGATCTGTTCAACAGGAAAATGAATCAGACTTTTCTAATTTAATTGTATCAATTGACAACTTAATGAAAATTACCTTTTATTTAAGAATGAGAAAAGCAAAGTGCTGCTGAGATTTGAACTCAGGACCTCCTGTTTACTAGACAGGTGCTTTAACCAGCTAAGCCACAGCACCCTCTCGAAAATGCTGTAATGAACGGTTTGCCTTATGGTGGTAAAGAGAATTCTGATTTTTCACTTTGATAATCTTTTCTAAGTTCAAACAACTCTCTACTCAACCACATTAGACGAGGACATGCATCTTATTCATAAACACCTCATTAATATATTGCTTACCCTATTCATAGAATTTTGAATTATGTCTTGTTCAAGAATGCATTTATTGATTTCAACTCTAGAATGATTTTTTATCTCTATCTTGCTCTTTGTCATTCTCTTTTTCATTTTTCATTCAAGACATTACTTTGAAAATCTCCACAATACCAAGTGTTTTATTTCAATTTAAGATGATCCATACCAAAGTTCACAGAATAAGACTTTTCTTTTTAAATTGAATTACACATTTGCTTGATGAAAATGATTCTTAAATGTATGGAGCCAAAACTAAGATGCTGCTGAGATTTGAACTCAGAATTTCCTGTTTACGAGACAGGAGCTTAAACCACTTAGCCACAGCACCTACTTTAGTTGTAAAGAAGGGATCATTAATTTAGCATTGGTGATCGAATTCAGTGCCTGCAATAAAGTTTCTTTATATGCATTCCAATGTTAAACAAGAAAGGATTCCTAATCTCTTAACAAGAATAGCTATGTTTTAATAAAAAAGAACACTTTTTAAACTCAACTACATTCTTTGAATAGTTTACAAATAATTGTTTCACATAAATACATCAATATTACTCAAATCTGGGGTTATATTTCATCTGTGTCTTCCTCATTGATATACCTTTTTCATTTTACAATCACAGTATTGCTACTTTAATCTTGACAACACTTTGAGTTTTTATTAGGTTTAAGATGATCTGTTCAACGGGAAGATTAATCATCTTTTCTAATTTAATTGTATCAAAGGACGACTTAAGGAAAATTATTTCTTATGTAGAATGAGTAAAGCAAGGTGCTGCTGAGTTTGAACTCAGGATCTTCTGTTTACTAGACAGGCACTTTAACCAGCTAAGACACAGCACCTTGTTGAAAACACTTTAAGGAACAGTTTGCCTTATGGTTTCAAGAGAATCCTGATTTTTCACTTTCATAATCTTTTCTAAGTTCAAACAACTCTCTACTCAATCACTTTAGACGAGGACACTAATCTTATTCATAAACACCTCATTAATATTTTGCTTACCCTATTCATATAATTTTGAATTATGCCTTGTTCAAGAATGCATTCATTGAATTCAACTCTAGAATGATCTTTTATCTCTATCTTGCACTTTGTCATTCTCTTTTCCCTTTTTCATTCAAGGCATTACTTTGAAAGTCTTCACAATACCAAGTTTTTTTATTTCAATTTAAGATGACCCATTCTAAAGTTCACAGAACAAGACTTTTCTTTTTAAATTGTATTAAACATTTGCTTAATGGAAATGATTCTTACATGTATGGAGCCAAAAACAACGCGCTGCTGAGATTTGAATTCAGGATTTCCTGTTCAGGAGACAGGCGCTTTAACCACTTAGCCAGAGCACCTACTTTAGTGATGAAGAAGGTATCATTAATTTAGTATTGGTGATCGAATTTGGTGCCTGCAATAAAGTTTTTTTATATGTATTCCAATGTTAAACAAAAAGGATTCCTAATCTCCAAACAAGAATAACAATGCTTTAATTTAAAAAAAAAAACACTTTTTAAACTCAATTCCACTTTTTGAATAGTTTTAAAAAAATTGTTTCACATAAATACATCAATATTGCTCAAATCTAGGGTTATATTTTATCTGCGTCTTCCTCATTAATATACCTTTTTGATTTTGCAATCACAGTATTGCTACTATAATCTTGACAACAATTTTGAGTTTTTATCAGGTTTAAGATGATCTGTTCAACAGGAAAATGAATCAGACTTTTCTAATTTAATTGTATCAATGGACGACTTAATGAAAATTATCTTTTATTTAAGAATGAGAAAAGCAAGGTGCTGCTGAGATTTGAACTCAGGATCTCCTGTTTACTAGACAGGCGCTTTAACCAGCTAAGCCACAGCACCCTCTTGAAAACGCTGTAATGAACGGTTTGCCTTATGGTGTTCAAGAGAATGCTGATTTTTCACTTTGATATTCTTTTCTAAGTTCAAACAACTCTCTACTCAACCACATTAGATGAGGACACTCATCTTATTCATAAACACCTCATTAATATATTGCTTACCCTATTCATAGAATTTTGAATTATATCTTGTTCAAGAATGCATTTATTGAATTCAACTCTAGAATGATCTTTTATCTCTATCTTGCTCTTTGTCATTCTCTTTTCCAATTTTCATTCAAGGCATTACTTTGAAAATCTACACAATACCAAGTGTTTTATTTCAATTTAAGATGATCCATACCAAAGTTCACAGAACAAGACTTTTCTTTTTAAATTGTATTACACATTTGCTTAATGGAAATGATTCTTACATGTATGGAGCCAAAAACAACGCGCTGCTGAGATTTGAATTCAGGATTTCCTGTTCACGAGACAGGCGCTTTAACCACTTAGCCAGAGCATCTACTTTAGTGATGAAGAAGGTATCATTAATTTAGTATTGGTGATCGAATTTGGTGCATGCAATAAAGTTTCTTTACATGTATTCCAATGTTAAACAAAAAGGATTCCTAATCTCCAAACAAGAATAACAATGTTTTAATTTTAAAAAAACAGTTTTTAAACTCAATTCCACTTTTTGAATAGTTTTAAAATAATAGTTTCACATAAATACATCAATATTGCTCAAATCCAGGGTTATATTTTATCTGCGTCTTCCTCATTAATATACCTTTTTGATTTTGCAACACAGTATTGCTACTATAATCTTGACAACAATTTTGAGTTTTTATCAGGTTTAAGATGATCTGTTCAACAGGAAAAAGAATCAGACTTTTCTAATTTAATTGTATCAATGGACGACTTAATGAAAATTATCTTTTATTTAAGAATGAGAAAAGCAAGGTGCTGCTGAGTTTTGAACTCAGGATCTCCTGTTTACTAGTCAGGCACTTTAACCAGCTAAGCCACAGCACCTTCTTGATAGCACTTTAAGGAACAGTTTGCCTTATGGTGTTCAAGAGAATCCTTATTTTTCACTTTCATAATCTTTTCTAAGTTCAAACAACTCTCTACTCAATCACTTTAGACGAGGACACTAATCTTATTCATAAACACCTCATTAATATTTTGCTTACCCTATTCATAGAATTTTGAATTATGCCTTGTTCAAGAATGCATTCATTGAATTCAACTCTAGAATGATCTTTTATTTCTATCTTGCACTTTGTCATTCTCTTTTCCCTTTTTCATTGAAGGCATTACTTTGAAAATCTCCACAATTCCAAGTTTTTATTTCAATTTAAGATGATCCATACCAAAGTTCACAGAACAAGACTTTTCTTTTTAAATTGTATTAAACATTTGCTTAATGAAAATGATTCTTACATGTATGGAGCCAAAACTAAGGTGCTGCTGAGATTTGAACTCAGAATTTCCTGTTTACGAGACTGGTGCTTTAACCACTTAGCCACAGCACCTACTTTAGTTATAAAGAAGGGATCATTAATTTAGCATTGGTGATCGAATTCAGTGCCTGCAATAAAGTTTCTTTATATGCATTCCAATGTTAAACAATAAAGGATTCTTAATCTCTGGACAAGAATATCTATGTTTTAGTAAAAAAGAACACTTTTTAATCTCAACTCCATTTTTTTAATAGTTTACAAATAATTGTTTCACATAAATATATCAATATTGCTCAAATCTGGGGTTATATTTCATCTGCGTCTTCCTCATTGATATACCTTTTTCATTTTACAATCACAGTATTGCTGCTTTAATCTTGACAACAATTTTGAGTTTTTATCAGGTTTCTCATTTAATTGTATCAAAGGACGACTTAATGAAAATGATCTTTTATTTAAGAATGAGAAAAGCAAAGCACTGTTGAGATTTGAACTCAGGAACTCCTGTTTACTAGACAGCGCTTTAACCCCTTCGATGCTCATGACGGAACCATTCCGTCATGAGGCCAGAAGCACGAAATCCCTCTGCTGCAGACAGCAGAGGGATTTCCTTTCTCCCCACAGCCTCGGGAGCTGGGGAAGAGCTTCCCCAGCTCCCGAGGCCCTTTCAGTGAAATGAAGATCAGCGCGCACGTCGCGCTGACTTCATTTCACTGAGCTCGAAACTAAAATGAGCCTTTAGGCTCATTTCAGTTTCACTTTCTACGTGCTCAGGGGGCTATCTCAGCCCCCTGAGCACGTAGAAAGACGGTAGAGGTATCATTGGAAAGGAGGGCGATCCCCAAGCAGGGATCCACCCACTAAGGCACCAGGGAGGGGGGAGCGGCCCCTTGGGCAAGGGCTTTTGCTCCCCCCAAACAAATTGGCAATGTTCAGTCTTTCTGCCCCCCCTGGGAGGCAGATGGGGGGCAGTAGCCACCAATCTGCCCCCCCGGGGGGGCAGAAAGCCCACTAAATGCCAGGGATTTTTTTGTGTGCAATTTGTTTTAGGGTGGGGGCTGCCCAAAACGGGCACGCCAATGCCCCCACCACCCGCCACCATTACAGCCTTTCTGCCCCCCCTGGGGGGCAGAAAGCCCACTAAATGCCAGGCATTTTTTTGGTCGCATTTGTTTTTTAGGGTGGGGGCTATCCGAAATGGGCACACCAGTGCCCCCACCCCCCGCCACTAATACATCCTTTCTGCCCTCCCTGGGAGGCATATGGGGGCTGTAGCCCCCAATCTGCCCCCCGGGGGGGCAGAAAGCCCACTAAATGCCAGGGATTTTTTTGTGTGCAATTTGTTTTAGGCTGGGGGCAGCCCAAAATGGGCACGCCAATGCCCCCACCCCACCCACCACCATTACAGCCTTTCTGCCCCCGGGGGGGCAGAAAGCCCACTAAACGCCAGGGATTTTTTTGGGGTGCATTTTTTTTAGGGTGGGGGCTGCCCGAAACGGGCACGCCAATGCCCCCACCCCCACCCCCATTACAGCCTTTCTGCCCCCCCTTGGAGGCAGATTGGGGCAGTAGCCCCCAATCTGCCGCCCGGAGGGCAGAAAGCCCACTAAACGGCAGGGATTTTTTTGTGTGTAATTTTTTTTTTAGGGTGGGGGCTGCCCAAAATGGGCACGCTAATGCCACCACCCCCCATCACCATTACAGCCTTTCTGCCCCCCCCCTGGGGGGCAGATGGGGGCTGTAGCCCCCAATCTGCCCCCCCGGTGGGCCTGAAAGCCCACTAAACGCCAGGGATTTTTTTGGGTGCATTTTTTTTTAGGTTGGGGGCTGCCCGAAATGGGCACGCCAATGCCCCCATCCCCCCGCCACCATTACAGCCTTTCTACCCCCCCTGGGAGGCAGATGGGGGCCGTAGCCCCCAATCAGCCCCCCCGGGGGGGCAGAAAGCCCACTAAATGCCAGGGATTTTTTTGTGTGCAATTTGTTTTAGGGTGGGGGCTGCCCAAAACGGGCACGCCAATGGGAGGCAGATGGGGGCCGTAGCCCCCAATCTGCCCCCCCAGTGGGGCAGAAAGCCCACTAAACGGCAGGGATTTTTTTGGTGCATTTTTTTTAGGGTGGGGGCTGCCCGAAACAGGCACGCCAATGCCCCCATCCCCCGCCACCATTACAGCCTTTCTGCCCTGCCCTGGGGGCAGATGGGGGCTGTAGCCCCCAATCTGCCCCCAGGTGGGGCAGAAAGCCCACTAAACGCCAGGGATTTTTTTGGGCCGCAATTGTTTTTAGGGTGGGGGCTGCCTGAAACGGGCAGGCCAATGCCCCCACCCCCCGCCACCATTACAGCCTGTCTGCCCCCCCTGGGGCACAGATGGGTCAGTAGCCCCCAATCCGCCCCCCTGGGGGGGCAGAAAGCCCACTAAACGCCAGGGTTTTTTTTGTGCAATTTTTTTTAGGGTGGGGGTTGCCCAAAACTTGCACGCCAATGCCCCCACCCCGCCGCCAAAATTACAGCCTTTCTGCCCCCCCTGGGAGGCAGATGGGGGCAGTAGCCCCCAATCTGCCCCCCTGGGGGGGCAGAAAGCCCACTAAACGCTAGGGATTTTTTTTGTGCAATTTTTTTAGGGTGGGGGCTGCCCAAAATGGGCACACCAATGCCCCCACGCCCTTGCCACCATAACAGTCTTTCTGCCCCCCTGGGGGCGGATGGGAGCAGTAGCCCCCAATCTGCCTCCCGGGGCGGCAGAAAGCCCACTTGACGCCAGGGATTTTTTTTTGCGCATTTGTTTTTAGGGTGGGGGCTGCCCGAAGTGGGCACGCCAATGCCCACATCCCCGCCACCATTACAGCCTTTCTGCTCCCCCTGGTCTCCCGATAAAAATGGTACCTCACACGCATGGGTGGGGCAAGTACCCGCGACAGGCAAGGGCCCAAAACCTAGTGAGGCGACATCAAAATTACCTATCACAAACCAACCTGGTTTTCAAGGGGGGTCCCATGAGTTTTTGGCCCCAGGTTCGGCGGCCAGCTAGGGAAACCTACCAAACCCACACATTTCTGAAAACTAGATACCCGGGGGATTCCAGGGAGGTATGGCTTGCGTGGCTCCCCCAACGTTTTCTTACCCAGAATCCCCCAGAAACCTGAAATTTTGCTGAAAAAATCACCTTTTTCACACATTTTTGTGTGGGAAAGTTGTGGCATCACTGGGCTGACACAAATTTCCAACCACCCAGCATTGCCCCAGGTCTCCCGATAAAAATGGTGCCTCACTCGGGTGGGAGGCCCAAGTACCCGTGACAGACAAGGGCCCAAAACATATTGAGGCGACATCAAAATTACCTATCACAAAACGACCTGGTTTTGCAAGGGGGGTCCCATGACTTTTTGGCCCGGGGATCGGCGGCCACCTAGGGAAACCTACAAAACCCACACATTTCTGAAAAGTAGACACCCGGGGGATTCCAGGGAGTTATGGCTTGCGTGGATCCAAAATTTCAGGTTTCTGGGTGATTCTGGGTAAGAAAACATTGGGGGATCCACGCAAGCCATACCTCCCTGGAATCTCCCATGTGTCTAATGTCCGAAACTAAAAAGTTCAACCAATTGTCCATGTCCATTAAATATAAACCCCAACGCCCAATTCCCACCCACCAAAAGAAGAAATAAAAAAGGGGCAATCCAACAGGGTCATTCATCGGCGTGCTCGCCTCTCCAGGACCTTAATCCGCTCCTCTAGGCGGGCCACACGGTGCTTCAATGTGCAACAATTGCATCCACAGGGGGGGGCAGTGAGAGATAGCGAATTGCGGCGGGCGATTGCCAGACGGCGGCACCGAAACGCTGGAGGGGCCTGGGTGCTGGGGCCCGGGGCATTGGAGGAGGCTGCAGCTGCTGCCGCCTCCTCCTCCTCCTCCTCTGCCTGAGCCACCAGCCGCCGGTATTCATTGCAGATGGCCTCCAGCTTCCGACTCCAGGCCACGGCTGCCAACTCCTTCCTTGTTGATTTTGCTTTGGAAGGAGTAGGTATATCAAGAAAGAAAAAAATACTATTGTTGTAACCAATACTCTTAGCAAAACAGTAACACAAAATTAATTCAACACATAGTGGCATAGTAGCGCTAGCAAGCACAGTACATAACATTTGTGGTATGTATCTATCCTCCCACTTCCTCGGCCTCTAACATTTGTGGGAGTTTCAGGCATTATACTAGCACTATGGACTCAAGTACACAGTACACCAGTCTTCTTCTTCTCTCTTGTTTAGCAAAATTACGTGACCTTGTTGTAGCTGGCATGCCAGCTCAGTCAGCTAGCTTGCGCCCAAGACAAACATACTCGAGGCATGACGCAGACTCACTTTAGTTTTATTTACTACTGTCTGCAGGTGGGGAAGCTCGTATCCTTTTCTTCTCTGCCAGTCATAAATATTACATCTCGCACGCCCTTCCTCCTTCCACCCTTCTTTCCCTTTTCGTTCAACCCATCCATCAAGGTCATCTGATCTGACTTTTAGTCTTCTCCATAAAACTTTCACAGCTGAGTTGAAGTCAGATAGAAGAGGACATTGGTTACTCAACACTCCATTGCTAATTCTAAGTAAAGGGTGTCTTCTCCAACCGTTCACAACAACTTCTTACTTACTAAGTCTCAACAGTACAGTGTACAGTACACCCTTGCAGCGAGTGTAATCAATGTCAATAAGTAAGGAATATAACTTACCACCACCCGCCACTGCTGCTGGCTCCCCCCCTGCAGCTCCTGCAACTGCTGCTCCCTCTGTGACCACATCACCATCGCCGCTGGCCCCGGTACTGATGGTCGTCGGTATTGTGCCTAGAAACATTACACATTTTTTAGATGCCATCCACACACCCCCTATTTATTCTTTGTCACTAGCAAGATTGAAAAAAAAGTTAAATACATACATATATAACATACATCACTAGTACAAATCGAGTACTAGAGTACAGTAGACACTAGTAGTGTTATGTCATGGTCCCTAGGGTCATTCTAGTCTTTGCTACGTTAGCCTGAGCCATGCAACCATTTTAGCTTTGTGTCTTTTATTTTTGAGCACGTTACTTAGCAGCTTGTTGTGTAAGACGCCTTTGAGTCCACATGAGCTCACAGTACTGCTACTGTCAGAGCGCTGCGTACAAGGTCGCAAAAACAAGCCACTTTGTTATGGAGTTCTGGTGGTCAGTCCGTATTGCTTAGCCATAACATGCTACACTTTTGGCACGACTGAGAAATGCTTGCAATATACTAACGCGCACCATTTTTCTCATAACAGATGGAAGATTCCCTTCTACAAACCAGAGATTTGCGGAGCTTATGATGTAACCAGTACTTCTAGGTTCTTCTAAGGTGAGGGGTCCCCCAGAATTGGCTCAGAGATCTTCATTTATAATTATATATAAACTATATTCCTAGCAAGGGGAGGGTGGTTCTTCCACCACTGTTCAGTTATCATCATGATTCATTTATGATTTCTCCTTTTGTCTTCTATGGACTTGTAGTTGTAACAATGTTTATTGTTTTAATCTTATGCATTTTGCTGTTGGTGCTGGCTCATATTATACTGCATTCTAGAACAACGTACAGAGCTTGTTAGTTGAAAATAAACCTTTTGAACTTACATAGACTCTGTGGTATTTGGTGTGGACTTAAATGAGTGAGTGAGCGAAAGGGTGTGAGAGGTCGGGAGTGTAGTGTTATGTTCTGGGTTGTCTAATCATTGGGTATCTTCGGGGGGTTCGGGGAGCTAATGACTCTGAGACACTATAGCTAGTCAGTCAGGGGATTGTGGGTGAGGACGGTGTGAGGAAGGTCCAACCTCCTATCACCAACGTCCTATTTTCTTGTGCATAGTTCTGTATGTGCAGAATCCCTACAACAGTAGTAGTATGTCCTATGTATCCTATCAAAAATTTGTAAAATATTTGTTTGGGCATTTTTTTTGGGTGGGAATTGTCAAAGCCTCAAGATTAAGAAGAATAGAAGTGGACAACCCAAAGGACTGGACTCTGTGGCTAGAGCGATTGGTGAATCTGAGTTTTATTTAAAACCTTTTACATAAAGAGTGGCCACCTGGGCAAGCTTTGCTACAGACAGACTAATAGTAGTAGTACAGAGAGTCATAGCAGAGGCAGTTAGAGGCAGGGATAACAAGAATTTAGAAACAGATTGTCTAGACTGAAGAAGATTTTGTAAAAAAAAGAATTAGGAAATCGAAATAATAGTTCGGAAAAAATAAGGTGCAGTAAAAGTTAGGAAAGTATAATTATTAATATTAATAACAGGAGGTCTTACTGGGGCCAGCAGCAGAGCCCTCGGTAGAGGAGCATCCCTGGCCCTGGGAGGCATCTTCACCAGCTCCCACCGACTCCAACCCCGTCTTCTTGCCCCTGGGTGCTGGTCATGAAAGATGTAAGAAAGAAAGAGAAAAACATGGATGATTGGTGTGAAAGTGAAACAAATAAAATATTTTGAAAAATGCTCAAAAAAACATTTATGGTTACAACAATTTGACCTATCTAATCTGGTCGACTAGTATTGCGGGATTCGCGGTCCGTCTTATTATTTATTTATAACACTAATCCAGTGTTCCATTCTGATTCCAGAATACTAACTAAGCCTAAGTACCACCTGACCTAGCCACCTATTCCAGACCGGCCAATTGTTCACTAAGTCTGCATTTTCATTTATTTTAGTCCTCAAAAATGCATAGATGGAGGACACATGCATAAATTTTAGCATACACCAAATTGTTGGTTGGTTGCTGCTGATGTTCTGCTAGTGATAAGCCTATTACCACTCACTAAACAAACTACAAAAGGTTCTACTAAGGACTGGGGTAAGCAGCACTCAGCAACACGGACGTGACGTGCCAGAGGATGCGTCATGCAGACAACTAAAAAATTACCTACTAATGAGTAACTAAACCTATCAATCCACCACTATCTCTTCTTAGTGGCAGGAGGACAAAGGAAGGACTAGAGTCTCTCTACCATTACTTAACTTAAGTTCTCTAAACTAAGTAAACTCTTACATAATCATGCCAAGCGAGCGCAAAGTTGCAAACAAGTAAGATTACTAGCGCCGAGCACCTGTGTCATAACAATCACAGAAGATTTTTAAACTTAATTTACCTGCAATGTAAACAGCAGCATTCTTGCTGTTCGGGGAAAAAAATATATTCGCAATATATAACACAGAGCAGAAGAACACAAAGTAGTAATATTAAATAGCTACTCACCAAGCCCCGGGACCTCCACTCCTAGCAGGTCCAGCAGGTCCAGCAGGTCCTGCTCCCGGTCCAGGATATCGGACCACCGGTGCGTCAGCTGGTTATTGGTGCGCCGGACACCAGAGCAGCGAAACACTGCCCGGCGCACCTTTCCCCACCACTGCCGACGCTCCCGGAGCCCGTACCCGGAACCAGGCCTGCCGCCTGCTGCTAGGGTTAAGGGGAGGTGGCGCTGCACAAAAAAAACAAGTGCGGCCACCTCCGCCTCACCAAATATGGCGGAAAAGAAAAAGGAGGAATTCGAAAAGTAGTTAAAAGAAATGAAAAAAGCAAGTTATAGAAAAAGAGTGAAAAAGTAGTAAAAAAAGTCACAAAAAGTAGAAAAAAAGTCAAAATATAGAATCAGGAAAATAGAGAAATAGATAATAAATTGAAAAGATTTTTAAAAAGTGTACAGAAACAAAGAATTGCAAAGATAGAGGGAGGATAGAAAAGCAGGCCCAGACCATAGCAATAGAGTGAAAAACAAGATGGCTGCGCCCATTGCGACCGCGTGGGCAAGTTCGCGCGATATTTCCCCCGCGAGCACGCATAAAGCGTCGCTAACACGTAATACGCGTTCCCGAACAGGGAATACTCATCGTGAACGGGCGGGAGCACGCAATACGCGACCCGGAACAGGAAATAACTATCGAGAGCGGGCGGGACAAGTGAAAAACAAGATGGCCGCGCCCATTAGCGACCGCATGGGCAAGTTAGCGATATATTTCCCCGTGAGCACGCAAAAACACATTGCGAACGGGCGGGACAAGCAATTCCGCGTTTTCACGAAAGTTCCGCGTGCTCGCAGAGATTTTTAACATTTTCGCGATAATTTGCGTAGCTCGACTACGCAAATTCCGCCCACCACAAAAAATTACCTTTTATTTAAGAATGAGAAAAGCAAGGCGCTGCTGAGATTTGAATTCAGGATTTCCTGTTCACTAGACAGGGGCTTTAACCAGCTAAGCCACAGCAACCTTTTGAAAATGCCATAATGAACGGTTTTCCTTATGGTGGTCAAGAGACTCCTGATTTTTCCCTTTGGTAATCTTTTCTAAGTTCCAACAACTCTCTACTCAACCACATTAAACGAGGACACGCATCTTATTCATAAACACCTCATTAATATATTGCTTACCCTATTCATAGAATTTTGAATTATGTCTTGCTCAAGAATGCATTTATTGAATTTAACTCTAGAATGATCTTTTATTTCTTTCTTGCTCTCTGTCATTCTCTTTTCCCTTTTTCATTCAAGGCATTACTTTGAAAATCTCCACAATACCAAGTTTTTTATTTCAATTTAAGATGATCCATACCAAAGTTCACAGAACAAGACTTTTCTTTTTAAATTGTATTAAACATTTGCTTGATGAAAATGATTCTTACATGTATGGAGCCAAAACTAAGGTGCTGCTGAGATTTGAACTCAGAATTTCCTGTTTATGAGACTGGCGCTTTAACCACTTAGCCACAGCACCTACTTTAGTTATAAAGAAGGGATCATTAATTTAGCATTGGTGATCGAATTCAGTGCCTGCAATAAAGTTTCTTTATATGCATTCCAATGTTAAACAAGAAAGGATTCTTAATCTCTGGACAAGAATATCTATGTTTTAGTAAAAAAGAACACTTTTTAATCTCAACTGCATTTTTTGAATAGTTTACAAATAATTGTTTCACATAAATACATCAATATTGCTCAAATCTGGGGTTATATTTCATCTGCGTCTTCCTCATTGATATACCTTTTTCATTTTACAATCACAGTATTGCTGCTTTAATCTTGACAACACTTTGAGTTTTTATTAGGTTTAAGATGATCTGTTCAACAGGAAGATTAATCATCTTTTCTAATTTAATTGTGTCAAATGACGACTTAATGAAAATTATTTCTTATTTAGAATGAGTAAAGCAAGGTGCTGCTGAGATTTGAACTCAGGATGTCATGTTTACTAGACAGGCACTTTAACCAGCTAAGCCACTGCACCTTCTTGATAGCACTTTAAGGAACAGTTTGCCTTATGGTGTTCAAGAGAATCCTCATTTTTCACTTTCATAATCTTTTCTAAGTTCAAACAACTCTCTACTCAATCACTTTAGACGAGGACACTAATCTTATTCATAAACACCTCAATAATATTTTGCTTACCCTATTCATAGAATTTTGAATTATGCCTTGTTCAAGAATGCATTCATTGAATTCAACTCTAGAATGATCTTTTATCTCTATCTTGCACTTTGTCATTCTCTTTTCCCTTTTTCATTGAAGGCATTACTTTGAAAATCTCCACAATTCCAAGTTTTTATTTCAATTTAAGATGATCCATACCAAAGTTCACAGAACAAGACTTTTCTTTTTAAATTGTATTAAACATTTGCTTAATGAAAATGATTCTTACATGTATGGAGCCAAAACTAAGGTGCTGCTGAGATTTAAACTCAGAATTTCCTGTTTACGAGACTGGTGCTTTAACCACTTAGCCACAGCACCTACTTTAGTTATAAAGAAGGGATCATTAATTTAGCATTGGTGATCGAATTCAGTGCCTGCAATAAAGTTTCTTTATATGCATTCCAATGTTAAACAATAAAGGATTCTTAATCTCTGGACAAGAATATCTATGTTTTAGTAAAAAGAACACTTTTTAATCTCAACTCCATTTTTTTAATAGTTTACAAATAATTGTTTCACATAAATACATCAATATTGCTCAAATCTGGGGTTATATTTCATCTGCGTCTTCCTCATTGATATACCTTTTTCATTTTACAATCACAGTATTGCTGCTTTAATCTTGACAACAATTTTGAGTTTTTATCAGGTTTCTCATTTAATTGTATCAAAGGACGACTTAATGAAAATGATCTTTTATTTAAGAATGAGAAAAGCAAAGCACTGTTGAGATTTGAACTCAGGAACTCCTGTTTACTAGACAGCGCTTTAACCCCTTCGATGCTCATGACGGAACCATTCCGTCATGAGGCCAGGGGCACGAAATCCCTCTGCTGCAGACAGCAGAGGGATTTCCTTTCTCCCCACAGCCTCGGGAGCTGGGGAAGAGCTTCCCCAGCTCCCGAGGCCTCCTTCAGTGAAATGAAGATCAGCGCGCACGTCGCGCTGACTTCATTTCACTGAAAACGAAACTAAAATGAGCCTTTAGGCTCATTTCAGTTTCACTTCTACGTGCTCAGGGGGCTATCTCAGCCCCCTGAGCACGTAGAAAGACGGGAGAGGTATCATTGGAAAGGAGGGCGATCCCCAAGCAGGGATCCACCCACTAAGGCACCAGGGAGGGGGGAGCGGCCCCTTGGGCAAGGGCTTTTGCTCCCCCCCAAAAAATTGGCAATGTTCAGCCTTTCTGCCCCCCCTGGGAGGCAGATGGGGGCAGTAGCCCCCAATCTGCCACCCCGGGGGGGCAGAAAGCCCACTAAATGCCAGGGATTTTTTTGTGTGCAATTTGTTTTAGGGTGGGGGCTGCCCAAAACGGGCACGCCAATGCCCCCACCCCACCCGCCACCATTACAGCCTTTCTGCCCCCCCTGGGGGGCAGAAAGCCCACTAAATGCCAGGCATTTTTTTGGTCGCATTTGTTTTTTAGGGTGGGGGCTATCCGAAATGGGCACGCCAGTGCCCCCACCCCCCGCCACCATTACAGCCTTTCTGCCCTCCCTGGGAGGCATATGGGGGCAGTAGCCCCCAATCTGCCCCCCCGGGGGGGCAGAAAGCCCACTAAATGCCAGGGATTTTTTTGTGTGCAATTTGTTTTAGGCTGGGGGCAGCCCAAAATGGGCACGCCAATGCCCCCACCCCACCCACCACCATTACAGCCTTTCTGCCCCCCGGGGGGGCAGAAAGCCCACTAAACGCCAGGGATTTTTTTGGGGTGCATTTTTTTTAGGGTGGGGGCTGCCCGAAACGGGCACGCCAATGCCCCCACCCCCCACCCCCATTACAGCCTTTCTCCCCCCCCTTGGAGGCAGATTGGGGCAGTAGCCCCCAATCTGCCGCCCCGGGGGCAGAAAGCCCACTAAACGGCAGGGATTTTTTTTGTGTAATTTTTTTTTAGGGTGGGGGCTGCCCAAAATGGGCACGCTAATGCCACCACCCCCCATCACCATTAAAGCCTTTCTGCCCCCCCCCTGGGGGGCAGATGGGGGCTGTAGCCCCCAATCTGCCCCCCCGGTGGGCCTGAAAGCCCACTAAACGCCAGGGATTTTTTTGGGTGCATTTTTTTTAGGGTGGGGGCTGCCCGAAATGGGCACGCCAATGCCCCCATCCCCCGCCACCATTACAGCCTTTCTACCCCCCTGGGAGGCAGATGGGGGCCGTAGCCCCAATCAGCCCCCCGGGGGGGCAGAAAGCCCACTAAATGCCAGGGATTTTTTTGTGTGCAATTTGTTTTAGGGTGGGGGCTGCCCAAAACGGGCACGCCAATGGGAGGCAGATGGGGGCCGTAGCCCCCAATCTGCCCCCCCAGTGGGGCAGAAAGCCCACTAAACGGCAGGGATTTTTTTTGGTGCATTTTTTTTTAGGGTGGGGGCTGCCCGAAACAGGCACGCCAATGCCCCCATCCCCCCGCCACCATTACAGCCTTTCTGCCCTGCCCTGGGGGGCAGATGGGGGCTGTAGCCCCCAATCTGCCCCCAGGTGGGGCAGAAAGCCCACTAAACGCCAGGGATTTTTTTGGGCCGCAATTGTTTTTAGGGTGGGGGCTGCCCGAAACGGGCAGGCCAATGCCCCCACCCCCCGCCACCATTACAGCCTGTCTGCCCCCCCTGGGGCACAGATGGGTCAGTAGCCCCCAATCCGCCCCCCTGGGGGGGGCAGAAAGCCCACTAAATGCCAGGGTTTTTTTTTGTGCAATTTTTTTTAGGGTGGGGGTTGCCCAAAACTTGCACGCCAATGCCCCCACCCCGCCGCCAAAATTACAGCCTTTCTGCCCCCCTGGGAGGCAGATGGGGGCAGTAGCCCCCAATCTGCCCCCTGGGGGGCAGAAAGCCCACTAAACGCCAGGGATTTTTTTGTGCAATTTGTTTAGGGTGGGGGCTGCCCAAAATGGGCACACCAATGCCCCCACGCCCTTGCCACCATAACAGTCTTTCTGCCCCCCCTGGGGGGCAGATGGGGGCAGTAGCCCCCAATCTGCCCCCCCGGGGCGGCAGAAAGCCCACTTGACGCCAGGGATTTTTTTTTGCGCATTTGTTTTTAGGGTGGGGGCTGCCCGAAGTGGGCACGCCAATGCCCACATCCCCGCCACCATTACAGCCTTTCTGCTCCCCCTGGTCTCCCGATAAAAATGGTACCTCACACGCATGGGTGGGGCAAGTACCCGCGACAGGCAAGGGCCCAAAACCTAGTGAGGCGACATCAAAATTACCTATCACAAACCAACCTGGTTTTCAAGGGGGGTCCCATGAGTTTTTGGCCCCAGGTTCGGCGGCCAGCTAGGGAAACCTACCAAACCCACACATTTCTGAAAACTAGATACCCGGGGATTCCAGGGAGGTATGGCTTGCGTGGCTCCCCCAACGTTTTGTTACCCAGAATCCCCCAGAAACCTGAAATTTTGCTGAAAAAATCACCTTTTTCACACATTTTTGTGTGGGAAAGTTGTGGCATCACTGGGCTGACACAAATTTCCAACCACCCAGCATTGCCCCAGGTCTCCCGATAAAAATGGTGCCTCACTCGGGTGGGAGGCCCAAGTACCCGTGACAGACAAGGGCCCAAAACATATTGAGGCGACATCAAAATTACCTATCACAAAACGACCTGGTTTTGCAAGGGGGGTCCCATGACTTTTTGGCCCGGGGATCGGCGGCCACCTAGGGAAACCTACAAAACCCACACATTTCTGAAAAGTAGACACCCGGGGGATTCCAGGGAGTTATGGCTTGCGTGGATCCACCAACGTTTTCTTACCCAGAATCCCCCAGAAACCTGAAATTTTACAGAAAAAATCACTTTTTTCACACATTTTTGTGTGGGAAAGTTGTGGCATCACCGGGCTGACATAAATTTCCTACCACCCAGCGTTCCCTCAGGTCTCCCGATAGAAACAGTGCATAACTCAGGTGGGAGGCCCAAGTACCCGCGACAGGCAAGGGCCCAAAACGTATTGAGGTGACATCAAAATTACCTATCACAAAACGACCTGGTTTTGCAAGGGGGGGTCCCATGACTATTTGGCCCGGGGCTCGGCGGCCACCTAGGGAAACCTACCAAACCCACACATTTCTGAAAACAAGACACCAGGGGGATTCCAGGGAGGTATGGCTTGCGTGGATCCCCCAATGTTTTCTTACCCAGAATCCCCCAGAAACCTGAAATTTTGCTGAAAAAATCACTTTTTCCACACATTTTTGTGTGGGAAAGTTGTGGCATCACCGGGCTGACACAAATTTCCTACCACCCAGCGTTCCCCCAGGTCTCCTGATAAAAATGGTGCCTCACTCAGGTGGGAGGCCCAAGTACGCGCGACAGGCAAGGGCCCAAAATGTATTGAGCGACATCAAAATTGCCTATCAGAAAACGACCTGGTTTTGCAAGGGGGGTCCCATTACTTTTTGGCCCGGGGCTCGGCGGCCACCTAAGGGAAACCTACCAAACCCACACTTTCTGAAAAGAAGACACCCGGGGGATTCCAGGGAGGTATGGCTTGCGTGGATCCCCCAATGTTTTCTTACCCAGAATCCCCCAGAAACCTGAAATTTTGCTGAAAAAGTCACTTTTTTCACACATTTTTGTGTAGGAAAGTTGTGGCATCACTGGGCTGACACAAATTTCCTACCACCCAGCGTTCCCCCAGGT
Organism: Calotriton arnoldi; assembly: GCA_963921515.1. Lineage (NCBI taxonomy): Eukaryota > Metazoa > Chordata > Amphibia > Caudata > Salamandridae > Calotriton > Calotriton arnoldi. The sequence goes on from CAWUFW010010975.1 coordinate 82,516, forward strand.
CTCCTGATACAAATGGTGCCTCACTCGGGTGGGAGGCCCAAGTACCCGCAACAGGCATGGGCCCAAAACGTATTGAGGCAACATTGAAATTGCCTATCACAAAATGTTTTGGGCCCTTGCCTGTCGCGGGTACTTGGGCCTCCCACATGAGTGAGGCACCATTTTTATCGGGAGACCTGGGCAAACGCTGAGTGGTAGGAAATTTGTGTCAGCCCAGTGATGCCACAACTTTCCCACACAAAAATGTGTGAAAAATGTGATTTTTTCAGCAAAATTTCAGGTTTGCAGGGGATTCTGGGTAAGAAAACGTTGGTGGATCCACGCAAGCCATACCTCCCTGGAATCCCCCGGGTGTCTAATTTTCAGAAATGTGTGGGTTTGGTAGGTTTCCCTAGGTGGCCGCCGAGTCCCGGGCCAAAAAGTCATGGTACCCCCCTTGCAAAACCAGGTCATTTTGTGATAGGCAATTTTGATGTCGCCTCAATACGTTTTGGGCCCTTCCCTGTCGCGCGTACTTGGGCCTCCACCAAAGTGAGGCACCATTTTTATCGGGAGACCTGGGGGAAAGCTGGGTGGTAGGAAATGTGTGTCATCCTGGTGATGCTACAACTTTCCCACACAAAAATGTGTGAAAAAAGTGATTTTTTTCAGCAAAATTTCAGGTTTGCAGGGAATTCTGGGTAAGAAAACGTTGGTGGATTCACGCAAGCCATACCTCCATGGAATCCCCTGGGTGTCTACTTTTCAGAAATGTGTGGGTTTGCTAGGTTTCCTAGGTGGCCGCCGAGCCCCGGGCCAAAAGTCATGGGACCCCCTTGCAAAACCAGGTCGTTTTGTGATAGGCATTTTGATGTCGCCTCAATACGTTTTGGGCCCTTGCCTGTCGCGGGTACTTGGGCCTCCCACTCGAGTGAGGCACCATTTTTATCGGGAGTCCTGGGGCAATGCTGGGTGGTAGGAAATTTGTGTCAGCCCGGTGATGCCACAACTTTCCCACACAATAATGTGTGAAAAAAGTGATTTTTTTCAGCAAAATTTCAGGTTTCTGGGTGATTCTGGGTAAGAAAACATTGGGGGATCCACGCAAGCCATACCTCCCTGGAATCTCCCATGTGTCTAATTTTCATAAATGTGTGGGTTTGGTAGGTTTCCCTAGGTGCCGGCAAAGCTAGGGTTCAAAAACTACAGCTAGGCACTTTGCAAACAAATGGTCAATTTCACTGTGAAAATGTGGTGTGTCCACGTTGCGTTTTGTGCTGTTTCCTGTCGTGGGCACTAGGCCTACCCACACAAGTGAGGTACCATTTTTCTTGTAAGACTTTGGGGAACGCGGGGTAGGTGGAATTTTGTGGATCCACGCAGATTCCAGAACTTTCCACCACAGAAAAGTGAGGAAAATTTGTTTTTTTGGACACTTTTTTAGGTTTGCAAGGGATTCTGGGTAACAACCTGGTGAGAGCCAGTCAAGTCACCCCATCCTGTATTCCCCTGGGTGTCTAGTTTTCAAAAATGTATAGGTTTGCTAGGTTTCCCTAGGTGCCGGCAGAGCTAGGGTTCAAAAACTACAGCCAGGCACTTTGCAAAAAAAGGGTCATTTTTCACTGTGAAAATGTGGTGTGTCCACATTGCGTTTATCGCTGTTTCCTGTTGCGGGCACCAGGCCTACCCACACAAGTGAGGTACCATTTTTCTCAGAAGACTTTGGGGAACGCGGGGTGGGTGGAAGTTTGTGGATCCACGCAGATTTCAGAACTTTTCACCACAGAAAAGTGAGGAAAATGTGTTTTTTTTTACAATTGTTTAGGTTTGCAAGGGATTCTGGGTAACAGAACCTGGTGAGAGCCATTCAAGTCACCACATCCTGGATTCCCCTGGGTGTCTAGATTTAAAAAATGTATAGGTTTGCTGGGTTTCCCTAGGTGCCGGCAGAGCTAGGGTTAAAAAACTACAGCTAGGCACATTGCAAAAAAAGGGTCCTTTTTGACTGTGAAAATGTGGGGTGGCCACATAGCGTTTTTCGCTGTTTCCTGTTGCGGGCACTAAGCCTACCCACACAAGTGAGGTACCATTTTTCTCGTAAGACTTTGGGGAACGCGGGGTGGGTGGAAGTTTGTGGATCCACGCAGATTCCAGAACTTTTCACCACAGAAAAGTGAGGAAAATGTGTTTTTTTTGACAATTTTTTAGATTTGCAAGGGATTCTGGGTAACAGAACCTGGTGAGAGCCAGTCAAGTCTCCCCATCCTGTATTCCCCTGGGTGTCTAGTTTTCAAAAATGTATAAGTTTGCTAGGTTTCCCTAGGTGCCGGCAGAGCTAGGGTTAAAAAACTACAGATAGGCACTTTGCAAAAAAGGTGTAATTTTTCACTGTGAAAATGTGGTGTGTCCACGTTGCGTTTTGGGCCGTTTCCTGTCGTGGGCACTAGGCCTACCCACACAAGTGAGGTACCGTTTTTCTCGAAAGACTTTGGGGAACGCAGGGTGGGTGGAATTTTGTGGATCCATGCAGATTCCAGAACTTTCCACCACAGAAAAGTGAGGAAAATTTGTTTTTTTGACAATATTTTAGGTTTGCAAGGGATTCTGGGTAACAGAACCAGGTGAGAGCCAGTCAAGTCACCCCATCCTGGATTTCCCTGGGTGTCTAGTTTTCAAAAATGTATAGGTTTGCTAGGTTTCCCTAGGTGCCGGCAGAGCTAGGGTTAAAAAACTACAGCTAGGCACTTTGCAAAAAAAGGGTCATTTTTCACTGTGAAAATGTGGTGTGTCCACGTTGCGTTTTGGGCCGTTTCCTGTTGCAGGCACTAGGCCTACCCACACAAGTGAGGTACCATTTTTATCTGGAGACTTAGGGTAACACAAAATTGTAGAGCAACTGTTATTACCTATTGACTTTTGATGCATTTCTGCCTTCCAAATGAAAGACAATGTGTAAAAAAGAAGTCATTTTGAAAAATGTCCTATAATTCTCATGCTAGTATGGGTACTCCCAATTTCGGAAATGTGCAAATATCTACTATTTCTAAACTCTATATTTTGTTCCCATTTCAGAAATCCATAGGTGTCTTTCATACCGATTTTTCCATGTATAAATTTTCCCAGAATAATTGCTATATACCCGGTACATAATAAAAAACCATTGCAAGACGGTGCTCAGTTATTGGCTCTGGGTTCGTCGGGTTCTTGGTGAACCTTCAAGTCCTATATATCTCCACAACTAGAAATGTACAGCGGATGTAACGATATATTGCTTTCAAATAGCTGTCATAATTAGAAGAAGTTACAGGTGAAAACGTTGACACAAATGGCTGATTTTTTCAACTAATTTTCAATTTTTCCTATATTTAACTGTTTGTTTCTATAAAGAAAACTTGAAGGATCTACACAAATGACCCCTTGCTGAATTCAGAATTTTGTCTACTTTTCAGAAATGTATGGCTTTCCAGGATTCATTATTGCTTTCATACCCATTTCTACCATTAACTGGAAGGAGGTTGAAAGCACAAAAAATAGCAAAAATAGGCTATGTCCCAGAAAAATGTCAAAACTGTGGAAAACATTTTGGTTTTCTGACAAAAGTCTGCTTGTCCCTGAAAGCTGGGAAGATGGTGATTTCAGCACCACAGCCCCTTTTTTGATGCCATTTGCAGGGAAAAAACCAGACGCATTCATCTGTAGCCCTTTTTTCGCATTGTTCCCCAAAAAACCAAAATGTAGCTGAATTTTGGCTAATTTCTGGGTCCCCTCCAGGGGAATCCACAAACCCTGGGTACCTTTAGAATCCCCATGATGTTGAAAAAAAAGGACGCAAATTAGGCGTGGATACGTTATGTGGTCAAAAGGTTACAGGGGCCTAAGCGCGAACTACCCCAAATAGCCAAAAAAAGGCTTAGCACAGGAGGGGAAAAGGCCTAGCAGCGAAGGGGTTAACAAGCTAAGCCACAGCACCCTGTTGAAAATGCCGTAATGAACGGTTTGCCTCATGGTGGTCAAGAGAATCCTGATTTTTCACTTTGATAATCTTTTCTAAGTTCAAACAACTCTCTACTCAACCACATTAGAGGAGGACACACATCTTATTCATAAACACCTCATTAATATATTGCTTAGCCTATTCATAGAATTTCGAATTATGTCTTATTCAAAAATGCATTTATTGAATTCAACTCTAGAATGATCTTTTATCTCTATCTTGCTCTTTGTCATTCTCGGTTCCCTTTTTTATTTAAGGCATTAGTTTGAAAATCTCCACAATACCAAGTTTTTTATTTCAATTTAAGATGATCCATACTAAAGTTCACAGAATAAGACTTTTCTTTTTAAATTGTATTAAACATTTGCTTGATGAAAATAATTCTACATGTATGGAGACAAAACTAAGGTGTTGCGGAGATTTGAACTCAGGATTTCCTGTTTACGAGACAAGCGCTTTATCCACTAAACCACAGCACCTACTTTAGTTATAAAGAAGGGATCATTAATTTAGTATTGGTGATCGAATTCAGTGCCTGCAATAAAGTTTTTTTATATGTATTCCAATGTTAAACAAGAAAGGATTCCTAATCTCTAAACAAGAATAACTATGTTTTAATGAAACAGAACACTTTTTAAACTCAATTCCATTTTTTGAATAGTTTACAAATAATGTTTTCAAATAAATACATCAATATTGCTCAAATCTAGGGTTATATTTCATCTGCGTCTTCCTCATTGATATACCTTTTCCATTTTACAATCATAGTATTGCTACTTTAATCTTGACAACACCTTGAGTTTTTATTAGGTTTAAGATGATCTGTTCAACAGGAAGATTAATCATCTTTTCTAATTGAATTATATCAAAGGACGACTTAATGAAAATTATTTCATATTTAGAATGAGTAAAGCAAGGTGCTGCTGAGATTTGAACTCAGGACTTATTGTTTACTAGACAGGTACTTTAACAAGCTAAGCCACAGCACCCTCTTGAAAACACTTTAAGGAACAGTTTGCCTTCTGGTGTTCAAGAGAATCATGATTTTTGACTTTCATAATCTCTTCTAAGTTCAAACAACTCTCTACTCAATCACTGTAGACGAGGACACTAATCTTATTCATAAACACCTCATTCATATTTTGCTTACCCTATTCATAGAATTTTGAATTATGCCTTATTCAAGAATGCATTCATTGAATTCAACTCTAGAATGATCTTTTATCTCTATCTTGTACTTTGTCATTCTCTTTTCCCTTTTTCATTCAAGTCATTACTTTGAAAATCTTCTCAATCCCAAGTTTTTTATTTCAATTTAAGATGACCCATTCTAAAGTTCACAGAACAAGACTTTTCTTTTTAAATTGTATTAAACATTTGCTTGATGAAAATGATTCTTACATGTATGGAGCCAAACCTAAGGTGCGGCTGAAATTTGAATACAGGATTTTCTGTTTACGAGACAAGCGCTTTAACCACTTAGCCACAGCACCTACTTTACTAGTAAAGAATGGATCATTAATTTAGTATTGGTGATCGAATTCAGAGCCTGCAATAAAGTTTCTTTATATGTATTCAAATGTTAAACAAGAAAGGATACCTAATCTCTAAACAAGAATAGCTATGTTTTAATAAAAAAGAACACTTTTTTAAACTCAACTCCATTTTTTGAATAGTTAAAAAAAAATTTTTCACATAAATACATCAATATTGCTCAAATCTGGGGTTATATTTCATCTGCGTCTTCCTCATTGATATACCTTTTTTATTTTACAATCACAGTATTGCTACTTTAATCTTGACAACACTTTGAGTTTTTATTAGGTTTAAGATGATCTGTTCAACAGGAAGCATAATCATCTTTTCTAATTTAATTGTATCAAAGGACGACTTAATGAAAATGATCTTTTATTTAAGAATGAGAAAAGTAAGGTGCTGCTGAGATTTGAACTCAGGATCTACCTGTTTACTAGACAGGTGCTTTAACCATCTAAGCCACAGCAACCTCTTTAAAATGCTATAATGAACGGTTTGCCTTATGTTGGTCAAGAGAATCCTGATTTTTCACTTTGATAATCTTTTCTAAGTTCAAACAACTCTCTACTCAACCACATTAGACGAGGACACGCATCTTATTCATAAACACCTCATTAATATATTGCTTACCCTATTCATAGAATTTTGAATTATGTCTTGTTCAAGAATGCATTTATTGAATTCAACTCTAGAATGATCTTTTATCTCTATCTTGCTCTTTGACATTCTCTTTTCCCTTTTTCATGCAAGGCATTACTTTGAAAATCTCCACAATACCAAGTTTTTTATTTCAATTTAAGATGATCCATACTAAAGTTCAAAGAACAAGACTGTTCTTTTTAAATTGTATTAAACATTTGCTCGATGAAAATGATTCTTACATGTATGGAGACAAAACTAAGGTGTTGCTGAGATTTGAACTCAGGATTTCACGTTTACGAGACATGAGCATTAACCACTTAGCCACAACCCCTACTTTAGTTATAAAGAAGAGATCATTAATTTAGTATTGGTGATCGAATTCAGTGCCTGCAATTAAGTTTCTTTATATGTATTCAAATGTTAAACAAGAAAGGATTCCTAATCTTTAAACAAGAATAACTATGTTTTAATAAAACAGAACACTTTTTAAACTCAACTCAATTTTTTGAATAGTTTACAAATAATTGTTTCACATAAATACATCAATATTGCTCAAATCTAGGGTTATATTTCATCTGCGTCTTCCTCATTGATATACCTTTTCCATTTTACAATCACAGTATTGCTTCTTTAATCTAGACAACACTTTGAGTTTTTATCAGGTTTAAGATGATCTGTTCAACAGGAAGATTAATCATCTTTTATAATTTAATTGTATCAAAGGACGACTTAATGAAAATGATTTCTTATTTAGAATGAGAAAGGAAAGGTGTTGCTGAGATTTGAACTCTGGATCTCCTGTTTACTAGACAGGAACTTTAGCCAGCTAAGCCACAGAACTCTCTTGAAAACTTTTTAAGGAACAGTTTGCCTTATGGTGTTCAAGAGACTCCTGATTTTTCACTTTCATAATCTTTTCTAAGTTCAAACAACTCTCTACTCTTTCACTGTAGATGAGGACACTAATCTTATTCATAAACACCTCATTCATATTTTGCTTTCACTATTCATAAAATTTTGAATTATGCCTTGTTCAAGAATGCATTCATTGAATTCAACTCTAGAATGATCTTTTATCTCTATCTTGCACTTTGTCATTCTCTTTTCCCTTTCTCATTCAAGGCATTACTTTGAAAATCTTCACAATACCAAGTTTTTTATTTCAATTTAAGATGACCCATTCTAAAGTTCACAGAACAAGACTTTTCTTATTAAATTGTATTAAACATTTGCTTAATGGAAATGATTCTTACATGTATGGAGCCAAAAACAACATGCTGCGGAGATTTGAATTCAGGATTTCCTGTTTACGACACAGTCGCTTTAACCACTTAGCCAAAGCACCTACTTTAAAGATGAAGAAGGGATCATTAATTTTGTATTGGTGATCAAATTTGGTGCCTGCAATAAAGTTTCTTTATATGTATTCCAATGTTAAACAAAAAGGATTCCTAATCTCCAAACAAGAATAACACATTTTTAATTAAAAAAAAACTTTTTAAACTCAATTCCATTTTTTGAATAGTTTTAAAATAATAGTTTCACATAAATACATCAATATTGCTACAATCTAGGGTTATATTTTATCTGCGTCTTCCTCATTAATATACCTTTTTGATTTTGCAATCACAGTATTGCTATTATAATCTTGACAGCAATTTTGAGTCTTTAACAGGTTTAAGATGATGTGTTCAACAGGAAAATGAATCAGACTATTCTAATTTAATTGTATCAAAGGACTACTTAATGAAAATGATCTTTTATTTAAGAATGAGATAAGCAAGGCGCTGCTGAGATTTGAAATCAGGATCTCCTGTTTACTACACAGGCACTTTAACCAGCTAAGCCACAGCGCCCTCTTGAAAACACTTTAAGGAACAGTTGGCCTTATGGTGGTCAAAAGAATCCTGATTTTTCACTTTCAGAATCTTTTTTAAGTTTAAACAACTCTCTACTCAACCACCACTTTAGACGAGGACTCTCATCCTATTCATAAACACCTCATTAATATATTGCTTACCCTATTCATAGAATTTTGAATTATGCCTTGTTCAAGAATGCATTCATTGAATTCAACTCTAGAATGATCTATTATCTCTATCTTGCACTTTGTCATTCTCTTTTCCCTTTTTCATTCAAGGCATTACTTTGAAAGTCTTCACAATACCAAGTTTTTTATTTCAATTTAAGATGACCCATTCTAAATATCACAGAACAATACTTTTCTTTTTAAATTGTATTAAACATTTGCTTAATGAAATTGATTCTTACATGTATGGAGACAAAATCAAGAAGCGCCTGAGATTTGAATTCTGGATTTCCTGTTTATAAGACAGGCTCTTTAACCACTTAGCCAGAGCACCTACTTTAGTGATGAAGAAGGGATCATTAATTTAGTATTAGTGATCGAATTTGGTGCCTGCAATAAAGATTCTATGTATTCTAATGTTAAACAAAAAGGATTCCTAATCTCCAAACAAGAATAACAATGTTTTAATAAAAAAAAAACACTTTTTAAAATCAATTCTATTTTTTGAATAGTTTTAAAATAATAATTTCACATAAATACATCAATATTGCTCAAATCTAGGGTTATATTTTATATGCGTCTTCCTCATTAATATACCTTTTTGATTTTGCAATCACAGTATTGCTACTATAATCTTGACAGCAATTTTGAGTTTTTATCAGGTTTAAGATGATCTGTTCAACAAAAAAATGAATCAGACTTTTCTAATTTAATTGAATCAAAGGACGACTTAATGAAAATGATCTTTTATTTAAGAATGAGAAAAGCAAGGCACTGCTGATATTTGAACTCAGCATCACTTGTTTATTAGACAGGAACTTTAACCAGCTAAGCCACAGCTCCCTCTTGAAAATGCTAAAATGAACGGTTTGCCTTATGGTGGTCAAGAGAATCCTGATTTTTCACTTTGATAATCTTTTCTAAGTTCAAACAACTCTCTACTCAACCACATTAGACGAGGACACGCATCTTATTCATAAACACCTCATTAATATGTTGCTCACCCTATTCATAGAATTTTCAATTATGTCTTGTTCAAGAATGCATTTATTGAATTCAACTCTAGAATGATCTTTTATCTCTATCTTGCTCTTTGTCATTCTCTTTTCCCTTTTTCATTCAAGGCATTACTTTGAAAATCTCCACAATACCAAGTTTTTTATTTCAATTTAAGATGATCCATACTAAAGTTCAAAGAACAAGACTTTTCTTTTTAAATTTTATTAAACATTTGCTTGATGAAAATGATTCTTACATGTATGGAGACAAAATTAAGGTGTTGCTGAGATTTGAACTCTAGATTTCTTGTTTACGAGACAGGAGCTTTAACCACTTAGCCACAGCACACCCTTTAGTTATAAAGAAGGGATCATTAATTTAGTATTGGTGATCGAATTCAGTGCCTGCAATAAAGTTTCTTTATATGTATTCCGATGATAACAAGAAAGGATTCCTAATCTCTAAACAAGAATAACTATGTTTTAATAAAACAGAACACTTTTTAAACTCAACTCCATTTTTTGAATAGTTTACAAATAATTGTTTCACATAAATACACCAATATTGCTCAAATCTAGGGTTATATTTCATCTGCGTCTTCCTCATTGATATACCTTTTCCATTATACAATCACAATATTGCTACTTTATTCTTGACAACACTGAGTTTTTATTAGGTTTAAGATGATCTGTTCAACAGGAAGATTAATCATCTTTTCTAATTTAATTGTATCAAAGGAAGACTTAATGAAAATTATTTCTGATTTAGAATGAGTAAAGCAAGGTGCTGCGGAGATTTGAACTCAGGATCTCCTGTTTACTAGACAGGCACTTTAACCAGCTAAGTCACAACACACTCTTGAAAACACTTTAAGGAACAGTTTGCCTTATGGTGTTCAAGAGAATCCTGATTTTTCACTTTCATAATCTTTTCTAAGTTCAAACTACTCTCTACTCAATCACTGTAGACAAGGACACTAATCTTATTCATAAACACCTCATTAATATGTTGCTCACCCTATTCATAGAATTTTCAATTATGTCTTGTTCAAGAATGCATTTATTGAATTCAACTCTAGAATGATCTTTTATCTCTATCTTGCTCTTTGTCATTCTCTTTTCCCTTTTTCATTCAAGGCATTACTTTGAAAATCTCCACAATACCAAGTTTTTTATTTCAATTTAAGATGATCCATACTAAAGTTCAAAGAACAAGACTTTTCTTTTTAAATTTTATTAAACATTTGCTTGATGAAAATGATTCTTACATGTATGGAGACAAAATTAAGGTGTTGCTGAGATTTGAACTCTAGATTTCTTGTTTACGAGACAGGAGCTTTAACCACTTAGCCACAGCACACCCTTTAGTTATAAAGAAGGGATCATTAATTTAGTATTGGTGATCGAATTCAGTGCCTGCAATAAAGTTTCTTTATATGTATTCCGATGATAACAAGAAAGGATTCCTAATCTCTAAACAAGAATAACTATGTTTTAATAAAACAGAACACTTTTTAAACTCAACTCCATTTTTTGAATAGTTTACAAATAATTGTTTCACATAAATACACCAATATTGCTCAAATCTAGGGTTATATTTCATCTGCGTCTTCCTCATTGATATACCTTTTCCATTATACAATCACAATATTGCTACTTTATTCTTGACAACACTGAGTTTTTATTAGGTTTAAGATGATCTGTTCAACAGGAAGATTAATCATCTTTTCTAATTTAATTGTATCAAAGGAAGACTTAATGAAAATTATTTCTGATTTAGAATGAGTAAAGCAAGGTGCTGCGGAGATTTGAACTCAGGATCTCCTGTTTACTAGACAGGCACTTTAACCAGCTAAGTCACAACACACTCTTGAAAACACTTTAAGGAACAGTTTGCCTTATGGTGTTCAAGAGAACCCTGATTTTTCACTTTCATAATCTTTTCTAAGTTCAAACTACTCTCTACTCAATCACTGTAGACAAGGACACTAATCTTATTCATAAACACCTCATTAATATGTTGCTCACCCTATTCATAGAATTTTCAATTATGTCTTGTTCAAGAATGCATTTATTGAATTCAACTCTAGAATGATCTTTTATCTCTATCTTGCTCTTTGTCATTCTCTTTTCCCTTTTTCATTCAAGGCATTACTTTGAAAATCTCCACAATACCAAGTTTTTTATTTCAATTTAAGATGATCCATACTAAAGTTCAAAGAACAAGACTTTTCTTTTTAAATTTTATTAAACATTTGCTTGATGAAAATGATTCTTACATGTATGGAGACAAAATTAAGGTGTTGCTGAGATTTGAACTCTAGATTTCTTGTTTACGAGACAGGAGCTTTAACCACTTAGCCACAGCACACACTTTAGTTATAAAGAAGGGATCATTAATTTAGTATTGGTGATCGAATTCAGTGCCTGCAATAAAGTTTCTTTATATGTATTCCGATGATAACAAGAAAGGATTCCTAATCTCTAAACAAGAATAACTATGTTTTAATAAAACAGAACACTTTTTAAACTCAACTCCATTTTTTGAATAGTTTACAAATAATTGTTTCACATAAATACACCAATATTGCTCAAATCTAGGGTTATATTTCATCTGCGTCTTCCTCATTGATATACCTTTTCCATTATACAATCACAATATTGCTACTTTATTCTTGACAACACTGAGTTTTTATTAGGTTTAAGATGATCTGTTCAACAGGAAGATTATTCATCTTTTCTAATTTAATTGTATCAAAGGAAGACTTAATGAAAATTATTTCTGATTTAGAATGAGTAAAGCAAGGTGCTGCGGAGATTTGAACTCAGGATCTCCTGTTTACTAGACAGGCACTTTAACCAGCTAAGTCACAACACACTTTTGAAAACACTTTAAGGAACAGTTTGCCTTATGGTGTTCAAGAGAATCCTGATTTTTCACTTTCATAATCTTTTCTAAGTTCAAACTACTCTCTACTCAATCACTGTAGACAAGGACACTAATCTTATTCATAAACACCTCATTAATATTTTGCTTACCCTATTCATAGAATTTTGAATTATGCCTTGTTCAAGAATGCATTCATTGAATTCAACTCTAGAATGATCTATCTTGCACTTTGTCATTCTCTTTTCCCTTTTTCATTCAAGGCATTACTTTGAAAGTTTTCACAATGCCAAGTTTTTTATTTCAATTTAAGATGACCCATTCTAAAGTTCACAGAACAAGACTTTTCTTTTTGAATTGTATTAAGCATTTACTTAATGAAAATGATTCTTACATGTATGGAGCCAAAAACAAGGTGCTGCTGAGATTTGAATTCAGGATTTCCTGTTTACGAGAGAGGCGCTTTAACCACTTAGCCAGAGCACCTACTTTAGCGATGTAGAAGGGATCATTAATTTAGTATTGGTGATCGAATTTGGTGCCTGCAATAAAGTTTCTTTATATGCATTCCAATGTTAAACAAAAAGGATTCCGAATCTCCAAACAAGAATAACAATGTTTTAATTAAAAAAAAAACTTTTTAAGCTCAATTCCATTTTTTTAATAGTTTTAAAATAATAGTTTCACATAAATACATCAATATTGCATAAATCTAGGGTTATATCTTATCTGCGTCTTCCTCATTAATATACCTTTTTGATTTTGCAATCACAGTATTGCTATTATAATCTTGACAACAATTTTGAGTTTTTATCAGGTTTAAGATGATCTGTTCAACAGGACAATGAATCAGACTTTTCTAATTTAATTGTATCAAAGGACGACTTAATGATAATCATCTTTTATTTAAGAATGAGAATAGTAAGGCGCTGCTGAAATTTGAACTCAGGATCTCCTGTTTACTAGACAGGCGCTTTAACCAGCTAAGCCACAGCACCCTCTTGAAAATGTTTTAAGGAACAGTTTATTTATTTATTTAGTTATAAAGTTTTATATAGTGCGAACAAGATCCCGAAGGATATCAGAGCGCTTTACAAAAAGTGTGGAAGGAAGGTCAAAAACCCAATATCGACATCAAGTAAGAATTCACAACATGAATAATCGCAAGATTCACAGACAAATGACACAAAGGAGAGTAACACAATAAACAGGTAATAGCGGGTTACGAGGGGAGCACACAATGCGGTAAAGAAGAGCAGAATTCACATGATGGAACAGTGGTTGTATGATCAATGATTTCGAGCCAGTGGACCTAGTCCAGATTAAGGAAGGAATTTGTCCATTAGGAACCTTTTGGCTTCCAGTTTGAAAGCAGTCGTTGAGGCGATTCTGCGTACATCCGGTGGAAGAGAGTTCCATATCTTTGGGGCCGCGCCAGAGAAGGCTCAGTGACAAGTTCTCTTTTTGCTAAGGATATGAGGTTTCAGGAGGAAAGTGTTAGCGCTTCTTGAGGCTCTCCCACCACAGGATAATTCAAGCTTTTGTGCTAGGTACCTGGGAGTTTTGAAATGCAGGGCTTTGTGCGTCAGAACGACAATCTTTAACTGAATTCGAGCTTCGCATGGTAACCATTTGAGAGATTTAAGGACTGGGGATATGTGATCATTTCGTTTGGTACCTGTGACCAGTCTGGCCGCAGCATTCAGTAATGCCCTTAGTGGAGCCAGGGTGTATTTTGGAAGGCCACAGAGCGTAGCGCTGCTGTAGTCTAGCCTCGGTGATGGACCACCTGCTTGAAATCCTTTTGTGGCAGGAATGGTTTGATGTTTCTCAGGGTCCTCATCAAGTGGTTAGCTCCCTTACACACATTGCTGATATGATTTTTCATATTCAGGTGCTTGTCCAGGGTGATTTTGAGAGATTTGGCAGAGTCAATGATGAGGGGGGTGCAGTTGAAGGCCGTGAGGTGATTCAGCCAGAGGTCTAGCTTGGGGATGTAGTTTGGGGGAGAGAAGAGAAGGAATTCAGTTTTGGAAGTGTTGAGCAGTAGATGGTTCTCAGTTAACCAATTTTGTGTGGCCTGAAGGGAAGTGTTGAGTGAGATGATGTTATCCGGGGATGAGATTTTCAAATAAAGTTGTGTGTCGTCCGCGTACAAATGGTAGAGAATGTTCGAGGAATTTAGTGATTTTGCTTGAGGTTCCAAGAAAAGGTTGAAGAGGATAGGAGATAGGGCGGACCCTTGGGGGACACCCATGAGTACTGGAGAGGGCTGGGAGAGGGAGTGGTTTGCCTTGACTCTTTGTGATCTGTGGTGGAGGAAGGAGGAGAACCATTGTAACACCAGACCCGAGAAACCCATCCTGTTCTTCAGAATGGATAGGAGGTTGTCGTGATTCACCGTGTCGAATGCGGAGGAAAGGTCAAGGAGGATTAGGAGGCAGGAATCATTTTGGTCAAGCATTTTTAAAATGTCATCCATAACGTGCGTGAGAGCTGATTCGGTACTGTTCCCCTTCCGAAAGCCAGATTGATGCTGGTCTAGTAGTTGGAAATTCTCTGTGAGCACAAAGTTGGGATTGTACGCATTTTTCCAGTAGTTTGGCTAGTGTAGGGATATTGGAGATAGGGCGTAAATTATTGAGGTCAGTTTTATCTGCGTTAGGCTTTTTTAGTATATTAGACACCTGAGCTGCTTTTAGGCATTCTGGGATCGTGCCTTGTGATAGAGAGGCGTTTACAATCCTTGTCCAGGTAGGGATGAGTACATTCTTAATTTCTTTGAAGATGGCCGGGGGCAACGGGTCACTGAAGTGGTTAGAAGGATTGATGTTCTGAAGAATCTTGTTGATGTCTTTTTCACTGAATGGGGTAAAGGTGCCCCATGACGCATTGTTCTTGGTGATCAGACTGATTGGTTTGCACTTATCTAAAAGGTCAAGGGATGGCAGTAGAGCCTTCTTAGAAGCGAGTTCAATGGTGATGAGTCTTGACTTCTCATTGAAGAAAGCAGCAAGATCATCACAAGAAGGTGGGATGACTCTGGAATCCGAGTGATTTGGACCTGCCACTGATTGCTGTTTGACCAATTTGAAAAGTTTCTTGGGGCAGTTTGCAGCTTGATCAAGTTGGTGTCAGAAATAGTCTGCCTTGGCACTCTTGATTTGTTTGTTATAGAAGCTCCTAACATCTCTAAGGAGTTTTAGTTGTTCCAAGGAGGGTTTGGATTTCCAGGAGCGTTCAGCTGCCCTAAGGTTGTGGCGTTCCATGTTTAAATTGTCTTTGTACCAAGGTTTGGATATTTTTGTTGAAGCGTTTTTTTGTTGGAATGGTGCAATGTCATCCATGATGTTGGAGATGGTCGAATTGTAGGAGTCAGTGAGTAACTGAACATCAACGAAGTCAGCTTGGGAGGAGAGGGCAGATTTACAGTGGGCTGCTAGGTCAGTTGTGTTTATTGATCTGAGGTCCCTTTTCCAGATCTTTGATTTCGTTGGCTGAGCCTTCCTCATCGACACCTCCCCGTTAATATAGAAAAGGATGCAATGGTGGTCGGACCAATCGCAAGGGGTAATGGTATCCAATATGATGGTCTGCCCTTTCGAGATGATGAGGTCTAGCGTTTCTCCTTTATTGTGAGTTGGTTGGTCACAGTGCTGGAACAGCTCATGATCATTCAGAAATGCTTTAAGGCAGGATACCGCCTGGTCATTGGGATTATACCAGTGAAGGTTGAAGTCACCAAGGAAGATTTGGGGCACGGCTGAGTCGACATTGCCAGAGATGACTTCCATAAGTTGCTCGATAAAGGGGAGATTGTCTCCCGGGGGGTGATAGAAAGTGTGAAGTTTGCAAATCGGCAGGTTATTACTTGAGATACTGAGACAAAGGTATTCACAGAAGGAGGGCGAGGGGGACTCCAAGTGAGAAATCGAGAGTGTGTTCCTATGAATACAGGCTAGGCCACACCCCAGCTTCAGAGCTCTGTCTAGCCTAATTATGTCGTGAGTAGGAGGTACTAGGAGGTCTAAGATAGAAGAGGAGGAGGAGTTTAGCCAAGTTTTAGTGAGGATAATAATGTCTAAATCCATGTGTTGGATGAGGTCGAAGATGTCGGAGGCGTGTTTACTGGCTGACCTGCAATTGAGTAGTACACATTTAAGTTGTGATGGATTAGTGTGGGAGGGAGTCTGGATGACGTTCACTCTCGTGAGGTTGTCTTTATTGATGACTCTAAGGTTGTGAAGAGGTTCTCTATACGGGTTAGAATGGATGGTTTGAATTTGTCTCGGTGGGATCAAGTTGGAGTTGGACCTAGTAGAGTAAGAGTTGTGAAGGCCATTGATTTCATTGGACGCCAGTTAGGTCTCAAATCTTCTGGGGCGGGAGGGCGCGTTAGCTAAGGGAATGGTTTGCGAGACGGAGGGGGCTAAAAACTGGCCCATGCGTTCACTCGCGCTAGGGGAGGCTCTGGGCAGGTTCGCTGCAGTGAGGAGGGAGCTAATCGTGGGAAAAAAATCCTTTGAGAGGTCTTTCAGGTCATGTAGTTCAGTAGTGAGGAGGTGCAGCTGGAGAGATATATCATCCAGGCGCGCAACCAAGTTTGAGAGGGGTAAAGGTTGTGTTGGGAAAGCGAGCGGAGAAGGGGGGCCTCGGTGTAGGTCCTTGGGGTCCAGGGTGAAGGAGAGTGGTTCCTGGGGAGGGAGTTGATCATTTGTGTCTAGCGGAGATCTTTGGCCATTGGATATCAAAGTTGAGGCATTGGCGAGGGTGATATGACCCTTGAGCTGAGGGTCAGGTACAGTCCAGATAGGAAATAGTGGGTTTGAGTGATCAAGGTCGGTGGAGGGCATTTGCCCATTCACCTGCATAGTATGGGGCGTGGGGAGAGGGATGAGGGAAGAGGGATCAGTCGTTAAAGGCAAAGATAGTAGGTCACACGGGGAACTCTCAGAGCGAGGAACGGATAGAATCAGACTGGCTGGCTGAGAGTCGAGTGAACTCGAACAGTCTCTCACCATCTGAGTCGGGGGTTTAGTGGGTTGGGGCACATCAACAGGGGGCAGAGCCGCTCGGTGATCATCTAAAGGCGATGAGTGGTTTAGTGCGAGTGAGGACTTCCCCAGAGGGGTGGGGGGAGGACTGATGATGACATGAGTGATGGCAGGGTGAGAGTGGGTGTCAATGGCTTTCGCTGAGACCGCGTTTTTGAGTAACGGGAATATAATGGCTATCCTAATTCGATTGACATTGGACGCTTGGATTAGGATGATCCCATTGTTATAGAGGGTGATGGTGGCATTGGCGTTGAGCGTGGATGAGGGCGCTGTAGTAAGCTTGAGACCATGAGGTGTTTTTCTGGTACCTGATATTCGGAGCATAGAGTAGAGGACTTTTCACCAGCATGCTCTTTTCCTAGTGTAGAAAATAAGGTCATTAACTCTACTACCTTTGTTTGTACAAAAGTAGACGTCCGGGATTAAGGTTTCGGGCCTAGCCCTGAGTATGTGATGCTTGTGTTTTTTGGCTGCGTTTTTCGATAGGTTGGGTGGGTAGTTGATAGTGAATGCGTTGGATCCTGAGGGATCGGGGCTTAACTCCATTTTGAGAGTGTGTCTATTGTCTGATGGAAATGTCTTAAACCGTGGGACAAGGATGGTGTTAAGCGGATAATTACTTAACCAGGTGTGTGGGGTAATGACAAGGTGCTTACTCCAAGATGGCCATTCAAAGAAGAAGAGGGTGGAGCCAGCCCTTATCTCTTTCTAGGACCCTTTCTCTATCTATGTCCAGCCCAGGTGTGTGGGATAATGCCAGCATGCCCACTCCAATGTGGCCATCCTTAGCAGAGGGTGGAACCAGCCCTTATCTCTTTCACTGCTCAGTCCAGGAGTGTGGGATAAAATTAGCATGCCCACTCCAAGATGGCCACCAAAGAAAGCAGAGGGTGGAACCAGCCCCTTTCTATTTCTATACCCATCGGAGCAAAGAAGCTGGGGAGGGGGGGCATCCCACTACATGCTCCAGTGATGAGAGGACAAAATGGATCCTGAGATCAGCAGTACCGATAGATACAAACAAAATGGGCGACCCTCTATGTAAGCAAACAGAGTCAGGGATGTCTTGTGATTGCATTTGCATTATGGTGGTCAAGAGATGCCTGATGTTTTTCTTTCATAATATTTTCTAAGTTCAAACAACTCTCTACTCAACCACTTTAGACGAGGACACTCATCCTATTCATAAACACCTCATTAATATATTGCTTACCCTATTAATAGAATTTTGAATTATGCCTTGTTCAATATGGTCTGGTACTGCCTAATACCCCCTCCCTTCCATGGACATATACCCTTGGTGAAATGAGGGACCCTCCCCACTCCCTTGGAGGCTCCCCGACCCTCACTTTTCCCCAAGGCAAAACAATGCAAACACCACAACTGTTTGGATTAGGGGTCGTAGTAACCCCGGCCGTATTTTATTACATAAAATCTTAAAACAATAATAATCATTTTATTTACATTATGTACAATACGCTGAAAGTCCAATACATTGATAGGTACATGATGTCAATTGGCTAACCTTAACATGTTTCTAATCCAGAGCCAATCCTATCATAATCTAGGTGATGAAGAAATTAACTTTCTGCGTATCCCTGTTAGAGCCTACGGCATGGTCAATGACTGGCGTCCCCAGATCCTGATCCAGCTAGGTCCCCGCTTCCTTACCGGCGTGACCTTGCATAGGGGGCCAAGCTTACCGGATGGATACCTCCCCAGGCCCCCCCTGCGCCCTCTACGTTAAACTCCATGAAGGGGCATGGCAGTTATGCCTCCTTGCGCCCTTGAGCGCATGCACATGCAGGGATTGGCCAACCACCCTACTGGAAGCGAGACTTCCCTTCCCCCCGCACCCCTCCAGCCCACCAGCTGTAACTGCCCCTGGAGTTCCATGAGAGACCCTCTGTCTCCCCCTCGGGCGTCACCATTTTACAATGGTGATGCCCGCTAAGGACCGAAAACTATGCTCACCAATCATGACCTTACCGCCACAGGCCAGTATAGTTGCCCGACTATCTGGCCTGCCCCCTCTGCCTACTGGAAGGTCATGTCCTGCGCCTTGCGCCCTCTAACCATGCCATTATGTTCTCCATGAATATCTGGTTGCCACGACTTGAGAGATGAACCCCATCCTGCAGGAAAAATGGCTCCCCTCGGATGCACCCATGACCTATAGATCTTAGTTTCGGGGTCCTGAATAACTTTTCCATTTTCTTGTTAATCTGTTTAACCGAATTATTTAAAGCCCATACAGACTCACCCCCTCTCCACTCTAATCTAGGAATCATTTCGGACCACACTATCATTGACTCGGGGCATCTCTTTGCTAACCACCCTACCTCAGTCAGCAGTGCCTCAATTACGCCCCTCCGCCCCAGGTGCACTAGGTCGTTACCCCCTAAATGCAAAATCCATACCGCAGCAGGCCCCTCACATTTTTCCAAAGCGCGTGCTTCCAGGGCCCTGAACTGGCTTAGTCGCAGACCACCCTGCCCGTGAAATTAGATTTTTGCACCTGCCTGGTGTGCCCTGGCCTCATAGGAACCTGCAACAAAAAACTGTTTTAACCTCCTTACATATGAGTGGCCGATTATCTACACCTCATGTTCTCTGCGGTCCCAGTCATGCACCTGGTCTGTAACGTGCGCTGCTTGATGATGACCCACTGACTGTTGTCTTCCTGCCTGACAGGATGTTGCCGCCTTTGTTGGACAGTGGACCGAAACAGGCTTCCCCCCTGCGTCACAGGATATAGAAACTGCAAGAACCATGAAAGAAATCCAACCGTCAGTGCGTTATTTTGACACTTCTATAGCATGTGTAGGCGCACATAGCCTTTATAACAATTTAAGGACCATCTCCCAATCCTTTGCACCTCACTCCCGGAGAAACCCCTGGCCACTGCCTCGGTGGCGGCCCCAATCCTGAAATAGTGGGTCCCAAAACTGCCCGGGTCTAAACCGGCTTTCTGCATGGCTAGGCCCATGACCCTTTTGAACTGGAAGATAGTGAGGGGAGTCCCATCTGCGTGCACCAGTAGTGGCCCCCCGCACCCCCTGGATGTTGCACCAGAAATTACTCCAGCCTGGCCACGGGACAGCAAGTGCTCCCTTCAGCCCTACGCAATACCACTCCTTCACCCCTGCCTTCCTGATCAGTTTTGGACCTGGGTATAGATATCAATAGGGAGTCCCCCTGAAGCAGCACGTGGGCCAACTGGAGCCCCCCCTGCCAATGCATTTTGTTTTTCGCTACCAATTCCCCTATCCTGAAAGCACCATAGAACGCTAGACAGAAAGCTGTCTGGAATAAAAGTGCTTCCCCAGCTGAAGTGCACACCTGGTGTAAAGCATCCATCAGTGTGGCCAATGTCTGAATACCTATTGGTCTTCTTACGTCGGGCTGTCCCCCCTATAGGCATTGCCACCCTCTTAAGGCTTTCCGCACTATGAAAGTGCTAGTGGGATCCCTCTTTTCCCTAGTTTTTGCAAAGAAGGAAATGGCTGCCATATGCCGCCTTGCCGATGCTACTGAGCGCCCCTCATCTCTCATGGCCCTCAAATAGGAAATGACAGACTCAGTGTCATGCCATTTTTCTGTCCAACTGTCCCCCAGAAAATAGCTGTAAGCCCCAAATGCCCCTTCGTATGCCCTCCTGGTCCTGGGTGTTAGGCTAGCTGCCACGAGGTCCGATAGCTGGGGGCACCAAGTTGCCAAAGCTGTTCTGGGAAAGGCATTGGGTTCTCTGCCACCTCTGGGTGATGAGACCTGAATACCTGCATCTTAAAGCGAGAGAGGGCATCAGCAGCGTGGTTTAAAACTCTTGGCACATGTTTGGCTCTAAACAGCAAATTCATTCTCATGCACAATAGTATTATCTCCTTCAGTAAACGCAGGATCATTTTACATTTTTCATTTTGATTATTTATGCATTCCACCACAGCCATGTTATCGGACCAGAAGACCACTGATTGATTCCTCAGTTGTTCCGGCCAAACTGTCAATGCGACCAGGATGGGGATAAGCTCCAGGAAGCTTATGTTCGCTGTAAGCCCTGTGTCCACCCACCATGCTGGCCAGCGTTGAGCAACCCATGCTGTACATAGAATGGCACCAAAACCCTCGCTACCTGCTAAGTCGGTCATCAGACCCATCTCCGGGCTGGACCTGGGAGCAGCGGGCCACACAACCCTACTGTTGAAATCTCGCAGAAATGCTTTCCAGATCCCCATGTCCTGCTTGACCTCACTGGACAGTCTGGTGTGATGGTACTTTTCCCTGAGTCCTGACATGGTCTGTGCGATGGTGCGTGAGAAAGGTCGTGCCATAGGAATTATTCTCAAAGCAAAATTCAATTGTCCCACAGCCTGCTGTAACTGATGAAGCGTAACCTTATCTTTTACCAAGCACTGCTGCAAAGCAGCCTTAAAAACCGCTATTTTTGCCTGCGGTAGACGTGACACTCCCTTTACTGAGTCCAACTCAATCCCTAGGAACTCAATTTCCATGCTTGGTCCCACAGTCTTGCCTTGTGCTAAAGGCACGCCAAAGTCTCGCATGAGTGCACAGAACTTCTGCAATGCCCACCCGCACTCTTGTGAATCTGGCACCCCCAAGAAGAGGAAGTCATCCAGGTAATGCAGAACCCACTGGTGCCCAGTTGCTCGCCTAAAAACCCATTCCAAAAAGGAGATGAATTTCTCAAAATATGCGCAAGACACTGAACATCCCATAGGCATACATTTGTCCACGTAATACTTCCCCTTGAATTGAAAGCCCAGTAGGTGAAAATCAAGTGGGTGCACTTGCAATAGGCGGAAAGCTGACTCAATATCTGATTTTGCCAACCAAGCGCCCCGCCCCAAACCTTTGAGTATCTCAACTTCCTGATCAAGTTTTAGCAGCCGCCACCCCTTCATTAGTCCTGACTGATAACTGATTCTGGCAGTGTGACACCCCTACATACCCAGGCGCGGGGATCCTGAAACTAGGGGTGGGCGGAATTTGCGTAGTCGCACTACGCAAAGCTCTGCGAAATGGTAAAAAATCTCCGCGAGCACGCAAAAGTTCCGCGAACACGCAGAATTGTTTGTTCCGCCCGTTCGCGATGCTTTTTTCCTGTTCGCGATCGCTGTTTGCATGCCCGGGGAGAAATATCTTGCGAACACGCATTTTGAAAGCGCGAACAAACAAAAGATTCCGCGAAGCCGTGGATCGCGGAATTTTTGGTAATTCCGCGTTCTCCGCGGAACGCGAAATTACCCAAATTCCGCAAATTCCGCGAGCGGAACGGAATTTACTGCCCAGGCCTACATGAAACCATCCCTGAAACCTTCTAACAGAATTTTCACAGACTTGGGGCAGTTGTAGCTGTTCAACCATGGTATCAAAGTGCTGGTTTTAATGGGAGATCTGGCCTTACTGAGGGACATACTCTCAGTCATGTTTTTTGCCTCCTTTGTCCTCTGTTTTCTTAAAACATTTTGACTCTGGATGTGAGGAGTTCCCACAGAAGGAACATGCGTGCTGGAATTTACATGTGCCCAATGCTCTGTTACACGAGCGCCTGTTAAAGTCCCAGCACGCCCCCTTACTTTTCCCTCCACCCCCTGAGCCACTTGGGTGGCCTGGGCGAAAGGGCTGATTCCTGAAAGTATCCTGTGCCAGACACCGGGTGGCCTCCTGTGGACCCCCTCTGAAATGCATCAGGTATATGATCATATCAATCTGATTCCAGCACAGAGCCGGGTCCGACGCCTTAGCTCTCCTAAAATCCTTGTCATAATCTTTCCACCCGCTGCCACCATAAGTATCATGTGCACAATCTGAACATACATTTTTAAGAGATCTAGTGATGCTCCCCTGCAATGTACCACTAAAACCCCTGATGAGCGACATGGGCAGGCGTTCTTTTAGAGACATAGCCAGGCTGCGGCCCTTGTTATTCTGGGCCCGCCTGCGATGGACTCCTGAGCTTGCCAGCTACGCCTCCGCGCTCACAGAATTGATGGCCTTAGATGGCAACCAAAGAATTAGTTGGCTGCTTAATCTCAAAAAAACACTTTTTGCGCTTGGCCTCAAGGAGTCGTGGGATACCCAAACCCCACCTAGTAAGACTGAGCTCAAAAAGCGATACTGGGCATGGGTTGATGCCCAAGAGCTTAGCAACTTGAGATTAGGAAGACTTACAGAAGAATTTTATCTTCACAAGCAGCGTATACTTTTAGAACCATATTTAGACTTTATCCAGTTGCCACGGGATAGGGCACTTTACATACAGTTTAGGGTGGGTTCGCTCCCGGTAAGAGAGTTAACTGTAAAGTGGAGTGCCCCACATCAGACAGCAGCGGATTGTCCCTGCTGTAAGGCGCCAACTGAGAGTGTGGCCCACCTTATGTTTGCTTGCCCTGCTTATAAGAGGGCTAGAACAAGATGGCTCAAACCCATTTGCAGCCAATTGGGCACCCATGAACATAGTGCTGCTTTGCGCATTCTGAAGTCGGATGCAAGGACCCTCCTTGCCTGTGGCATGGCCAAGTACCTTGGCTGTGTTTGGATAGTAAGGTTTAAATTCTTACGTGAGACACTTCAATGAATTATCATGTTTTTATATTATTTTTATCTTGAGGTCAATTGGTCTGTTTATTTTTATTGCACTGTCACTTTATATAATATTATGCATGTATGCTGGAATCGAATTAAGTCTATTGTTGTATCAAGTTTTTATCTGTAATAGTTTGTCCTTGCTATCTTCTGGAAATTATTGTGTTTATGGATTTGCATATTTTTTTAACTGTTGCTTATCTGATAACTCGTATTTTTATTTGATTGTATGAATGTTATTGCTTTTAAGATACTTGCTATCGAATAAAGCTATCTTTGACTTTGACTTGATCATGCGCACAAGCGATCCTATTTTGGTAACAGGCCATTTCTGAAGCAAGGCCTGGGAAACGCTTGCCCATTATGGATGTGAATACCGTGAAACCTTTGATCCAATTTACCAATGTTTCCTCAACCCTAAACTTCAACAACATGCTCGCCCACTCTCTTGGGTGTGTCTATTCTTTATTCTTTTTGGCCTCCTCCCTGTCTGACTCATCCAGCAACAGGAAAAACATATTTACATAGGAGCCCTTCCAAATCTTTTCTTTAGTCTCCTGAGACACATGTCGGCCTAGGTGCTCCCTACCGGAGCAGACTTTGCCTAAACCCAAAGTTGGCAATGTTTGTGGTATACCTGTTGTTGCTGCCACCGTTGGTTTTGCTGCTCCTGCATCCGTTGGTGGGATGACCGTAGCGGGGACTCCGCCGTTTGGCCCGGTGTTCGCCCCCGTCGCGCCCACTGCTGGTACAGCTAAACCACCTACAGGCTGAACCCCACTCTAATTGTGACATTATCTGTCTGGCCTTTTCCAATGCGTCCTCCCCACTACCTGACACCCCTTCTGCCGGGGACCAGTTTCCCACCTTACCCAGCCAAGGAAGTACCGCTGATAGACTAGCTACTAAATCAGGCTGGACTGGCGTGCTCCCGGAAAAGCCCTCAGTCATAGGGACCAGCGGGGCTTGCGGGCTGCCTCCCGTCCCTCCTGGTGTGCTTGGCTGACCCTCAGATGGAGTTCCTGCCCCCTCGTTGCTAGGCAGATCCCCCCCAACACCCATGTTAGGTTGAGAGTTGGTATGTGGGACTGGTAGAGGCTCCACAACCCTGGGTACCAGCCCCTCTGGAATTGGCGCTGGGGCACCCTTTGTCCCCTCCCCCTCGCTAGGTCACAGTGCTCCGCCTTTCTTAGTTCTACTCCTTTTAGGAACTGGGGGAAAGGCTGCCTTAGGTGCTACCCCCAACTGCCAGGGCCTATCCTCTGCCCCCTCCTGGCCCTCGACCCTTTCCTTCAGAGCTACTAATGCCAGGCCCATATCATCCACTTTCTTCACCATGGAGTCCAGCGCCCCCATTTTTCTCATCATTGTATCCATGAAAATATCCATGCATGAACGCTGCTCGTTCCGCTTTACCTTAGGGGCCATTGTTGCACGTAACAAAGATTACTGAAACACAATCAAATTGTCTTGCAATATCTGGCAGCCCAACCTTATAAATGTAGTGTACCAAAATTAATACTAGTTGCAACAGGGCACAAAAAACACCCTTTAACCCCTTCGATGCTCATGACGGAACCAGGCCGTCATGAGCCACGGGTGGCCTGTGCGCATGACGGCTGGGTTCCGTCACGACCACGCCCGCGATTGGAATGTCCAGCACCGGGCTGGAATTCCTGCCGCAGGCAAGGTGTTAAATGACAACCTCCCACAAAAGGCACACGCACCAAAACACTCCTGTGACCAGGTCTGAGCCACTGCCCCAACCGTTACCTTGTAGTAGTAGCACCCACCAGCCGCCCACCGCACCCACGCAACCAGAGCCATGCCCACCAGCTAGTCTAGTGGGTCAGGTGAGTAAACTCAAACCCGCGTGGCTCCCAGAAGTGATGGAAAATGCAGGCCTGCTGGTGCTGCCTTACAATGGAAAAACCTTGCGAGACTCGCTGGGCGGGCTGCCTCACAACTTCCTGCTGACCTGCTCCACCGCACTGGTGTGTGTTTGCTGCTTTACAACAGCGTGGTGCCTTTAATGCTGAGACGCCCTATCCAGGAACACCTGCAGTGGGACAAAAATCACAGAAAAACTGCTCCCAAAAAGTTCTCCGCTATTTTCTGATGCTGACCCCTTATGCAGCACCTGTAGGGGAAAACCAAACAGTGGAAAACGGCACTCCTACTAATTGGCTGCTCGGATTGAGGGAGACAAGAAAACAGCTGACCATCCAAAAACGTGTTATCGTTGCATGTGCGCCCGATGCCACCAATAAACACCGCTGATCCTTACTAATCCTGTTCCCAACAGCTGATTTTAAAAGGACGCGCGTTACTGTTGAATGCGCGTACAGTGCCCCCTAACAAACAGCTGATTATCCAATCGCAGATTGAGGGAGAAATTTAAAAAAGAGAGACGTGTGTTACTGCTGAATGCGCATACAGTGCCCGTATCAAAAAACAGCTGCTGATTTAACAAGACGAGCGTTACCGTTGCATGCGCGCTTAGTCCCTAAATAACAGCTGATTCCCCCAACGCATTACCCTCCTCAAGACGCCAAACCATGCGCTCCCCGTGAGCCAGGAGAGACCACTGACTGCCGCAATGCGTGCTCGCTCCACAGCTGACGCTCCTCACTGCCCGTGAGACCAAGCTAACTCGATCGCTCCGTGACGAAAAAACCCAGCTGACTCCTCGCCGCACAGCTGAACAACTTCACCAAACACCTGCAAGATAAAGAAAAAGCTTTGTTGGGGCCTCAGCCTGAGCTCCTGTCCCTGCGTGTCCTGTTGGCGGTTGGGGAGCGGTGAACAGTGACTGTTCGCTCTGCTCCCCAGCCTTTTAACCCTTTGGTGCCAGGCAAGCTGGTTCCGACCGGCTTGCCCGACGTTGCTCCAACCTGTGAACCGGAAGCACTTGAAAGTACTTCCGATTCACGCCCGGATACCCAATCAGGCGGATGTTAACAGGGGAGGGAGGGCGCCACATCACTACTGGGCGCGGCGCTCCCTGCCTTCCCCTGTGTGCGGGGGCCCGGCGCGACCGCCATAATGGCGGCGTGCCCAAATTGGGCCCGCCTTCCAAGAATGCTTTTATTGAATTCAACTCTAGAATGATATTTTATCTCTATCTTGCTCTTTGTCATTCTCTTTTCCCTTTTTCATTCAAGGCATTACTATGAAAATCTCCACAATATCAAGTGTTTTATTTCAATTTAAGATGACCCTTTCTAAACTTCACAGAACAAGACTTTCTTTTCTTTTTAAATTGTATTAAACATTTGCTTGATGAGAATTATTCCTACATGTATGGAGCCAATAATAAGTTGCTGCTGAGATTCGAACTCAGGATTTCTGGTTTACGAAACATGCACTTTAACCATTTAGCAACTGCAGCTACTTTAGTTAGGAAGAAGGAATCATTAATTTAGTATTGGTGATCGAATTTGGTGCCTGTAATAAAGTTTTCTTTATATGTATTCCAATTTTAAACAAGAAATGATTCCTTATCACTTAACAAGAATAACTATGTTTTAATAAAAAAGAACACTTTTTAAACTCAATTCCATTTTTTGAAAAGTTTACAAATAATTGTTTTACATAAATACATCAAATCTAGGGTTATATTTCATCTGCGTCTTCCTCTTTGATATACATTTTCATTTTGCAATCACGGTATTGCTACTATAATCTTGACAACACTGAGTTTTTATTAGGTTTAAGATGATCTGTTCAACAGGTAGATGAATCAGACTTTTCCAATTTAATTGTATCAAAGGATGATTTAATGAAAATTATTATTTATTTAAGAATGAGAAAAGCACAGCGCTATTGAGATTTGAACACAGGACCCCTTGTTTACTAGACAGGCACTTTAACCATCTGAACCACAGCACCCAATTAAAAAGGCTTTCCGGAACAGTTTGCATTATGGTGTTCAAGAGAATCCTGATTTTTCATATTCATAATCTTTTCTAAGTTCAAACAACTCTCTACTCAACCACTTTAGGAGAGGACACTAATCATATTCATAAACACCTCATTAATATATTGCATACCCTATTCATTGAATTTTGAATTATGCCTTGTTCAAGAATGCATTAATTGAATTCAACTCTAGAATGATCTTTTATCTCTATCTTGCTCTTTCTTATTTTCTTTTCCCTTTTTCATTCAAGGCATTACATTGAAAATCTTCACAATACCAAGTTTTTTTTATTTCAATTTAGGATGACCCATTCTAAAGTTCACAGAACAAGACTTTTCTTTTTAAATCTTATTAAACATTTGCTTGATGAAAATTATTCTTACGTGTATGGAGCCAAAAATAAGGTTCTGCTGAGATTTGAACTCAGGATTTCCTGTTTACAAGGCAGGCACTTTAAGCACTTAGCCACAGCTCCTACTTTAGTGATGAAAAAGGAATTATTAATTAGGATTGGGGATCAAACTTGGTGCCTGCAATAAAGTTTCTTTATATGTATTCCAATGTTAAACAAGAAAGGATTCCTAATCACTTAACAAGAATAACTATGTTTTAATAAAAAAGAACACTTTTTAAACTCAATTCCATTTTTTGAAATAGTCTACAAATAATTGTTTCAGGTAAATACATCAATGTTGCTCAAATCTAGGGTTATATGTCATCTGCGTCTTCCTCATTGATATACATTTTCATTTTGCAATCACAGTATTGCTACTATAATCTTGACAACACTTTGAGTTTTTATTAGGTTTAAGTTGATCTGTTCAACAGGTAGATGCATCAGACTTTTCTAATTTAATTGTATCAAAGGACGACTTAATGAAAATAATTTTTTATTTAAGAATGAGAAAAGCACAGGGCTGCTGAAATTTGAACTCAGGATCTCCTGTTTACTAGACAGGGGCTTTAATCAGCTAATCCACAGGATCCTCTTGAAAATGCGTCAAGGAACAGTGTGCCTTATGATGTTCAAGAGAATCCTGATTTTTTTACATTCATAATCCTTTGTAAGTTCAAACAACTCTCTACTCAACCACTTTAGACGAGGACACTAATCTTATTCATAAACACCTCATTAATAAATTGCTTATCCTATTCATAGAATTTTGAATTATGCCTTGTTCAAGAATGCATTAATTGAATTCAACTCTAGAATGATCTTTTATCTCTAACTTGCTCTTTGTCATTCTCTTTTCCCTTTTTCATTCAATGCATTACTTTGAAAATCTTCACAATACCACGTTTTTTTATTTCAATTTAAGATGACCCATTCTAAAGTTCACAGAACAAGACTTTTCTTTTTAAATTGTATTAAACATTTGCTTGATGAAATTATTCTTACATGTATGGAGCCAAAAATAAGGTGCTGCTGACATTTGAACTCAGGATTTCCTGTTTATGAGAAAGGCACTTTAACCACTTAGCCACAGCGTTTACTTTAGTGATGACGAAGGGATCATTAATTTTGTATTGGTGATTGAATTCGGTGCCTACAATAAAGTTTCTTTATATGTATTCCAATGTTAAAGAAGAAAGGATTCCTAATCTCCAAACAAGAATAATTATGTTTTAATACAAAAGAACACTTTTTAAACTCAACTCCATTTTTTGAATAGTTTACAAATAATTGTTTTACATAGATACATTGATATTGCTCAAATCTAGGGTTATATTTCATCTGCGTCTTCTTCATAATATACCTTTTTCATTTTACAATCACTTTATTGCCACTATAATCTTGACAACACTTTGAGTTTTTATTAGGTTTAAGATGATCTGTTCAACAGGAAGATGAATCCTCTTTTCTAATTTAATCGTATGAAAGGACGACTTAATGAAAATTATTTTTTATTTAGAATGAGTAAAGCAAGGTGCTGCTGAGATTTGAACTCAGGATCTCCAAGACTATTTTTGCGGCGTCTTCGTTGAGAACTCTGCGTATTAAAGAAATAGCAGCTGTCTGCTGTGCTTGAGATAGCCCAGTGTGTTCTTTTGCGGGAATGGCGGGTGAAGTGGTGTGCTCTGGGTTTGGAATGGGTTGTCGTGTACCCCTAGTTTGCCCCTTTAAAAGGTCCTCGAGCAGTGAATCCTCCTCTCCCCTCCCTCCTTTGGAGCTTGAATTTTACTGTCAACAGGAATGCATGGTAAGACCCCCACTACATCTAGTTGCGTTTTTCTCCAGTTTTCACTTATATTTTTCTTTGCCATCTCATTCAATAAGTTATTCTTAACTTCCAACAGTTCTCTATGCACTTTACTTTTGATGTCACTAGTTGCGCGCATATCACGCAGAACCAGATCCCACTGATAAAATGATTCCCACTCAGCCGGCCGGATTTTCTTTCCTTTCAATTTTAGCATTTGTCTAAGGTATGACAATTTATTCACGTTGTATGTCCTATGCCACGGAAATTGTAAGTCCGGTCTCTTTGCTGTCAGGTCATGCCATTTATGTATAAATAGTATGGAACTGAGTCCTTGGCGTAGGGCCACATGGTATGCTGGGGAGTCTTTTGGTGGAGCTGGCTGACTGCTATTTAAATTGTTTTTACTTAGGCGGTTTCTCATGGTGTGATTGTGTGAAGTGCAAGAGCTAACCCTTGTTGCTTTGTGACAACAGTTCAGATATACCAGATAGAGGGAAGGTGGGGTGTCGTGCTATAATGCACACCTACAACACAATGGGTGAACGAACATTATCATGCACTTTTAAGCCAGTCTCCAGCTTTTGCAGCAGCAGAGGAAGCCGTTCGTCAGACTAGTTCACCAAAGCATTCACAAGTGGGAAAGACAAAATGTCCTGGGTGCTTTGTAGCATTACTGGCGCTCCATGGACAGAACAAAAAGGTGACAGGAAAGTATTTGGAAGAAAGAGTAGTGTTTCCGTCTCCTTGTGATCTCCTGTGGTCCCGTAAGTGGTCAGGAGGGGCGGCTAGACAGAATTGAAGATCCTATGGACTGTGCTGAGAGGGTTCAAGCATTAAAATAAACAGGGCAGAAGTGGTGAACTCTTCGTGCAGTTGAAACATACACATAAAGCAAAGAAGCAGTACTTGGCAACCCTGCGCTGCTGCACTGTGTTATGAGGTGTGCTGTGAATAGGTGCCGTGTAAGTGTGCTAATCCCAGAATATTAACAGTGGAAATAGGAACAATATTATTGGTATTTTAAAGGCCATGAGAAGCAAAACACAAATAGGAGGTATTGCACAGTATAGGACAAATATTATTAAGTCTGCCAGCCAGTCCATTGTAGGGGGGCGGTAATATTAAGGGACATTAAAACTGGTGATAATAAGTATTTGAGGGGTGCTAAGTTCGTTGTCAGGCAGGTAGCAGCGTATTAATGTCAGTCACGTAGCGTCACAATACCCAAATAAAATGATAACCTGACAAGTACTGAGAACACCCGACAACCCTAACAGTATTTACCCACAATGTATGAGAGGCACATCACAATGACAAAATAGAAAAATGCAATGAAACCAAAAATTATAGACAATAAAACAACTGATACTCCCTGCCCGTTGTGCCTAGGTGACTCCCTAGGCGCAGCTGGAGACCACCTCTGGTGACCAGCAGGAGGCAGTGCCCCACTGGGTACCCTGGGCAAGCGGCACTGAGGTGTGTTAGCTGCACCCAAACCTGAGTTCATGAAAACTGATAACGTGGCGCCCTGGAAACTTGCTGCAACTAAAAGGGGCAGCCCGCCTGGCTACTACCCCCATGATATCGTTACTTCACATGAAGTATGCACAAATGCAGGGGTGCCTACACCACCACCACCTGCATCTGGGGAGCAAAACTGCCACAACTCTAAAACGAGGGCTACCTGCTACAACCCAACCTGGAGGATGGAAATCCTCAATCAAGACTCACCGATGGATGTTGATTCTGGCAAAGCCTACCGACCTCAGCTCCAGTCAATGGGAAGTAGCTGTAAATGTCCTCCACCGCCATGGGCCGGGGACTCTCTGCAG
This sequence comes from Calotriton arnoldi, assembly GCA_963921515.1. Lineage (NCBI taxonomy): Eukaryota > Metazoa > Chordata > Amphibia > Caudata > Salamandridae > Calotriton > Calotriton arnoldi. The sequence goes on from CAWUFW010010975.1 coordinate 114,202, forward strand.
GCAAGACAGGGGGGTGCAGAAGTTCACCCTCCTTGGTACACTATCAGCCAAGTGCTGCTTAGCACCAGGGAGTCACTGCGTGCAGGAAATGTGCGGACGGATGCCGTCACCGGCCTGGCGGGGTGGGATGGGTATTAGGACCAGATACTGAAATGTAGAGCAAAAATGCACATTAGCGAAATTTGGCAGAGGTCGGCAGCAATGTCAGAGGTCAAATACCGCGAACGGTGCAGGAGACAAGGCACTGTCAGCACCATGTAGCAAGTGCTAACCTTAAACAGAGGTACAGTCTTCAACAGAATGGTGACAGACTGAGTTATATATTATCAAAGCCACAAAAAGGATGCAGAAGAAGGTGACGAGAATGGCTGCTATGACAGCCATGTGATTTTGAAGGCAAGAGACGTATATATCTCCGGGACACAATCACACCGTCACCGGCATGAGAAGCGCAAAGTAGAGGGAGAAAGAGGAGAAGAAGAGCTTTGGAAATTCATCAAATAATGGCCATACAAATGTGCTGAGAGAGAGAAAGAGCAGGAGCCAGAGATATGACAAAATCAACTCACAGGCAGAGTCCCCCAGCAGCCACGGAACGTAGGGAGAGAGAAGAGACAAAGGTAAAGAGTCATCAAACCTCAGGCCTCCAAAATACGAATGAAGCTGAAGTCCAGCTGCCAGTGGCTGTTGAAGTTAGTGATCCCGGGGCTGCATTCTCACACCAAATGTGGAAGCTGAAATAAAGAATAAAAAATAATACCACAGATACGACTCTCTGTCAGCACAGAAGATAGCAGAATTTATTGGAGACCAATAATCAATGCAAAATACGTACAGCACGGAGACAGACAGTATAGTCACTGAGTGTCCAAAGATGTGACGTTTCTGACAGCTTTTATAGACACAAACCACAAGAGGGTGCAGCATCATAATACACGTAGCACAAATTAAGCTTGGGCTACTTGACCAATTAGCAAAGGCCTAGGCTGCGCTATACCATTTATGGTCTGAAATATACTGTTGCTGACCACGTGTCTCAAGTAGGTAGCTTCTGGGACTTTCCACTGTAATGCAATGTATTAGCTTTGGTACTTTTCCATGTAACAATTTGCAATATCATAGTACGTACCAGAAATATTTCTAAATGTGATATGCTGAAACACTTGTGGCTAAGCTAGCATCTTCCTCTGTTCTCGTATCTTTCTTGAGCAAGCCTTGCGTTACAAAAGCAGTTTTACTGAGACACAATGGAAAAGTACAAGCATCTTGTGCGGTGATTCTTATGTCAACTTAACAGGGCCTAAAGCTTCAAGCATTTGGTATCATATAAGAAAGATGGCTTCAACAAAGAGAATCCTAATTTTTCACTTTCATAATCTTTTCTAAGTTCAAACAAGTCTCTACTCAACCACTTTAGACAAGGACACTAATCTCATTCATTAACACCTCATTAATAAATTGCTTCCTCTATTGATAGAATTCTGAATTATGCCTTGTTCAAGAATACATTAATTGAATTCAACTCGAGAATGATCTTTTAGTTCTATCATGCTCTTTGTCATTTTCTTTACCCGTTTTCATTCAAGGCATTGCTTTGAGTATATTCTCAATACCAAGTTTTTTATTTCAATTTAAGCTGACCCATTCTAAAGTTCACAGAACAAGACTTTCCTTTTTAAATTGTATTAAACATTTGCTAGATGAAAATTATTCTTACATGTATGGAGCCAATAATAAGTTGCTGCTAAGATTTGAACTCAGGATTTTCTGTTTACGAGACAGGCGCTTTAAACACAGCCACAGCACCTCCTTTATAGATGAAGAAGGAATAAATAATTTAGTATTCGTGATAGAATTCCGCTACTGCAATAACATTTCTTTATATGTATTCCAATGTTAAACAAGAAAGGATTCCTTATCACTAAACAAGAATAACTATGTATTAATAAAAAGAACACTTTTTAAACTGAGTTCCAATTTTTGAATAGTTTAAAAATAATTGTTTTACATAAATACATCAATATTGCACAAATCATGGGTTATATTTCATCTGCGTCTTCCTCATTAGTATACATTTTTCATTTTGCAATCACAGTATTGATACTATAATCTTGACAACACTTTGAGTTTTTATTAGTTTAAGATGATCTGTTCAACAGGAGGATGAATCAGACTTTTCCAATTTAATTGTATCAAAGGACGACTTAAGGAAAAATATTTTGTATTTAAGAATGGGAAAAGCAAGGCAATGCTGAGATTTGAACTCAGGATTTCTTGTTTATTAGGCAGGCACTTTAACCAGCTAAGCCACAGCACCCTCCTGGAAATGCTCTAGGGACCAGTTTGCCTTATGGTGTTCAAGAGAATCCTGATTTTTCACTTTCATAATCTTTTCTAAGTTCAAACAACTCTCTGCTCAACCACTTTAGACAAGGACACTTATCTCATTCATTAACACCTCATTAATAAATTGTTTACCCTATTGATAGAATTCTGAAGTATGCCTTGTTCAAGAATGCATTAATTGAATTCAACTCGAGAATGATCATTTAGCTCTATCTTGCTCTTTGTCATTTTCTTTTCCTGTTTTCATTCAAGGCATTGCTTTGAGAATCTTCTCAATACCAAGTTTTTTATTTCAATTTAAGATGAGCCACTCTAAAGTTCACAGAACAAGACTTTTGTTTTTAAATCCTATTAAACATTTACTTGATGAAAATTATTCTTACCTGTATGGAGTCATAATGAAGGTGCTGTTGAGATTTGCACTCAGGATTTCCTGTTTCCAAGACAGGAGCTTTAACCACTTAGCCACAGCACCTACTTTAGTGATGAAGAAGGGATTATTAATTTAATATTGGTGATCGAACTCCATGCCTGCAATCAAGTTTCTTTATATGTATTCCAATGTTAAACAAGAAAGGATTCCCTAATCTCCAAACAAGAATAACTATGTTTTAATAAAAAAGAACACTTTTTAAACTCAATTCCATTTTTTGAATAGTTTATAAATAATTGTTTTACATAATTACATCAATATTGCTCAAATCTAGGGTTATATTTCATCTGCGTCTTCTTCATTTATATACCTTTTTCATTTTACATTCACAGTATTGCTACCATAATCTTGACAATACTTTGAGTTTTTATTAGGTTTAAGATGATCTGTTCAACAGGAAGATAAATCATGTTTCCTAATTTTATTGTATTAAAGAACGACTTAATGAAAATTAGTGTTGATTTAGAATGAGTAAAGCAAGGCGCTGCTGAGATTTGAACTCAGGACCTCCTGTTTAATAAACAGGCGCTTTAACCAGCTAAGCCACAGCACCCTCTTAAAAATCCTTTAAGTAACATGTATGGAGCCAAAAATAAGGTACTGCTGAGATTTGAATTCAGGATTTCCTGTTTACAAAACATGCGCTTTAACCACTTAGCCACAGCACCTTCTTTAGTGAAGAAGAAGGAATCATTAATTTAGTATTGGTGATCGAATTCGGTGCCTGCAATGAAGTCCCCCCCCACCCCTTGGCCCGGTCCCTGCTTCTGAACCCAGCCAGGTCGGGTGAGCCTGCCCTGGCCCCGATGGACCCCCTTCCCCAGCACCCGGACCCTCGGATGGCTTGCAGGATGGGGGGCTCCTGCACCCCAGGGCCCGCCGGACAGAGCTCAAGCCCAGGGCCCGGTCCCAGCTTCTGAACCCTAGGCCAGGCCGGAGAGAGCCTCCCCAGGCCCTGATGGACCCCATGTCCCCAGACCCGGACCCTCAGCTGGCTTGCAGGATGAGGGGCTCCTGCACGTCGGGGCCCGCCAGGCGGAGCTCAAGCCCCAGGCCCGGTCCCAGCTTCCGAACCCTAGCCAGACCGGGAGAGCCTCCCTGGGCCCCGATGGACCCCTTGTCCCCAGCGCCCGGACCCTCGGCTGGCTTGCAGGACAGGGGTTCCCGCACCCCAGGGCCCGCCGGTCGGAGCTCAAGCACCGGGCCCGGTCCCAGCTTCCAAACCCTAGCCAGGCTGGGGAGAGCCTCCCCGGGCCCTGATGGACCCCCGTCCCCAGCGCACGGACCCTCGGCTGGCTTGCAGGATGGGGAGCTCCTGCACCCCGGGGCTTGCCGGACGGAGCACAAGCCCCGGGCCCGGCTTCCAAACCCTAGCCATGCCAGGGAGAGCCTCCCCAGGCCCCGATGCACCCCTGTCCTCAGCGCCTGGACCCTCAGCTGGCTTGCAGAATGGGGGGCTCCCGAAACCCGGGGCCCGCCAGATGGAGCTCAAGCCCCGGGCCCGGTCCCAGGTCCCGAACCCTAGCCAGGCCGGGAAGAGCCTCCCCGGACCCTGATGGACCCCCATCCCTTGTGCCCGTACCCTCAGCTGGCTTGCAGGATGGGGAGGCTCCCGCACCCCTGGGCCCGCCGGACGGAGCTCAAGCCCTGGGTTCAGTCCCAGCTTTAGAACCCTAAGCCACACTTGAGAGAGCCTCCCCGGGCCCCGATGGACCCCCTGTCCCCAGACCCGGACCCTCAGCTGGCTTGCAGGACAAGGGGCTCCCGCACCTTTGGGCATGCCGGACAGAGCTCATGCCCCAGGCCCGGTCCCACCTTCCGAACCCTAGCCAGACCAGTAGAGCCTCCCCGGGCCCCGATGGACCCCTTGTCCCCTTGTCCCCAGCGCCGGGACCCTCGGCTAGCTTGCAGGATGGGGGCTCCTGCACCCTGGCGCCTGCCGGTTGGAGCTCAAACCCCGGGCCTGGTCCCTGCTTCCGAACACAGCCAGGCAGGGGAGAGCGTCCCCGGGCCCCGGTGGACCCCGCTGGGCAGCGCAGGACATACGCAAGTTGCTGCTATCCGAGACCGGACCCAGACGTCCCCTGCTCAGGGCTTCTCCAAGCTCTCCAGGGGCTCCAGCTCTGGCTCAGCCCCCCTTTCATGCAGGGCTGGCCTCCTGCCGCTCCTTGCCCTGGAGACAGCGGGGAGCCAGGCAGTCCTCCCCGCTCTGCAGCTGCCCTGCCCTGGCTACTGACTGTCACCCCCCACACCCAGACCCTTGGGCACCAGGGTGCTGACTTGGGCGGGTGTGCCTACCACCTTCCGGGAGCCCGGGGGGCAGGAACCAAGGAGGGTTAAGCCCAGGCCACATCCTCTCCCCACCGGCCTGCCCGGTAAAGCCAAAATTTTCCTCGACTATTAAGCCCCCACGTAGTGGGGGCTTACAGAACCCTGTGGAAGGACAAAAGTGGGAGGGAATCCGGCCGGCCGGAAGGCCGGCCATCTGGTCATGCAGCCCGCAGGACCATATGGTCACCCAGCCCACAGGGCCAACAGGTCGCCCGGCCTGCAGGGCCATCTGGTTGCTCGACCCGCAGGGCCATCTGGTTGCGCAGCCAGGCGACCAGATGGCCCGGGACAACCCAGTGCCCAGATGGCCTGGGACGGCCGGACCAAGTCACCCTTGCAGTTTACGATGGCGAGGGTGGCCAGCCGCTCCAAGGCTGCTGCTCGGGAGGCTCCTTCCCTGGGGCTGCTTGCCTCCCTGCTCGACTTGCACGGGAGCGGTGGGAAAAGGGGCCCCCAGCTGGCCCAGGCCATCTGGTCGCACTGCTGACCCGCAAGGGATGGTGGTCCCCGTCCCCGCACCCCGGTGGGGCAGGGACAGGAGGGGGAGGCTCCTGTGCCGGAGGGCATGTGGTGGAGGCGGTGGAGGTGGTGGAGGCAGCCTCCTGCAGGCCCGTGTTACCCCCTCCATGTTACCCCTCTGCATTACCCCCTCTGTGTCCCTCCTGCTGGCCCGGCGGCAGAGGGACCCAACCATGGGTGTGGAGGAGGAGGACGTCCGCTGGCGCCCACAGACGGAGAGACAAAAGCTTGGCTCAGAGGATGACTTTCAATAGATCGCAGCGAGGTAGCTGCTCTGCTACTTCCGAAACCCTGACCCAGAATCATGTCGTCTATGAATGATTTAGCACCGGGTGCCCCACGGACATGCGGTGCACTAAGGCCGATGGAGGCGGCCCCCTTCCATCCATGCTCCGGTCTCCAAGCGAGCGGCTCTACGCACTGGCCCCCGAGAGAGGCCAGCTATCCCAGGCCAACCGAGGCTCCAAAGCACTGCGGTATTGTTACAGTTTAGGGGGTATTCTGACTTAAAGGTGTTCAGTCATAATCCCACAGATGGCAGCATTGGCTCCTCAGCCAAGCACATAAACCAAATGTCAGAACCTGCGGTTCCTCTCGTACTGAGCAGGGTTATTATTGCAACAACACATCATAAGTAGGGTAAAACTAACCTGTCTCACGACGGTCTAAACCCAGCTCAACTATTAGTGGGTGAACAATCCAACGCTTGGTGAATTCTGCTACACAATGATGGGAAGAGCCGACATCGAAGGATCAAAATGCGACGTTGCTATGAACACTTGCCCACCACAAGCGAGTTATCCCTGTGGTAACTTTTCTGACACCTCCTGCTTGAAACCTAAAAAGTCAGAAGGATCATGAGGCCCCGCTTTCATGGTCTGTATTCATACTGAAAATCGAAATCAAGCGAGCTTTTGCCCTTCTGCTCCACTGTAGGTTTCTGTCCTCGCTGAGCTCGCCTTAGGACAGCTGCGTTATCATTTGACAGGTGTACTGCCCCAGTCAAACTCCCCACCTGCCACTGTCCCCGGAGCTGGTTGCGCCCAGTGGGCACCAGGTGCTTGGAGCCAGAAGCGAGAGCCCCACGGGGCTTGCCCCCCGCCTCACCAGGTAAGAGAAAAAACAATAAGAGTAGTGGTATTTCACCGGCGGCCCAAGGGCCTCCCACTTATCCTACACCTCACATGTCTCTTCACAGTGCCAGACTAGAGTCAACCTCAACAGGGACTTCTTTCCCTGCTGATTATGCCAAGCCCATTCCCTTAGCTGTGGTTTCGCTAGATAGTAGGTAGGGACAGTGGGAATCTCGTTCATCCATTCATGCGCGTCACTAATTAGATGACAAGGCATTTGGCTATTTCTGTACCACCACATGTTGGCTCATTCTGGGTTATTATGCTGCCCATCAGTGTCAAATTGGTTTTGCTTCCAACAATACAACATTCGTTCGCTCCGGAGTACAGCCACACTGAACGCTGTCCTCACTGGAACTGGGATCACGTATAGGCCAGAGATAGTACACCCTGCAGTACTATTCCAACAATTTAAAATTGTCTACGAACAGTCCTGAAAAATTAAAGTATGATTAGTAGGACATCAATAATCAATGTGTGGTATGTGGTGATTATGTGTATGTAATTATTTGAGACCTATTCTTCATTCAAGACATTTTAATAATCATGATGTACACATTTGTATCTAAATTGTTATAAGCACACATCTATAGAAATACACATCTATAAATTGCACATCTAATTAGAAAATGCACATCTATAAAATTCTAGAAAATTCACATCTATAAAATTCACATCTATACTAAAACTTGTGTCAACTATAAACTATTATGTAACTGTTTAACCACATTTAAATATTAATGAATAAACATTTTAAAACAATATGCTTTATAAGGGTGACGTGTGCTGCAAGAAAGTGTACATCTCAGCGAAAGCTTGGTATTTAATTGTCCATGAATACTTGGCACATTTTAAGAGTGTCCATAAAAGTAGTCAGGCAAACACTTTTCTTGAATGGGAATGACATTTGCAGACCTAGATCAGCCAGAGCAACATCATTACATTGAGGCCAAATACCACGACATCCAACAATAAAGCCATGGAATTTTAAAGTGTTACATTTGGTGAGATCTTTGATTTGCTGTGACAGATCCTGATAATATTTAACTTTACTCTCAAACGCTAATTCAAGGGAATTCTGTGAGTTTTCATAACGAATTGAAACAGCAATCACTATAGCTGTAACATTTTTGGTAAACACTACATCTGGTTTTCGTAGTTCACCTTGATTATTCTTAACATGAGGTTCCCTATATGCCATCCAACCACACCTTTTGCTCTATCAATGAGCAATTCCAGAATTTTGTTATGTCTTTTTATCCTAATGTCCTTGGTTTTGCGACATGCACCTGAAATATGTGAAATTGTTTCGCAAACATCTTTACAGTACCTACATGTAGCAAATGTACGATTTCTTCCCCTAGTGATGGTTTCTCTAGTATATAAGACATTTGCTCTTAACATCAGCGCAGCTATGTACTGATTTTCTTTCATTTTGTTATGCTTGCTGATCCAGAAATTTGAGGTGGGATTACTTGCTAAGTATTTTATACCATCACCTTGGACAGGGAGATTTGCCCATTTCTCAAATTCTTCTTTTCTCCAATCATATTTGGCTAACAAATTCAAATCAAAACTCAGAAACCTACTGTCTAAAATGTTGAGTTTGTGTGTTTTGATGATGTTATCGATTTTTTCATTGATCACTTCTCCTGCACACATGAATGAATGAGCTATGTACAGATCTGGAGCTGCCCTGAGATACAATAAACTATTGACTTTGTTTAGACCAATTGTTGTACATAGTTTTGGTATACTGAGGCCCCCAAAGGATCTTTTCGAATATAGGAGACCATCACATGTGTATGCAGGGAGGTGTAGAACATGTTTGACATACTTTTTTATTGTTTGATCCAGAACATTTAAAGTTTTAGCTTCAGTTCGTGTCATTTCCAATTTAAATGACAGTTTAGGGATCAAGTACTGACACAAAATTTCTATTTTCTGATGGGCTGAAGTGGTAGATTATCAAGTTTTTGAGCCCAATTAACAAGAACCTCATTAATTTTGTTGTTGCTTGTATGGCCAGTGTGTGGATCAAAGTTCAATCCGAGGTATCTCTCACTTTCTCCTGGATGAATGTTTTCAATATTTTGTTTTTCAAACTGCCATGGTTTACAGTTGTTAATCAGGATTTTATCTTTATGGTGACTGATATAAAATCCATGTGTCTTTTTCATATTAAGTTTTAATCCTGTTGTTTTACTGAATTTTCCAATGATTTTCAGATTTGTACTCATTCCTTCCCAGGTGTTGCTGAGTACTGCGATGTCATCAGCAAAGGCAAGAGCGGTGATTTGCTCAATAAGACCATCAGATCCGAATGTGAAGCCCTTTCTGAAGATCACAGAGCAGAGTATCCATGGCAATGTTAAATAGCAGTGGGGATAAAGAGTCACCTTGTTTAACCCCAGATTTCATTGTTATTTCAGGAGTTGCTTCGTTGTTCTTTCCCTTGAAAAATTTTGTTGAGTCAGTGTATAAGTATTTTATTATGTCTCTGATGTATGATGGAACTCTGTGCCTTGCAAGACTCTGTAGAATGTGACCATGGCTGACAGAGTCAAAGGCTTTTGAGATATCTATGAACACTACTGCTAATGAGTTACTGTTTTTTCGTGCCCCTTTTATGATATTTTGCAGAAGAGTCAGATTTTCAAGACAACCTCTCACCTTCATGAAGCCTTTTTTTCTCGTATTCAATTCAACGAAGAATGAGAGTCTTTTAGTTAGTATTTTTGTGAATAACTTCATGAATGCAGTACCGATGGTAATTGGTCGCCAATTACTGATTTTTTTAAGTTCGCTAACCAGTACATTCTTAGGTATCAATATCGACCGGTTCTTTTTAATACTTTCTGGTACTCTTCTCATCGATAACCAAAATGATAAAATTCTGGGCAGCAGTCTTGGTTGCTTGTTATGCACGGTATTCAAGTCATTCAGACCAATCTTATCAGGACCCACTGCATTCTTTAAATCTGAGTCATCGAAGGCATTAGTTATTTCGTGCAGTCATAGTTACTCCCGCCGTTTACCCACGCTTCCTTGAATATCTTCACTTTGACATTCAGAGCACAGGGCAGAAATCATATCGTGTCAACACCTGCCTCGGGCCTTCGCGATGCTTTGTTTTAATTAAACAGTCATATACACACCAGTTCTAAGTCAGCTGCTAGGTGCCGGCCGAGGCAGAACGCCAGCCCCGCGCCCCTGGGTAGAGGGCATGGGGAGATGCGACCACCGCAGCTGGGGCGATCCACAGGAAGGGCCCAGCTCACGTCCAGAGTCCCCGCCACCCTGGAAGGCGGCACCTCATCCAGCCACGGCACTCCCAGCCCCGCTTCGTGCCGCAGCCCGACCAACCCAGCCCTTAGAGCCAATCCTTATCCCAAAGTTACGGATCTGACTTGCCGACTTCCCTTACCTACATTGTTCCAACATGCACGTCGGCATCGGGAGCCTTAACCCGGCGTTCGGTTCATCCCGCAGCGCCAGTTCTGCTTAACAAAAGTGGCCCACTAGGCACTCACATTCCATGCCCGGCTCCACGCCAGCGAGCCGGGCTTCTCATCCATTTAAAGTTTGAGAATAGGTTAAGATCGTTTCGGCCCCAAGACCTCTGATCATTCGCTTTACCAGATAAAACTGGGGGCTCCGAGTGCCAGCTATCCTGAGGGAAACTTCGGAGGGAACCAGCTACTAGATGGTTTGATTAGTCTTTTGCCCCTATACCCAGGTCGGACCCCTGTCCCTCGCACGTCGGTCCGTCGGGTCCTCCCCTGGCAAAGGAAGACCGACCGAGACCCGGTCCTCACCCAAGCACCCCATGCGGCCACGGACCGCTCTGCCAGCTGGAGCAGCGGAGGGCAGGGCCAGGCCCTGTGCCTAGGGTGTGCTTGCAGGAGGCAGCTGAGGGCTTTGGGCTGGCACCATCAGTCGCTCAGGCCGCTCCGCCGTTAATGATCCTTCCGCAGGTTCACCTACGGAAACCTTGTTACGAATTTTACTTCCTCTAGATAGTCAAGTTTGATTGTCTTCTTGGTGCTCCGCCAGGGCCGTTGTCGACCCCGACGGGGCCGATCCGAGGACCTCACTAAACCATCCAATCGGTAGTAGCGACTGGCGGTGTGTACAAAGGGCAGGGACTTAATCAACGCGAGCTTATGACCCGCACTTACTGGAAATTCCCCGTTCATGGGAAATAATTGCAATCCCCAATCCCTATCATGAACGGGGTTCAGCGGATTACCCGCACCTGTCAGCGAAGGGTAGACACATGTTGATCCGTTCAGTGTAGCGTGCGTGCAGCCCCGGACATCTAAGGGCATCACAGACCTGTTATTGCTCGATCTCGTGTGGCTGATCGCCACTTGTCCCTCTAAAAAGTTGGACGCTCACCGCTGGGGGTCGCGTAACTAGTTAGCATGGAGGAGTCTCATTAGTTATCGGAATTAACCAGACAAATCGCTCCACCAACTAGGAATGGCCATGCACCACCACCCACAGAATCGAGAAAGAGCTATGAATCTGTCAATCCTTTCCGTGTCCGGGCCGGGTGAGGTTTCTCGTGTTGAGTCAAATTAAGCCGCAGGCTCCACTCCTGGTGGTGCCCTTCTATCAATTCCTTTAAGTTTCAGCTTTGCAACCATACTCCCTCCGGAACCCAAAGACTTTGGTTTCCCGGAAACTGCTTGGCGGGTCATGGGAATAACGTTGCCAGATTGCTAGTCAGCATCGTTTATGGTCAGAACTACAACAGTATCTAATCTTCTTCGAACCTCCGACTTTCAATCTTGATTAATGAAAACATTCTTGGCAAAAGCTTTCGCTTTGGTTCGTCTTGCGCCAGTCCAAGAATTTTACCTCTAGCGGCACAATACGAATGCCCCCGGCCGTCCCTCTTAATCATGGCCCCAGTTCTGAAAACCAACAAAATCGAACCGGAGTCCTATTCCATTATTCCTAGCTGAAGTATTCAGGTGACCGGCCTGCTTTGAACACTCTCATTTTTTCAAAGTAAACGCTTTGGACCCCCAGGACACTCAGTCAAGAGCATCAAGGGGGCGCCAAGAGGCAGGGGCTGGAACAGGCGGTAGCTCGTCTCGCGGCGGACCGCCAGCTCGATCCCAAGATCCAACTACGAGCTTTTTAACTGCAGCAACTTTAATATACGCTATTGGAGCTGGAATTACCACGGCTGCTGGCACCAGACTTGCCCTCCAATGGATCCTCGTTTAAGGATTTAAAGTGTACTCATTCCAACTACAGGGCCTCGAAAGAGTCCTGTATTGTTATTTTTCGTCAATACCTCCCCAAGTCGGGAGTGGGTAATTTGCACGCCTGCTGCCTTCCTTGGATGTGGTAGCCGTTTCTCAGGCTCCCTCTCCGGAATCGAACCCTGATTCCCCGTTACCCGTCAACCAGGTAGCCGCACTTACTGACGGGGTGGGTTTGGGAGCCGCGTGCCCGTCTCCCCGACAGGCAACCTTTGCCTACTCCTTCCTCTCGGGAGCCTGCTAAGGGAAGGAGCCCACCCGCCTGGGATGGAGGGCTCGCTGGAGGGGTGGAGAGGTGTGGTCACACGGGCACCGGCGGACCCAGCCGTCTCCCCCGGATGGGAGAGGCAGGCCGAGGTGCAGCCTGACCGAGACACAGGGGTGCCGAAGCCTGGCGGCGGTGGCACCCCTCGGAATGGTCATTCCGAGCTGCTGCGGAAATGCGCTGGGCGGAGAGCGGTGACGTCGGACCTGCTGGGCGGCAGCGTCTGAGGGCCTGGCGCCAACCGACCACTTCCACTCGGGTCGGACCACTGGGGGGCACGAGCTGTCGGGGCCGCTCGGCTTTCGCTCTGCTGGGTAGGGTGAAGGGCCTCCCACCAGGCGGCAGGCCCTCAAGTCGGATGGTCCATGCGGGGTGGAAGCTCTTTGCTTGAAACAACAGCCGAGGCTGGCCAAGCACTCCATCCCTAAACAGACCGAGAGTGCCAAATCGATCGGAGTACAGCCGGGGCCTCCCCTGGCAGGGGGCTGCAAGGGGGGAGCCGCTGGGCCCTCCGACCCAGGGCCACGGACACCTTGACAAGCAGGCAAATCGGGGGAGGTCTGCACGGGACCGACGGACCCCGTCCCGGGCCCTTGGCGGAGCGGCAGGCCGGAGGACGGGGCCCCGGGCTGGAGCACCTGACCCCGGGCCCGCAGGACCCCATCCTGGACACCCTGCCACGCAGCAGGCCTGAGGACGGAGCCCGGGATGGTGAGGTCGCCCTCCCCAGCGCCCTCAGGGGCCCCGACTAGAGCTCCTGAACCAAGCCAAACAGAGGGAGGCTCCCCGGGCATGACAGAACGCCACCTGGGTCCTTCGGCAGAGCGGCAGAGCGGCAGACCGGGGCCCAGGGCTAGAGCACCTGACCCGGGGCCCGGTGGGGCTCCCGGGCCCAGCCGGGGCTCCCGGGCCCAGAGGTGCAGGGGAAGCCTCTCCAGGCCAGTGGGACCCCGTCCCAGGCACCCTGCTATGCGCCAGGCCCGAGGACAGAGCCTGAGGTGGGGAGGCTGCCCTCCCCAGGGCCCTCAGGGGCCCTGGTTGGAGCTCCTGAAACCAGCCAAGCAGCGGGAGGCTCCCCGGGCATGACGGAACCCTGCATGGGTCCTTTGGCAGAGCGGCAGGCCGGGGCCCAGGGCTGGAGCACCCGACCCGGGGCCCGGCGGGGCCCCTGGGCCCAGCGGGGTTCCCAGGCCCAGAGGCGGAGGGGAAGCCTCCTCTGGCCTGTGGGACCCCGTCCCAGGCACCCTGCCATGTGGCAGGCCCAAGGACGGAGCCCAGGGTGGGGAGGCCGCCCTCCACAGGGCCCTCAGGGGCCCCGGCTGGAGCCCCTGAACCCAGCCAAGCAGGGGAAGGCTCCCCGGGCACAACGGAACCCCACCTGGGTCCTTTGGCAGAGCGGCAGGCCGGGGCCCAGGGCTGGAGCACCTGACCCAGGGCCCGGCGGGGCTCCCGGGCCCAGCCGGGGCTCCCGGGCCCAGAGGTGCAGGGGAAGCCTCCCCAGGCCAGTGGGACCCCGTCCCAGGCACCCTGTCATGCGGCAGGCCCAAGGACGGAGCCCGAGGTGGGGAGGCTGCCCTCCCCAGGGCCCTCAGGGGCCCTGGTTGGAGCTCCTGAACCCAGCCAAGCAGGGGGAGGCTCCCCGGGCATGACGGAACCCTGTCTTGGGCCTTTGGCAGAGCGGCAGGCCGGGGGACGGGGCCCAGGACTGGAGAACCCGACCCGGGGCCCGGTGGGGACCCTGGACCTAGACAGGGCTCCTGGGCCCAGAGGCAGAGGGGAAGCATCTCTGGGCCCGCAGGACCCCATCCCGGACACCCTGCCACGCAGCAGGCCTGAGGACGGAGCCCGGGATGGTGAGGTCGCGCTCCCTAGCGCCCTCAGGGGCCCCAACTAGAGCTCCTGAACCAAGCCAAGCAGGGGGAGGCTCCCCTGGCATGACAGAACCCCGTCTGGTGCCTTTGGGGATGGGGCTGAGGGCTGGATCAGCTGACCCATGGCCCGGCAGGGTCCCTGGACCCAGACGGGGCTCCCGGGTGCAGAGGCGCAGGGGAAGCCTCCCTGGGCCAGCAGGGCCCCGTCCAGGGTGCCCTGGAACGTGGCAGGCCCGAGGACAGAGCCTGGGGTGGGTAGGGCACCCTCCCAAGGGCCCTCAGGGGGGCCCTTCAGAGCTCTTGTACCCAGCCAAGCAGGGGCAGGTTCCCCGGGCCTGGCGGAACCCTGTCTCAGGCCCCTGGCAGAGCGGCAGGCCAGGAGACTGAGCCTGGGGCCCCTGGACCATGTCAGGGCTCCCAAGCAGAGGTGAGGCCTCCCCGGCCTGCGGACCCACATCCTGGGCACCATGCCACACATTGGGCCAGGGCAGCATGGAGCCAAGTGCTGGGGGGGCGTCCAGGCCCGTCCGGCTGCCGGCTGAGTACCGCTAGGCCGAGAGGGGTTTTGGAGTACCCTGTCCCTAGTAATCCAGAGGAAGGGTACCCCCCTTTCTGGTAACCTGTGCACACCGCAAGACTGAGGGGACCCAAGGCGTGGACGCGCCCAACCTCCTTGAGCCCTGGCTGGGATCAGGGAGGCAAACAAGCCCTAATTGGGATTTCCAGGGCAGCCCGGCCATCTGGTCACCCCATTGGAAAGCCTTGCGCACGACCAGATGGCCGATGGGGGAAGGCGTGACCAGATGGCTGGGCCTGAAGGATGCCAATCTGCCCACCCCGAGCCTTTGTGGGAGGGCTCCCGCCTGCCCTTTGGAGAGTTTGGGGGCTCTGCGCCCCGGGGGCTCTGCGACCCTGGTTGGGCCTCGGGCCCGGGGCTGTGGACGGGGGACTCTGACGGACCTCTGACCCAGGGTCCCCCAGGCCCCTTGACAGGTGGGTGCAGCAGGAGGGAGGCCTGCCCGGGCCAGACGGACCCCCGTCCAGGGACCATGGTGGAGCAGGGAGACAGGGCCTGGTCCCCTGGGCCCTGCCAGAGGTCCCTGGCCGGCACGCACAGGGGAGGCCTCCCCAGGGCCCACGTCCCAGGTGCCTTGCCATGTGGCAGGCCCGAGGATGGAGCGTGGGGAGGGCACCCTCCAACTCAGGGCCACCAAGGGCCCCTGCTGGAGCTCCTGAACCCAAGCCGAGCTGGGGAACGCCCGATAGGCCTCGGCCCCATAGCGGAGTGGAGGACGGAGCCCAGTGTAGGTAGTGCCTGGCCAGAGCTCTCAGGCCTGGACGCCCAAGGGAGGACCGCCCGGGCCCGATGGAGGTCGTCCTGGGCACTTTGCCATGCGACAGGCCACAGGACGGAGGCCCTGACAGGAGGGGGAGGTTTTTGCCTGGCACTAGCCCATCTGGTCGCTGGCTGAGAGCCCCCAGCCCAAGAGGGATTCCGGCGTACTCAGTCCCTAGTAATACAGAGGACGGGTACCCCCTTTTCTGGTAACCAGTGCGCACCGCGAGACTGAGGGGACCCAAGGCACGGATGCACCTGACCTGGAGCCCTGGCTGGGATCGGGGAGGCAAACAAGCACTCATCGGGACTTCCAGGGCAGCCCGGCCATCTGTTCGCCCCATTGGAAAGCATTGCGTGTGACCAGATGGCTGAGGGGGAAGGCATGACCAGATGGCCGGGCCTGAATGACACCAATCTGCCCACCCGAGCCTTTGTGGGAGGGCTCCTGCCTGCCCTTTGGAGGGCTCGGGGCTCTGCGTCCCAGGGGCTCGAAGACCCCAGCTGGGCCTCGGGCCCGGGCCTGCGGACGGGGGTCCCCGACGGACTTCTGACCTGGAGTCCCCCAGGCACCTTGACAGGAGGGCGAAACAGAAGGGAGGCCTGCCTGGGCCCGACAGACCCCCTTCCTGGGACCATGGTGGAGCAGGGGGACGGAGCCCAGTCCCCTGGGCCCGGCTGGAGTTCCTGGGCCGGCACATGCAGGGGAGGCCTCTCCAAGGCCCGCGTCCCGGGCACCCTGCCACACATCAGGCCTGAGGATGGAGCCCGGGGTGTTGAGGGCACCCTCCACCCCAGGGCCAACAAGGGCCCCTGCCAGAGCTCCTGAACCAAAGCTGAGCTGGGGAACGCCCAACGGGCTCCGGGCCCATGATGGAGCGGAGGACGGAGCCCAGTGTAGGGATCGCCCAGCCAGAGCTCTAGGGCCCGGACTCTCAAGGGAGGACCGCCCGGGCCTGATGGAGCCCGTCCTGGGCACTTTGCCACACGGCGGGCCAGAGGATGGAGGCCCGGACGGGGGGGTTTGCCCAGCCTTAGTACATATGGTCGCCGGCTGAGAGCTCCCAGCCTGCAAGGGGTTCCTGCATACCCTGTCCCTAGTAATCTGGAGGATGGGGAACCCCTTTTCTGGTAAACCGTACGCACCGCAAGACTGAGGGGACCCAAGGGGTGGACATGCCCGACCTCCTGGAGCCCTGGCTGGGATCGGAGAGGCAAACGAGCCCTCATTGGGACTTCCAGGGCAGCCCGGCCATCTGGTCGCCCCATTGGAAAGCATTGCAGGGATCGCCTCGTTGGCGCACACCGCTAACGCTCTTTTGAACCGGCGCCCTCAGTAATGAGGCTTACGTAAGTTATGACTCCTCCCCTACCCTCATTACCGGTTAACTAATTTGGATACTATTTGGAGGAAAGTGATCGCTCGTCTTTGACCGAGAGAGCGTGCATATCTACCTTATAAAGACAGTCTGAGAGACCCCTCTATCATAAGGGTCTCCTACTCACACTGTAGATGCCGTCTGGCACACTGTCACTGCTATTTACGTGACTTTTGTCTATGAATTCGGCCATCTCGATCGCAAAATAGGGAACCCACTTTGCGACTTGGGGACCTCCGTTTTAAGAAGGAGGCGACATTTAACTACGCTACTCAACAAAATGGCAGTATATTACATAGCAATGGAGAAAGGATTATTCATGGCAGTATTCTAGACAGACATAGACATAGGATTCTTCCCTTATACTCACCAAGGAGAAAAGAGAGAAAGGACCAATCAAGACAACTCAAACTGAAATCGAAATAGGACTACTCCCCAGGACCTTCCACTAATGGAAAGTGAGATAGGACCACCCCACAAGAACACTCATTTGCAGTAAATGGTGCGGCCATCTTGGATGGTCTCACATTCTTTAGGCTGATCCCTAGAGGACACATACCTTATTCCCCGGTCCCTCACTCTACTACTATACATCTGTGAGTCTCCTTCCTACACTGCTCTACCGCATTTGCACAGTACGATCTTTACGACTCCTACACAGAACTGAGCCTGCCTTTCCCACCCCCTTCTCCCTTCCCGCATCCAAGGACCAGAAACACTTCCTGCCCATTCCACGCCTCACGCCTACCTATCCATTTCCATCCCCGCCTACTCAGAATACCCCCCCAGCAAAAGCTTAAATTCACGTCCTCGCTTACTCCCCCAACTTTACTGTCGCTTAACCGCACTCCTCTCCCTTATTCCCCCCTCCTCCCCCATCCCCACACTCCCTTCACCTTACACCACACTGCCTCACTCATTCTCCATACCATTCCCTACCCCTTCTAACAAGCGCTAACTACACTATGGAACGCATAGGACTACATACCTACACCATTAAATACCCCAACAACATTACAAAAAAAGCAGCCAAACGCTTTAAACATAAATTACTATACTCACACCCTGAAACCCTAATCTCAGACCAATACTTCTCACCAAACAAAGGTTACATATCGAACAACTTCATCTTTTACACTAAGCAAAGAGCCCAATGGAGGAAAGCCTTCTTCGCCCTGCTCTCGTTCTCCTCCACTAGGAAAACAGCGCATGGTCTCGCGATCTCCCTCATCCCCTCCCCAATCTACAAATCCACAGCAACTATAATCATTTATCACAATGGGTAATCCTCATCCAATCATCGGACCATAATCTAAACCTCCTGGATAACATCTTTCCTCTCATTAAGGAAAAAGTCGTTAGACCCCACCCCTCCTCCCCAGTGGATCTCAATCTCAATACTTTTCCTAGCTCCCCGCCTGACGCCCCTGCAACTTATTTCCCTCGCATAACCCAACCAGCATATTCACCTTGCCCAGACCCATCAGACACCCCTGGAGATGACTTACATTCTCCTAATTCCAACTCCACCCCCAACACTTTTAACATTCCCAGCGTCGCAACTACACCTCACATCCAGTCGCGTCACACTCGGGGAGATGACATTCACTCTCCTAATTCCAATTCTAATCCTGCAATTTATTTTCCTCTCATAACCCAACTAGCATATCCACCTTTACCAGACTCATCAAACACCCCTGGAGATGGCATACATTCTCCTAATTCCAAATCCACCCCCAACAATTTTAACATTCCCCACTGTCTTAACTACACCTCACCTCCATTCGCGCCACACCCCGGGAGATGACACTCACTCTCCTAATTCCATTTCTACCCCTAGCACCTCCAACATTCCTATTGTCCCAACCACTCTGCACATTCACCCGCTCCGCACCCCTTCTCCCCCCGCCATTCCACCCTCCCCCATGCCACCCCCCCTCTACTAACAACCACCCTGGCAGTCCGCATTACAACGACCCTGATCACGATTTCCCTTCAAACCTCTTACATGGCCTATGTACACCTCCCTTACCCACAGTCCATACATTAATGATGGTACCATCCATACCAGACCCCAGACTTGACGAGATATTATTATCTCTACAACAAGTCAAAGAGGACCTCCTAACTCTACATGACCTGATTCTACACCCACCCAAAATCAAACAATATGAACAAGACCCTAACACAAACCTTCACAGTGACCACTCCAAATTCACCCTACAGATGCACGAACGCCCTCCGAAACATCAGCCCCTAAAATGGAGAACAATGCCCTACCCCAACACCTCAACCCGTCTGATCTGAATGAAAAACCCCTATCGGCTAAAGACATACTCTCCCTACTCCGCTCCTATGATCTTCTGCATCACACCACTAACACAGTGCAATCAGAAAACCGGCTTACTCATTCCTTAATCCAAACCATCCCCTCCAATACTCACAGAGTTGCAAAACACAATACTAGAGGTATAGTTGACAACAACCTTATGCAAGTCCATCTCAAACAAGAACCCTGCACAACCTCCTTTAAGCCTCGTCTAAAATGTATACTTCTAAACTGCTGATCAGCCTCAAAACATGCAACTGAAATAGCTGACCTTATACTCACTCATGAACCTGACCTACTAAGTTTGACCGAAACTTGGCTAAATAAATCACCTACGCCCATCCTCAACATATTGGTACCCCCTAGCCATGATATCACTAGACTAGACAGAATGGATAAGCCAGGGGGCAGTATTGCTTGCATACATCGGAACAATCTTTCAGTGAACCGCTCCCACTCACCTGTACTATCCTCTTGTGAATACCTCTGTATTGATATCACGAGTAACAACAAACCAATATGTTCGCTACACACTTTCTACCACCCACCAGGCGATAATCTCACCTTCATCGAACATCTCATGGAGATTGTATCTACAAATGCTGGACAACAAAACACGCAAATATTCCTCGGAGACCTCAATCTCCACTGGAATGACCCTAAGGACCCAGTGGTCAATAGCCTCAAAGTCTTCCTCTCGGACCTTGACCTCACCCAAATCTGTAACAGCCCCACACATGATAAAGGCTCAATACTAGACTTAGTCATTTCCAAGGTTGATTCCACTCAGCTTGAAACGATCCTCCTCTGTGATTGGTCGGACCACCACATCATCACATTCCTCATCAATGTACCAGTAAAACTATACTCTGCTCAACCCTCGAGACCTAAAATATGGAAGAATAACCTAAAAAACGTTGGTGAAGACTTAGCCACAAATTCAAGCCGCAACTTCCTGCTTCCCCCTGAAGGTCTATCCGATTTTCAAGATCTGACTAACCACTACTTTCATTCCATAAACATGATTTTAGACAAAGTCGCTCCCTTACAATTAAAGAGATCCTCCACAAAAGATTCTAAACCATGGTACGACGGGAGACTCAATGAGGACAGAAGATCACTAAGACTAATTGAATGTCGATAGAGATAGGCTCCCTCTTCTGACCACCTCAAACTCCTAAGATCCACAAGAAACTCCTACTAAAGAAAGATTAGACACTTAAAAGCAGACTTTTTCAGCAATGAATTAGATCAAGCCAAGAACCATCCCCAAAAACTATTTGAACTAATCAAAACACAAACTAAGGCTATACCTCACCCCGTCAAGCTAACTCAGGCCCACTACCCAATTGTGAAGAATTTGCCTCCAGTCACCTTACGAGTCCCACAAGGATCATCCCTCTCTCCTACACCTTTCAACCTATTCATGGAACCGCTCACCGAAATTCTTAACTCCTCCAATATCCACTATCACATGTATGCAGACCATACTCAACTATATTTAAAAATTCACTCACTAGAGGACATCAAATCTCTCAACCTAATGCTACAAAAAACTCAGACCTGGCTGGCCGAAAACCACCTAAAAACTAAACACCCTCAAAACGGAATTCCTCCTAATCGCTTCTCCCAACCAATCAACCATCATTCAGGATTGGCTGAAACACCTAACAGCACTCAACTGTCAACCTCACATTTTTGACTCAGCGAATTCGCTTGGAGTTACTCTGGATAAAACTCTAAACATGCAGAAACACGTTATTACTGCAACAAAAGGAGCAAACTTTCAGATGAACACCTTGAGAAAACTCAAACCCTTTCTTCCTGCAAACGACTTCAAACTGGCAGTTCAAGCATTATTAATCCCAAGAGTGGAGATGGTGTGCCTCTCTCTGTGGTCTCCCCAGATCAACGACGGCCCCCCTAAGAGTTTCAATCAACACAGCAGCCAGACTCATCACAGGCTTCAAAAGAAACTGTCACATCTCCCCTGACCTTAGAGCCCTCAACTGGCTACTTTTCGAAGCCAGAATTCATCAAAAAATCGCATGTATAACGCACAAGGCAATACATCACAACGCTCCAAGTTATTTATCACAGAAACTGGTTACCTCTTGTGGCAACAGATTCTCCAGTAGCGCCAATAACCTTCTACTGAAACCACAACGATTTGCCAAGAAGAAAACCTACAACCGAGCCTTCTCGGGTATGGCGCCCAGGATCTGGAATGGTCTGCCCACAGAAAACAGACTGAATCCCTCTATTGTATCTTTAAAAAAAGAAGTGAAATCTATTCTCCTGTCCAAATTCAAATGAACTATGTATACTTCTTGTATTACCATTGTTGGTTTGCGATGAACTGTTTTGTTACTGATATTTCACCTTGTAAAGCACTCTGATACCCGAAAGGGTCTTGTCCACAATAAATAAAACCTTCAAAATAAATAAATTAATTAATTAAATAAATAAATTGCGCGTAACCAGATGGCTGAGGGGGAAAGTGCGATCAGATGGCCGGGCCTGAACGACGCCATTCTGTGCACCCGAGCCTTCGTGAGAGGGCTCCTGCCTGCTCTTTGGAGGGCTTGGGGGCTCTGCGTCACGGGGGCTCAAAGACCCCGGCTGGGTCTCGGGCACGGGGCTGTGGACGGGGGTCCCCGGCGGACTTCAGACCCGGGGTCCCCCCAGGCACCTTGACAGGAGGGCGAAGCAGGAGGGAGGCCTGCCTGGGCCCAACGGACCCCCTTCCTGGGACAATGGCGGAGCAGGGGGACGGAGCCCAGTCCCCTGGGCCCGGCCGGAGCTCCCGGACCAGCACGCGCAGGAGAGGCCTCCCCAAGGCCCGCATCAAGGGGTGCCCTGCCACACGGCAGGCCCGAGGACGGAGCCCGGGGTGGGGAGGGCACCCTCCACACCAGTGCCACCAAGGGCCCTGCCAGAGCTCCTGAACCCAAGCCAAGCTGGGGAACTCCTGACAGGCCCCGGGCCCATGGTGGAGTGGAGGACGGAGCCCAGTGTAGGGAGTGCCCGCCCAGAGCTCTCAGGCCCGGACGCCCAAGGGAGGACTGGCCGCACCCAATGGAGCTCGTCCTGGGCACTTTGCCACGCGGCAGGCCGGAGGACAGAGGCCCGGACAGGGGGGGGGAGGTTTCTGCCCGGCCCTAGCCCATCTGGTCACCGGCTGAGAGCCCCCAGCCCATGAGGGGTTCTGGCGTAGCCTGTCCCTAGTAATCTGGAGGAAGGGTACCCCCTTTTCTGGTAGCCCATGCGCCCCGCAAGACTGAGGGTTCCCAGGCGCGGACGCGCCCGACCTCCTGGAGCCCTGGCTGGGATCTGGGAGGCAAACAAGCCCTCATCGGGACTTCCATGGCAGCCCGGCCATCTGGTCACCCCATTGGAAAGCATTGCGCGCGACCAGATGGCCGAGGGGGAAGTCGCAACCAGGTGGCCTGGCCTGAAGGATGCCAATCTGCCCACCCAAGCCTTCGCAGAAGGGCTAGCGCCTGCCCTTTGGAGGGCTCAGTGGCTCTGCGTCCCGGGGCTCAGAGACCCCAGCTGGGCCTGGGGCCCGGGGCTGCGGATGGAGGTCAATCAATCAATCAGGGAATTGTAAGCGCGCTACTCACCCGTGAGGGTCTCAAGGTGCTGAGGGGGGGGGGGTCCGCAGATCTGTTTAGCCGAAGAGCCAGGTCTTGAGGGTCTTCCTGAAGGTGTTCAGGGAGGGGGCGCGTCTGATGTCTGCTGGTAGCTCGTTCCAGGTCTTGGCTGCAATGTGAGAGAAGGATCTTCCGCCTGCTCTGGCTCTGTGGATGCGCGGGGTTGCAGCCAGTGCGAGGTTGGAAGATCAGAGGTTTCTTTTGGGTACGGGGAAGTTGATTCTGTCGTTGAGGTATTTGGGTCCGTTGTTGTGTAGGCATTTGTAGGCGTGAGTGAGGATTTTGAAAGTGATTCTTTTCTCCACCGGGAGCCAGTGGAGACTTCGTAGGTGTTGGCTGATGTGTTCGTGTCGGGGGATGCCGAGGACGAGTCTGGCGGCGGTATTCTGTATTGTTTGGAGTTTGCGGAGTAGGGACTTGTTGATGCCGGCGTAGAGTACGTTTCCATAGTCCAGTCTGCTGGTGATGAGTGCGTGGGTGACTGTCTTCCTTGACTCAGGGGGGATCCACTTGAAGGTCTTGCGGAGGATGCGGAGGGTGTTGAAGCAGCTGGAGGTGACGGCGTTGACCTGTCGGTTCATGGTGAGTGATGAGTCGAGTACGATGCCGAGGTTCTTGGTGTGGTCTGAGGGGGTAGGTGGGCTTCCAAGGCGGTCGGCCACCAGGTGCTGTCCCATGCAGAAGGGGTGGTACCGAGGACGAGGACTTCTGTCTTCTCGGAATTTTGCTTCAGGCAGCTGTTGGTCATCCAGACTGCGACGTCTTGCATTCCTTTCTGGAAGTTGAGTTTGGTGGTGGTGGGGTCTTTGGTGAGGGAGAGGATGAGCTGGGTGTCGTCGGCGTAGGATATGATGTTGAGGCCGTGTTGTCAGACGATGGCTGCGAGGGGGGCCATGTAGATGTTGAAGAGGGTGGGGTTCAGTGATGAACCCTGTGGGACTCCGCAGGTGATTTTCCTGGGGTCGGAGAGGAAGAGTGGGAGTCTGATCCTTTGGCTTCTTCCGGTGAGGAATGATCAGATCCAGTCCAGGGCTGTTCCTTGTATGCCTGTGACGTGTAGTCTGGCGACTAGTGTGCGGTGGGAGACAGTGTCGAAGGCCGCTGATAGGTCAAGTAGGATGAGGGCTGTGGAGTGGCCTTGGTCCAGGAGGGTGCGGATGTCGTCTGTGGCAGCGAGTAGGGCGGTCTCTGTGCTGTGGTTGCTTCGGAATCCGGATTGGGACGGGTCGAGGACGGCGTTCTCTTCAATGAATCATGTCAGTTTCCTGTTGACTGTTTTCTCTGCAGCTTTGGCTGCGAAGGGGAGGAGCGAGATGGGCCGATAGTTCTTGAGGTCAGTGGGGTCAGCTGTGGGCTTCTTGAGCAGGGGTCTGACGTCTGCAGGCTTCCAGTCGTCTGGGAAGGTGCCTGTTTTGAAGGTGGTGTTGATGGTGCGTTGTAGTTTGGTTGTGATGGCGGCCGCAACTCTGTGGTAGATGTGAGGGGGGCAGGGGTCGGTGGGGGCCCCCGAGTGGATGCTTTTCATGGTCGAGGAGGTGTCTTTGGCCGTGATTGGTGTCCAGTTGGAGATGGTGGGCTGGGTGGTGTTTCTGGGGGGCGGGGGCCGTCTGTGGCACCTGGTGGATGGTCGATGAAGTTGTCATAGAGGTTTTTGATCTTGAGGTGGAAATAGGTTCCAAGCTTGTCGCAGAGGTCTTGGGATGGTGTGATGTCTGTGGCTTCACTGTGTGGGTTGGTGAATTCCTGAATGACACTGAAAAGTTCCTTGGAGTTGGTGGAGTTGGCCAGGATTTTGTTGTGGATGAAGTTCCTCTTGGTTGCTCTGATCTAGTTATGGTAGTCCGTCAAGGCGTCCTTGTAGGTGGTGTGGTTTTCGGTTGTCTTGGTGTTTCTCCAGTTCATCTCCAGGCGTCTGCAGGTGGGACTGGCTTCTTGGAGAGCGGTGGTGAACCAGGCGGCTTTCCTGGGGCGTTGTCTGTTGGGGTTGCGTGGCGAGGCAAGCTCGTCTGCGCAGTTGAAGATCCAGGTGTGGAGTTCTCTGGCTGCGTTGTTTGTGTCATTTGCATCAGGTGCCCAGGTGTGGTTGTCTCGGGTGAGGGTGTAGTTAAGTTGCTCGTCGGTAACCTTGCTCCAGTTCCTTCGAGGTGGGCGTGGGGCTGGTTTGGGTGCCTTTGGTTTGTTGATGGCGAAGTGTACGCAGTGGTGGTCGGTCCATGGCAGCTGCGTTGTGTGGCTGAATTGGACGCTGTTTCCTGCCGCGAAGATGGAGTCGAGGGTGTGTCCTGCTCTGTGGGTCGGTGTGTTGACGAGTTGTTTAAGTCCGATGCTGGCGAGGTTGTCACAAAGGATAGTGGAGTAGGGGTCGCTGGGGTAGTCGAGGTGGAAGTTCAGGTCTCCAATGAGTATGTAGTTTGCTGAGGCGATGGCGTGGGTTGCGATGAAGTCGGTGATGGTGGTGGCGAAGGGTGTTCGGAGGCCGGGGGTCTGTAGATGAGGGTTCCTCGGAGTGTGGCTTTGGGGGTGGTCTGGATCTGGAAGTGCAGGTGTTTGGCGGAGGGTAAGGTTACGCTGGAGGTGGTGAGGCGGAGGGTGCTCTTGTGGGAGATGGAGAGGCCCCCTCCTGGGTGGTTGGGGCAGTCTTTCCTCTGGATCTTGTATCCATCTGGGATGGCGGTGCTGATGTCGGGGGCGGAGGATGCGTTGGTCCAGGTCTCTGTGAAGAAGGCGATGTCGGGCGAGAGAGAGTCGAGTAGGTTCCAGATTTCCATGGTGTGTTTGTGTACGGAGCGTACGTTGAGGAGGATGCATTTTAGGGTGTCCCCAGTGCTGGCGTCGGTGGTGTTGGAGGCCGGGGTGGCAGTGAGGGTCTGGCAGCAGTGGAGGCAGGAGAACTGGCTGTGGGTCATGTTCGGCGAGGCCTGTTGGTATTCTCTAAGTCTTCCAGGGTTGAGTGCGAGGAGGGTGGTGGTGTCGTAGCGATGGGTAGTGGGAGGTCCAGAGTTCCTGACGCTGGCCGCTGTCGGTTCGCGGACGGGCACAGACGGGCTTGGCTTTGGCACGCCAATGGCGCGCCGGCGGCGTGACCGCTGCGCGCATCCGCTGCACAACCGCGCAGCGGCCGCTATTAAGTAGTGGAGGTGGGAGGGAGGAGAGGCTGGGGCGTGGGAGTGGGGGAATTCCGGAGGGGAATTCCAGGGGGAATTCCGGGGGGGAGTGGCCGCAGGGGCAGCAGCGGTGAAAGGTGAAAGGAACAGGCAGGCACGAGAAAATAAAAACAGTGGTGGAATTAGAGCAAGACACAGATGGGCACAATAACAGTGGCACAACAGGGAAAAATTAAGAAAAAAACGGCTGAGAAAGGTTACGGTGGTTGCCGGCAGTCTGGTCCCAGTTGGAGCGGGTCCCTGATGGAACTCCGACCCGGGGTTCCCCAGGCACTTGACAGGAGGGCTAAGCAGGAGGGAGGCCTGCCTGGGCTCAACAGACCCCCTTCCAGGAACCATGGCGGAGCAGGGGGATGTAGCCTGGTTCCTGGGCCTGGCTGGAGGTCCCGGGCCGGCATGCACAGGGGAGGCCTCCCCAAGGCCCCTGTCCCAGGTGCCATGCCATGCGGCATGGCCGAGGACAGAGCCCGGGGTGGGGAGGGCATGCTCCAACCCAAGGCTACCAATGGCCCCTGCCAGAGCTCCTGAACCCTAGCCGAGCTGGGAAATGCCTGACAGGCCCCGGACCCATGGCAAAGTGAAGGACGGAGCCCAGTGTAGGGAGTGCCCAGCCAGAGCTCTCGGGCCTGGACGCCCAAGGGAGGACCGCCCACACCCGATGGAGCCGTCCTAGGCACTTTGCCATGCGGCGGGCCGGAGGACAGAGGCCCGGACAGGGGGGGAGGTTTCTGTCCGGCCCAAGCCCATCTGGTCACCGGCTGAGAGCCCCCAGCCTGTGAGGGGTTCCGGCGTACCCTGTATCTAGTAATCCGGAGGAAGGGTACCCCCTTTTCTGGTAGCCTATGCGCCCCACAAGACTGAGGGGTCCCCAGGCGCGGACGCGCCTGACCTCCTGGAGCCCTGGCTGGGATCTGGGAGACAAACAAGCCCTCATTGGGACTTCCACGGCAGCCCGGCCATCTGGTCGCCCCATTGGAAAGCATTGCGCGCGACCAGATGGCCGATAGGGAAGGCGCAACCAGGTGTCAAGGCCTGAAGGACGCCAATCTGCCCACCCAAGACTTCGCATTTTAAAACTGGTAGCACCCACAGTGGCCCCCATCATGACCAGCCTGATCAATTCCTCCCTTTCATTGGGGATTGTTGCCCCCGGATGGTAGAGGGCATTGGTAAAATATCTGCGAAAAAAACCTAACCTGGACCCGGCAGATCTGGGCAATTATCGTCCTATCTCGCTCCTCCCGGTCATTGGCAAAATTGCTGAGAAACATGTTAACCATACACTTTCCACGTTTCTCGAGTCCAATAACCTGTTCCACCCCTCACAAACGGCCTTCCGCCCTCATCAAGGCACCGAGACCGCCTTATTAGCGGTGGTGGAGGAAGCGAGAAAAATTCTTGATTCGGGAGGCACGGCGGCCATAATACTCCTCGACCTAAGTGCTGCCTTCGATACGTTGAATCATCGTACCCTGGCTCACCATCTCAGGAATATATATGAGTGTCCGGCAAGGTGTTATTGTGGCTCCAATCCAATTTGGAGGACAGGTGTTTCCAGGTGTTCGAAGGTGATATCTTCTCTAAACCGGTCCCCCTTAGGTGTGGAGTCCCACAGGGCTCATCTTTGAGCCCAACCCTTTTTAATGTCTATATGCATCCATTGGCGGATATTGTTGCCCCCTTTGGGATTCATATAGTCACATATGCCGATGACACTCAGTTGGTGGTGGCACTGAGCCAGGCCAATCACATTCCCTCTGGTCTCCACGCCTGTCTTGAGGAAGTTACTAAATGGATGAGCCTGTCCCACTTAAAACTTAACGGTGAAAAAACGGAGCTTATGTTGCTTGGCAACCAGTTAAACTTCAAATCCAATACTATGTGGCCAGCCTGCATGGGACCGGCACCCATCCCAAAAACCGAGATAAAAAGCTTGGGTGTCTGGTTGGACCAAGATCTCTCATTTAAAGTCCAAGCCAGGAAGACCGCTTCTCTATGTTATGGCATGTTAAGAATGATCCGCAAAGTGCTGCCACTCCTACCGGACCAAGCTAAAAAAAATGCTGGCCTAGGCGCTCATCCTTTCTAGGATAGATTATGGCAACACACTTTACCTGGGCGCCCCTAATGCAGTCAATCCAAAACTGCAGATTGTACCAAATTCAGCTGCAAGACTGCTCACGGGAACCCAGAACCTCTGCTCAACTAAGCCGGCATTACGTATGCTCCACTGCTTACCGGTACAGGAGAGAATTAATTTTAAGGCCCTCTGTGTTGCCCATAAGTCCCTAGGAGGAAATGGGCCTCCTATTATCAAATCCACGATTTGCCCTTACAAGGCCAACAGAAGCCTTCGCTCAGATGAGATGTACCTAGCAGTGGTTCCAAGGATTAAAAAGGCCAGAAGTGGCAGCCGGGGTTTTTCATACAATGCCTCAAAACTGTGGAACGGCCTGCCGCTGCATCTGCGGAGACAACCCAACCATCTAGCATTCCGGAAACAACTAAAAACCTGGCTCTTTCCTTAGAAGGCAGGTCCAACTCTGGTGACCACTACAGCGCTGGGATGCTCCCGGGTAGCCATGCGCTATATAAAAATCCTTCTATTCTATTCTATTCTATTCTACCGCCTGGCCTTTGGAGGACTAGGGGGCTCTGCGTTCCGGGGGCTCAGAGACCCCAGCTGGACCTCGGGCCTGGGGCTGCGGATGGGGGTCCCCGATGGAACTCCGACCTGGGGTTCCCCAGGCACTTGACAGGAGGGCTAAGCAGGAGGGAGGTCTGCCCGGGCTCGACAGACCCCCTTCCAGGGACTATGGCGGAGCAGGGGGATGGAGCCCGGTCCCTGGGCCTGGCCGGAGGTCCCGGGCCGGCACGCGCAGGAGAGGCCCCGTCAAGGCCCCTGTCCCAGGTGCCATGCCATGCGGCAGGGCCGAGGACAGAGCCCGGGGTAGGGAGGGCATGCTCCAACCCAGGTCCACCAAGGGCCCCTGCCAGAGCTCCTGAACCCAAGCCGAGCTGGGAAACGCCTGACAGAGCCCGGGCCCATGGAGGAGTGGAGGACGGAGTCCAGTGTAGGGAGTGCCCAGCCAGAGCTCTTGGGCCCGGATGCCCAAGGGAGGACCGCCTGTGCCCGATGGAGCCGTCCTGGGCACTTTGCCGCACGGGGGCCGGAGGACAGAGGCCCGGACAGGGGGGGGGTTTCTGCCCGGCCCTAGCCCATCTGGTCATCAGCTGAGAGCCCCCAGCCCGTGAGGGGTTCCGGCATACCCTGTCCCTAGTAATCTGGAGGAAGGGTACCCCCTTTTATGGTAGCCCTTGCGCCCCGCAAGACTGAGGGGTCCCAAGGCACGGACGCGCACAACCTCCTGGAGCCCCGGCTGGGATCTGGGAGGCAATCAAGCCCTCATCTGGACTTCCACGGCAGCCTGGCCATCTGGTCGCCCCATTGGAAAGCATTGCGTGTGACCAGATGGCTGTTGGGGAAGGTGCAACCAGGTGGCTGGGCCTGAAGGACACCAATATGCCCGCCGAAGCCTTCACGGAAGGGCTACCGCCTGCCCTTTGGAGGGGTCGGGGGCTCTGCATCCCGGGGGCTCAGAGACCCCAGCTGGGCCTTGGGCCTGGGGCTGTGGATCGGGGTCCCCGGCGGAACTGCGACCCGGGGTTCCCCAGGCACTTGACAGGAGGGCTAAGCAGGAGGGTGGCCTGCCCGGGCTTGATAGACCCCCTTCCTGGGACCATGGCGGAGCAGGGGGATGGAGCCCGGTCTCTGGGCCTGTCCGAAGGTCCCGGGCCGGCACACGCAGGGGAGGCCTCCCAAGGCCCCTGTCCCGGGTGCCATGCCATGCGGCAGGGCCGAGGACAGAGCCTGGGGTGGGGAGGGCATGCACCAACCCAGGGAAACAAAGGGCCCCTACCTGAGCTCCTGAACCCAAGTCAAGCTGGGAAACGCATGATGGGCCCCGGGCCCACGGCGGAGCGGAGGACCAAGCCCAGTGTAGGGAGCGCCTGTCCAGAGCTCTCAGGCCCAGACGCCCAAGGGAGGACCGTCGGGGCCTGATGGAGCCCGTCCCGGGCACTTTGCCACACGGAGGTCCAGAGGACGGAGGCCCGGACAGGGGGGGGTGGTTTGCCCGGCCCTAGCCCATCTGGTTGCTGGCTGAGAGCCCCCAGCTCGCAAGTGGTTCCGGCGTACCCTGTCCCTTGTAATCCGGAGGAAGGGTACCCCCTTTTCTGGTAACCCGTGCGCACCGCGTGACTGAGTGGACCCAAGGCACTGACGCGCCCGACCTCCTGGAGCCCTGGCTGGGATACTGGCGGCAAACAAGCCCTCATTGGGACTTCCAGGGCAGCCCGGCCATCTGGTCGCCCCATTTTAAAGCATTGCACGTGACTAGATGGCTGAGGGGGAAGGCGGGACCAGATGGCTGGGCCCGAAGGACACCAATCTGCCCGCCTGAGCCTTCACGGGAGGGCTCCTGACTGCCCTTTGGAGGGCTCGGGGACTCTGCGTCCTGGGTGCTCAGAGACCCTGGCTGGGACTCGGGCCCAGGGCTGTGGACGGGGGTCTCGACGGACCTCCGGCCCGGGGTCCCCCAGGCACCTTGACAGGAGGGCGAAGCAGGAGGGAGGCCTGCCCGGGCACGACAGACCCCCTTCCTGGGACCATGGCAGAGCAGGGGGACAGAGCCCGGTCCCCTGGCCCGGCCGGAGTTCTTGAGCCAGCACGCGCAGGGGAGGCCTCCCCAAGGCCTGCATCCCGGGGGCCCTGCCATGCAGCAGGCCTTCGGACAGAGCCTGGGGTGGGGAGGACACACTCCACCCCAGGGCCACCAAAGGACCCTGCCAGAGCTCCTGAACCCAAGCCGAGCTGGGGAACGCCCGACGTGCCCTAGGCCTATGGTGGAGCAGAAGAAGGAGCCCAGTGTAGGGAACGCCTGGCCAGAGCTCTCAGGCCCTGATGCCCAAGGGAGGAGAGCCCAGGCCCGATGGAGCCTGTCAAGGGCACTTTGACACGCGGCGGGCCGGAGGACGGAGGCCCGGATAGGGGGGAGGTTTTTGCCTAGCCCTATCCCATCTGGTTGCCGGCTGAGAGCCCCCAGCCCATGAGGGGTTCCAGTGTACCCTGTCCTTAGTAATCTGGAGGAATGGTACCCCCTTTCTAGTTACCCATGAGCACCACGAGACTGAGGGGACCCAAGGTGCGGACGTGCCTGACCTCCTGGAGCCCTGGCTGGAATCTGGGAGGCAAACAAGACCTCATCGGGACTTCCAGGGCAGCCCCGCAATCTGGTCACCCCACTGGAAAGCATTGCGCGCGACCAGAAGGCCGAGGGGGAAGGCGCGACCAGATGGCCGGGCCCGAAGGACGCCAATCTGCCCACCCGAGAATTCACGGGAGGGCTCCCGCCTGCCCTTTAAGAGAACTCGGGGGCTCTGCGTCCCGGGGGCTCGGGGCCCCCGGCTGGGACTCCGGCCCGGGACTGCGGACGGGGGTTCCCGACGAACCTCCGACCCGGGGTCCACTAGGCACCTTGACAGGAGGGCGAAGCAGGAGGGGCGCCTGCCCGGGCCCAACGGACCTCATTCCTGGGACCATGGCGGAGTAGGGGCACGGAGCCCAGTCCCCTGGGCCCAGCCGCAGGTCCCAGGCCGGCACGCGCAGGGGAGGCATCCCCAAGGCCCGCGTCCTGGGCACCCTGGGCTAACTCAGGCCCACTACTCAATTGTGAGGAATGTGCCTCCTTCTTCATTACGAAGACAGAAAATATAAAGACGGAGCTGCTCAACGACTTAATAACCCATACTGACACTCTCTTGAACTCTGCATCTCCCCCTCCAGATACCTTACCTATAGCTGCACCAAAGTTCTACCTCAAAAATGGCGCCTCCTGGTCCTCCTTCAATATATACAGTGAAGAAGCTATATTAAAAACTCTCAGGTCACTTAATCCCACAAACCACTTCACAGACCCCCTTCCCGCAAACTACATGAAAAACTTCATTCCACTGCTACTGCTCTAAGGATCAAGATTATAAATACCTCCCTCCTGCAAGGAATCATTCCAGAAACCCTTGAATCTGGGCAGGTATCCCCTATCCTAAAGAAGACAATGCTTGATCCTTCGGATTTAAATAATTACTGCCCAATATCCAATATTTCTACTCTGGCCAAACTCTTAGAAAAATGTGTTCACACACAGCTTACCAACCACATAGACCACTACAACCTGCTTAACCAATACCAATCCGGCTTCCGCTCAGGGCATAGTACTGAAACAGCCATGACCCACATAATTGATGACGCACTAAAAATCCTTGACCAAAACGAAGCCTGCTTGCTAATCTTGCTTGACCTTTCCTCGGCCTTTGATACCATCAAACATGACAACCTGCTTGAGCTCCTGAAACACAGAATCGGACTATCGGGATCAGTTCTAAACTGGTTCGCCTCTTTCCTTTAAAATAGATCTCAAAGATTCAAGGTTAATCATTCATTGTCCAAGCCCGTCCCAGTCACCTTGGGAGTCCCACAAGGATCATTCCTCTCTCCTACACTTTTCAACCTATTCATGGAACCGCTCACCGAAATTCTTAACTCCTCCAATATCCACTATCACATGTATGCAGACGATACTCAACTATATTTAAAAATTCACTCACTAGAGGACATAAAATCTCTCAACCTAACGCTACAAAAAACTCAGACCTGACTGGCCGAAAACCCCCTGAAACTAAACACCCTCAAAATGGAATTCCTCCTAATCGCTCCTCTCAACCAATCGACCATCATTCAGGATTGGCTGAAACACCTAACAGCACTCAACTGTCAACTTCGTACTATTGACTCAGCGAAATCGCTTGGAGTTACTCTGGATAAAACTCTAAACATGCAGAAACACGTTAGTAACGCAACAAAAGGAGCAAACTTTCAGATGAACACCTTGAGAAAACTCAAACCCTTTCTTCCTGCAAACGACTTCAAACTGGCAGTTCAAGCATTAGTAATCCCAAGAGTGGAATATGGGTGTGCCTCTCTCTGCGGTCTCCCCAGATCAACAACGGCCCCCCTAAGAGCTTCAATCAACACAGCAGCCAGACTCATCACAGGCTCCAAAAGAAACTGTCACATCTCCCCTGACCTTAGAGCCCTCAACTGGCTACCTTTCAAAGCCAGAATTCATCCAAAAATTGCATGTATGACGCACAAGGCAATACATCACAACACTCCAAGTTATTTATCACAGAAACTGGTTACCTCTTGTGGCAACAGATTCTCCAGGAGCGCCAATAACCTTCTACTGAAACCACAACGATTTGCCAAGAAGAAAACCTACAACCGGGGCTTATCGGGTATGGCGCCCAGGATCTGGAATGCTCTGCCCACAGAAAACAGACTGAATCCCTCTATTGTATCTTTCAAAAAAGAAGTGAAATCTATTCTCCTGTCCAAATTCACATGAACTATGTATATTTCTTGTATTACCATTCTTGGTTTGTGTTGAACTGTTTTGTTTCTGATATTTCACCTTGTAAAGTGCTCTGATTCCCAAAAAGGTCTTGTCCGCGATATATAAAACCTTCAAAATAAATAAATAAATTGCGCGCAACTAGATGGCTGAGGGGGAAGGCGCGACCAGATGACCGGCCTGAACTACTCCATTCTGAGCACCAGAGCCTTCGTGGGAGGGCTCCTGCCTGCTCTTTGGTGGGCTTGGGGGCTCTGCGTCCCGGGGGCTTGAATACCCCGGCTGGGCCTCGGTCCCGGGGCTGTGGATGGGGGTCCCCGACCGACTTCCGACCCAGGTCCACCAGGCACCTTGACAGGAGGGCGAAGCAGGAGGGAGGCCTGCCTGGGCCCAACGGACCCCCTTCCTGGGACAATGGTGGAGCAGGGGGACGGAGCCCGGTCCCCTAAGCCCGGCCGGAGGTCCCGGAATGGCACGCGCAGGAGAGGCCTCCCCAAGGCCCACATAAAGGGGCGCCCTGCCACGCGGCAGGACCGAGGACGGAGCCAGGGGTGGGGAG
Organism: Calotriton arnoldi; assembly: GCA_963921515.1. Lineage (NCBI taxonomy): Eukaryota > Metazoa > Chordata > Amphibia > Caudata > Salamandridae > Calotriton > Calotriton arnoldi. Next base: position 148,274 of record CAWUFW010010975.1, read on the forward strand.
GACACCCTCCACCCCAGGGCCACCAAGGGCCCCTGCCGGTGCTTCTGAACCCAAGCCGAGCTGGGGAACGCCTGATGGGCCCCGGGCCCATGGCGGAGTGGAGGACGGAGCCCAGTGTAGGGAATGCCTGGCCAGAGCTCTTGGGCCCAGACGCCCAAGGGAGGACCGCCCACGCCCGATGGAGCCCATCCTGGGCACTTTGCCACACGGTGGGCCAGACGACAGAGGCCCTGACGGGGGGAGGTTTTTGCCTGGCCCTAGCCCTTCTGGTCACCGGCTGAGAGCCCCCAGCCCGTGAGGGGTTCCGGCATACCCTGTCCCTAGTAATCAGGAGGAAGGGTACCCATTTTTCTGGTAGCCCGTGCGCCCCACAAGACTGAGGGGTCCCAAGACGCAGATGCGCCCGACCTCCTGGAGCCCTGGCTGTGATCCGGGAGGCAACCAAGCCCTCATCGGGACTTCCAGGGCAGCCCGGCCATCTGGTCGCCCCATTGGAAAGCATTGCGCGTGACCAGATGGCAGAGGTGGAAGGTGCAACCAGGTGGACGGGCCTGAAGGACGCCAATCTGCCCGCCCGAGCCTTCGCGGAAGGGCTCCCGCCTGCCCTTTGGAGGGCTCGGGGGCTCTGCGTCCCAGGGGCTTGGAGACCCCAGCTGGGCCTCGGGCCTAGGGCTGCGGATGGGGGTCCCCAACGGAACTCCGACCTGGGGTTCCCCAGGCACTTGTCATGAGGGCAAAGCAGGAGGGAGGCCTGCCCGGTCTCGACAGACCCCCTTTTTGGTACCATGGCGGAGCAGGGGGATGGAGCCCGATCCCTGGGCCTGGCCGGAGGTCTCGAGCCAGCACGCGCAGGGGAGGCCTCTCCAAGGCCCCTGTCCTGGGGACCATGCCATGCGGCAGGGCCGAGGACAGAGCCTGGGGTGGGGAGGGCACGCTCCAACCCAGGGCCACCAAGGGCCCCTGTCTGAGCTCTTGAACCCAAGCCATGCTGGGAAACGCCTGATGGGCCCCGGGCACATGGCGGAGCGGAGGACGAAGCCCAGTGTAGGGAGCAACTGTCCAGAGCTCTCAGGCCCGGACCCCCAAGGGAGGACCGCCTGGGCCCGATGGAGCCCGTCCCGGCCACTTTGCCACGCGGCGGTCCAGAGGACGGACGCCCAGACAGGGGGGGTTTTGCCCGGCCCTAGCCCATCTGGTCGCTGGCTGAGAGCCCCCAGCCCGCGAGTGGTTCCAGCATACCCTGTCCCTAGTAAACCAGAGGAAGGGTACCCCCTTTTCTGGTAACACGTGCACACTGCTAGACTGAGGGGACCCAAGGCACGGACGCGCCCGCCCTCCTGGAGCCCTGGCTGGGATCAGGGCAGCAAACGAGCCCTCATCGGGACTTCCAGGGCAGCCTGGCCATCTGGTTTCCCCATTTTAAAGCATTGCACGTGACTAGATGGCCTAGGAGGAAGGCGGGACCAGATGGCCAGGCTCGAAGAACACCAATCTGCCCACCCGAGCCTTCACGGGAGGGTTCCTGCCTGCCCTTTGGAGGGATCAGGGGCTCTGTGTCCCAGAGGGCTCAGAGACCCTGGCTGGGCCTCAGGCCCGGGGCTGTGGACGGGGGTCTCGACAGACATCCGACTCGGGGTCCCCCAGGCACCTTGACAGGAGGGCAAAGGAGGAGGGAGGCCTGCCCGGGCCCGACGGACCCCCTTCCTGGGACCATGGCAGAGCAGAGGGACGGAGCCCGGTCCCCTGGGCCCGGCCCGAGGTCCTGGGCCAGCACGCGCAGGGAAGGCCTCCCCAAGGCCTGCGTCCCAGGCGCCCTGCCATGCGGCAGGCCTGAGGACGGAGCCTGGGGTGGGGAGGGCAAACTCCACCCCAGGGCCACCAAAGGCCCCTGCCAGAGCTCCTGAACCAAAGCCGAGCTGGGGAATGCCCAACGGGCCCCAGGCCCATGGTGGAGCAGAAGATGGAGCCCAGTGTAAGGAGCGCCTGGCTAGAGCTCTCGGGCCCAGATGCCCAAGGGAGGACCGCCCAGGCCAGATGGAGCCCATCTCGGGCACTTTGCCACGCGGTGGGCCGAAGGACGGAGACCCAGATGGGGGGGGAGATTTTTGCCCTGCCCTAGCCCATCTGGTTGCCGGCTGAGAGCCCCCAGCCCGTGAGGGGTTTTGGTGTACCCTGTCCTTAGTAATCCGGAGGAATGGTACCCCGTTTCTAGTAACCCATGCGCACCGCGAGACTGAGGGGACCCAAGGCGCGGATGCGCCTGACCTCCTGGAGCCCTGGCTGGGATATGGGAGGCAAACGATCCCTCATCGGGACTTCCAGGGCAGCCCGGCACTCTGGTCGCCCAATTGGAAAGCATTGCGCACAACCAGAAGGCTGAGGGGGAGGGGCCACCAGATGGCCGGGCCCGAAGGACGTCAATCTGCTCACCCAAGAATTCATGGGAGGGCTCTCGCCTGCCCTTTGGAGGGCTCGGGGGCTCTGCGTCCCTGGGGCTCGGAGACCCCAGCTGGGCCTCGGGCCTGTAGCTGCAGATGGGGGTCCCCGACGGAACTCCGACCCGGGGTTCCCCAGGCACTTGACAGGAGGGCGAAGCAGGAGGGAGGCCTACCCAGGCTTGACAGACCCCCTTCCTGGGACCATGGCAGAGCAGGGGGATGGAGCCCGGTCCCTGGGCCTGGCCGGAGGTCCTGGGCCTGCACGCGCAGGGGAGGCCTCCCCAAGACCCCCATCCCGGGCACCATGCCATGCGGGAGGCCCGAGAACAGACCCCAGGGTGGGGAGGGCTTGCTCCAACCCAGGGCCACCAAGGGCCCTGCCTGAGCTCCTGAACCCAAGCCAAGCTGGGAAATGCCTGATGCTCGGCTGGCCACAGGACGTGGGCTCCCACACCCCAGGGCCCGCCAGAGCCCAGGCACCAGAACGGGTCCTTGCTTCTGAACCCAGCCAGGCCGGGGAGGGGGGGAGCCTCCCCAGGCACCAGGGACCCCCGTCCCAGGCAGACAGACCCTTGGCAGGCCGCAGCACGGGGCTCCCACACTCCAGGCCCTGCCCGAAGCCCTGGCCCGGTCCCTGGTTCTCAATCCAGCCAGGCAGGGGGGATATGGGAGCCTGCCAGGGCACGAGGGACCTCCATGCCAGGCACACAGTCCCTCGGTAGAGCAGAGGACGAAGCCCAGTGTAGGGAATGCCTGTCCAGAGCTCTCGGGCCCGGAAGCCCAAGGGAGGACCGCCTGGGCCCAATGTAGCCCGTCCCGGGCACTTTACCATGTGGCGGTCGAGAGGACAGAGGCCCGGACAGGGGGGGAAGGTTGCCCGGCCCTAGCCCATCTGGTTGCTGGCTGAGAGCCCCCAGCCTGCGAATGGTTCCGGCGTACCCTGTCCCTAGTAATCCAGAGGAAGGGTACCCCCTTTTCTGGTAACCCGTGCGCACCTCGAGACTGAGGGGACCCAAGGCACGGATGCGCCTGACCTCCTGGAGCCCTGGCTGGGAACGGGGCGGAAAACGAGCCCTCATCGGGACTTCCAGGGCAGCCCAGCCATCTGGTTGCCCCATTTTAATGCATTGTACGTGACTAGATGGCCGAAGGAGAAGGCGGGACCAGATGGCCGGGCCCGAAGGCCACCAATCTGACCGCCCGAGCCATCACAGGAGGGCTCCTGCCTGCCCTTTGGAGGGCTCCGGGGCTCTGCGTCCCGGGGCTCAGAGACCCTGGCTGGGCCTCGGGCCCGGGACTGTGGATGGGGGTCTCAACGGACCTCCGACCCGGGGTCCCCCAGGCACCTTGACAAGAGGGTGAAGCAGGAGGGAGGCCTGCCTGGGCCTGACGGACCCCTTTCCTGGGACCATGGCAGAGCAGGGGGACAGAGCCCGGTCCCCTGGGTCCGGCCGGAGGTCCTAGGCCAGCACACGCAAGGGAGGCCTCCCCAATGCCTGCGTCCCTGGTGCCCTGCCATGTGGCAGGCCTGAGGACAGAGCCTGGGGTGGGGAGAGCACACTCCACCCCAGGGCCACCAAAGTCCCCAGCCAGAGCTCCTGAACCCAAGCCGAGCTAGGGAACGCCCGATGGGCCCTGGGCCCATGGTGGAGCAGAAGACGGAGCCCAGTGTAGGGAGCACCCGGCAAGAGCTCTCGGGCCCGGATGCCCATGGTAGGACCGCCCAGGCCCGATGGAGCCTGTCCCGGGCACTTTGCCACGCGGCGGGCCGGAGGACGGAGGCCCGGATAGGGGGGAGGTTTTGCCCAGCCCTAGCCCATCTGGTTGCCGGCTGAGAGCCCCCAGCCCGTGAGGGGTTCCAGCGTACCCTGTCCTTAGTAATCCGAAGGAATGGTAACCCCTTTCTAGTAACCCATGCGCAACGCGAGACTGAGGGGACCCAAGGCACGGACGTGCCTGACCTCCTGGAGCCCTGGCTGGGGTTTGGGAGGCAAACGAGCCCTCATCAGGACTTCCAGGGCAGCCCGGCAATCTGGTCGCCCCATTGGAAAGCATTGCGCGTGACCAGAAGGCCGAGGGGGAAGGCGCGACCAGATGGCCGGGCACAAAGGACGCCAATCTGCCCGCCCGAGAATTCATGGGAGGGCTTCCGTCTGGCCTTTGGAGGGCTCGGGGCTCTGCATCCCGGGGGCTCAGAGCCCCCGGCTGGGCCTTTGGCCCAGGACTTCGGACAGTGGTCCCTGACGGGCCTCCGACCCGGGGTTCCCCAGGCACCTTGACTGGAGGGCGAAGCAGGAGGGAGGCCTGCCCGGGCCCGACAGACCCCATTCCTGGGACCATGGCAGAGCAGGGGGACGGAGCCCGGTCCCCTGGGCCCAGCCGGAGGTCCCAGGCCAGCACGCGCGGGGAGGCATCCCCAAGGCCCGCGTCCTGGGTGCCCTGCCAGGCGGCAGGCCCAAGGACTGAGCCCAGGGTAGGAAGGGCACCATCCACTCCAGGGCCACCAAGGGCCCCTGCCTGAGCTCCTAAATGCAAGCCGAGCTGGGGAACGCCCGACGGGGCCTGGGCCCATGGCGGAGCGGAGGACAGAGCCCAGTGTAGGGAGCGCCCTGCCAGAGCTCTCGGGCCCAGATGCCCAAGGGACGACCGCCCAGGCCCGATGGAGCCTGTCCCGGGCACTTTGAAACATGGCAGGCCGGAGGACGGAGGCCTGGACATGGGGGGAAGGTTTTTGCCCGGGCCTAGCCCATCTGGTCACCGGCTGAGAGCCCACAGCCCATGAGCGGTTCCGGCGTATGCTGTCCATAGTAATCCAGAGGAAGGGTATACCCTTTTCTGGTAGCCTGTGCGCACCGCGGGACTGAGGGGTCCCAAGGCACAGACGCGCCCGACCTCCTGGAGCCCTGGCTGGGATCAGAGAGGCAAATGACCTCTCATCGGGACTTCTAGGGAAGCCCAGCCATCTGGTCACCCCATTGGAAAGCATTGTGCATGACCAGATGGCCGAATCAAAAGACGCGACCAGATGGCCGGGCCCGAAGGACGCCAATCTGCCCACCCTGAGCCTTCATGGAAGGGCTCCCGCCTGCCCTTTGGAGGCCTCCAGGGCTCTGCTTCCCAGGGGCTCATCAGAGCCCTTAGCTGGGTCTCGGGCACGGGACTGCAAGGGGGGCCCCCGACGGAACTCTGACCCGGGGCCCGCAGGCAGCTTGACATGCGGGCGAAGTGAGGGAGGCCTGACCTGGCCCGATGGACCCCCGTGACAGGCACCCGGATGCTCGGCTGGCCACAGGACGTGGGCTCCCACACCCCAGGGCCCGCCGGAGCCCAGGCACCAGAACGGGTCCTTGCTTCTGAACCCAGCCAGGCCGGGGAGGGGGGGAGCCTCCCCAGGCACCAGGGACCCCCGTCCCAGGCAGACAGACCCTTGGCAGGCCGCAGCACGGGGCTCCCACACCCCAGGCCCTGCCTGAAGCCCTGGCCCGGTCCCTGGTTCTCAATCCAGCCAGGCAGGGGGGGATATGGGAGCCTGCCAGGGCACGAGGGACCTCCATGCCAGGCACACAGACCCTCGGCTGGCCGCAGGATGTGGGCTCCTGTTCCATAGATTGTTTTCATAACTCCGTGGAACTCCGTGTAGTGGCACTACACCAACTCTGCCCAGGGTTATTCTTTATATGTATTCCAATGTTAAACAAGAAAGGATTCCTAATCACTAAACAAGATTAACTATGTTTTAATAAAGAAGAACACTTTTTAAACTCAATTCCATTTTTTGAATAGTTTACAAATAATTGTTTTATATAAATACATCAATATTGCTCAAATCTAGGGTTATATTTCATCTGCATCTTCCTCTTCCTCATTGATATACCTTTTTCATTTTTCAATCACAGTATTACTACTATAATCTTGACAACACTTTGAGTTTTTATTAGGTTTAGATCTGTTCAACAGGAAGATGAATCAGACTTTCCTGATTTAATTGTATCAAAGGACGAGTTCATGAAAATTATTATTTATTTAAGAATGAGAAAAGCAAGGCACTGCTGAGATTTGAACTTAGGATCTCCTGAATACTAGACAGGCGCTTTAACCAGTTAAACCACAGGACACTGTGGAGAATTCTTTGAGGAACAGTTTTCCTTATGGTGTTCAAGAGAACCCTGATTTTTCATTTTCATAATGCTTTCTAAGTTCAAACAACTCTCTAGTCAACCACTTTAGACAAGGACACTAATCTTATTCATAAACAACTCGCTAATAAATTGCTTACCCTATTGATAGAATTCTGAATTATGCCTTGTTCAAGAATGCATTAATTGAATTCAACTCAAGAATGATCTTTTAGCTCTATCTTGCTCTTTGTCATTTTCTTTTCCTATTTTCATACAAGGCATTGCTTTGAGAATCTGCACAATACCAAGTTTTTTATTTCAATTTAAGATGACCCATTCCAAAGTGCACAGAACAAGACTTTTCTTATTAAATTGTATTAAACATTTGCTTGATGAAAATTATTCTCACATGTATGGAGCCAATAGTAAGTTGATGTGGAGATTTGAATTCAGGATTTCCTGTTTATAAGACAGGTGCCTTAACCACTTAGCCACTGTACCTACTTTAGTGATGATGAAGGAATCATTAATTTAGTATTGGTGATCGAATTCGATGCCTGCAATAAAGTTTTCTTTATATGTATTCCAATGTTAAACAAGAAAGGATTCCTAATCACTAAATAAGAATAACTATATTTTAGGTTTAAATCTTTTTTATTGTTTTGTTGTCATATATACAAACGCCTTTAGATGCATCACAATTTGCTGAATGTAACATTACATACTGCCTCTCCCATTGCCTCAATTCGCTATGGCCACTGTATAACAAGTTTTGCAGTTAACGTGTGATGTCCTTTGCTTGAGAAGTGTGGTAATCATCAACCCTCTTCCCCAAACAAAAACCTTTAAACAAACCCTCCCTCCCTTATCTCCCCCCTCCCCTTCCCCCGGTATTCACAGTGCTCTGCATCGTTACAGCTTGGTGTACAGAAGTGTATCGTAAGTGGGTATCAAGTGGAATTGTAGGGTTTCGTTTGTGTTTGTTATCCTGAGTAGGCAAAGGTATTTTGGGCATGTGATTTCGTTGAATTCCGAAGCCAGAAGGTTGAGAACCGGCTTCCACACCTCCTTAAATGCGTCCTCTGAGTTTGTCAGTGTGGCATTGATTCGTTCCATCCCCAGGACAAACCACAGTCTGTGTAGCCACCCTAGGAACGTTGGTGGTGTTGGCGATCCCCAATGCGACAATACGTTCTGGATTGCGGCACCCAATGCGATGCCCATCTGTCGTCCCCTTTGGGATTTTAATGGGTACGTAAGTGGATTAGGTAGGCCCAGTATCACATAGGCTGGAAATCTTGGTATCTGTGTGTCGAAATGCCGGTCTATTTCATCTAATATTTTAGGCCAGTAGGTGTGAATACTTGGCAGTCCCATAATATGTGCAATAAAGTGCCATCTTCCCCACATCCCCGCCAGGATGTGGGACTTCGGTTTGGGTTCCCTTTATTTCGCCGCATTGGCGTCAAATACCAATACGTTGCTATTTTTGTAGCTGCCTCTATACTGTATGCTTTCGCGCTGTGTGTCTAGCCCTGTGATAAATTTCTCCCCATTCCTTACGTGATAAATCTCTTCCTAGATCCTTGGCCCAACGTTTCTGGCTAGGGGTGGGTTGTGTGGGAGCTGCAGGGCGAAGCATAGCGTATAGTTCTGAGATCAGTTTCTTATCATTGCTTTTGGTAACTAACCATTTTTCATATCTCATTAGTTTCCTACTGACCTGTGGGTATACACTAGGTTGGAGCAACCAGTGCCACAGTTCAAGTATCGAAACCGCTCAGCCTCCGTGTGTAGTCTAGCCGTAGTTGTGTGAACGGTATGATTCCCTCTACATCAAACATGCGTCCCGCCGCCTTACAAGGTGTGGCGTGCCATGCAGTGAATGCCCTGCTTTCCAGCCCCGTGGAAATTCCTTGTTCCCAAACACTGGCGTCATCGGGAAGGGAAACAACATCAGCCCCCTTTTGGTTGCTGTCCTATCCCAAACCTCCATCACGGACTTTGTGATGGGTGACCGCTGAAGACTTTGTGGTCTGTCTGCTTTCTGTAGGAAGGGAATCTTCCATAGTGAGAGACCCGCGATTGCCCTGTCTTGGAATAACCATCTTTTTTCCGACTCCTCTCTGCTCCACTCCACTTGATACCTAATCTGGGCGGCACAGTAGTACTCCATGATCCCCAACCCCCCCCCTCTTCTGGCGACATATATCCCAGATCCCGGCATATCCGTGGACCCGATCCCGCCCAAATAAAGTGGAGGATGTCCTTCTGTAATGACGCTATTGTTCCCTTAGGTGGAGATATCGGGATCGTTTGGAACATATATAGTACTTTGGGCAGTGTGGACATTTTGACGGCTGCAATACGACCTAGAAGTGAAAGGCGATGATGCCTCCAGCTATCTAGCTCCTTCCTAATCTGCTGGTCAATTGGGCATAATTTAGTTTGACCGTTTGCTCAATGCTAGGGGCCAGTGCTATTCCCAAATATGGAATTGAGTCGCCTGCTATTACCACCGGGAGGTTCTGTCCCCCAAACGTCGACCCCCTGGGGATCCCAGATAGATTGAGCATTTGTGATTTGCCGACATTCACCCTAAATCCTGAGGCCTTGCCAAAGGTCTCCAGTTCTGCTAGGAAGGCTGGTAACAAGCTCTCTGGTGACTCATGGGATGCTAATATATCATGGGCGTATAGGCTTATCAGATGGTCCTCCCCCCCGAACGGGATGCCTTTAATGTTTGGGTTGTCTCTCACTCTTTGGGCCAGCGGTTCAATGTACAGAGCAAACAGGAGGGGCGATAGCGGACACCCCTGCCTGGTGCCTGTTTGAATAGAGAAAGGGTGGGAGGATACTCCGTTCACCCTAATCGTAGCTGTTGGAGAACTATAACAACCCTCCACCCACGATCTGAAACGCTCCCCTATGCCAAAGTGGACTAATGTTTTAGTCAGATAGCCCCAGTCCACGCGATCAAACGCCTTCTCGACGTCGACCATCAGCAAGATCGCATCTCGATTTGTCCGGTGGGCCTTATCAATCAGGAGCAGGATCCTTTTGGTGTTCTCCCCGCTTGGGCGGTTCTGAATGAAACCTGCTTGGTCCGGTTCAATTATGCCTGGCATCATTGGGCCCAATCTCATGGCTAGAATACTTGTGAACAGTTTTAAGTCCACGTTGAGTAGGGAGATAGGGCAATATGACCTGCATAGTGTTTTGTCTTTCCCGGGCTTCGGTAGCACCACAATGGTTGCTGGTAGCATATTGGCAGGGACAGAGCCCGACTCCCCAAAAGAATAATAAAGTCTAATCAATACCGGAACTAGGAGATGGCAAAATGTTCTATAGAAGATCGCCAAGAATCCGTCCGGGCCCGGAGACTTGAGGGGTTTGAGGCGCAATATCGCCCCTATCACTTCTTCGATTTGTATTGGGGCGTCCAGGGTGTCCGTCGGGCTCGTAGTTAATCTAGCTGTGTGTACGCCCTCCAGATATGAGGTCGCATGATGGTCTGCCAGGTTGCCCCCTTTGTACAGATCCACGTAGAAGTCTCAGAATGTTTGTGCAACGTTGTCATCTGTCGTGTTTTCTTCCCCCCCTTCTCCTATAATTGATTGAATTTTGGTCTGTTGGCGTCTCGCTCTGAGTTTACTTGCCAGCAGGTGCCCTGATCTATCTCCCCCTACATAGTAGGAGTGTTTTAAGCGCAGAGCTGCATACTCTGCCCTATCCAGGTCTAGTCCAGCCATTTGTGCCCTTGCTGCTTTTAATTGCCGCCAAACTCTCGGTTCCCCAGTGCGACTGTGAACCCTCCCCAGCTCTTTAATCTGAGCTGCTAGCTGCTCCCTTTTCTCCCTGCGCTCCTTGTTCTCTGCAGCTGAGATGGCTATGAGCTCCCCCCGCACTACCGCCTTCAAAGCTTCCCATAATGTGGAGAGAGATATTTCGGGGGAATCATTTAGTCAGAAATGCATTTAGTGAGGTGTTTCCACACTGCCGGCTTATTGAGCATACTGTCTCTCAAGCGCCATGTCCCTGGATTTTTTTTTGTGGTGGGAGCTGCATTGTAACCCTCATCGCGTCGTGGTTGGAGAGTGCATCCGGCTTGATTTCCATTTCTTGGACTGCTCTAAGGACTTCTATTGTTCCTAAGAGATGATCTAGCCGTGCGTAGGTCTTGTGCGCATGTGAGTAGAATGTATATTGTGAGGACTGTGGGTGCCCCTCCCTCCAAATGTCTACCAGCCCCATAGACTGTAACCACTCTTTCCCTTCGTTGGACATTACCCCCGTTTGGCTGAAACGACTCTCCAATCTGTCTTTGGCCGCGTCTATGACGGTATTCAGGTCGCCCCCCACTACTACCATCCTAGATGGGGTATTCATAACTTCCGGAATGGCGGACTTCAGAAACCTTTCTTGACGTGAGTTAGGTGCATAGATTGTCCCTACCATGATAGGGTTTCCCCCAAACATGAAGGTGTAGGCTAATAACCTTCCATTAACCTCAGCCACCTTGTCTCAAACTTCTCCTCTAAAGCGCCTAGCAACTAATATGGCCACCCCTGCTTTCTTATCCGTGGTGGAAGAGAAAAATTGATGACGAAATGCCTGTGCCTTAAGGCGGTGCCAATCTTTGGACAGCAGGTGCTTCTCCTGTAGGAGACAGATGTCTGCTTCTGAGTTTTCTAGGAATGAGAGGATGGCTCTCCTCTTGATAGGAATATTTTGTCCTTTTGCATTAAGTGTGAGGATTTTTAACGTGTTATGTGACATTGGTGGAGGAAGTGGGTTTCTCTAGCTTGGACGCAACCTGTCTCGTTGGACCCTTCGTCTTCCCCTTTACGTAAGACCCCACCTGTCCGTTGGTTACACCCAGGCCTCTTCTGTAGTACCCTATCTGTGTATACCTCCCCCTACCCGCCCAACCCTAACCCCAACGAGAAAATGAAAAATACCCCACATTAGTCCGGGACCTGAAGGTCGAGTCCACGTGTCCCTGGGAAAATTCAAAGTTGGGTGCATATTGTGGCCCTATGACCCCGCCCCCCCCCCCCACCCCGCCGCCCTTCGCGCTTCTTTGCATGCACTTATCTGCCCCCTTCAGACTGCTCTGACTTCTGCGGAGATCTCTCGGAGGTCAGTGATTCTATGACCGCTTGTCTTTCCTGCGCCATTGTCTCTTGGTCTGGTCTTTTCATGTGCTCCTTGTTACGGTCTCTTTGAGCCCTCTGCCATTGATCTCGGGGAGCTGGAGATCCTGTTGTCCGCCCTGGTTCTTCTTGCTGTGGATTATCTATGCCCAAGACCCAGCGTGCATCTTGTAGTGATCGAAGTTGGAGCAATTTACCCTCCCACCAAAAAATCAGCCTGCAGGGATGCCCCCAGGAATATGCTATTCCTTGGCTGCGCAAGAGGGATGTCACAGGGCGAAAGTCACTGCTCTTTTGGAGTGTAACCATTGCCAAGTCCTGAAAGAGCGCAATTGGGTGGCCTCGGAACTTGAGCGGTTGCTTGTCTCTGGCTTTTTTAAGAATAAGCTCCTTCAGCTGGAAGTCCGGTAGATAGGCAAGTATATCCGGTGGGGGAGCCGGAGCCCTGCGCTGCAGGCCCACCCTGTGTGCTCGCTCTATTCTGATTTCAAAGTCCGATGTTTCCTCCAGTATGTCCCTGAATAATTCCTGTAGGTAGAGCTTGATATCCGCGTCTTCTTCTTTGGATGGAACACCCTTCACCCGAATGTTGTTCCGTCAAGAACGGTTCTCCAAATCTTCTGTATGCACTTGAAGATCGATTTGATAGGGCCCTCAACCGGATCACTTCTTGTTGGAGCTGCTCCACCTCCTCATCGCGGGACTGTTCGTGTTCCTCCATGCTGGCCACTCTTTCCCCAACTGCGTCCACATCTCTTCAAATCTCCTTCAGCTCTCTCGCAATTTCCCCCTTGAGAGACTGGAGGTCATCGCACAGCGTGTTGAACAGTGTTGCCAGGAATGAGCGAGTGACCGGCTCCTCAATGCCTTCTGAGTCCTGACCCGCCGGTGTAGTGGGTGACACCCTTTCGTCGCTGGCAGATGACGCTACAGGTTTGCTCAACATGTCTTTTATGGTCCTGTCCTTCTTCACCCTTGCTGACGCCATAGCAATCAGCCATCTCGTTTGCGGCCTATTAGCTCCTGGGCCTAGCCCCTGGATGGCTTTGAGTCTGCTAAAATGCGAGTGCTCAGGGAGTCCCATGGGGCCTCTTCCCGGCATTCTCCGCACCGTGTTCACTCCCTTTCCCCAGAGGTCAGCCTTCTTGGGTCAGACGGGCATCCACACCCATTGTGGTGTATCCGATCCCCACCATTTGCACCTCCGTCCTTGCTCCTGGTCCATGGCCTATGCCAACCTGGAGGAGCAGCAGTGCCTCTCTTGATGCAGGGCCTGTGGATGGTGTATCCCTCTTTGCTTCTCCAATCCTACTGCCAGCCCTCAGGGGCTTGCCCGGTCCAGCACCACTCCACCGCTCACCTCTTGCAGCCACTCGTGCCCTTCGCAGCTTCTCCATTCTGCTGGGGCCCGGGCAGGACCTGCTCAAGAGCTGCGCCTTCTTTTCCTTTTGCGATGTCCGCGGGCTCTCTATCGCACCTCTCTGGGCCCTGGGTTAATGATGCCTTGTACACTGCTCCCAGCTAGTCTCGGTGCCCTCTAGCTAGCTACGGGGCTGATGAGGAGACCGCTGTCCCGCCCCTGTGGCTGGGGGCTCACCCGATGCCTCAGGCCGTCCTCCAGCTCTGCTCTCTCGCTCTATGGCTCCCGGGGGTCTACCGCTGCTTTGTCTCCTCCAGCCTCCGGTCTCACGATCCGAGGTCTACCAGGCTCCCCAGGGGCAGAACGCGCCAGTGGTCGCCTCTCGCAGCTTCCGCAGATCTCTACGGCACCTCTAGCGGGAATAGCTCACTGCGGTCGGGCATCTCTTCGCTCGCTCAGGCCGACACTGCCATCTTGCTCTCCCATGCGTGCGGGCTCTGGGCAGCTGCGAACGGCTTCTCAGCTGCAATCGCCGCTCCAAACTGACCCCCGGGATCTCCTACGAGCTGTGGGTCCACCGGGGAGCCGTCTGTATCGCTGAAACTGCGGCTGACACTGCGGCGAGCAAACGGGACCAGGGAGACGACTAAGGCACGTCTTGCCCGGACGCCATCTTGGCCACGCCCCCAATAACTATATTTTAATTAAAAAACACTTTTTAAACTCAATTCCATTTTTTAATAGTTTACAAATAATTGTTTTAGATAAATACATCAATATTGCTCAAATCTAGGGTTATATTTCATTTGCGTCTTCCTTATTGATATACCTTTTTCATTTTGCAATCACAGTATTGCTACTATAATCTTGACAACATTTTGAGTTGTTATTAGGTTTATGATAATCTGTTCACAGGAAGATGAATCAGACTTTTCTAATTTAATTGTATCAAAGGACGACTTAATGAAAATTATTATTTATTTAAGAATGAGAAAAGCAAGGCATTACTGAGATTTGAACTCAGGGTCTTTTGTTTACTAGACAGGCACTTTAACCAGCTAAGCCACAGCACCTACTTCAGTGATGAAGAAGTGTTGGAAAGTAGGATCTGCTTCTTATGGTTACCCCCACTTTTTGCTTGATGTTACACTGTTTTTGATTAGTCTGACTGGTATCCTGCTAATCAGGATCCCAGTCTATCTGCTTTCTTCCTAAAATATATTGACATGTACTTAGGTACACTCCAGATTGGATACTGGGGTACACTTATAAGTCCCTAGTATATGCTACACATGTACCCAGGGAATAGGTATCCCAGAGGCCTCTAGAATGATTTTTAATCTCTATCTTGCTCTTTGTCATTTTCTTTTTCCTTTTTCATTCAAGGCCTTCTTATGAAAATCTTGACAATACCAAGTTTTTTTATTTCATTTTAATGTTCACAGAACAAGACTTTTCTTTCAAAATTGTATTACACTTTTGTTTCTGAAACTTATTATTACATGTATGGAGCCAATAATAAGTTGCTGCTGAGATTTAAACTCAGGATTTCCTGTTTACAAGACAGGCGCTTTAACCACTTAGCCACAGCACCTACTTCAGTGATGAAGAAGTGTAGGAAAGTAGGATCTTCTTCTTATGGTTACCCCCACTTTTTGCTGGATGTTACACTGTTTTTGATTAGTCTGACTGGGATCCTGCTAATCAGGACCCCAGTCTATCTGCTTTCTGCCTAAAATGTATTCACCTGTACTTAGGTACACTCCAGATTGGATACTGTGGTCACCTATAAGTCCCTAGTATAGGGTTCATATGTACCCAGGGAATAGGTATCCCAGAGGCCTCCCATGGGCTGAAGCATGAATTATGCCACCCCTAAGAGGCCATGCAAAATGGAACTACAGGTCTGCCATTGCAGCCTGTGTAAGATGGTGCATGCACCACTTACGTTAGATATAGGTTTTCTATATCTATTGGTCACTACACTTCTAAATGATAAGTCACCCCTATAGCAGGCCTTAACAGTCCTGAAGGCAGGGTGCTGGGTTTTACGTGAGAAGGTGCCCCTGCATGAGCAGAGCCCCTCTGCATCTTTTGGAGACCATCCTCCTGGGTTGTCTATGACACAGCTTGACATATAGGTAGAAGTGCATTATATCCTCGCCGTAAATGCTATATCGAAAACGACTGAAACAAAACATGTTGTGTTTGGTATCAAACACCTTGGAATCATACCTCCACACCTGTAACAGATGTGGGAGGTATGATTCCACCCTTCTGAAGCAAGATTCATGGGGTCCCTGGTCTTCCCGGTACCAGCCTTCTCGACCTGGACAGCACAAAATGGTTGCTGCAGACCAGAGAGACCTTTCTGCCCTCCTGCTGCTGAGCCAAGCCCGAGCAGGGGAAGGCAGAACAATGGGCATCCTGTCACAGGGAGGTGTGACCACCTCCCAGACAGGATTTAATGTATTGGAGCTGGATGGGTGCACTTCCAAAGTGCCTGAAAGTCTGCACGAGGGGCAAATGTGGTGTCCCTGTGCAGAGTCCAGTTCAAACCAGTTCTGGGAGCTGTTGGCTCCTGCTCTGGCATGAAACTGGACAAAGGACATGGGAGTATCCTACCCACTGACCTGACCCTCCCCTGGGAGGGTCCCAGGAACCTGTCCAACCCTCTCCAGTGGGTACAAAAGGCTTACCTTGCTGAAGGACCCTAGATTCAACGTCGACAAGATTCTGAACAAGAAACCACTTACCTTCGACCATCTGGACACTCTGGAATTCACTGGACTTCACCTGGCTCCGACTTCATCTCCCACTCCGTCCAAAGCATCGTCTATGCCCGTGCACCAAACAAGTTCCATGCAGGACCTATGGAGCATCAAGGACAACTGAAGTATCTATATGATGTCCACTAATTAAAGTGGGCACCTTGCACCAGTCCAAACAACCCTTATGGTGATTTAAGAGGTCAAAGATAACCTTAGAAAGCTATCCAAGTGGTAGCTGTGGAGAGCAGCCTTCAGGCTTAGTCTTGAAAGAATGTTAAGCAGCTTGTTTTACCAGAATGCAACCTTATTGTATTGGTTAAATGAAAGGAGAACGGCACAGTAGTTATAAGAATATATATTTATTATTATAACACCTTAAATACCTCACAGTATCTGCTACACGCAGATAAACACAAAGCACACAATACTGTAGCACAGAAACAATCATAAGTAGCACTAATACACAGCGGGTTCCCGGGGGAGACCAAACCATATACTAAAATAGTGGTATAAGAACCATGACTCGAGTCAAGACAGTGTCTAGAGAGTGTAGAATTGCTCTGACCCCAAGGTACAACCCAAAGTGAGTAAGTAGGGACCCCACGGAGGGCGGGTGCAGTGTGAGAACACGACCACGTGCTAAGTGGAATTCAAAGGGAGAGTCAAGGTTGCAAGGTTAAAGTTTAATGACCCTTCCCAGTGGATTACGAGGAAACCCTTTGTAATATAGAAGGTTGGAGAGCCACCCCACCCATGGATACCAAAGTACCAGAGTTAACTATCCCAGAGGAGCCAGGTGCATAAGGCTGTAGTGGCATCGGAAACCGCTGTTGTTCTCAAGGGAAGTCTTAAAAGAAATGCCACTACTGAAAAGAAGAAAAGTGTTGAGTGGAATCCGCAGGTGGATTCTTGATGGAAGGAACCTGAAAGCAGAGGGGACAGAGCCTGGGTCACTCAGGAGTAACCAGGGGCTCAGTAGGCGAATACCCACCGATGTCGGGTGCTTCAGGTGTGAAGAAGGAGACCTTGACTCTACAGCTACAGGGACTAGGAGATGTTGAGGATGACCAGGAACCGATACGAGCTGTCCCACAAAGGATGTCGAGTGCTGAGGAGTCGGTTTCCGGCGGGAGCACCAACAATCCTTGGCAATGGCAACCCACGAAGAAGGTCAAGAAAGGTTACGGTCTGGCCCAGCAAAAACCAGAGGACTCACGACAGCAAGGGGAGTCAGGGCAGGTCTGGAGTAACCAGGGGAGTCCAAGAAAATCAGGATTGTCCCTCAGATGGACCCACAGGCCGAAGGCACAGGAGTCGCGAGGGGACCTCTAGCAGTTTCACAAAGTAACACCTTGCAGGGCACAAAGTGCAAGGAGGCTGAAGTCCTTTGTATGAGATGTGCGCAGAGGTGGGAGCTATTTACAGCCCAATGCACGAAGTTGGGGAATACCAACAAGCATATGCACTTGCAAATGAATGCGGTGCGCAGGGGTTCTGGGTCCCCACAAGAGATACTGTCCTCAAACTTGGTGAGAGGGCAGCTCGACCTCAAGGAATGTAGGAACCCACCTCCTATGTTGCTGGAGCCTTTGGAGTCTGCAGGAGCTCAGGATCAGCAGACTGGTCAGTTGCATTACGGTGCCTGCGAATGCAGAGGAGTGACTCCTTCACCCCAAGGGAGATGCTTCAGTTGTCCTTGATGCTCCACAGGTCCTGCACAGATCCTGTATGGTGCACAGACGATGCTTTGGATGGAGATGGAGACAAAGTCAGGCCCAGTCGAAGTCCAGAGTGTCCAGATGGTCAAAGGTCAGTGGTTTCTTGTTCAGAATCTTGTCCATGGCGAATCTTGGGTCCTACAGCCAGGTAAGCCCTTTTGTACCCACGGGAGAGGGTTGGGTTGATTCAGGGTACTCTCCCAGGGGAGGGTCAGGACAATGGGGAGGTTACTCCCATGTCCTTTGTCCAGTTTTGCCCAGAGCAGGAGCCAACGGCTCCCCGAACTGGTTTGAGCTGGACCATGCACAGGGACACCAAATGTGCCCCTCATGTAGACTTGTAGGCACTTTGGAAGTGCACCCACCCAGCTCCAATACACTAAATCCTGTCTGGGAGGTGGTCACACCTCCCTGTGACAGGATGCCTATTGTGCTGCCTTCCTTTGCTCGAGCTTGGCTCAGCAGCAGGAGGGCTGAAATGTGTCTCTGGTTGGCAGCAACCATTTTGTGCTGTCCGGGGCGAGAATGCTGGTACCGGGAAGACCAGAGACCCACAAAGCTTGCCTATATTAATATATTGCTTACCCTATTCATAGAATTCTGAATTATTCCTTGTTCAAGAATGCATTAATTGAATTCAACTCCACAATGATCTTTTATATCTATTTTGCTCTTTGTCACTTTATTTTCCCTTTTTAGTACAAGGCATTGCTTTGAAAATCTTCATAATACCAAGTTTTTTATTTCAATTTAAGATGACCCATTCTAAAGTTCACAGAACAAGACTTTTCTTTTTAAATTGTATTAAACATTTGCTTGATGAAATTATTCTTACATGTATGGAGCCAAAAATAAGGTGCTGCTGACATTTGAACTCAGGATTTCCTGTTTACGAGACAGGCACTTTAACCACTTAGCCACAGCGCCCACTTTAGTGATGAAAAGGAATCATTAATTTAGTATTGCTGATCGAATTCAGTACCTGCAATAAAATTTTCTTTATATGTATTCGAATGTTAAACAAGAAAGAATTCCGAATCACTGAACAGGAATAACTATGTTTTTAAAAAAAAGAACACTTTTTAAACTCAATTCAATTTTTTGAATAGTTTACAAATAATTGTTTTACATAAATACATCAATACTGCTCAAATCTAGGGTTATGTTTCATCTGCACCTTCCTCATTGATATGCCTTTTTCATTTTCCAATCACAGTATTGCTACTATAATCTTGACAACACTTTGAGATTGAATTAGGTTTAAGATGATCTGTTCAACAGGAAGATGAATCAGACTTTTCTAATTTAATTGTATAAAAGGACAACTTAATTAAAATTATTTTTATTTAAGAATGAGAAAAGCAAGGAGCAGTAGAGATTTGAACACAGGACCTCCTGTTCTCTCAACTGGCGCTTTAACCAGGTAAGCCACAGCACCCTCCTGACAGAGCTTTAGGGAACAGATTGCCTTCTGGTGTTCAAGAGAATCCAGATTTTTCACTTTCATAATCTTTTCTAAGTTCAAACAACTCTCTACCCAAGCACTTTAGACGAGGACACTAATCTTATTCATAAACACCTCATTAATATATTGCTTACCCTATTCATAAAATTTTTAATTATGCCTTGTTCAAGAATGCATTCATTGAATTCAACTCCACAATGATCTTTTATCTCTATCTTGATCTTTGCCATTTTCTTTTCCCTTTTTCATTCAAGGCATTACTTTGAAAATCTCCACAGTACCAAGTTTTTTACTTCAATTTAAGATGATCCATACTAAAGTTCACAGAACAAGACTGTTCTTTTTAAATTGTATTAAACATTTGCTTGATTAAAATTATTCATACTAGTATGGAGCCAATAATATGGTGTTACTGAGATTTGAACTCTGGATGTCTTGTTTTAAAAAAAGGCTCTTTAATCACTTAGCCACAACACTTTTAGTGATAAAGAAGGAATCATTAAATTGGTGTTGCTGTTTGAATTCAGTGTCTGCAATAAAGTTTTCTTTATATGTATTCCAATGTTAAGCAAGAAAGGATTCCTAACCACTAAAGAACAATAACTATGTTTTAACAAAAAAGAACACTTTTTAAACTCAATTCAATTTTTTGACTAGTTTACAAATAATTGTTTTACATAAATACATCAATATTGCTCAAATATAGCGTTATAATTCATCTGCGCCTTCCTCATTTGTAAAACTTTTTCATTTTACAATTACAGTATTGCTACTATAATGTTGACAACACTTTGAGTTTTTATTAGGTTTAAGATGATCTGTTCAACAGGAAGTTGAATCAGACTTTTCTAATTTAATTTTTGTCAAAGGACAACTTAATGAAAATTATATTTTATTTAAGAATGAGAATTGAACGGATCTGCTGAGATTTGAATTCAGGAACCCCTGGTTACTAGACAGGTACTGGAACCAGCTAAGCCACAGCACCTACTTCAGTGATGAAGAAGTGTTGGAAAGTAGGATCTGCTTCTTATGGTTACCCCCACTTTTTGCTTGATGTTACACTGTTTTTGATTAGTCTGACTGGGATCCTGCTAATCAGGACCCCGGTCTATCTGCTTTCTCCCTAAAATGTATTGACATGTACTTAGGTACACTCCAGATTGGATACTGGGTACACTTATAAGTCCCTAGTATATGGTACACATGTACCCAGGAAATAGGTATCCCAGAGGCCTCTAGAATGATCTCTAGAATGATCTTTTATCTCTATCTTGCTCTTTGTCATTTTCTTTTTCCTTTTTCATTCAAGGCATTGCTATGAAAATCTTGACAATACCAAGTTTTTTTATTTCAATTTAAGATGACCCATTTTAATGTTCACAGAACAAGACTTTTCTTTCAAAATTGTATTAAACTTTTGTTTCTGAAAATTATTCTTACATGTATGGAGCCAATAAGTTGCTGCTGAGATTTGAACTCAGGATTTCCGGTTTACAAGACAGGTGCTTTAGCCACTTAGCCACAGCACCTACTTCAGTGATGAAGAAGTGTAGGAAAGTAGGATCTGCTTCTTATGGTTACCCCCACTTTTTGATTGATGTTACACTGTTTTTGATTAGTCTGATTGGGATCCTGCTAATCAATACCCCAGTCTATCTATCTATGTATTCACCTGTACTTAGGTACACTCCAGATTGGATACTGGGGTACACTTATAAGTCCCTAGTATATGGTACACATGTACCCAGGGAAGAGGTATCCCAGAGGCCTCACATGGGCTGAAGCATGTATTATACCACCCCTGAGAGGCCATGCAAAATAGAACTACAGGTCTGCCATGGCAGCCTGTAAGATGGTGCATGCACCACTTGCGTTAGATATAGGTTTACTATATCTATTGGTCACTACACTTAAAAACGATAAGTCACCCCTACAGCAGGCCTTAACAGTCCTGAAGGCAGGGTGCTGGGTTTTACGTGAGAGGGTGCCCCTGCATAAGCAGAGCCCCACTGCATCTTTCGGAGACAATCCTCCTGGGTTGTCTGTGACACTGCTAGACATATAGGTAGAGGTGCATTACATACTCGCCGTAAATTCTATCTTGAAAACGACTGAAACAAAACATGTTGTGTTTGGTATCAACCACCTTGGAATCATACCTCCACACCTGTAACAGATGTGGGAGGTAGGATTCCACCCTTCTGAAGCAAGCTTCATGGGGTCCCTGGTCTTCCCGGTACCAGCCTTCTCGACCCGGACAGCACAAAATGGTTGCTGCCGACCAGAGAGACATTTCTGCCCTCCTGCTGCTGAGCCAAGCCCGAGCAGGGGAAGGCAGCACAATAGGCATCCTGTCACAGGGAGGTTTGACCACCTCCCAGACAGGATTTAATGTATTGGAGCTGGATGGGTGCACTTCCAAAGTGCCTGAAAGTCTGCACGAGAGGCAAATTTGGTGTCCCTATGCAGAGTCCAGTTCAAACCAGTTCTGGAAGCTTTTGGCTCCTGCCCTGGCACGAAACTGGACAAAGGACGTTCGAGTATCCTCCCCACTGACCTGACCCTCCCTTGGGAGGGTCCCAGGAACCTGTCCAACCCTCTCCAGTGGGTACAAAAGGGCTTACCTGGCTGAAGGACCCTAGATTTGACGTGGACAAGATTCTGAACAAGAAACCACTGACCTTCGACCGTCTGGACACTCTGGACTTCGCTGGACTTCACCTGGCTCCGACTTCGTCTCCCTCTCCGTCCAAAGCATCGTCTGTGCCTGTACACCATACAGGATCTGTGCCGGACCTGTGGAGCATCAAGGACAACTGAAGCATCTCCCTTGGGGTGAAGGAGTCACTCCTCTGCATTCGCAGGATCGATTCAGGGGACCCTCCCAGGGGAGGGTCAGGACAATGGGGAGGTTACTCCCATGTCCTTTGTCCAGTTTTGCCCAGAGCAGGAGCCAACGGCTCCCCGAACTGGTTTGAGCTGGACCATGCACAGGGACACCAAATGTGCCCCTCATGTAGACTTGTAGGCACTTTGGAAGTGCACCCACCCAGCTCCAATACACTAAATCCTGTCTGGGAGATGGTCACACCTCCCTGTGACAGGATGCCTATTGTGCTGCCTTCCTCTGCTCGAGCTTGGCTCAGCAGCAGGAGGACTGAAATGTGTCTCTGGTTGGCAGCAATCATTTTGTGCTGTCCGGGGCGAGAATGCTGGTATCGGGAAGACCAGAGACCCACAAAGCTTGCTTCATAAGGGTGGAATCATACCTCCCACATCAGTACTGGTGTGGAGGTATGATTCCAAGGTGCTTGATACCAAACAAGACATGGTTTGTTGCAGCCGTTTTCGAGATAGCATTTTACGCGAGCATATAATGCACCTCTACCTATATGTCGGGCTTCGTCACTGAGAACCCCGGAGAATGGTCTCCGAAGGCTGCAGGGGTGCTTTGCTCATGCTGGGGCACCCTCTCACGTAAAACCAAGCACCCTACCTTCAGGATTGTTAAGGCCTGCTATAGGGGTGACTTATAGGTTTTAAGTGTAGTGACCTATAGATATAGTAAACCTGAATCTAAAGTAAGTGGTGCATGCACCAGCTTACACAGGCTGCAATGGCAGACCTATAGTTCCATTTTGCATGGCCTCTCATGGGTGGCATAATACATGCATCAGCCCATGGGAGGCCTCTGGGGTACCTATGCCCTGGGTACATGTGTACCATATGCTAGCGACTTATAAGGGTGCCCCAGTATCCAATCTGGTGTGTACCTAAGTACATGTCAATACATTTTAGGGAGAAAGCAGATACACTCGGGTCCTGATTAGCAGGATCCCAGTCAGAATAGTCAAAAACAGTGTAACATCAAGCAAAAAGTGGAGGTAACCATAAGAAGCAGATCCTACTTTCCTACACAACCCGCCAAACGTAAGGAGATGAGACTAACCTTGCCCAGTTGAGTCTTCATTTTCTAAGGGGAAATATCTGGAGAGTCCATCCGCATTGGCATGGTTACTCCCAGGTCTATGTTCCACTGTATAGTCCATCCACTGTAGGGAAATGGACCACCTCAAAACTTTGGGGTTTTTACCCTTCATCTGTTTCAGCCATAAGAGTTGCTTATGGTCTGTCTGAACAATGAAGTGAGTGCCAAACAAGTATGGCCTCAGCTTCTTCAGAGCCCAAACCACAGCAAAGTCTTCCCTCTCAATAGCTGACCAACGTTCCTCTCTGGGGGTCAACTTTCTACTAATAATGCTACTGGTTGATCATGACCCTCTGCATTAAGTTGTGACAATACAGCCCCTACGCCCAACTCAGATGCATCTGTTTGGACAATGAATTATTTGGAATAGTCAGGACTTTGCAGAATGGGAGCAGTGCACATGGCCTGCTTGAGGTCATCAAATGCTTTCTGACAGCTAACTGTCCACTGAACTTTCTTGGGCATTCTTTTTGATGTAAGATCCTTCAAGGGGGTCACTATAGACCCATATCCTTTTACACATCTTCTGTAGTACCCAGTCAGGCCCAAGAAAGCTCTGACCTGAGTCTGGGTAGTGGGAGCAACCCAGTCCATGATGGTCTGGATTTTGCTCTGCAATGGTTGAACCTGGCCTCCGCCCACAAGGTGGCCTAGGTACATAACTTTACTCTGCCCTATCTGGCACTTGGTGGCCTTGATAGTGAAACCTGATTTCTGCAGAGCCTGCAAAACATTCTTTAGGTGGACCAGGTAATCCTCCCAGGTGGAGCTAAAGACAGCTTTACATCAAGATATGCTGCACTGTAGGCTTCCAGGCCTGTAAGGACTTTGTTCACCAACCTTTGGAAAGTGGCAGGTGCATTCTTCAGACCAAAGGGCATCACAATAAATTGATAATGCCCACTAGGGTTTGAGATTGCTGTTTTGGGTTTGGCATCCTCAGCTAGTCTGATTTGCCATTATCCAGCAGTAAGGTCAAATGTGTTCAAGAACTTGGCTGAGGCCAAAGTGTCAATGAGTTCATCTGCCCTAGGAATAAGGTGAGCATCAGTCCTAGTGACTGCATTGAGCCCCTTGTAGTCCACACAAAGCCTCATTTCTCTCTTACCACCCTGGGTATGAGGTTTGGGTACCAGGACCACTGGACTAGCCCAAGGGCTATCTGAGGGTTCAAACACTCCCAATTCCAGCATCTTTTAGACCTCCGTCCTGATGCAATCTCTGACATGGTCAGGCTGCCTGTAAATTTTAGTTTTAACAGGGAGACTCTCACCTGTGCCCACTTCATGGGTACACCAGGTGGTCTGACTAGGAGTCAAAGAAAACATGTGTCTGTATTGATTGAGGACCTTCCAGCAATCAATCTGTTGTTGCTCAGTGAGGCTGTCTGCCAAGGCTACAACATCAACTGAGCCATCATCGGGGTTCTGTGAGAGGGGATCAGGGAGTGGGTCACTCTCTTCCTCCTGTCCCTCATCAGTAACCATGAGCAAGCCCATGTATGCCCTGTCCACATAGGGTGTGAGCCTGTTCACATGGAGCACCCTATGGGGGCTCCTGGGAGTTCCAAGGTCCACCAAGTAGGTTACCTCTCCCTTCTGCTCAAGAATAGTATTGGGTCCACTCCACTTATCTTGGAGAGCTGCTGGGGCGACAGGCTCCAACCCCCATACTTTAAGTCCTGGCTAATAAACAGTCAGCACAGCTTTTTGGTCATGCCAAGCTTTTTGCAATGCTTGACTTGCCTCAAGGTTTTTGCTGGCCTTCTTCATCTACTCAGCCATCCTGGAGGGGAGACCAAGTACATAGTCCACTATGTCTTTCTTGGGAGGTTTGAGAGGTAACTCCCATCCCTCCTTCACCAAACACAAGGGACCCCTAACTGGATGCAAAAACAAAAGTTCAAAAGGGCTGTAGCCAACCCCCTTTTGTGGGACCTCTCTGTAGGCAAAGAGAAGGCAGGGCTACAGGACATCCCATTTTCGCCTAAGCTTTTCTGGGAGGCCCATAATCATGCCCTTGAGGGTTTTGTTGAATCTTTCAACCAACCCATTGCATTGTGGGTGATAGGGTGTGGTGAATTTGTAATTCACTCCACACTCCTTCCACATTGCAGTAATGTAACTAGACATGAAGTTTGTACCTCTGTCAGTTAAGACCTCCTTAGGGAAACCCACTCTGGAAACAAATCCCAGGAGGGCACTGGCCACCACATGAGCTGTGGTGGTCCTAAGGGGAATAGCCTCTGGTTACCCAGTGGCATGGTGCACCACCACCAGAATATACCTGTGCCCAGATGCAGTTGGAGGGTTCATGGGACCAATTATGTCAATGCCAACCCTCTCAAAGGGAACCCCCACCACAGGTAGTGCTATTAGGGGGGGCTTTGTGATACCACCTGACTAACCACTGGCTTGACAGGTGGTACAGGAGCGACACAACTCCTTTGTGTCTTTTGACATATGAGGCCAGTGAAAGTGAGGGACAAGCCTGTCCCAAGTCTTACTTTGGCCTAGGTGTCCTGCTAAGGGAATGTCATGTGCCAAGGTGAGTAAGAAGCCCCTAAACATCAGAGGTATGACCAATCTCCTGGTGGCACCAGGCTTGGGGTCTCAACCCTCTGAGAAAAGGAGTCCCTCATCCCAATAGATCTGTGGGACCCACTGACACTCCCAGGGTGAGGGGTTCAAGAGAGGGGCAGGTTTGCTGCTCCTGGCTCAGCTCTGCCCTGGAAGAATATGACACGTTACAACACAACCATTTACAACGCATGCCCTTACAACACGGTTTTTACATTGCAACATCCATTACAACGCATGATTTTACAACGCATGCCATCACAACGTATTTTTAGAAACTACATTTACAACGCATTCCATTACAACGCATACCATTACAACGCATACCATTACAACGCATACTACTTTTAATGCAACAGTAGGGTAGGGTAAGTGTTGAATAGTGTAGGGGTAAAAATTACTATTCCCACTCTAGTGAGTGCAACAGTAGGGTAAGTGTTGGATAGTGTAGGGGTAAAATTACTATTCCCTTTCCAGTGAGTGCAACAGTAGGGTAAGTGTTAGATAGTGGAGGGGTAAAAATTACTATTCCCACTCCAGTGAGTGCAACAGTAGGGTAAGTGTTGGATGGTGTAGGGTTAAAAATTACTATTCCCCATTACTTACCTTATAATGCGTTGTAATGGCATGTGTTGTTGTGACATGTGTTGTAATGGCATACGTTGTAGTGACATGCGTTGTAATGGCATGCGATGTAAAGGCAGTTGCATTGTAATGACTGCATTGTAAATGTAGTACGTTGGAATGACTGCGTTGTAATGGTTGTTTCCCGCCCTGGAAGGGCCCCCTGTCCCCAAGAACTCAACCTGATCAGATTCCAGTTCATCTGGGACAGTTCCTTCATAGAGACTGGGGTCATCTCCCTCAAGAGACTAATCCTCTGTCTGAGCCTGGGGGGAAGGCACAGCCTTACCCCTCCTGCTTTTTCTCTTGGAAGGTACCTGGTCCATTCTTTCAGAATCCAGGCCTGTTCAGTAGACATCAGTTTGGCCTGTGACCGGGTCACAGCAAACACATCTGCAGAGATGCCCAGCATTGCTGCATGAGTCTTTAGTTCCACTTCAGCCCAGGCTGAAGTTTCCAAATCATTGCCCAATAAGCATTCCAATGGAAGGTCTGAGCTAACCACAATTTTTATTGGGCCAGTTACCCCTCCCCAGCTGAAATTAACAATTGCCAAGGAATGATCAGTCCTGACATTGTTAGCAGTGATCACTTGGTACATCTCACCAAGTGGGATCTGTTCAGGGTCCACAAGATCTTTTGTTACCATAGTGACACTTGCACCTGTGTCCCTCTTTGCCATGGCCTCCCTAAAATTAATCAAAGGGTATTGCCTGTATTTGCCCAGGTTACTGGGACTGACAAATAAGGTGCCAATATCCATGCCAAGATCACAGACAAGTACAGCCTGAGCTGGAGTTCTGACTAGGCCAGAACCCATCTCAGAGCCCAAGGTTAACCCTACTATTCCCTTGTTCCCTGTACCACCACTTCAAACTGTAGTAGGGGGAGCAGTTGCCTTCGGGGCAGTGGTGGTAGGAGGATTTTCCTTGGCTTTTGGACAATCAGCATCTTTTGTCCAATGGGTCTTTACCTTACAAAAGTAACACCAAGGTTTCTTTTTGCCTTTCCCTTTGTTGGATTGTGACTCTCCCCCAGATGCAGGTTTTTGGGGCCCTGATGAAGACTTTTGATCTTTACCCTTGTCCCCACCCTTATCTGGAGTTTTAGAATTCTGTTTCTTTAGGTCACCACCATTGTTCTGGTTTTTCTGCTTCACCCTGGTTCTGACCCACTTATCTGCCTTCTTTCCCAATTCTTGGGGAGAAATCAAACCAGTGTCAACCAGGTACTGATGCAATAACTGATTTTGGCAATTATTAAGGATCTGCTCCTTCATAATCAAATTATACAATCCTACAAAATCATGTACTTTACTGGCAAGCAACCAGCCTTCCAGAGCCTTAATAGCACTGTCCACAAAGTCTACCCAGTCCTGATTCTGTGCTTTCTGGGTGTCTCTGAACTTAATCCTATACGGTTCTGTGGTTAAACCAAACCCATCAATGAGAGCACTCTTCAGAACTCAGTAATTATCAGCATCCTCTTCTCTAACAGTGAGGAGCTTATATATCTACCTTTGTCAGCAAAGGGGAGCCACAAGATAGCTGGCCACTGCTCTTGAGGGACCCTCTGAACTTTACAGGCACTCTCCAAAGCAGTTATCCATTTATGGATGTCATCCCCAACATGGTAGGGCGGGACAATCTTGCTCAGGTTCCTATTGTCAAAACTATGTTCCTTAACTCTAGGGACACTGTTGCTGCCACCATTGGACTCTAGTCCCAACTTTTTCTAGCTCTCTGGACTTCTAGGGTTCCTTGTCTAGGGTCAACTGCTCATGACTGAGCCTAAACCTAGATTTCTCAAGATCAAGCAGTTGGTACTCCCTGTCCAAGGAATGGTCCCTCTTGCTAGATACAGAGGTCCCTCCAGACTGTCCTGAGTGATGTGACTCTGCAGAGGGAGATATAGATCTCCTTGGTAAACTCTGCACTCTTCCAGGAGGGGTGAAGAGGGGGCCATCTTGGCCTTCTACTTCATCTCCATGAAGATCTGAGTTGTCCAGGTGGGAACCATCTTATTCCTCCTGACCAGGGTTTGAATCTACTTCATAAAAGGTGTCACCTCCTGACCTGTCCTCATTCCCTGCCCTACCCACTTTCTCCTGTTTATCTGACCCAGGGTTCATCCTGAGTTCATTACACAATAAGGCCTCTATGAGGCGGTGGGTGTTTGCAGTTCTCCCTGTCTTCAGCTTTCTAGAGGCACACAGGGCTTTCAATTCTTGGAATGGAAGCTCACTGTATCTAGAGGGCAGAGAGCCACTGACATCTCCTTTAGAAGACACACTAAGTGTGGTGAGGAGTTGCACCTACCTAACCTAGTGGGAACTAAACTCTCTGAGGTTGGAAAAAGGGTGTGCTATACCCTTGACTTACCCAACCCTAAGTTCACAAGAACTTACTTATTTTAAGCTAGTATTATATGTACCTAGTGCTTAGTGGTTTTCAGTTAATCAATACAAAGATTTATCTGGTAAAACAATGCAGGCTTGAATCTCAACCACTACACACCAATGTGAGAAGTTGGCCTGGTATATGATGTCCACTAATTAAAGTGGGCACCTTGCACCAGTCCAAACAACCCTTATGGTGATTTAAGAGTTCAAAGATAGCCTTAGAAAGCTATCCAAGTGGTAGCTGTGTAGAGCAGCCTTTAGGCTTAGTCTCGAAGGAATGATAAGCAGCTGTCCAAAGCTGTTCAAAGCCTCGTCTGTACCCTTGCACCAAACAGGCTCCATGCAGGACCTGTGGAGCATCACAGACAACTGAGGTTATCTCCCTTGGGGTCAAGGAGTCACTCCCCTGCATTCGCAGGCTCAGTAATGCAACTGACCGGTCTGCTGATCCTGAGCTCCTGCGGACTCTGAAGGCTCCAGCAACACAGGAGGTGGGTTCCTATGTTTGTTGAGGTCAAGCTGCCTCCTCACTGAGATTGAGGCCAGTATCCTTCGTGGGGACTGCATAACCTGAACCCCTGTGTACTGCCTACTTTTGCAAGTGCATATGCTTGTTGGTATTACCCAACTTCATGCATTGGGCTATCAATAGACCCAACCTCTGTGCACATTTCGTACAAAGGTCTCCGGCCTTCTTCCACTCAGTGCCCTGCAATCTGTGACTTTGTGAAACTGCTAAGAGGTCCCCTCGCGACTCCTGTGCCTTCAGCCTGTGGGTTCATTTGAGGCACAGCACTGCTTTACTTGGGCTCCCCTGGGTTCTCCAGGCCTGCCCTGACTCCCCTTGCTGTGGTGAGTCCTCTGGTCCTTGCTGGGCCAGACGTAACCTTCTTTGATCTTCCTCATGGGTTGCCGTTACCAAGGCTTGTTGGTGCTCCCGCCGGACACCGACACCTCAGCACTCGACATCCTTTGTGGGACAGCTCGTATCCGGCTCCTGGTCATCCTCGACATCTCCTGGTCCCTGCAGCTGTAGAATGAAAGTCTCCATCTTCACACCTGAAGCACCCGACATCGGTGGGCATTCGTCTACCGAGCCCTTGGTCACTCCTGAGTGACCCAGACTCTGTCCCCTCTGCTTTCAGGTTCCTTCCATTAAGAATCCACCTGTGGGTTCCACCGGCCACTTTTCTTCTTTCCAAGAGTGGCATTTTTTTAAGACTTCCATTGATAACGACGGTGGTTTCCGACGCCACTTCGACCCTATGCACCCGGCTTCCCTGGGATAGGTAAGTCTGGTACTTTGGTATCCAAGGGTGGGGTGGCTCTCCAACCTTCTAGATTCCTAAGGGGTTTATTCGTAATCCACTGGGAAGGGTCCTTAAAGTGTAAAACTGCAACTGCGACTCTCCCATTGAATTGTACGTAGCACGAAGTCATGTT
Organism: Calotriton arnoldi; assembly: GCA_963921515.1. NCBI lineage: Eukaryota > Metazoa > Chordata > Amphibia > Caudata > Salamandridae > Calotriton > Calotriton arnoldi. The sequence continues at coordinate 178,338 of CAWUFW010010975.1, forward strand.
CTCACACTGCACCAGTCCTCCGTGGGGTACCTCCTTACTCACCTTGGGTGGTTCCTTGGGGTCCCAGCCGTTCTACAACCTCTAGAGACTGTCTTGACTCAAATCGTGGTTCTTATACCACAATTTTAGTATATGGTTTGGTCTGCCCCTGGAGCCCACTGTGTATTAGTTCTACATACGATTGTTTCTGTGGTACAGTATTGTGTGCTTTGTGTTTATCTGCTTGTAGCAGATACTGTGAGGTATTTAAGGTGTGTTATAATAATAAATACATATTTTTATAACTACTGTGTGGTTCTCCTCTCATTTAACCAATACTATAAGGTTGCATTCTGGTAAAACAAGCTGCTAAACATTCCTTCAAGACTGAGCCTGAAGGCTGCTCTCCACAGCTACCACTTGGATAGCTTTCTAAGGTTATCTTTCACTTCTTAAATCACCATAAGGGTTGTTTGGACTGGTGCAAGGTGCCCGCTTTGATTAGTGGACATCATATACCTGGCCAACTTCTCACAAAAAGAACACTTTTTAAACTCAATTCCATTTTTTTAATAGTTTACAAATAATTGTTTTACATAAAACATCAATATTGCTCAAATCTAGGGTTATATTTCATCTGCGACTTCCTCATTGATATAGCTTTCTCATTTTACAATCACAGTATTCCTACTATAATCTTGACAACACTTTGAGATTTTATTAGGTTTAAGATGATCTTTTCAAAAGGAAGATGAATCAGACTTTTCTAATTTAATTGTATCAAAGGGCAACTTAATGAAAATTATTATTTACTTAAGAATGAGAAAAGCAAAGCACTGCTTATATTTGTACTCAGGGTCTCCTGTTTATTAGACAGGCTCTTTAACCAGCTAAGCCACAGAACCCTCTTGAAAATACTTTCAGGAACAGATTGACGTATGGTGTTCAAGAGAATCCTGATTTTTCATTTCATAATCATTTTTAAGTTCAAACAACTCTCTACTCAACCCTTTTAGACGAGGACACTTATCTTATTCATAAACACCTCATTATTATGTTGCTTACCCTATTCATAGAATTCTAAATTATGCATGGTTCAAAAATGCATTAATTGAATTCAACTCTAGAATGATCTTTTATCTCTATCTTGCTCTTTGTTATTCTCTTTTCCCTTTTTCATTCAAAGCATTGCTTTGAAAATCTTCACAATACCAAGTTTCTTATTTCAATTTAAGACGACCCATTCTAAAGTTTACAGAACAAGACATTTCTTTTTAAATTGTATTAAACATTTGCTTGATGAAAATTATTCTTACATGTACGGAAACAATAATAAGATGCTGCTGAGATCTGAATTCAGGGTTTTCTATTTACGAGACAGTTGGTTTAACCACTTAGCCACAGTACCTACTTTAGTGAAGAAGAAGGAATCATTAATTGATTATTGGTGATCGAATTTGGTGCCTGCAATGAAGTTTTCTTTATATGTATTCCAATGTTAAACAATAAAGGATTCCTAATCACTAAACAAGAATAACTATGTTTTAATAAAAAAATAACACTTTTTAAACTCAATTCCATTTTTTGAATAGTTTACAAAAAATTGTTTTACATAAATAAATCAATATTGCTCTACTCTAGGGTTACATTTCATCTGTGTCTTCCTCATGGATATACCTTTTTAATTTTGCAATCACAGTATTGCTACTATAATCTAGCCAACACTTTGAGTTTTTATTAGGTTTAAGATGATCTGTTCAAAATGAAGATGAATCAGACTTTTCTAATTTAATTGTATCAAAGGACAATTTAATGAAAATTATTTTTTAGTTAAAAATGAGAAAAGCAAGGCACTGCTGAAACTTGAACTCAGGATATCCAGTTTATTTGACAGGCACTTTTACCAGCAAAACCACAGCAGTCTCTTGAAAATTCTGTAAGGTACAGTTTGTCTTATGGTGCTCAAGAGAATCCTGATTTTTCACTTTCATAATCTTTTCTAAGTTCAAACAACTCTCTACTCAACCACTTTGGACGAGGACACTAATCTTATTCATAAACACCTCATTAATAAATTGCTTACCCTATTGATAGAATTCCGAATTATGCCTTGTTCCAGAATGCATTAATGGAATTCATCTCTAGAATGATCTTTTATCTCTATCTTGCTCTTTGTCATTTTCTTTTCCCTTTTTCATTCACGGCATTGCTTTGAGAATCTTCACAATACCAAGTTTTTTTTTTAAATTTAAGGTGACACATTCTAAAGTTCACAGAACAAAACTTTTCTTTTAAAGTGTATTCAACATTTGCTTGTAGAAAATTATTCTTACATGTATGGAGCCTATAATAAGGTACTGCTGAGATTTGTACTCAGGATTTCCTGTTTAAGAGACAGGCACTTTAAAAACTTAGCCACAGCACCTACATTAGCGATGAAGAAGGAATCATTAATTTAGTATTGGTGATCAAATGCCTGCAATAATGTTTCTTTATACGTATTCCAATGGTAAGCAAGAAAGGATTCCTAATCACTAAACAAGAATAACTATGTATTAATAAAATAGAACACTTTTTAAACTCAAATCCTTTTTGAATAGTTTACAAATAATTGTTTTACATAAATACATCAATATTGCTCAAATCTAGGGTTATATTTCATCTGGGTCTTCCTCATTTATATACCTTTTTCATTTTACAATTACAGTATTGCTACTATAATCTTCACAACACTTCACAGTTTTTATTAGGTTTAGATGGTCTGTTCAACAGGAAGATGAATCAGACTTTTCTAATTTAATTGTATCAAAGGACAACTTAATGAAAATAGTTTTTTATTTAAGAATGAGAAAAGCAAGGAGCTCCTGAGATTTGAACTCAAGAGTTCCCATTTATTAGACAGGCGCTTTAAACAGCTAAGCCACAGCACCCTCTTGCAAATGTTATGAGGAACAGTTTTCCTTATGGTGTTCAAGAGAATCCTGATTTTTCAGTTTCATAATCTTTTCTAAGTTGAAAAAACTCTCTACTCATCCACTTTAGAGGAGGACACTAATCTTATTCACAAAAACATCATTAATATATTCATTACCCTGTTCATAGAATTCTGAATTATGCCTTGTTCAAGAATGCATTATTTGAATTCAACTCTAGAATGATCTTTTATCTCTATCTTGCTCTTGTTCATTCTCTTTGCATTTTTTCATTCAAGACATTACTTAGAAAATCTTCACAATACCAAGTTTTTTATTTCAATTTAAGATGACCCAGGATAAAGTTCACAGAACAAGACTTTTCTTTTCAAATTGTATTAAACATTTGCTTGATGAAAATTATTATTCAATGTATGGAACCAATAACAAGGCGCTGCTGAGATTTGAACTCCTGTTTTCTAGACAGGGTCTTTGACCAGCTAAGCCACAGAACCCTCTTGAAAACAATTTAAGTAACAGTTTACCTTATGGTGTTCAAGAGCAACCAGATTTTTCAGTTTCATTATCTTTTCTAAGTTCAAACAACTCTCTACTCAACCACTTTAGACGAGGACACTAATCTTATTAATAAACACCTCATTAATATTTAGGTTACACTATTCATAGAATTTTAAATTATGCCTTGTTCAAGAATGCATTAATTGAATTGAACTCTAGAATGATCTTTGATCTCTATCTTTGTCATTTTCTTTTCCCTTTTTCATTCAAGGCATTGCTTTGAAAATCTTCACAATACCAATTTTTTCATTTCAATTTAAGATGACCCATTCTAAAGTTCACAGAACAAAACTTTTCTTTTTACATTGTATTAAACATTTGCTTGATGAAAATTATTCTTATATGTATGGAGCCAATAATGAGGTGCTGCTGAGAGTAGAACTCAATATTTCCTGTTTACGAGACAGGCGCTTTAACAACTTAGCTACAGCACCTACGTTAATAACAAAGAAGGAATCATTAATTTAGTATTGGTGATCGAATTCGGTGCCTGCAATAAAGTTACTTTATATGTATTCCAATGGTAAACGAGAAAGGATTCCTAATCACTAAACAAGAATAACTGTTTTAACAAAAAAGAACACTTTTCGAACTCAATTAAATTTTTTGAATAGTTTACAAATAATTGTTTTACATAAATACATCAATATTGGTCAAATCTAGCGTTATATTTCTTCTGCGTCTTCCTCATTTCAATACCTTTTTTATTTTACAATCACAGTATTGCTACTATAATCTTGACAACACTTTGAGTTTTCATTAGGTTTAGATGGTCTGTTCAACAGAAAGATGAATCTTCATTTCTAATCTAATTGTATTAAAGGACGACTTATTGAAAATAATTTTTTATTTAGAATGAGTAAAGCAAGGCGCAGTTAAGATTTAAACTCAGGATCTCCTGTTTACTAAACAGGCTTTTTAACCAGCTAAGCCATAGCACCAATGCTTTAAGTAACACTTTACCTTATGGTGTTCAAGAGACTCCTGATTTTTCAGTTTCATTATCTTTTCTAAGTTCAAACAAATCTCTAGTCAACCACTTTAGACGAGGACACTAATCTTATTCATAAACGCCTCATTAATCCTACTCATAGAATATTGAATTATGCCTTGCTCAAGAATGCATTAATTGAATTCAACTCTAGAATGATCTTTTATCTCTATCTTGCTCTTTGTCACTCTCTTTTCCCATTTGCTTCAAGGCAGTACCTTGAAAATCTCCACAATACCAAGTTTTTTATTTCAATTTAAGATTACCCTTTCTAAACAAGATGGCTGCTGCTTGACCGCTGCGAGAGTTGCTCCCCTGCCATGCAGCAACCCGGTTACAGAAGAACCCCATGAAACTACGCATCAGAACCTGAAGTGTACCAGGGCACACTACAAGCACTCGGGCGAGATATTTAATGCCTCCGGATGAGTACAGTTCAAAGGAGTGGTGACCTGTTAATACGGACAGCGAAAGTGTTCCGTATTGGCGTACAGCGAATCAAGCGTCGCACATACCTCTAGCGTGAAAGGGCTCTGCTGATCCTCGTCGCTGTGCGAAGGAACCCGGGTGGATCAGGCGAGCTCGAGATGCCCCCGAAGACAAAACCGTCCGTAAAGGACAGCACCATGGCAAGAACGAAGGTGATCCCGGCAGCTAGGAAGACGGCTGATCTGAGAGGCGGAGACGCTGCTCCCACGCTCTCCCAGGAGGGGGTGGAGATTGACGGCAGGACGCCCAGCGGTGATCAGCGTCCCGGCAACAAGGCCCAAACAACAGATGGTGCCTGGGATGTTCTCCGGACGGGGGAATAGCAGCATGCAGGCAAAACCCTCAAGGAGAGGCAAGATGTCCAACAAGGTCTTGGCAGGCGGTTTAGGTATAGAGATACCAACTGGAGGCTCCTCAGACAAGGTAAAAACAGCCCTTAAAATATCACGGGAGAAAGGTTTGTCAGATTCTTCCGTCTCAGATGTTATCAACAAAAACATTACTGGCACTACTAACACAGAGCCGAATAGAATGCTGGGAAATGATGACTCGATGATTATTAATAACCCGCAAGACAGTATGTTTGTTGTACATGAAGGGCGGGACTGTAATGATGGTATTGGTATCGCGTCTACAAATCCCAATAGCCATAATGTAGGAACTCCAGATGGAGATAGGTTTTTTCCCTGACGGATGAGTCTGAGCATACTAATGTGAGTGAACTTGAGGACACTGAGCCCGAAGCTACGGGGGAGGATAGTAGTAGTTCCCCTTCTAAAGTAGATACTCAGAGGAGGGTGCCAATCAGATCCAAGAGAAGGAGCACAAAGGGAATAATCAAAGGCAGTGGATCAAATACGGATAACAGCCAAGCATGCCAATTACAATGGGATTATTCCGCTATCCAGCTTGGGATAGAATCTGATGAAGAAAATACATCTAAACTCTTCTCCAGAGATTCTAATGCTAGCGCTGGCAAGATAGAAACTCCTCCCTCTATGGAACTAATATACTCTACTCTTAAACAGATGCAGGCCGAGGCCCGTCAAGATCATAAGAGGGCACAGTTGGCAAATAAAAAACTACAGGGGTCAATCCGTAAAGTGACTAAAGTCTGTTCAGAAATCTCAGATCGGACCACTGCACTAGAGGAGCGTGTGGCGGGATTAGAGACTGGGGTAGAGGGCGGTGAGCGAAAAATTGAAGCAAATGAAGCCAGAATGGGCGACATACTCTGGAAGTTAGAGGATTTTGAAAATAGGCAGCGGAGGAACAACCTAAGGCTGCTTGGTATAGAGGAAATCGCTGAAGGCAATGACATACGTGGTTTTGTGTTAAAACTTCTCAAAGGTGCCTTTCCTGAGTTGGTGCAGTGGGTTTGGGAAACCGAGGTGCAGAGGGTACACAGGTTCCCATTGATGTTGAAAAAGAATAGAACAGGTTCAAGTGAAAAACCTAGAGCTATCCTCATCTTTTTTGGAAACTTCCTCTTACGGCAGGCAATATTTGAGAAAGGGCGACCGGAAGCCAAGAGATCAGCTGAGGGACATTCTTTTTTGTACGACCAGATTTTTGTCATACAACGGTGGAAAGAAGATGGAGGCTTCGTCAGCTGATCAATCTGTTTCAGAAACTTGGCTGTGAAGTGTTTTTAATTAACCCGGCTCGACTTAAGGTTATTCACAAAGGGAATACCAGAGTATTCACCTCAGAGATTCAGGCCAAGGAACACTTACAGGAACTTACAAGGGGATAAGAGAGCAATATATGGGTTAATAATGCTTTTTCTATTGGTGTTTTAGGTATCTAATATTTCAGGTTTAAGTCCGCTAGAAGCTTTCTCTTTTCTGCTCATGGGGTATGCTTTGTGTTGTTTTGTGGGGTCCTTCTGGCATCCTTTACATTTTAAGTAGGGGTGGGGGAGCAACAGGGGAGCACAGCGGAATGCAGGAGGCATCGCAAGGGTCTGTGGACCTTTTTTGCCTTATTGAGAGGGTGGGGGCAGGGTGGAGGGGGAGAGGGGAGGGATCCAAAAGAATTCAAAGGGAAGGTTGCATGTTTTTCGTCGGTTGTTCTTTAGATCTGTTATGGATTTGCCACAGGGTGTTAGGACTGCATTCAACTGTCAATGGGGAAGCTTAGAATTGCCTCAATTAACATTTGTGGGTTAAATGATCCTGTAAAAAGAAGCAGAATTAACCAGGATATTCGCTTCTTGAAGGCCGATATCATTTGCCTTCAAGAGACACATATTGAGGCTTGCAGAAGGAAGGTCATGGAATTGGATGGGTATCAACTGATCTCTTGTACTACGCAGGATGTAAGGACTAAAGGGGTGGCAATATTCGCCCGGAGGGGCCTGGCTAGTTTTTCACGGTGCACTGCGGATAAAATGGGAAGATGGGTAATTACACAATGCTGTAGGCAATAGTTTGTTTACACTCTGTTCGGTCTATGGATCAATGTTAGATGATCCAGCACTGTTCGATTGGCTGAATATCGAATTAGTTGGGTGGCCCCTTCCTATTATTGTCTGCGGGGACTTTAATATAAATATGAGCTGCTCGGTCTCCAATTATCCTGGGATAATATATCAAGGGCGGAAACCTAAAGTATATAAATCTCTGCTTTAATTAAGAGTATTGCATGGGTTGTTAGATATCTGGGGAAAACAAGATAAGAATGATCCGGGATATACGTATTTCTCCGCACCTCATAAAACTCATGTCAGATTAGATTATTTTTTTGTGTCACAGGAACTGGCACATGGTAATAAAATAACTAAGTATCCCAGAGTCATGTCAGATCACAATCCTTTGGTTCTCGAAATTAATATCCAGAAAAAACCACAAATAGCTCGCTGGACATTCAACAGGGCTTTGTTAAGTGATTGCGGCTATATACAGCATATGGAGAGGTGGATCCCCAGGTTTATTGACGAAAATCTGGGTAGTACTAATATACAAATAGTTTGGGACACGCTAAAGGCGGGCATTAGGGGAGAGACCTCTAAGTATGGATGGGAGACACAAAAGGAGGAGAGGAATACGTTAAATACACTGTATGACGTATTAGAAAAGGCCGAAGCCCACCTGATAAAGGTTCTCTCTGAGGGTGGCTACCCAGAGATTGCTCAAGCAAGGATAATAATTGCCAGGTCCGCAATCACAGAAATTTCACTTAAGAAATCAGCCGGCAGATATATGGCGTGGCGGTGCAAGGTCTATGAGAGCAGCGAAAGGGTGGGTCATATCCTCGCAGTCCGGTCCAGAGAAAAAGAGGTCCAAACCCGTATTACAGAAATTAGTGATCCTGACGCCGGCCTGGTTAATGACCCTGAAGCTATTTTATCGACATTTCAGAAATGTTATCAAAAATTATATACAGAGGATATTCAGGGGGTAGAGAACGAGATTGAGGAATACCTTAACGAAATAAAGCCGGAACAGCTCTCCCCCGGGGAGAAAGAAATGTTAGAGTCACCAATCAAAATTGAGGAACTGAGAGTGGCGATTGAGTCCCTGCCATGCGGTAAAGCTGTAGGGATGGACTTTATACCAGGGGAATTATATAAAAAATTCAGGGCTCAACTAATGGCTATGATGTTAGAGATCTTTTGCAGAGTCCAAGCTAGTGAGGTACCGCCCGAAACCTGGAATTCAGCTAATATTGTGGTATTCTCGAAAAAAGGTAAACATGTAAATGAGCCTGGGTCATACAGACCTATTACGCTGATTAATAGTGACATGAAAATGTATGCAAAAATTCTCGCAAACAGACTGGCATCGGTGATTAAGAAGTTAGTCTCACCTCATCAGCACAGATTCGTCCCTGGATGGGAGACTATAGACCATATTCGCCAAACTATTGCCCTATTTGACTATACTAAGGTAACGGGAGACACTATGGCCTTAATACTTTTAGATGCAGAAAAGGCATTCGATAGGGTCTCCTGGCCCTTTCTATGGGTGACTATGGCAAAAAGCAGCTTAGGAAAGGGGTTTATAAAGGCTATTAAAAGTATGTATCGGGAACCGACTGCCAGGATAGCCCTGATGGGTGTCTCTTCTGATGTAATTAGGATCACAAGGGGCACGAGACAAGGGTGTCCTTGCTCTCCTTTACTGTTTGCCATTTACATCGATCCCTTAATCAGGAAAATCGAGGAGAGCCAAAGGATTCAAGCTATCTGTGCCAGTGGAGGAAAAACCAAAATCTTAGCCTATGCAGACGACCTAGCAATAGTCACGCCCATCCCTCGAGATGCCCTCTTGGAGATAAATAATCTGACTAGTCAATTCGGCAAGCTCTCAGGTTATCATCTTAATGAAAGTAAAACTCAAATTGTTATGAATGATAAAACTAACCTAGATGATTCCCGAATAGTTCGGAGTGCTAGATATTTAGAGGTAGAGATTAGTGCAAATGTGGAAGAAATTGTTGATATCAATCTGGAGCCACTGATGCAGAAATTGAAGATGGATTCTAATAGGATGAATAATCTACATCTTACACTGTTCGGTAGAAGTAATGTAATTAAAATGTTATTTCTCCCAAAAATCCTATACTTTTTAAGAGCTATCCCACTGGAAATAAGTAAATCTTGGTTTTTAAAGTTGAATCAACTGACCTCGTGGTTTCTGTGGGCTGGACAGCGTCCTCGTAGAGCTTTAAAATATATGACTTTACCCAGAGACCGGGGGGGTGGTCAGTCCCTGATTTTCAAGTTTATTATTGGGCAGCAGCTCTGAAACAGATGGCCGACCTGTTGAAAAGTGACTGCAGGGATTTAAGAGAAGTATCTATTTATGAGTTAATTTATGGGGCAGAAGCCAAGGGATGTCTCATGCGTTATATTGACTTTGCTTATTTCAAGAGGGTCAAATTTAAGGTTTTGTTGGGTGCGTTTAAGGTATGGACGGCAGTTTGGAAAAAATTGAAGATTGGCAGAATTCACAGATATTCTCCTCTAGCTAACAATAGGTTACTCCCAAACATATTCCAGGATGGTTATTCGAAAATTTGGATTGAGAAAGGGGCATCGCACTTGGGGTATTTAATGGTAGACAAGGAAATTCTTTCATTTGATATAATTAAGGAAAAATACGGGATAGGAAATAACCACTATTTCAAATATCTTCAGCTAAGGGACTTTTTGTCCAAAAAGATAACTTGCTGCAGTAAAATCCCTTTACTAGATTTGGTATGGGGGGCACGTCCATCAATGTCCACACTATATAAAATAATCAATAAGGAAATGGGGGATGACTTTGCCAAACACATAAACAGGTGGCAAGAGATGGTACAAGCTGGGCCAGGAGAATGTGAAGATTCCCTTCAGCTGAGCCAGACAGCATTTATCTCGGCTAGCCTTCAAGTGCAATGTTTCAAGACCTGGTGTAATCTATATATCACCCCGGCACGGATTTACAGATGGGGTGGGACTTCAGGGATACACTGCTCTCGGTGTGGAATGTTAGCCGCTGATAGCGTTCATATGTTTGCCACTTGCTCAACTGATAACTGAAATTGGGCAACGTCTCAGCATTATGCTGGGACACTCGGTCGAGCTTACCCCCCAGGTTATACTATTGGGGATTAGTAACCAGGGAATGGATGAACTAAATCGGAGTTTGGTATTTATAGCGATGGCGGTGTTAAGGCTTTGCCTGACTAGTGCCTGGCTTGATCATGATCCTCCCTCAATACATGGTTGGTTAGGGAAACTATTATCAATATATAGGTGGGAGACTGCGGTATACAAAAGAAGAGGAAACAGAGTAAGGATAAGAGGTCTTGGAATTTGGGAGCCTATAACTAGATGGATTAATGCCAATGTGGATTTAATGAATTCCGGCCAGATAAACTAGGTACTTAGCCCCGTGGCAATGCAAATTTAAATGTAAAGGTTAAGCAAAAGTATATGCAGTTAAATATATTTAATTTAGTGTCTTTTGGATTAAGAGGGGGGGGCTGAGGATGGGTCAGGGTGTAAATGTAAATATGGACATCGATTATATTTGGTCTCAGTATGATTTGTTATCTCTTTTCTGTATGATGTCTAAATAAAAAAATAAAAAATAAAAAAAAGGCAGTACTTTGAAAATCTTCACAATACCAAGTTTTTTTATTTCAATTTAAGATAACCCATTCTAAACTTCCCAGAACAAGACTTTTCTTTTTAAATTGTATTAAACATTTGCTTGATGAAAAGTATTCTTACATGTATGGAGCCAAAAATAAGGAGCTGCTGAGACTTGAACTCAGGATTTCCTCTTTACAAAACAGGGACTTTAACCACTTAGCCACAGCACCTACCCTACTGACGAAGAAAGGATCATTAATTTAGTATTGGTGATCGAATTCGGTGCCTGTAATAAAGTTTCTTTATATGTATTCCAATTTTAAACAATAAAGGATTCCTAATCTCTAAACAAGAATAACTATGTTTTAATAAAAAGAACACTTTTTAAACTCAATTCCATTTTTTGAATAGTTTACAAATAATTGTTTTACATAAATACATCAATATTGCTCAAATCTAGCATTATGATTCATCTGTGTCTTCCACATTTATTTACCTTTTTCTATTTTACAATCACAGTATTGCTACTATAATCTTGACAACACTTTGAGTTTTTATTAGGTTTAAGATGATCTGTTTAACAGGAAGATGAATCATCTTTTCTAACTTAATTGTATCAAAGGGCGACTTAATGAAAATTATTTTTTATTTAGTATGAGTAAAGCAAGGCGCTACTGATATTTGAACTCAGGATCTACCTGCTTGTTAGTGAGGCACTCTAACCAGCTAAGCAACAGTAACCTCTTAAAAGCATTTTAAAAGTAACAATTTGCCTTATGGTGTTTAAGAGAATCCTGATGTTGCAATTTCATAATCTTTTCTAAGTTCAAACCACTCTCTACTCAAACACTTTAGACAAAGAGACTAATTATTCACAAACACCTCATTAATATATTGCTTACCGTATTCATAGAATTTTCAATCATGTCTTGTTCAAGAATGCATTAATTAAAGTCAACTCTTGAATGATCTTTTATCTCTATCTTGCTCCTTGTCATTTTCTTTTCCCTTTTTCATTCAAGGCATTACCAGTTTTGTATTTCAATTTAAGATGGCCCATTCTAAAGTTCACAGAACAAGACATTTTGCTTTTTAAATTGTATTAAACATTTACTTGATGAAAATTATTCTTACATGTATGTAGCCAATAATAAGGTGCAGCTGACAATAGAACTCAAGACTTCCTGTTTACAAGACAAGCGCTTTCACCATTTAGCCACAGCACCTACGTTAGTGATGAAGAAGGAATCATTAATTTAGTATTGGTGATCGAATTCTGTGCCTGCAATTAACTTTTCTTTATATGTATTCCAATGCTAAACAAGAAAGGATTCCTAATCACTAAACAAGAATCACTATGTTTTAATAAAAAAGAACAGTTTTTAAACTCAACTCCATTTTTTGAATAGTTTACAAATAATTGTTTCACATAAATACATCAATATTGCTCAAATCTAGGGTTATATTTCATCTGCGTCTTCCTCATTGATATACCTTTTCCATTTTACAATCACAGTATTGCTTCTTTAATCTAGACAACACTTTGAGTTTTTATTAGGTTTAAGATGATCTGTTCAACAGGAAGATTAATCATCTTTTATAATTTAATTGTATCAAAGGACGACTTAATGAAAATTATTTCTTATTTAGAATGAGAAAAGAAAGGTGCTGCTGAGATTTGAACTCAGGATCTCCTGTTCACTAGACAGGAACTTTAGCCAGCTAAGCCACAGAACTCTCTTGAAAACTTTTTAAGGAACAGTTTGCCTTATAGTGTTCAAGAGAATCCTGATTATTCACTCTCATAATCTCTTCTAAGTTCAAACAACTCTCTTCTCAACCACTTTAGACAAGGACACTAATCTTATTCATAAACACCTCATTAATATATTGCTTACCCTATTCATAGAATTTTGAATTATGCCTTGTTCAAGAGTGCATTAATTGAATTCAACTCTAGAATGACCTTGTATCGCTATCTTGCTCTTTGTCAATCTCTTTTCCCTTTTTCATTCAAGGCATTACTTTAAAATTATTCACAATACCAAGTTTTGTATTTCAATTTAAGATGACCCATTCTAAAGTACACATAACAAGCGGCCGGTAAATCCAGTCAATTCAAACGCCCTAGACCAGCCGGTCCCCCGCTGGGCAGTGCGTCCGAGGTCGGTGCCGGCGCCCATCGCCGCACTCAGCAAGACTGCTATGCCGGATTGCGCGCCCTCATCAGCCGTGTTGGCCGGGTTGCACGGTGGAGAGGGCCGCAGTATTGATCGAGGCCTGAGAGCGCCCGATGGGGGAAAAAATACATATTGGGCCTAGTCAAACCATGCGCAGGCCGCACTTGAAACTGCTGGCTGCAGACAACTGGTGGCCCGCCGGGGAGCATTGGGTGGCATAGGCCCGGTGACCGCACTCACCTGGTGCCGAGGACTCCGGAGGCCACGACGCACCATGAGCACTGTGCACCCTAGGCACCTGCAGACACGCTCGAAGGTTGTGGAAGAGGTGGGGCTGGCAGTGACTCCCATTAAAAGCCTTCAACGTGTTGCCAAGACTGAGACTCAGGGGCCCCCATCCCCACAGAGACTGCTGGCGCCTACGGGAACGTGGTCGCTGGACCCCATTTCAGGAGCAGAATCGGCGCTCACCGCAGAACAGAACCCGGAGTGCTTCCCCGTGCAGAGATCAACGGCTGTGACTCCTCGAAACAAGCAGGAGAATTCCAAAAGGTCCCAACAGCCAGCACAGAAGAGAGCGGCAGTGGCGATGAGTCTGTCCATCGCAGTGAGTACCTGTTTGTGTCTGTGGGTTCCTGTGGCCTAGTACCGGTGCGCACGTGCTCGCTGGTTCCCCGTCGGGTACGATACTGAGCCCGGTGTGAGGGGTGGGGGAGGCGTGCGGGGCGCTGGGTGGCGGGGCCCATGCACTGGAGGTGGCTCAGCGGTCTGGACGGGAGGGGCGATAGGTGCGGGCTTGGGGTGCGGAGTGCGTGACACAGCACGGCTCACGATCCCACGTCCTCGTTCTTCTCCGGGCCTGTGCTGGGTTGCGTATCACGCTACCTCTGGGCCGGTGCTGACGCCCACCCTACCTGGAGACCCACCGGGCAGACCAGCACATCATTCTACGGGGTCCTGGACGTGCTCAGCGACCATAAGCCACATCAGACTGCATAGGGCGCACTGCCATTTATCAGTATGAGGAAAAACTACCCAAAACAGCCTAAAATCACCTTTGAAAACAAGCGGCACACCCGTAACATGGACTCCACCTCTGAGCCCGACTCAGACTCCCAAACGCTTGGCGATCCGCAAGAAGAAGATCTGCGCTCCATCATGCTAGATGTACGATCTAACCTCAAATCCATAGACACTAAATTAGACGCTCTCACGACCAGATTAGACTCCGTGAAGCGTCAGGTAGACACACATGAAACCAGACACACATGAAACCAGAGCAACGGAAGCTAACGAATTTCAAGTCGAAGCCAAACAACATCTCCTTAGTATGGAGAAAGTCCTATCTGTTATACAGGCCAAGAATGACGATTTGGAGGTGCACTCCCGGCGCAATAACCTCCGCATAGCTGGAATACCAGAAACCACTGCCATTTCCAAGTTGGAGCCTTATGTTGAGTCACTGCTGCGCGACTTGTTCCCCCAGGCCCCGTCCACTGTATTTGTGGTAGAGAGAGCACACCGATCACTCGGTCCCAAGCCCCCTGTGGGTGGGACGCCAAGACCTATCATCGTTCTTATTTTGAACTATCAAGATAGAGACTCTATCCTCAAGGCTGCCAGGGAACATGGCCACATAAATCATTAGGGAAACAACATCTCTATATTCCCTGACTTTACTCCACTGGTACAGGCCGCACGCAAGGATTTCCTTCCTACCAAAAGGCTACTATAGAAGGCTGAGATTCCCTATGCAATGCTATATCCGGCCAAACGCAAGATTTCGTACGACGGACAAGCGCATGTTTTTACGGACGCCAAGTCTGCTCACAAATATGCTAAACATATCTGCGCCGGGCAGAGGTCACCCCACGCCTCACAGCCCATGGAGAAAGATGCCAATATCAGCGACAATGACTGAGGGACAAGTGTAACCGCAGGGCGGCATGTTCAACTTTATATATACACTTTTTACCGGCCGCTCTACTTGCAGTATTGGTGCTTAAGACTCTGATGGTTTATCCTTGGTGCAGTCTTACAAATACCATACATAAGCTGATGTTATATTCTGTAGCCCAGCCACCTGTGGCAGGGGTGTAAGCCAGTAACCCATGCCCCCACTGGGAGAGCTCCCATGGTTCACTCTGTTTATTCTGTTTGTGGGGCTATTAGGGTGGAGGGTGGGGGGGTTTTCACAACCTGATTGGGGGGTTGGTGTGGGCGGAGGGAGGACAATGGGGTTTAGTACCTGTTTAGTTTTTACAGAGGCACACATATAGCACTATTAGAGACATTGCAGAAACCTTCGCAGCAACATCCATTTGTATCACTCATGGACATCTAAACACGGCGGTCAGGGATGGTACACTGTTTTATTTACTCTGCCCATCGCGGACGACATCGGGCACGTGAAACACTTAATACATTCATGCCACTAGCCTCCCCGACTGTTTCTCACCACTTTTTACCTGGAATGTTCGTGGCTTGAATAATCACACGAAAGCAAGATTGGTGCACGCGTATTTGGCTCGCCAAAAAGTGGATGTGTGTTTTCTGCAGGAAATGCACCTACTACCGGCAGACAATGGCCGACTACAACATAAGCACTGGGGGGCGACATACTCCTCCACCTTTTCTAGTTATTCCAGAGGGGTAGCCATATTCATCCGATGTGGGGTGGACTGGAGGATGATACACTCTCACATTGTCCCTGAGGGCAGATACGTTGTACTAAAAGGCTCCCTGGGCGAGACCCAGCTGGTCCTTGCTGTCATTTATGGACCCAACACAGATAGTCCTGATTTTTCCATGAAGTGGCGGCTAAAATTATGGGCATGGGCTGTGACACCATTATTTGTGGGGGAGACTTTAAGGCCATCCTGTGCGATGACCGAGACCAGGCTGTAGCTTCCCGTACACTACATCCCAGATCTAGTCAGGCACTCAACTCGATCTTGACAGAATCTCAATTAGTGGATGTCTGGAGAATTTTCAATCTTCAGAAATGCGAGGGCACATACATTTCCACTCAACACGGCTCCTGGTCCAGACTAGATTGGTGGCTACTATCGGGAGATGTGGCGGCTTGGACTATAGATACACAGATTCTTCAGAGGACACTGTCCGATCAGTCTCCATGTACCTGCAGAGTGGTCTTCCCGACCTCGGTACGGCGGGAGTTCACATGGAGATTGCCCCCCTATGCTCTTTTAGATTCGGCTTTTCAAGCTGAAATTAAAAATGATATTACCGAATACTTTACCCTAAACACTGGTTCCGTCTCTTCCACATCGACATTGTGGGAAGCATTTAAAGTCGTCATCAGAGGGAAGTGCATCACACTTCAATCATGAATTTTGAAATCATTTAGAGGCACATTGAGCAAGTTAGAGACCGAACTTAAGACCTTAGAATCGCAATACTTCCAACATAATGATCCCTCCATACTGACCGTTATACGTGAGAAACTCTCCGAATTTAATGAAGAGGCAGCAAGGGAACTTAAATTTTTAGGGAAGTATGCTACTGACAGAAGATACGGGGAGGGAGACCGCCCTGGTAGGACACTCGCAAATCTGCTCAAACCCTCTCATTGTTCCCCATTTGTCACAGAGATATTAGACGATGAAGGCACATTAATCAGAGGCCCCACGGAAGTACATGAACACCTCACTGAATTCTACTCTTTGTTATACACCTCCTCCAAACCACAAGCGGATTCCGACCTCATTCCTTACCTAGACTCGATAGAACTTTTATGGCTCGGAAATGCCCACAGGGAATACCTGGACGAACCCTTCTCTGAAGAGGACATAATACGGGTTATCAGGAGTCTCCCACTAGACAAAGCTCCAGGTCTCGATGGCCTCACCACCGCGTTCTACAAAGCCTACGCCACTACACTAGTGCCGCACCTTGCGGAGATGTATTTGGACTCTCTAGAGAAGGGTTCGCTTCCCCCAACGACGAGAGAGGCTGTTATCTCTACATTGCTCAAACCGGGCAAACCTCCCAATAAATGTGATTCTTACCGGCCCCTTTCCCTTCTTAATATAGATAACAAAATATATGCAAAACTCCTCGCGAATCGGCTTCAGCCCTTGCTTCCTCTAATTGCTCGGCTTTATCCCAGGCCGCTTCACCTCCCACAATTTGCGAACATTTTTCTCCCTCTTACATCAATTGGACCCACACACTTCAGTGTTGGCTGCTTTTTTAGATGCCACCAAGGCATTCGATTCGCTCGTATGGCCCTACCTTTTCACTATCCTAACTCGGCTGGGGCTCAGTCCCCTTTTTATTGCGCAGGTCAAGTTATTGTACTCACAGCAAACCGCGAGACTTCGAGCTAATTGAATGTTCTCAGCTTCATTTGAAATTACGCGTGACACTAGGCAGGGATGCCCCCTTTCGCCCTTATTGTTCACCATTGCCATGGAACCCCTGGCGGCCAGAATCAGACAACACCATAAAACGAGAGGTATTGACATCCAGATGAGAGACATTATTATATCACACTATGCCGATGACATCACCCTTTACATTCGAGACCCACAGGATAATCTCAACCCAGTTCTTCGTGAGCTCACAAGGTTCGGAGGGCTCTCAGGGGTACACATTAACTGGTCCAAGTCTAGCTTACTCCCTCTCACTCCTAATTTTCCCGTGTTTGAACCAGACTACCCTATTCAGTGGGCAGATGGCCCCGTAAGATATTTGGGGATCTGGCTCAGCACCGACACTCAAGAGCTCTGGAACGCTAACTTCTGCCGCACTGTGACCTGGATGGAGGGGAAAATAGCAGTCTGGTCTAAGCTTCCCATATCCCTGGCAGGCCGCATCGCTATAGCTAAGATGATTGTGCTCCCTAAATTCTTATACCTTTTCATCAACATTCCTCTACAGCTCACACATTCATTTTTGAAAACATTACGTTCCTTGATGATCTCTCTGGTCTGGGCCAGGAAGCAGCCTCGCATAGCGTGGGAAATACTCACATTGCCATTAGCACAGGGCAGGCTCAGAGCCCCAGATCTCGCACTTTACGCCTATTGCCCACAAGCGCAATTCCTGCACTACTGGATGTTTCCCACCCCATTCCAACCACACGTAGCTGTAGAAACCGATATAGTTGCCCCATTACTGCTGACAGTTGCCCTGTATCAACCTTACAAACGACGCCATACCATTATCCACACTCCGGACACGCTCCGATTGGCCTGGGATCAACTCCGAACCCGAGCGCATCAGTCAGTTCTATATGCCCCATCAATCATACTGGCACAAAATTCTCAGATCCCCGTAATGGAGGATAGGGTTAGTTCTACACGTGCACGGGCTCTAGGATGGGAAACATTTGGTAACCTGTATCCAGGAGACTCTTTCTTGACTCCTCCTACATCTTCGCCAGGTGGCACCACTAGCTTCTCCAATATGCTACTATATTACTCGATTAGGGGCACATGCCGTACATTACACGACACATTCCCAACCCCACCCCCCTCGCTTCCAGCCCTGGAACTGATATTGAGGAACACGTCCCCAGACAAACTGATAACCAAACTTTACAGTAGTATGCAGCGTTCCTCACCGATCGTACACCCGCAGGCCTTGGCATGGTGGAACGACGATCTAGTTGACCCATTAACAGAGGCTCAGTGGAAATTTTGCTGTGGACAGTTGGAGATGCTGTCTCCCAATTATAAGTTCCGCTTTATACATTTTAAATGCTTGCATCGTATATATAGAACACCCGTGCAGCTTAAGCGGATGGGTCTCCGTTCCGAGGCAAATTTCTGGAGATGTGCAGCGCCGGATGCCTCCTTCTTACACATGGCCTGGAGCTGTCCCGGGGTTGAACCTTACTGGACCAAGATTCTCAAGTTTATCAACGAGATTCTTGATACACAGTTGTCCCCGTTCCCTAAATTATGCCTTTTGGGCCACGTACAGGACGTTGTACCGGGGCGTCGTAGGCTTCTAGCCATGTTACTCCTACTGGCCAAACGCCGGATTGCCATGCACTGGGGTAAACGGGGCCCACCTACTACCAAACTCTGGGTTCTGGATGTCACCTTCTGCCAAGAACAGCTTAATACATATTGGGAGCTCCTGCCTCAGGCATCTCGACCTAAAGATATTTGGAGTCCCTTCCTTGCTTGGCTTTCCACTCGCAACACAGACACTACGCAAACCCCGGAGGCTTCCGGCGCGTCCCACTGACAGCCTCCCAATACATATCTTCCTGCTGGCCACACACCACCAACTGTCTATATGACAAGCTATTGCACCACTGGTTGATTTCCCGATTTCAGTCCTCAGTCATGTACACAACCATCCAAAGTATTGCCTCTTTCTGCGATTTCGATTCTAGCATTTTTCGCAATTGATTAGATGCCTCTGTTTTGTATTGTTGTGTTATTTCAATGCAGTTGTTTATGCTATATATCTGAGCAATCCTGATTTATACTATGTATTGCCTATTTCAAAATGCCAATAAACAAATTAAAAAAATATATATATTGCTCAAATCTAGGGTTATATTTCATCTGCGTCTTCCTCATTGATATACCAATGTTCAACATGAAAGGATTTCTGGTGTTCAAGAGAATCCTGATTTTTTACTTTCATAACCTTTTCTAAGTTCAAACAACTCTCTACTCAACCACTTTAGACGAGGACACTAATCTTATTCATAAACACATCATTAATAATTTGCTCACCCTATTGATAGAATTCTGAATTATGCCTTGTTCAAGAACGCATTAATTGTTTTCAACTCGAGAATGATCTTTTAGCTCTATCTTGTTCTTTGTCATTTTCTTTTCCCTTTTTCATTCAAGGCATCCTCTCAACTCAAAGCAGAACCAGAGATGTCACAAGCATTCTGCGATCAACTGGCCATTTTCTTTCAATCTAAAATCATGGATATTTATACAGGTTTTGATCCATACCCTGGATCATCCACTAAAACATCAGTATCCAGCAGGCTCACCGATGGGGCGCCTTTGGAGCCATGTAGAGAGAATAGACTCCAAAGGCTCCAGCAACACAGGAGTTGGGTTCCGAAGTTCTTTGAGGTCCATCTGCCCTCTCACCAAGTTTGAGGCCAGTATTCCTTGTGGGGACCGCATAGCCCGAGCCCCTGTGCACTGTGTACTTTTGCAGGTGCATATGCTTGTTGGCGATTCCTGAGCTTGTGCATTGGACTCCGTGTAGTCCTGACCCCGAGCAGAATTCCACCAAAGAACTCGGGGCTCCTCACACCGAGTGTTCCGTGGGCTGGTACTTTGTGATCTTGCTCGAGGTCCCCTCGCAACTCCTGGTCGTTCAGCCTGAGGGTCCTCTTGATGGTCATCTTGATTTCTATTGGGCTTTCCTGGTTGCTCCAGATGTGCCCTGATTCCCCATTGCTTGGTGAATCCCCTGGGCCTTGCTGGTTCACACATTAACTTACTTGAACTTCCTGTTTGGGTTACCGTTGGCAAGGCTTGTTGGCCCTCCAGCCGGACACTGACCCCTCAGCACTCGACCTCCTTTGTGGGACAGCTCGCATCTGGCTCCTGGTAATCCTCGACATTTCCTGGACCTCGTGGCTGCAGAGTCAAGCATCCTTTATTCGCACCTGAAGCACCCGACATCGGTGGGCATTCGTCTACCGAGCCCCTGGTCACCCTGAAGTGACCCAGACTCTGTCCCCTCTGTTTTCAGGTTCCTTCCAGCATGAATCCACCCTTGTATTCCTAGGGACACTTTCTTCCTTCCCGGCAGCAGCTCTTCTTCGCAGCACTCCATTGAGAACGACTGCGGTTTCCGACACCACTCCAGGCTTATGCACCCGGCTTCTCTGGGATAGGTAACTCGGGTACTATGGTATCCGTGGGTGGGGTGGCTCTCCAACCTCCTAAGTTCCAAAGGGTTTCCTCAAAGTCCACTGAGAAGGGTCCTTAAAATTTAAAATTGTAACAGCTACTTCCCCATAGAATTATATGGAGCCCGCGGTCTTGTTAGGACACTGCACCCGTCCTCCGTGAGGTACCTTTCTACTCACCTTGGGTGGTTCCTTGGGGTCCCAGCGATTCCACGTGTTCTAGACACTGTCCAGACTCCAGTCGTGGTTCTTATACCACTATTTAGTATATGGTTTTATCTCCCCCTGGAGCCCACTGTGTATTGTGCTACTTACAACTGTTTATATTCTAAAGTATTGTGTGCTTTGTGTTGTATCCCCGTGTAGAGGATACTAGAGAGTGTTATATAAATAAATGCATATTTTTATAACTACTGTGTGGTTCTCCTTTCATTTAGTTAATACTAAAGGTGATATTTTGGTAAAACAATCTGCTTTACATTCCTTTAAGATTAAGCCTGAAGGTTGCTCTCCACAGCTACCACTAGGATAGCTTTCTAAAGGCTATCTTTGACCTCATACATCATAAGGGTCTTTTGGACTGGTGCAAGGTGCCCTCTTTAATTAGTGGACAGCAGATACCAGGCCAACTTCTCACACACTAATCTTATTCATAAACACCTCATTAATAAATTGTTTACCCTATTGATAGAATTCTGAATTATGCCATGTTCAAGAATGCATTAATTGAATTCAACTCTAGAATGATCTTTTATCTCTATCTTGCCCTCTGTCATTTTCTTATCCCTTTTTCATTCAAGGCATTGCTTTGAAAATCTTCACAATACCAAGTTTTTTATTTCAATTTAAGATGACCCATTCTAAAGTTCACAGAACAAGACTTTTCTTTTTAAATTGTATTAAACATTTGCTTGATGAAAATTATTCTTACATGTATGGAGCCAATAACAAGGTGCTGCAGAGATTTGAACACAGGATTTCCTTTTTACGAAACAAGAGCTTTAACCACTTAGCCACAGCACCTACTTTAAAGATGAAGAAGGAATCATTAATTTAGTATTGGTGATCAAATGCAGTGCCTGCAATGAAGTTTTCTTTATATGTATTCCAATGTTAAACAAAAAGGATTCCTAATCACTAAACAAGAATAACTATGTTTTAATAAAAAAGAACACTTTTAAACTCAATTCCATTTTTTGAATAGTTTATAAATAATTGTTTCACATAAATACATCAATATTGCTCAAATCTAGGGTTTTATTTCATCTGCGTCTTCCTCATTGATATACATTTTCATTTTGAAATCACAGTATTGCTACTATAATCTTGACAACACTTTGAGTTTTTATTAGGTTTAGGATGATCTGTTCAACAGGAAGATGAATCAGACTTTTCTAATTTAATTGTATCAAAGGATGCCTTAATGAAAATTATTTTTTATATAAGAATGAGAAAACAAAGGCGCTGTTGAGATTTGAACACAGGATCTCCTGTTTACTAGACTGGCGCTTTAACCAGTTAAGCTACAGCAACCTCTTGCAAATCCTTAACGGAACAGTTTGCCTTATGGTGTTCAAGAGAATCCGGATTTTTCACTTTCATAATCTTTTCTAAGTTCAAACAACTCTCAACTCAACCACTTTAGACAAGGCCACTAATCTTATTCATATACACCTCATTAATATATTGTTTACACTATTGATAGAATTCAGAATTATGCCTTGTTCAATAATGCATTAATTGAATTCCACTCTAGAATGATCTTTTATCTCTATCTTGCTCTTTGTCATTTTCTTTTCCTTTTTTTCATTCAAGGCATTACTTTGAGAATCTTCACAATACCAAGTTTTTTATTTCAATTTAAGATGACCCAGTCCAAAGTACACAGAACAAGACTTTTCTTTTTAAATTGTATTAAACATTTGCTTGATGAAAATTATTCTTACATGAATGGAGCCAAAAATAAGATGCTGCTAAGATTTTAACACTGGATTTCCTGTTTACGAAAAAGGAGCTTTAACCACAGAACCTACTTTAATGATGAAGAAGGAGTCATTAATTTAGTATTTGGTGATCAAATTCGGTGCCTGCAATGAAGTTTTCTTTATATGTATTACAATTAACCCTGGGCGAAGTTCGCGATGCGTTTTTCCTGTTCGGGAACTCGTATTGCGTGTTCAGGGACGCTTTTTGCGTGCTCGCGGGGAAATATCGCGCAAACTTCACCACGCGGTTGCCAAAGGGCGCGGCCATCTTGTTTTTCGCTTTTTGCTATGGTTCTGGGCCTGTTTTTCTATCCTCCCTATATCTTTACAATCCTTTGTTTCTAGAAACTTGTTTTTGAGTTTTTTATTTATCTATCCCTCTCTATACCTGATTGTATATTATGCGTATTTTCCTACTTTTGTGTGTTTTTTACTGCGTTTTTCACTCTTTTTCAATAACTTGCTTTTTCATTTCTTTTACTTACTTTCTTAGTTCCTACCTTTTCTTTTCCATCCCCGCCTACCCAGAACCATGGCAAAGGGCCAGGGGAAGAATAAGAGGAGGGCTCAGAGTGTGAGCCGTGATTGCCTTCCTTGCGGAAGGCGGCGCCCACAAGGGGTGCAGGCACGGGCCTTATTCAGTGAGGCGGAGCTGGCCGCACTGGTTTCTTTTTTTATCCTGAGCCACTCCCCTTAACCCTGGCGGCAGACCTGGGTATGACTACAGGCTATAGGAGCGTCACCGGCAGTGGGCAAGATTGCACCGGGCAGTGTTTCGCTGCTCTGGGGTCCGGCGCACCCATAACCAATTGACGCACCAGTGGTCCGATATCGTGAACCGGGAGCTTGACCTGCTGGACATGCTAGGTGTTGAGGTCCCGGGGCTTGGTGAGTAGCTATTTATATTACTATTTTGTGTTCTTCTGTTCTGTGTACTGTTATTGCGAATATTATTTTTTTTGCAAAGAGCTAACATGCTGCTGCGCACATGCAGGTAACCTATGTTTAAAAATCTTATATTATGTCATTGTTACTTCCAGATAGGTGCATGGCGCTACTAAATAATCATACTTGTTTGCAACTTTGCCCTCACTTGGGCTGGTTATGTAAGAGAGGTTAGAGAATTTAAGTTAGGTAGGTAATCCACATAGGAAAGACTCCAGTCCTTTCCTTTGTCCTGTCAGGCTGTCCTGTCTCCTGTCACTAAGATAGTGGTAGTAGTTAGTTAGTTACTATTATTTGGTCATTTAGTGGCCTGCGTCGTGACTCGTGACGCGTCCTCTCACATGACTTCAGTCCTAGTAGAACCTTTTATAGTTCTTATAGTGAGTGGACTAGCAACCAACCAATTTGGTGTATGGAATATGCATGCGTCCATCTATGCATTAAGAAGAATAAATGCAGACTTAGTAATTGGCCCATCAAAGGGGGTTGTTGGAGTTGAGACTGAGAGATGATTGGGAATGAGATCTGAACTTAGAAGCAAATATAATTTTTTTGCAATTCATTCCAAAGTCAGGAATAGGTGGGCTAGGTATGTTTAGGATTCAGGACTCGGAATTGAACTGTGGAATAATAATGATCGGATGGTACTCGACTGCGATACTTACTAGTCGACTACTACTAGTCGAATAAGTCGATCTGATTGATTTAGCATAGGTCAATGTTATTGCAATTGCCGTTTCCTGTCTAAAAATATTTTTAGAGCAATTATATTTATATATTTAACACAAATCATTTTTTGTCTCTTTAAATGATCAGCATCCAGGGGCAAGAAGAAGACTGGGGCAGCTGGCAGTGCGGCAGGTGCGGGAGCTTGAGGGGCCTCCCAGGAGCAGCAGGAAGTGGCCTCAGGTGCAGATAGCTCTGCTGCTGGCCCCATTAAGTCCTCCTGGTGTTGTAATATATTAATATTTTCCTAACTTTTACCGCTCTATTATTTCCATTTCCTAATTTTAATTTTTCCAAAGTCCTCTTCAATCAATCTATCTGTTTCTAAATTCTTGCTTTTGCTCCATTACCTACTACTAAGTACTACTACTAGCATTGTTTCTTCTAGTGTCTGTTTTTATTTTTACATCAAATTAAACTGCATCTGACTAACCTCTGCTCTGACTCTGTATTAGACTGTCTGTAGCTTGCTTTCTTCTGGGTTTCACTGAGCTTTCTCTCTCCCCTTATGTGGATTGCCTAGTAGTGGTACTGTAAGACTCAGAGAACCCATTGGTCCTAGGCTACTATTAGTACTAGTAAGGACTCCGTATTACTACTAGTAGCACTAATGTGCTATTCAGACTGCAGATTGCATGCCCATGACAAGTAAGGTATATCCGCAGGTTTGTGAATTGTGAGATGAGAAGGCTTTAGTTTCTTTTACTGTCTCATCATGCTCAATCAGTAATGGTGGTTACTCACATTGGACACGAGCAGGACCCCCCAAAGTGGTGTATTTTACTTTTTCTATCCCAGGCCTAGTACTTTTTTTAGTAGCAGCAATTGATGGTGAACACTGAACAACTGTTACCGTGCACCATGGCTGGAAGGAAGTATGAGGACTGGAGTAGGAGGACGGCACCATTTTTTCCAACTAGGAAAGACCTCATGTCCGCCCAGTTGGCCACTCTTTCTTCTTTTCAAAAAATGAGATGCACCAATAGCTCTAGTCACTGAGTCCAGTCCTATGGGTTGCCCTCTTCTTGAGAGGCTTTTCAAAAATTGCCACCAACAAAATTCCCAACCGGATATTATTTCGTTATTTTTGATAGGACATACTGTCTACTGTACTCTAGTATCCAAATTAAAGATAGTGATGTGTGTGGTGTATATGTATTATTAATTATGTATTTTCGACCTTGCTAATGAAAAAAATAAATAGGGGAGGCGTATAAGGCATCTAAAAAAATGGGAATTTTTGTTTCCAGGAGTACCGACCACCAGTGCCGGGGCCAGCAGTGAGGGCCACCATGCCACTCCGGAGGGAGTGGATGTGGCAGCCACAGGGGGTGAGCCAGCAGCAGTGGCGGGCGGTGGTAAGTCAAATTCCTTACTTATTGAGAATGTTGAATACACTTGCTGCAAGGGTGTACACTGTACTTCTGCTGAGGCTAAGTTGTTGTGAACACTGAACAGTTGAAGAAGACACCCTGGCCTTTACTTAAACATTAGCATTAGCGTCGGGGGTTGAGTAACTAATGGCATATTCTATCTTCAACTCAGCAAAGACAGTTTTATGACGATGACAAACAGTCAGACGACATGTATGACTGGCAGAGAAGGATGCGTGGGTGATGGAAGGGGCCCCGGGATGAAGATGATAGGAATAGGATACATGGGTAGTTGAAGGATGGGTGAATGGTGAAAGAGAAAGCAGAAAGGATGCCTGTCTGGATGGGTGAAACTGTATGGGTGAAAGGAATCCTCTTGGGGGGGTTTGAGGGGTCAAACTCTAAGGCAAGCAAGGACGCATGGCATGGGTGGTGTTGTTGTTGGTGAAAGCCGGTTTATGATAGCCATGTTTGGATTGATGGATGGTATCAAATAGTAGATGAAAACAGAGTCAGACTGGATGAAGAATATGTAAAAGAAAATTAAACCGTGCCAGAGTACCAAAGCCAAGGGTGAAGAAGATTAAGAATAAAATAATAATAATAATGCTAGTAGAGCAATGCACTGAATGCAAATGAAAAAACAAGCCCTAGGAAGAACAAGGACTGTTTTTTTGCAAGGTTTTTGATTCAAAGGTTTGAGGTTGTACTTGTATTTCAGAATGGAATACTCCCTTGACTGACAGTAGTTTGCAAGCATAATATATATATTGTGCATGACTATTATTATTTACCCTACCCATAATCGCCTCCCTCTGACTCCGAGGCCCACTTTCGCCCCAGTCCCCTGCCTGTGTCAGCCATGGGTGGCCTATCGGCTGCATGGTAACTAGTACTTACAAATCACTCAGTATGCCATCATCATCATCACGTGAGTGACATGATGTCGTGCCACTGTTTCTCAGCATCCATAGCATGTGATCATTAACCATCATCATGTGCCTTATTGCATTAGTGTAGTCAGGGTGAAAGTGAAATTGTCTGAGACATTTGCCATTGATTTAACAGAGTATGGCCATAATGGAAATATATAATTGTGTTGTACAGCTGCCCCACATGCAGACAGTAGTAAAGAACATGAGTCTGCGAAACAAGTATGTCTGTCTAGGCCAGGGCACAAGCTGACTGAGCTGGCATGCCTACAAGATTAATTGTGCTAAACAAGAGAGAGAAAAAGAATACTTCTACTCTACTCCATACTTAGTGCCTGAAAGTATAATCATCACATTCAAATCTTAGGGGCAGAGGAAGGGAAGTGAGGATGAGGATACGACAGCTGCTAGTGCTACTGCTACTACAAGTGTGCCACTATAATTTTTATGTGTGTAATTTAATTTTGTGTTCCTGTTTTGCTAAGAGTATTGGTTACAATTCTCTTTTTTTTTCCTTTCTTGATATGGCTACTCCTTCCCAAACCACTAGGCAGGAGTTGGCGGCCAGGGCCCACAAAGGAAGCTGGAGGCCATCCGGGATGAATATCGCTGGCTGGTTGTCCTTGCGGAAGAGGAGTAGGAGGCGGCAGCTGCAGCTTCTTCCTCCAATGCTCTGGGGTCCAGCCAGCCCCCCGTGCCTCCGGTGGTACGTCACCATGTTCTGGCAGCCACCCGCCGCCCATCACCAACATCTACTGTTGCCCACCCCTGTTGTTCCTGCAGGAACGTTTGGCGCCGCGTGCTCCTCAGGGTGGCGCACCTGGAGGCCAAGCTGGAGGAGGTCCTGAGAACTAGCCGGCACCCCCACCGCTAGACATCATCATCACCGACCTCAGTCTTTGACTCTTGCTCCTTTTTTAATCTTTTTTTTGGTGGGTGGGATGTTGGGACTAGTTGGGGAACCTTGGGGTTTACTTTTTCTTGAACTTGGACATGGACATTTATTTAATTTACTGGACATTGGTTGGGGTTAGGGAGAGGGGTGGGTCAGGTGTTGTGAGTTTTTCTTCTAGTTTATATTTGTTAGGGTAATAAATTTATAGTTTTCCAACGCATATGATGCAAATCTTTTCTGGGGGGTACTCTTTTACATCACCTTGTTTGTTTTTGTTTCCTCCTTTTGCAGCAGGGCTGTAGCCAGTTTTTGAAATCTGCCAATAGTGTAATACACCGACAGATAGATGCAGTACCCTCACTTGTCTTACTACTGTCAGTCTCTCCTCCTAGTCCATGCATTCTGCAAATAAAACCCCTTTGTACTGTAGTATGTACTCGAAAGGATGTGGGTCTGTGAATTAATTAATTTCCATAGTATATACATTATTGACTCCCCCACACTTCTACTCTTACCTGTGATTGATGTTTAGGTGAGGAAATGGCTGCATGGTGTTGGTTTGGTTTCCTAAGGTGCCATGGTGGGTGGTGGTAGCATTAGTAGACAGTTGCATTTGCAAAAAACGAAAATGAGACAAGTCAGTCACCTGAGGGAGACTAGGGAACAAGTAGTAGAAGTACAGTAAGTAGTAAGTACTCAAGAAGAAGACTGCCAAACAAGAAGAAAGTGATGATGAATGATATTGATATTAAGCAATGCTAAAGTAAAATAAAACATAATGGTGGCAAGGATAGCCTAGTACAAGTTACAACAAACTGAAGTAGTGGACTCGACCTATGAAGTGGACAAGCGTAACCTTTAGTGCTGGAAGGATGATAAATTCATGACGGCAATTAATAATTAATAATGGGTTAATATAATTATGTTCCTCTGGGAAAAAAAAGAATAGCGAATACTACTGAGCATGGATGGGCACTGGGCAATCTAATCTGTTGCCAGTGTGGCCGATAATATATATATATATATATACTTAGAGTAGAAGAAGATCCTCTCCCTGCCTTAAATTAGTGTTGCTTACTTGCTTTCACCACATCCGCCCCAGCAAGTGTGTGATCAATTATTGGTGTAAATTTAATTTAGTCACACCTCAATAAATCACACAGCCCGGGGGAAGAGGGTTAGGGTTTGATGAATGGTTGGGAAGGGGAATTTGAGGGAAAGGTTTGACAAAGACAAACACTACACATGGACAACACACAATCTTGGCAGACGACCATCATATTCATAAATCTGTTAAGGGAGAAAAAGGAAATGCATGCATGATGTGGTTAATGATAAGTAGTACTAAGTAGACTAGTAGACAGTACCGGACAGCAGTATATTATCAATTATTATTATTATGCAATTGCCTTGCCTGTCTCCCTTCAGAGAGACCCAAATTACATACATTTTATTTATGTTCTGTTGTACCGGGCTTCCTTTTGAAGCTAGCAAAGAAAACTAAAAAATAGCTGTAGGGATATAAGCAAAGACTAAGATCAAACATAATAAACAAACAACAACACACAGTCGTAATGATTGAAGAGAAAAAATTAATCAAATTAATTAAAAGATGATGAATGATACTAAGTTACTGTATGTTATTATCCTGGTCAAATTGGGAAGTTGCATCTCGGTATTCCTCTTGGTCCTCCCTTCCATGGACTCTCCGTCCGTCAATCTTGGGTGCCACTGCCTGCCTGGTGGATGCATATTGGTAAGGTAATTGTGAGTTGTTTTTCCCAGTAAAGCACAGGGTAAAGGCCGGCCTGTAAGTGTAGATGAAAAAACAAAAGGGATATTGAAAAATCAAGGAGAAAAGTAAAGTTAAAATGCATAAATTAAGGAGGAGTGCAACAAGAACACTTTCAGAGGAGGCATGGCTAAATCATGTCTACTCTGTTTCCAGCATTAACCAAGCTACAACAACAGAACAGAGCAGGCTCAAGGCACCCACCCAACCTCCACTTAGCTTAGATTTTGACTGAGCCAGACAGAGCACACATATACAGCAACATAGCATTTTCCAAATTAAGGGGCCGATTACGATGGCGGGCGGTGTCAGTACCGCGGTGCGGAAAAATGCCTTTTACCGCCCACCAGCAGCGGTCCTCACGGCCGCCATATTATGAAGGGCAAATATGCCCCATTTCCCGACCTCCGCGGTGCAACGCCGACCGCCATGAAATTGCGCCCGCCACCGCGCCGGTGGGAGCCAATGGAGACTCACCGCCGTGCGGAATGACGTCCCGTCCGCTCAACAAATTACGATGCGCCAAACAACCCGTCGAACCGCAGGGGAGAAACCGCCCTTCCAGACACGGCGGAATCTCGACAGCGGAGCGTGAAACGAGACTTCTGAGCCCTCCACCCTGAGCCGAACGCCATGGATCCAGCACTACACGTCCTCCCGGTGCTGTACGTGATACATCACCAGGCCAACATCGCCCGCCGCGGACGCCGCCGCAGGTACGTAAACAAAACACAATACAACACAAAACAGAACACAAATTCCACGGGCCGAAACAGGGCACCTGGCCACACCAGACACACTGGTGTGGACAGGAACACATCCATCAGTGTACCCACACATGTCTCAGCTGGCACCAATTCACACCCTACATCAAGCCCACCAAAAGTACCGCGAACATAATGTAATGTGTTGCTGACGACACCGCAGCGGTGAGCATGCGGGAAATCCATCGCACAAAGCAGAATGCATGTACAGCAACGGACAGGCCAGAAAGACCACAGGCCACCACCACCACCCACCACCCACAGCTCCGCCGCACACAGCAAGAAACATGCCAATCCCCCCTGTGCACCCCCATGTCCAACACCAAGCGAGCTAAATCCACACCCAGCAGCACACAACTAACACCTAGGGAGACAGACACAGCAGCATTTGGTGTA
Organism: Calotriton arnoldi; assembly: GCA_963921515.1. Lineage (NCBI taxonomy): Eukaryota > Metazoa > Chordata > Amphibia > Caudata > Salamandridae > Calotriton > Calotriton arnoldi. Next base: position 209,231 of record CAWUFW010010975.1, read on the forward strand.
GATCAACACACAGCACAGAGGCACAGGCCCAGGGCAACACACACACACACCACAACACCACATACATGGCAAGAAAGCAGAATACAAGCAGAAAATGAACATACACACAAGGAACATACAGACTACTGGACACACACCCTGCCAACTCACACAGACATACCCCACACCGACACACAGCCACATACACAGACTACATGCCACCAGCAATGGAGCACAACATAGAGGAAAGCAAAAATGATGTGCACACAAATTGGAGGGCAAGGAGACAACCAACAACCAGGTGAACAGACACATGCAGGACAAGGAACCCAGAACAACATCCACACCCCATCCAAGCACATGGCTGGCACAGTGAGTGAAGTCAAACAACAGTCACCTCAGTGCAACAACTCAGGGAGACAGCAAGGTAACCCATGTATAGGGACAGGGATGAAAGGAAGGACCTCAATCAAACAGTGAACAGCAAGTACACATGAGTATCACACAGGGCACATTGGCACACTCAATGACTGCCAAACACAAGTAGGAGTCCCCAAACATACCCCCCTCATATCTGCAGCACACAATCCCAATGCCAGACACACAGAAGGGCCTACATAATGTCCAGACAAGACACAGACAAACAATCAAACCCCCTGGGGGCATCCACAAACATCACACACACACAGGGATTTCAGTACCAACGTCTGCACCAAAACAAAAATGGCAAACACAATTCAAAACAGAAACACATACAGAACCACAAAAATAACACACAGCACCTGTGCAGCCAAACTAGGGGAAGGCAATGGGAGCACACACAACAGGAGTGCACCACCTCATCAGGCAGGAAAAATGCATGGGCTACATCCCACAACACAGACAAGAAGTGCACCATCACAGAACAACACAGACACATCAAACACACAACAGATGCACAACACCACAAAACACATAGCAAACACAGCAGTACATCAGGGGATGTACACTAGGACAGCACAAGGCAACATACACCCACAGCACTGAATGCACAACAAGCAGTGTGTGCACACAAACACACAACAGTCCCACACAGCCATGAGTCACATGCCAGTAACACACACATCAACACACACGACAAAGCCACAACCAACACACCGTACAACCCTTGACCACCCAAATGCACACCATGTAAGTAACCGTTGTGACTAGGATGACTGCCCATCACAACATGACTACACATCTACACTGCTAGGCATACATGAAAGCAAGAACGCACATACATGTTGAGCCTGGTCAGCCTGCCTGCAATCCCGTGTATATGACCCCTCTATGTGTTTGCAGTGCCCACATACCAGGATGCAGTAACACATAGCCAACAGCAACAAGGAAGGAACATGAGTCTGGTATGTCACCGAAAACAACATCAATGAGCCCACAAGTATCCGAGTCATGAAGAACTGAAGTCCCCGTCACCCCTGTAAAATAAATCATAAGTCAAACAAGCCAGTGGCACAGTTGAAGTGGCACACAGAGCATGTGGCACAGTAAATGTGAGACATACAGGAAAAGCCTTATTCAGTAAGGACAATGACACAACTGACAACATGAGCAACTGTTTTTATTCACAAATAGCACTGATAGGCAACAATATCAGACAGGACCAAGGCACAAGATGCAGAGCCTGAACATGAGAAGCTGCACAGGCAGGGGGCAAACTGCAAGGCCAGTGGCCAGTCCAAGGTGCAGACAGAGACAATGAGAAGCTGCACAGGCAGGGGGCAAACTGCAAGGCCAGTGGCCAGTCCAAGGTGCAGACAGAGACAATGAGAAGCTGCACAGGCAGGGGGAAAACTGCAAGGCCAGTGGCCAGTCCAAGGTGCAGACAGAGACAATGAGAAGCTGCACAGGCAGGGGGCAAACTGCAAGGTCAGTGGCCAGTCCAAGGTGCTGACAGAGTCAATGAGAAGCTGCACAGGCAGGGGGCAAACTGCAAGGCCAGTGGCCAGTCCAAGGTGCAGACAGAGACAATGAGAAGCTGCACAGGCAGGGGGCAAACTGCAAGGCCAGTGGCCAGTCCAAGGTGCAGACAGAGACAATGAGAAGCTGCACAGGCAGGGGGCAAACTGCAAGGCCAGTGGCCAGTCCAAGGTGCTGACAGAGTCAATGAGAAGCTGCACAGGCAGGGGGCAAACTGCAAGGCCAGTGGCCAGTCCAAGGTGCAGACAGAGACAATGAGAAGCTGCACAGGCAGGGGGAAAACTGCAAGGCCAGTGGCCAGTCCAAGGTGCTGACGGAGACAATGAGAAGCTGCACAGGCAGGGGGCAAACTGCAAGGCCAGTGGCCAGTCCAAGGTGCTGACAGAGTCAATGAGAAGCTGCACAGGCAGGGGGCAAACTGCAAGGCCAGTGGCCAGTCCAAGGTGCAGACAGAGTCAATGAGAAGCTGCACAGGCAGGGGGCAAACTGCAAGGCCAGTGGCCACTCCAAGGTGCAGACAGAGACAATGAGAAGCTGCACAGGCAGGGGGAAAACTGCAAGGCCAGTGGCCAGTCCAAGGTGCTGACAGAGACAATGAGAAGCTGCACAGGGAATGTGTGTCACCAAACTCCGCCATGGTCAGCAACACAGTCTGGTGTGACACGATGGGCAGCACAGGTACCGGTGTGGGAGAGACAGGTCTGTGACATTGATCAACATTCAGAGCTGGCTGTCAGTCTGACTGGGAGCTGACTGTGTGTCGGGCACAGTTGGACCACTTGACTGGGGAGTGAGACGCCCAGCTGAGGAAGAGCTATCAGTGGCCTTGGACGCTGGACGGCTGCTTGGACCAGGTGGTGTAGTGGCACGTGGAGGTGGACTCAGGCCGACGTGGGACACAGTGTGGGAGGGAGACAGTGGAGGGGTGCCTTTCCACTTCTTGGGGATTCTAAATGGCTTGCCTGTCTTCGTATCAATGGGAAGTGGTGTGGACACAAACGGCACACTCAGCACCAAGGCTGCCGCAGGTGCACACGCTGGACCTCCCTTTGGGGATGTGCTGGATCCAGAAGGACGCTTAGCCTGGCATTGCCTCTGCCCCACCATCCCCTCTTTACCATGTGTGCCCCCTACAGTGCCCTCCTGTCCCTGCTTCACTGGACTTGGAATGGGAGTAGAGGTAGTTGGTGAAACAGCCTTGGATACCTTACTATGTGTAGCCTTGCCAGGCCCCACCTTCACAGTGGGCATGGAGAGTGTCTGCATGCCTTTGCGAGACGTTTTTGGGACCACAGAGTCTGTGGCCGGGGATTGCTCTGAGGCTTGTGACCCTGAGTACTTCCTCCTTGAATCATGTGCCTTTGCAACGCCTGACGGGCTCTTCCCTTTGCGCTCTGGGGTTGTTTTTCTCTTTGTAGGGGAAGGTGTCTGTGACCTTGACCGCTTGGGCTGCTGCTGCTGTGTGCTACGTGTGCAGTATCGTGAGGTTGAGGTGTGTGAAGCGTGGTCACCGTCGTCAGACGTCGCCACTGGCATGGGGGTGGACAAAGGGACTGGAATTGGACTACGAGATTGAGCCAGTTGAAGTGCAGCCGCCATTGTGGAGGACATTGTCTGGACAGTGCGGTGCAGCCCACCCACGTTTGAATGGATGCCCTCCATGAAAGCTAACACCTGTGCCAATTTGCGGTCGTGGTCTGACAATGCATTGAGGAGCCCTGTCTGCCCCACACACAGCTGGCGCATAAGGTCCACACACTCTGCACTGATGGCAGCAGGGGGCACAGGGGCAGGGGCAGCGGTGCCTGGAATGAAGGACACCCTTCCCCTCTTTGTGGTGCGAACACGGGCAGCAACAGAGGAAGTGGCTGGGAGGGTGGGCACTGCACGCTGTGTGCTGGGAGATGTAGCAGACTCTCCGTTCCCTGTGTCCTCCAAGATGTCTGCACCACCGCCGTCATCAGATGATGTTGAACTTTGCGTCTCGGGCTGTGATTCCTCCAGCATACTCCTATCCCCCTCCGAGGCGCTGGTCACATCTGTGTCACTGGGATCCTGTGCAGCTGTTGTGCTTGTTTCACCACCACTGGTGTCCGTCCCCTGTCCCTCCGTGCCCACGGGAGATGCTGCATAACAGAGAGACATGTAGGGTCAGCAAAGTGACAGCAACAGGACAAACATATTCAAGCAAAGCAACACTGAGGATGACAAAGTCTACATGTTGCAGGCCACCCCGTGCAATCTCACCATGCAGACACACATCACTACCTCAAACAGTGCGTACAAACATCTAAACACGGCACAGCTGAGCCATGTGATGGGCAGACAGCACAACATCATGCATGTTGGGGCGTACAAACACTAACACCAATGGACCAGGCCTGCAGCACACCACCCACAATGCCATTGAAATTCCCAGGATTGGAAAAACATCAGTAAGTGCATGTATGTAATATCCGTCACTGCCACACCCAGCACAGGGGCCACTTACAACCCACTGCATCACAGTAACCACATCACGTACACCAGCGCAGGTACAGGCATGGTACACATGCAGCCACTCACAGACAAAATCAACCTTCACAGAATACTCACCCCTAGCTTGCTGTTGATGCTCCTTCAAACGTGTGTCCAGCTCAGGCTGTGTCACAGCCAAGATGCGGCACATCAGTGGTGTCAAGCTGCGTCGTGACAACCTGCCACTGCGAGGGAGTATCCCCAGTGTCATCTCGGCAACGTTCTTTGCCAGTCGTGATATGTCGTCCCACCTCTTCTGGCAGTGGGTGCGCCGGCGGTTCGACACTCCCAGAGCCCGCACCTTGCTTGCAATGGACCTCCACACGGCCTTACGCTGGTGTACCTTGAGCTGCAGGTGTGGGAGACAAGAGGGGGAAAACATCAGTGACACACTCTCATGGTAAAACCTCTCTCTCTGAACAGTGGCATGACACGGACTCATCACCACACGGCAGATATGGGTCATTGATGTACACTCTTGCGAACCACACACCTATCACACTCTGTACAGTCAGTGATGTGTCCTTGTCACATTGGGCGTGGACAGTCCATGCCAGGTAGAATCACACAGAGATGGACAACGAGGACCCACACAAACAGTCACATGAACAATAACTGTCCAGAAACATGCATCACCAGATAGCTGTCACACCATATGGAGGTGAACACAACACATGTCCATCCACCCTTCATGTCCATGCATTGAATGTGTGGGTTGCATACACCCCCTTAACAACTAGGAAACAGCATGTCAGCCAGTGCATGACACAACCCCACACTCTCAGGCACATACACCATCTGATCGACTACATGTGTGCCCCCTTGCACTCACACCCCCACTGTTGGAGACTTACCACAACATTTGGGCCACCATATAGCCGTGGGTACTGTGTCAGCACCTCGTCCACCAGGACATCCAGCTCCTCGCTTGTAAATGGACTGGCACGGATCTTCTCCGTCCTAGCCATCACTGTGGACATGAGACGTCAGCGGCGGCAGTGGGCGGTGAGGGGTCCCAGGCAGCAGTCCCTGGAGGCAGCAGCAGGTGAGGGGTCCCAGGCAGCAGTCCCTGGAGGCAGTAGCAGGTGAGGGGTCTCAGGCAGCAGTCCCTGGAGGCAGCAGCAGGTGAGGGGTCTCAGGCAGCAGTCCCTGGAGGCAGCAGCAGGTGAGGGGTCTCAGGCAGCAGTCCCTGGAGGCAGCAGCAGGTGAGGGGTCCCAGGCAGCAGTCCCTGGAGGCAGTAGCAGGTGAGGGGTCTCAGGCAGCAGTCCCTGGAGGCAGCAGCAGGTGAGGGGTCTCAGGCAGCAGTCCCTGGAGGCAGCAGCAGGTGAGGGGTCTCAGGCAGCAGTCCCTGGAGGCAGCAGCAGGTGAGGGGTCTCAGGCAGCAGTCCCTGGAGGCAGCAGCAGGTGAGGGGTCCCAGGCAGCAGGCTCTGTGAGCAGTGGAAATGTGGTGCTCCCTTCCACACATATATAGGGCCCTGGACTCGTTTCAGTGGTCATAGTCTTCTGCCATTGGTGTTCCAGGTCAGCCTTCTTCAAAAGCATCCAAAAGACCGCCTCCGCGGGGGCGGAGCCCGCCTACCGCGATTTTTGAATCTGCATCATGCCACCGCGATAGCGGTCCCCATTGGCTGCAAGGGCATGGTTCATGGCGGTGACACACCGCGGGGTCCTGGCCGGGCGCTACCGCGGTGGTGCATCTTACAAATGCATCCTATCTCCGCATCCGCTGGGGGCGGAGCACGCCTACCGCGATTTTTGAATCTGCATCATGCCACCGCGATAGCGGTCCCCATTGGCTGCAAGGGCATGGTTCATGGCGGTGACACACCGCGGGGTCCTGGCCGGCGCTACCGCGGTGGTGCATCTTACAAATGCATCCTATCTCCGCATCCGCTGGGGGCGGAGTACGCCTACCGCGATTTTTGAATCTGCATCATGCCACCGCGATAGCGGTCCCCATTGGCTGCAAGGGCATGGTTCATGGCGGTGACACACCGCGGGGTCCTGGCCGGCGCTACTGCTGTTTGATTGCCATAGGGTGACATGGGTGACCGGGATGTGGCTGGTGGAGCATGACAAACGCCATCTGCAGCTATGTGGAGGGCCATCACTAACACCAATGTGTCATGTGCAGCACATGACACACTTGCGTCAGTGGTGGGCATCGACACAGGTACAAATGGTGGTTGGCATGCTCCGCCACCCAATTCACGGACAGTATGTGCGTCCGCCATGGGGAATATGCAGCACCACATCGTACACTCTGTGCGTCATTGTGTTTATGGGGCACGTTTAAGGCACCTACGGACAGTTCTTGTTGTGTGTGGATCAATGGTCATTACTGTGCTACACACAGTGGATACGTACAGTGGCACATGGCACTGGATAACATTGATATGGTCTCCTGTCACAAATGTCAGCCACTGTGTAACATCTCACACCAAATGGAACACTGTACTCCATTATGTCGATCAATATTTACACACAATGTCGTATCTGCCACCCATGCTGACCACTATCTCACACCTGAGCCCATGTGTTACACTGAAAACCCAGATGAACTCATTCATTCAGCATGACTGTCATCATTGGAAACAGATGTCACCCTGTTGTGTTATTGCTAAGACCAATTACATGCCGCATGTTATGTCTTTGTACACACTGGCAACTCCTGCAGTGTATGTCCACATGTACAGGGGGGCTCGACCTGCTAAAGGATGACGAGTACTTCAGCACCACACCTGGCATCCGTTGCATTATTATTGTTTGTCACTTGGGTAGACGGCCAGAGCAGATGTCTTTGCTACATGTCTGCCACCTGTAACCACAGGGACCTATGTGGTAGTGTCAGGTCTGTGCTCATGTTGTTTGGACTGTTGTATGTGAATCAGTGACATGTACATTTCAACAATGGTGCTTAGCTACACTATGTTTTTGAGTGTTGTGCTGTGTTCCGGTGCTACTCACCTGCCACCAGTGCATGTCCATTGTTCACATCAGGAATGTTGCGTTGGCAGATGGACTGCATGCACGGTTGTGGATTGTGCTAACTGTATGGAATATAGTATGCAACATTTGTCCACAGGCTATGGGTGTCCAGTTTTGCCCGTGCAATGTGTGTGCACTGATTAGCGGGAATTGTCTGCAATGTTGGATGGTCAGCACAAGTGGCACACGTGTGCAGTGTGTTGCCACCAACACTAGTGTATGTGCATGCTATGGGGTGCTAGCCATCCTTGCTCACCATCTATTCCAGCACTGTGTGAGTGGATCACATCTGCTGGTGTATCATGATAGTGTGGGCACCCAAGACAGGTGAGATGTACCTTGACTGTTGTGCCTGTGACACTCATCCAACTCCGACATTTGGTCAATGTGAGGTACCAGTGTCCCACTACTCATGCACAGCCAGCATGTTTGTTAGATGTGTGATATTGATTGTATGCTGTGTTGGGCCTGACAGCCTGTGTGGAATGAGGGTCAGGATGCATGTCCCTTGGGACATGTGGTGTAAAATTACATCCACTGTTGTCAGGTGTCTGAGCCAGTTGTCCATATGTAATGCATACAGTCTGTTCATGCATAGACTTGTTGGCATACTGGCTTGGCATTGTCCATGTAGTGTTGTATGTATGTGTTGTGGCACTGTTGTGTCTTGAAACAGCTGGATGTGTATCACCATGGTATGTGTTGTGGTGCACATGTGTCCTTGGGCAGTCCCTCCTTGATGCTGCATGTAAATGTCCAAAATGGGGGAAGATTAAGGGTGCATACAGGCCCTGCTGATCACGTCCCTCATCTATTGTTAATGTGTGCCACATTGGCTATCTGTGTGCTTGTAGAGAGTATTGGGCAGTGGGGTAATGGTGGCCTGTTACAGTGGTACACATACTCTGCACAGGCGTGACATCATCTGTCACTGTCCGACTTTGTATTCAAGTCAGCAGCAGATATGGCCTGTGTACTGATGAGATTGGCACATGTATGGGTTTGTGATGTAAATGTAAGTGAATTTGAGTGTGTTCGAAGTGGCACTGAGTACAAAGACAATCCCAATGATCTATCCACATTGTGTTGTTGATGTGTCCCCTGCAATTATTGGCCAAGGAGGTGTGGCAGGTACAGCATCAACGTGGAAGCCAGCATTGTCTCTGCTTCACACATGTCCTGTGTCATGTACACCCAAGGCTGAGTCCACCTCAGCTCGATATGTGACTCTTGGCATTCACATAGACAGTGTTCGTATTGTGTCTACTGACTGTGCACATCCATGACAGTTGTACAATTAATCTGTCTCATGTTGGGACAACACTGAATTGCACTGTGTGCTTTCAGGGATGACAGTCAATGTTAGCGCCGTGACAGGACAGACTTTATGAATTTGTGCACATCCTAATTTATGTTGCTATGACGTGTCCCCTTTCATCTCACCTAGGAGGCGACCTAATGTGTTTCGTACCTTCACCCTGCTGGCTAACATGGAGGATACCGACATCATAAGGCAATTCCGTCTGGATCGGACAAACCTCCTGGAACTTTGTGCACTATTGGAGCCACACCTGCTTCCACGCAGGACATACCCAACAGCACTCACGCCAACGGCAAAGGTGATGGCATTCCTACATTTCGTGGCTACGGGATCCTTCCAGCAAACTGTGGGCATTGCAGGGGGATGTCCCAACCAACATTCAGCATGGTGCTACGTGATGTCCTGTTGGCTATGATGCAACACAGGGACCAATTCATACATTTCCCCAGGCGGCATGAGTTGGCGGATGTGAAAGGCGAATTTTATGCACTTGGACACGTTCCTAATGTAGTTGGTGCAATAGATGGCACACATGTTTCCCTGATTCCACCCCAAGCACGGGAGCATATTTACCGAAATAGGAAACATTATCATTCCATCAATGTGCAGGTGGTGTGCCAGGCAGATATGGTCATCTCACACGTCTGTGCAAAGTTTCCAGGTTCAGCCCACGATTCACACATAATGCGCAACAGCATTTTACCACAGCTGATGGCCAATCTGGCGCCGGAGCGGGCATGGATTGTGGGTGAGTACAAAGGGTCGAGTCGTGTGCTGTTTGTGTGCCATGCTGTCCTCGGACACATGTCAGACACTCAATCTGTATGTGTCTTTCACACATAGGTGACTCTGCATATCCCAACGGACCTTGGTTGCTGAGTCCACTTCGCAATCCCAGGACACCAGCTGAAGTGCGCTACAACAATGCCCATGGGAGGACACGTCGGGTCATTGAGCGAACATTTGGACTCCTGAAATCGCGTTTTCGATGCCTCGACAAGACCGGAGGGGCTCTGCAGTACTCACCCGTCAAGGTGTGTCAGATAGTGGTAGCATGCTGCATGCTACACAACCTGGCCGTGCGGAAGGGGATCCCCTTAATCCAGGATGATGATGACCAGCCACAGCCCCCACCTGCAAACACCCAAACGTCAAGTGACGAGGATAGTGGAGAGGAGGAAGGTGTTGGACAGCGTCAGCAGCTCATCAACAACTACTTCACTTGATGGTCAGTGGCAATGTCAATACTGGCTGTTGTCTGATGATGTTGTGCTTGGTGAATATGTGTATGTGAGTTTTGTGACTACAGCATGTTGCTGAGTCAGTGCTGGCTGCAGGTGTGTATGGCAAGGGATCTTCTGACACAGCTACTTGATGTCTATGTTGGTACAGTTGCTCCTTGTGACATGTGCAGATTGTCGTACCTTGATGTGCTGTGTTGTGTGATGGTTGTTAGTCCACCACCTGAGTAGCAACTGATGTTCTGTTGTGTTTTCCTAGGTCCCTTCAGCCTCTACTTGCCTGCGGAGTATCCCTGCTCCTGTGACATTGTAATCATGGGTGTGAGTTAACATACTGTGATGAACATGGAACAGTGACAACTAAATTGGTGCGTTATTAGTGTTTATTTACAGTGGATACATGTGATGTAGATGTGGATATTGACAGATTTGTGAATGGTGAATAACAGATTTGTCAGTGATGGTAGATGAGACAATAGAGTATACACTAGATCAGTATGGCAACACAGTCCAACAGTCATTTGCCATTCCCACGCCATTGTGTGTGGGGACAGTCTGCAGGGTACACAGCAGGGTGAAGAGGGGTGCCATCATGGCTGGCTACTTGACTGGCTTTTGCCAGGTGCTTTGCCACGGGATGCTCCCAATGATTTTTTCGGGCGGCCCCTTGCTCTTTTGGCAGGGGGGGACACAGGTGCATGGCCAGTGGTGTCTGATGAGTCCCCATGCTCGCTGGACGCAGGGGAGGGTGGGGGTCTGTCATCCTGCGGCACAACGGAGGGAGCTGTCGGTGTTGGCGGTGCCTCATGCCTGTCCCTGAGGACCTCCACTAGCTGGCCCAGGAGGTCCCTGATTTGGCCCATGCAGGACACGAGTTGGCCCATGCGGTTGTCAATTGAGCGCAGCATCTGTTGTTGCTCACGGGCATCCTGCTGAGCCTGCCTCGACTGTCCCTGGGCGTGTTCATAGGCCCCCACAACTCTGTGAATGTGTGCCAGTGATTCTGTGGCAGGGTCTTCTTCCCTTTGGGTCAGCCTTGTCCTCACACCTGGCCTGCTGTCACGGCCCTGTTGCCTCCCTCCTGTGGGCACCGGCCTACTCTCCCGTGCCTCCGCAGTTGTTGTGATCTGGTTGGCCTGTGGAGCAGGGGCGAGTGCTGCAGGCAGCAGTGGTAGTGGTAGTGGTGGTGGAGGTGGTGGTGGTGGCACAGGTCGTTGCAGCAGGGCTCTGCGTTGATGTTGTTGCTGAGGGTTGTGGGGCTGTGGGGTCCTGGGACACATTCCGCCCTGCCACACCAGATGGTCCGGGTTGGTCCTCCTCCTCCTCCTCATTATCCAGGGAGTCTGCATCCGAGGGGAGATGTTCGGGAGCTGGTGACTGGCTGTGCTGGTTGAGGTTGTCGTCCTCTGCAGTCAGTTGTTGGTCACCTGTGGGACAGGAAGTAGATGGTAATTGCCTTACACACCTCAGGGTTGCTGTGTTTGATGTCTCTTATTTACATGTTATGCTACACACAGTTGCCTTTTTCACACATTGTATGTCTGCACAGTGATGTGCCTCATGCCATGAAGTGGAGTTACATTCATCATTTCACAATGGTGTGACCTGTGATTGGTTAGCATGCCACACGTCTAGTATTGGTGATTTCAATGTGAGGTTGTCATCTGACAACTGGCATGACTACAAGTTGATGTTCAGCATCTTTGCTGATCACTCTGCCTGGCAGACATTACCTGTGTGCATGGACTAGCCATTGTCATCCCATGCATACCATTGACATGTCCTGTGCTTGTATTTCTTGATACAGCAGACCATGCTAGTTTGGTTTTCCCATGGTCCTTCATGATCAGCACCCATGTACGCTACAGAGGGAAGTCTGGGTGATGCATGTCAGAGGCCCGTTTTCTTGGACATATTTGTTGGGAGTCACAGTTCTGTTTCTGTCACAGTTACGTACGCTGAGCTGTCTGCATCCTGTCAATGGCTGTGCTTTACTTTTCTATTTTTGGGTGTAGTAGAGCCTCATGTTGTCATGTCTCCCACTGCTTTTTTGAGTGATGGTGGTGTGCATGCACTGTCTGATTACCTGTGCAGTGTCACTTTGGTTTTTACTTACAGACACATGCTTCTGGGTGGGGTGCCCCATCCTGCTGAGGGCAGGGGGAGGGGGGCCTGTTGGGAGTTGTAGTGCTGCCTCCAGATACACATTCCCCATCCCTGTTAAAATGGCTACCTACCTGTTAGGTGGGGGGCAGCGTTCAATGGCTGACACATGCTTCTGGGTGGGGTGCTCCATCCTGCTGAGGGGTGGGGGAGGGGGCCTGTTGGGAGTTGTAGTGCTGCCTCCAGATACACATTCCCCATCCCTGTTAAGATGGCTACCTACCTGTTAGGTGGGGGAGCGTTCAATGGCTGACACATGCTTCTGGGTGGGGTGCTCCATCCTGCTGAGGGGTGGGGGAGGGGGGCCTGTTGGGAGTTGTAGTGCTGCCTCCAGATACACATTCCCCATCCCTGTTAAGATGGCTACCTACCTGTTGGGTGGGGGGCAGCGTTCAATGGCTGACACATGCTTCTGGGTGGGGTGCTCCATCCTGCTGAGGGGTGGGGGAGGGGGCCTGTTGGGAGTTGTAGTGCTGCCTCCAGATACACATTCCCCATCCCTGTTAAGATGGCTACCTACCTGTTGGGTGGGGGGCAGCGTTCAATGGCTGACACATGCTTCTGGGTGGGGTGCTCCATCCTGCTGAGGGGTGGGGGAGGGGGCCTGTTGGGAGTTGTAGTGCTGCCTCCAGATACACATTCCCCATCCCTGTTAAGATGGCTACCTACCTGTTAGGTGGGGGCAGCGTTCAATGGCTGACACATGCTTCTGGGTGGGGTGCTCCATCCTGCTGAGGGGTGGGGGAGGGGGCCTGTTGGGAGTTGTAGTGCTGCCTCCAGATACACATTCCCCATCCCTGTGAAGATGGCTACCTACCTGTTAGGTGGGGGAGCGTTCAATGGCTGACACATGCTTCTGGGTGGGGTGCTCCATCCTGCTGAGGGGTGGGGGAGGGGGCCTGTTGGGAGTTGTAGTGCTGCCTCCAGATACACATTCCCCATCCCGGTTAAGATGGCTACCTACCTGTTAGGTGGGGGAGCGTTCAATGGCTGACACATGCTTCTGGGTGGGGTGCTCCATCCTGCTGAGGGGTGGGGGAGGGGGGCCAGTTGGGAGTTGTAGTGCTGCCTCCAGATACACATTCCCCATCCCTGTGAGGATGGCTACCTACCTGTTAGGTGGGGGGGGAGCGTTCAATGGCTGACACATGCTTCTGGGTGGGGTGCTCCATCCTGCTGAGGGGTGGGAGATGGGGGCCTGGTGTGTGTTGTAGTGCTTTTTGTCTGTACACATGCATCCCAGTTGGTTTTGTTTAGCTTTGTGCTTTTTCAGGTTGAGTGGTGCTTACATCTGTGTGACCTGTTTTGGGTATTGTGGGTCAGACGAATGTCCTTTGGCCTAGGGGTTATAGGTTTGAATTTGTGCAAGACGGTACATGGCAATGTGATGTTATACATTGGTTTGTACTTACCAGCTTCCAGTCCCCCGCGGATTCCTTCAAGACTCTCTGGATGTAGGATTCCAAGGACCTTCTCCTCCCACGGACTGTATGGTTTGGGTGGGATGGGAGTGCCTCCACCAGTCCCGTCAGCCAGCTGACGGTTCTTGGCCCTCTTCCTCTTCACCACGGTCTTCAGGTCATGCCACCGCTTCTGTATTTCCTGCTTGTTGCGGGGGGTGGTCCCTCTTGCATTGACCTTATTGACTATCCTCACCCACATTTGGGTTCTTGTGGCTAATGGGGTGTGTTGGACCATGTTGCCATAGAGTTGTGGTTCAACTCTTATTATCTCATCTACCATGACTGCAAGCTCTGCATCAGTGAATTTTGGCATTTTGTGTGGTGCCATGGTGTGTGCTGTGCAGATGTTCTGTGGTGCAGTTGTGTGGGTGTTGTGGTTGTTGTGGGTGGTGTAGGTGGTGTGTGTGTTGTGGTGGTGCTGTGTGCAGGTTTGCCTCTCCTTTGTTCTCTGGGGTTGGGACCTTCAGTTGTGGAGTGTAGCAAAGGATTGTGGTCAGGGAGGGGCTGGTTTTATGCTCGGCTATGGGGGTGTGGCAAGCTGGTATGTTGCTGTCAGGTGTGTTGTGTGTGTTGTCCTGTGATTGGTTATTTTGAATTTCTGGGGCTGTTGTCATTGGGCACTTTTGGTTTGTGTTGGGACAGGTCTACTTCAGTGTGTGCATTGTTTTGTGGTTTTTTTTTTTTTCCAACGTCCGCCATTTTTTTTGCGGTTCCTCCGCAGCGGTTCCTCGGCAGCGGTGGCTATGCTGCGGCCCTTCCGCCGCCTATCGGATTCGTCACTGTTCGCGCACGATGCGGTCGGATTCATAGGTGGGTACCATGGTGGTAGCGGGGATGTCATAATGTCACGGGTGGTTACTCCGTGTGCATGGCGGCGGTTCTTGGCTTTTCCGCTGAGTATCCGGCCGTTGCGGTCGGATTTTGAGCTGGTCCGGCGTGTGCGGGCGGTTTTTCATTGTCTCCCGCCGCCGCGGACGGATTATTGTGGCGGTTCATCGTAATGTGTGCGGCGTTTTTCCCGGTGGCCATGCGGGCGGTATTTTGCCGCTACCATGGCGGTCGGTATGTTTTTCCGACCGCCATCGTAATCGACCCCTAAGTAACTAAATCAATGCACCACTGTCAGTCAAACCACTACACTTGACTCCACCACTACACAGACATGTATGTCTGCTGTGGTTGTTGTTGACTTGTTTACCTTTTATGCCACTTCATGAAACGACCTGAGTTATTCCATCAATCATCTCGGATCCTACTGACTGACTGCAAAGAGTATAGTATGTGGTAATCATCATCATGGTGTCCAACTCAGTCTGTAATGTACCGAGTGAGTCCAGATTCCATATTAAAAAATGCAATGGATCGGCCTGCAGTAGAAGTACAATTTTGTTATTAAACAACAAGAAGGGAAACTCATGTTTAGGCGTAGGTAGAGCGGGGGTTACACAGTAGACAACTCACATGAGAGAATGGGAACCATGTATGATGGAGACTACATCTCCCAGAAGGCCAAGGGAGATCATGCCTGTCCTATATCTCTTCCCCTACATAAGCCCCGCCTCCAACTGACACGGTGCTTGTCACTCGAGAATTACCGTCCTGCCTGAAGGCCGCTACTGCATCGCCCGCTGTTAAGCGGCTGCCTGGATATACAGACGCCCTCGTTTCCTGATGATACAGGGGGCCTTTCTTTGAAGCGGAGAGACTCTGCCTCCGGCTCGCGTTGCGCTGACGCGCGACATCTTTTTCCCTGCTACAGGCACCAAACACTGAGAGCACGCTGTAGCGCGACCAACACCAGAACATTGCCCGCGTTCCCGCTGTAGCGCAACCGATTTACTTTCCCTCCTGCCAAACGGAACCCATATGGAAGACGCGCGCTGAAGCGCATTGATGTGTGCATTTCCCTGAGGCCAAGTTAGGCTCTACATGCTCTGGAGAGCGCTCGTGAAGCAAGACTGGCTTAGAACACATCCCAGAGCTGTTGAGAGACTCGGAGTGCTTGTGCTATTATTTTTTTGTCCTTTTGAGTAAAGGTTGTTGCTCTACATGCTGGAACCGCGTGTAAGAGGAGAAAGACTCCCTTTGGAAACAAGTGGAGTTATTCACCACTACTAGAGGATTATCTGCTGCTAAGATAAGTACCTCTACATTGACTTCTTGCTGAATTATTTTAGTAGTGCCTTGCTACATAGAGGACTTACTCTGAACATCAGTAAGGAAGAATCATCTTGATTTTCTTTTCTTTATTTTTATCTTTTGTGCCTTTTGTATCTGGATATGTGCGGCACTATTGACTGTAAGTGCATCACATATAGAGAATTGTTATTTATCGTGGCATAGGGGGGAACTTCATGAATGTTGGGTTGTGTCTCACTTGCAGGGCACACGGGGCGATCGTAGGAGTGAGGTCTACAACTCCAGAAGACATCCCTATTGAGTGTTTTCGCTGCTGCACCTTTATTGTTTCATTTGTCCCTTTTTTCCCTTTCCCCTACTGTGGTGTGACCTGTGGAGTGGGTATATATATACTCGCAGGTGGTTCCATACAGGGGGAAAAGGTTACCTGGCATCTTCCATCGCTCCCGCTGTATCCGGCTTATAAGGTTAGTGGTTAACCATCCTCCGTTGTGACAGAAACATTGACTTGAGTCACTTTTAGTGTGTAGATTAAATACTAGTACACTTCATGCACAACAACAACACAAACACCAATCACTCAGAGTCAGCGTCAAATGCATGCCATCATTACCTGTTCTCATCTTAAGGGGCAGTGCCTCTCGGCTCGGAAAGGAGGATAGCTATAGTCATGTTCTTTTGGAGGGACTCGACGAGGCAGGCACACATTTCTTGTGCTATTCTCTCCATCCAATGTCTAGCTTGAGGGAAATGGATTTAAAGTGAGTCAGGATGGATGAGCAGGACTCGGAGGAGTGGACTTCTTTAATAAATGCACACAGTTGCAACTCTAATACAGCAATAAAAAAGACAAGACGGTGGTGATGGATTCGTTGTGATTCAAACCAGAAAGACAGAGACACACACAAATAATAAAAGTAAATAAGAAAGAAAGAAAGTAACAAGTTAAAAGCCTAGTTGTCAGGGAAGTAGAGCTCGTCCTCAAACTCTGGTGGTTCACCCAGAAGTAGGTCAGCTAACACACTACTTCTGTCACCTAAGTCACTGTCCTCCTCTTCCTGCTGCGCTTCAGATATGGTGTAATCCGGTGGTAAAAAGTGCTGATTCATTTTGATCATGGTTATCCTCTCCACGTTTTGGGGCAAGAGACTGGTCCTTTTCACTGTTATAATGGCACCAGCAGCACTGAAAACACGCTCAGAAGAGACACTTTCGACAGGGAAGCCAGATAGTTGATCACCAGCCTGCTGAGCACTGGCCAAAGGCGACTTTTCCCATACCAATTCAGCAATGGGTTTTGATCAATGTAGACCTCTGTTGGGTCATCCGGATAGGCCTGGACCATCCGCTCAATGGTCAGGGGTGCTCCGCTTTGCCCAGCCTCTTTTGCATTTGCATCAGCACTGGACCTAACAAGCCCTTGCTGTAGAATCCATTCCTGTGCCGATTTTACTGGGGCTGATGATCCTGTTCTTGCTGTTGTTGATGTTGGTGGTTTTGACTGCTGTGAGCCAACCGCACTGCCCTCAGGCTCTGAAGTTGAACTTTACGCCAGCTGCCCTGCAGTACTTGTTGTGGGCTGGAGTAGCGTACCTCTATTTTCCAGCCGGTCTTTTTCAAAGTGACTGGCTACCGCAGCTATACAAGTTTTGTACTTGGCAACATCCACTTGTGACTGCTTTGTACCGTGGATACAGAATTGTGTCAGAAATGTAATGGTTGGATAACACAATCTCAGTTTGAACCCTTGTATTTTCAGCTAAGCGAAGGGATAAGCTCTCCACCAACTCATATGCTTCTTTTTTTTCCTCCACACCTGCGTACATTGCAGACACCCCCTTCAGCTGTTCCTGAAGCATGTGCAACAATGGGATAGCTTAGCCCATAGTACAGTCCTCCTTGCTGACTTCACGTGTGAAGAGCTCGAAAAGAAGTAGCATCTCTATCAGGCATTTAACTAGGCCCCATTGGTCCATCTCAACGGTCATGCCTTTCACAGTAGCATCCCTTAGTCTTCGCATGACATAATCATTGATTGGTCTGTACTGCTCAAACAGACGGTCAAGCATGTAATAAGTTGAGTTCCAATGTGTTGGTACCTCCTGGATGAGTGCTTTAACTGGCACCCTATACTCACGTTGAATGACCCTCAGCTGCTTCCAGGCATTAAAAGAATGGCTGAAATGTGTGCATTTTCTTCTGCAGGTGGTCAGTAAGTTGCTGACTCAGTATTCTTTTTTCAGAAAGTCTTGAACAATGATGTTAATGCAGTGCGCCAAACGCAGGACCCTGAAATAGCCACCATCGCCCATGGCCTTAACTATATTACTGCCATTGTCCGTGGCAACAAAACCAATGTTAAGCCCTCTTGGGGGCAGCCATTCAAAGACCTTGCCATTAAACTCTTCCAAAATGTTTGCAGCAGTATGAGATTTCTCCATGGCGAACATGGCTACAGTTGCATGTTTCCGAGTGGCATTAAAAATATCAGCAGTGTCAACACCTGCAGATATCTTTTCTCTAACTCCCACAAAAGAGATACATTGTGCAGTGATGCACATGTAATCAGTGGCTTGGCAACTGGTCCACATGTCTGTTGTCATGTGGATACTGTGAACATCACTCTGCTGCAAAGCTTGTCCAAGCAATTCCAGCACGTCGTGATGTAGTGCTGGAACAGCAACTCTGGCAAAATAGGAACGGCTGGGAACCTTCCATTTTGGGCAGATGGCTGTCACAAATTCAAGAAAACCCACCAGTTTCACAAAAGAAAAAGGGAGAAGGTCCAACGCTAACACTTTAGCCAGCTTTGCATTGCACAAATGTGCCATTGGGTGGTTGCATTCGTACTGCCCCTCCGACATAAACATGCTGAGAATGGTAGTTACCTAGAAGGGAAACCCAAAAGTAGTCACTGGGACCTGGGTATCAAACAGTACATAGGAACAAAGGTCCCAGTGGATAGTTTCATATACATGGAAAGAAACAATACTTTATCAAAAAAGAGTAAAAAAGTCGTATTGTAATTAGTGTACAGTGTTATTTAATCACACTGGACTCAAAATGATTCATACATTTGTTAACACAGTGTTAAAAAACAGTGCCCCAGGAGGGGAGAGGGAAGGTAGGGGTGTTGTGATAAGGGTGAGGATGAAGGGAGTGATTATACGGAAGTGTGATTCATACAGTGTATTATTTGCACAACAAGAAGGCTTACAAATAAGCCAAGTTATTCACACAGTATCCATAATTCCAATAGCCATGATCAAATAACAAAAAACACAGTGATTCATCGCTGTTGTTGTAACTGGCTAGTGTATCAGATGTCGACGTTTCGACCCCTATAGGATTGTAGGCTGGTGAGTCCCTTACGCCGGGATCTTCCTCAGGACAGTGGTAGTGAGAAAGGGGGAGAAGGGTTGGTACCTGGGAAAGAGATGAGAAATCATTTAGACCTAAGTTTTCCCAACGGGGAAAATAGAAAAAATCAAGGGTCTAGGACCACTACTTTACCCTGAGAAGGCCTTCATGGGCCTGGGCGTGAAGCAGATGGGCGCGTAGGCTCCAATGAGGCGAACGAGAGCAAAACAACCTGCAGAGAAATGGGCAGGTTCAGTGAGGGATCTAGGACCCACTACAATCATTTGGATAGGTTGGGCCCAGAAAGGATACTTACACAAAAGGGTCCAAATCCCTAGTGGTCTGTCCATAGGCCGGGCGTATCAATCAGCCTGGGCCTGGAAATATTCGCAGTGTTTTAATATCTTCAAAGTAGGCAAAGAAGCTCCGTACAAAATACTCTCTAGACCAAACCAAAATGAGGGTAATGAATAGCAGGTATACTAAATGCCCTAAATTCATTAGAATAAATTGCACTTAGCCTAGAATCCTAGCGTGTGTTCTAGTCTTAAACTAGGAACAAATGCGTGGCGCGCCTGGATAATATACATAAAACGGGGGGGGAGACTCCCCAGTCACAAAGAAAGCCACGTGCTGTGGGTTTAAAGGCAGGGGCTTTAGAGTTAAAGTGTGCCCATATTAGATCACTTAGCAAAACAGTGAAGTTTTAAAATGGTTTGCTATTCACAACAAGAAGCAAGTGTGCGTTCAGTACGGAGTACGCTGTCGTTGGTGGAGGGCTACATAGCTCGTGACTTAGGAGGAAGAATAAAATGAAAATGATCGCTTTCAGGTTAGACCGAACCGGGATACGGCCCGTCACTGTATATTTACAAAGGGCGTACTAGTCACAAGACAAGAAGCTTCTGCTCTCCCACTAGAAAAGGAGCGCAAGGCACAGTTTATGCTAGCATAATGGAGTGCGCTAAAGGGTTACGGAGCAAAACACGTCTCAGATGAATAAGGAATAGTGTCAATCTCTACGTTTACGATAAAACAACTGCTAAACACAAAATCAGCCATGCATAATCCAGTGTGCTACTGTATATCTACAGAAGGGCGTACTAATCACAGGACATGAAGCTTCTGCTATCTAACTGGAAAAAAGGGGGCATGGCACAGTTTAACCTGGCATAAAGGAGTGCGCTAATGTGTGCCGATGGTTACAGAGCAAAACACGTCCCATTGTGACTAAGATGAATACAGAATGGTGTCAATCGCTACGTTTCCAAAAGACAACTGATGAACACAAAATCAGCCCTACTTAACCGAGTGTGCTACTCTCATTCAAGGACTTCTCATCTAACGAGTCCCATAGCCCGTCTGGCGATCTGAAACCGATACACATCACAAAGGCTTACCGCCGCTCCGTAGTGTCTCTCCGTCCGCTAAAGTGGAACAGGAGTGTTAGCTACCGCGGCTTAAATACACCGCCTGGAGCCGGATTGACACGCGCGTACGTGTCAGCATGCAAGTCTTAAGTCAATCAGAGTCACGGAAGAAAGACTCTGGCTGCCTGCCGGTTGGAACTATCTACGAACCATGTGAAACATAGCATGAGATTAGGCAAAACCTGCATAAATTACTATTACGGCGGGGAGACACCATGACAGCATTTAGAAGATAAATTTAGACAGAATACAAGAATGCACGGGGCATATCTATTGTAAGTGTATGTAGTGCAAGCACCTCCCATGGAATTTGGAAATGAGTCATATTGGGGAACAGACATCCGTTAAGCTTAACATCAAAACATGAATAGAGTATCATGAGAAGGAACATATGGGCAAGTGATGCTTATTGGGTATAAGCCCGTATTTCACAATGTGCATTGTGTGTCAAACATGTTTGGTACAGAATGTTGTCATGAGTTGCATCATTACGTTGCATTTAAAAACAAGTAAAAAACGTTACACACAGCGGACAAAGGTGTAGAAATATTTCTCGTATTAGATATTATTAGCATATGCAAGTCAAAATACAAGGATATAACAAGGGAGGAAATCATTGTTTGCATAGCATGGCAAAGTGTGCTGGTATCAAGGTACTAGGTGTGTGTATACATTGTCAAGGGGACAGTAGACGTGTAAGGCTACCCTATTAGTCAGTATCAAATTAGATCAAGCCATCCATTGTTGATCTCAAGGTCAGTGTACTCAGTCATGCGTCAGACACGCTAGTTGGGCATGGCTGACTTCAGATTCATTTAAGCCATTATTGATGGTGTCAAGAAGGGACATGCATTTACATTCCCTTATATCTAGTATAGTTCCAATGTTTCCTCCCCTTGGGCCCAAGGAGGCCTTTTCAAGGATTAGCCAACGAAGTTCATCAGGGCTGTGATCGGCATTGCGGAAGTGTTCAACAAGTGGTGCTCCCTGGGCCCCACATCTAATTCGACTGCAATGTTGCAGGATCCGATATATTACTGCCATTGTCCGTGGCAACAAAACCAATGTTAAGCCCTCTTGGGGGCAGCCATTCAAAGACCTTGCCATTAAACTCTTCCAAAATGTTTGCAGCAGCATGAGATTTCTCAATGGCGAACATGGCTACAGTTGCATGTTTCCGAGTGGCATTAAAAATCTCAGCATTGTCAACACCTGCAGATATCTTTTCTCTAACCCCCACAAAAGAGATACATTGTGCAGTGATGCACATGTAATCAGTGGCTTGGCAACTGGTCCACATGTCTGTTGTCATGTGGATACTGTGAACATCACTCTGCTGCAAAGCTTGTCCAAGCAATTCCAGCACGTCGTGATGTAGTGCTGGAACAGCAACTCTGGCAAAATAGGAACGGCTGGGAACCTTCCATTTTGGGCAGATGGCTGACACAAATTCAAGAAAACCCACCACTTCCACAAAAGAAAAAGGGAGAACCTCCAGTGCTAACACTTTAGCCAGCTTTGCATTGTACAAACGTGCCATTGGGTGGTTGCGTTCGTACTGCCCCTCTGACATAAACATGCTGAGAATGGTAGGCTGGATTTTTTTCCTTTCTGGTTCCACTGATGCAGGTGACTTCTTGACGCCAGATGTTGTTAGGCTCAACGCCGCACTTTTTTTTCATTGCAGTACTCTGTTGCCTTGGTGTCTCACTCTCAGCCTGACTCTTACTCTTGTGCCACTAAGATGTTGCTGAGCCTGATGAGGATGTGGGCAGTACCACTGCACTGCTGGGGACAGGGCTACTTTATGTACCAGAGAAAATGTCTCCCTCTTGTTCACCTTCCACCGCGATCATATCTTCTACTTCTTCATCACCACCAACAGCAATGGGTGCAGTTTTACTTTTTTGGCCTTTAAGGTGTTCCTCCCACTGGATCAAGTGGTGTGTTTGCAGATGGGTTGTTTGGCCTCCGGTACCATAGTTTGTACCAAGCTTACCCCGACTAACACCTTGTTTACAAATGGAGCATATAGCAACATTCTTCTCCTTACTACTAACCGAAAAGAAGTCCCAAACTGGGGAGGTGAACTTTCTGGAGTTGCTGGAGGTGCCACCTGCAATGCCGGATGAACTGGAGGGTGGGCATGGAATTTGACTCTGTGCACTACCACTACCTACTTCTACTGAGGTGGTTGTGCTGGATGTAGGCCGCTGCCGGGACTTTGCAAATGCAAATATGGAAGCTAGAGGTGGTGTTGGTGTTACCTGTGTTGGTGGTATCAGTGCCACATCCCTCACAGCAATTTGGAATGGGGTAATGTCGGTCTCCACTGGGCGGGACTGATGTCTATGATGACTGGCTCGTCATCATCCTCCTTTTCTACATCTACCTCCATAACTCTAAGGCTTTCTGGAACCTTCCTTTTCCCTAGCCTTGTCTCGTGGCGTCTCTCACTCTCAGACTGAGGTGGTGGCTTCCAAGTGGCATCTAGATCATCAGAAGGGGGGCTTGCAGAAGAACTCGATGGACTAACCCTCCTTTTCCTTGCTGGGGATCTGGAAGACAATGAATCTTCTGAAAGAGTGGCTTGCTCTTCTTCCTCTGCAGGAAGCTTAATTTCCTGAACTGCCCCTACTTCGGGAGGAACAACTACTATTATGGGCGGTGGTTGCGACAGTTGTTGTCCACTTATCTGAGTTTCCTTCGTTGATTGGGTACTACTTTGCGATAACGATAAGTCGATTTCAACATCGCTGCTCATTGGCGTTGTCGTGATGAGACTGGCTGCCTCTGCGAAAGACATGGGCTTGGGCCTAGGTTGGTGGGGTGGGTCGACTGATGTGGGGGTGCTGCTCCCAGCTTGATCGCCAGACACCGCTGCTGCAGGCACAATTTTTGGTTTCCCATAAAAGATCTTGGTCGGCACACCAGAAGTGGTATGTGGCACTTCCTTCCTCTTCTCACTGGCAACTTTCTTGGTACTGGAGGACCTGGTACCTTTCTTTGGGGCCATCTTCTTCAGATGTCAGCACCACACAGTGGCACAAGTTGAAGAGATGTCTGTGGTCACGCGTCACGTGACGTCGTGCGCAGCAGGACTTCTGTCTGGCAGTACAATGGGTGATGACGCCTCCTCCTCTTTTGTGCACCTAAATGCAAAGAAGCAAGAAGAACATTAGTGAAACGTGGCATTTATTGTTGTGGTTCAATTTACTACTGTACAAACAAACAAATAGAATATATAACTTAGTGTGTGGTCACACTTGTTAGTGTTATTATTAATATTATTAAATTGTATTAACTCAGATATAAAAAAACATAACAACAGTGTAGCCATTTGTGAGACTTTGACAATAAGGGCTTTCATGGTGTACTGTGAACACTCAGGAAGGATAGGAAAGAAGAAGAACAAAAACACAAATGTAATGGAACCTGTTTGGCATTGTGAATGTGATTGTGCATCACGTCGGATTCAGCATCACTCAGGAAGCTGCAGCTGGCAATGGGGATAGAAGCAGTAAGCCAAGAGGAACAAAGGAAATACATGCAGGCCTATGGCAAAAGCAGCACACTTACTACCACCACAAAATGGCCACCAGCCACATGGTCACTCACACAACAACAAGCAGGAGGCCTGTAAAACAATTACCTTAAGCAGGCCTATATGGCCAGAGAAAAGAGGCATGCTAAACAACACAGCTTTAATGCAACAATGAAAATCCACAGGGCTAAAAAAGGTTTGCAAGTTACACAACAACTACACCACACACATCCAACAAAGGCATTTATTTTAAACACACTAAAAAAGTGAAATACCCCAAAAAACACATTTTACAATTTAATCCAATGCCATCCATGCCCTAAATGATGTTTAATTTTAACGGACACCACAGAAACAGTTGTTTCATGCACCCATGAGTAGCTCTGGGCCTACTGGCTGAAAAAGGCCTATTGGCAGACTAGGTCACATAGTGAATCAATTCAAATCAATAATATTGCAAATGTATTAGAAAATGTAGTGAACTGTCCTGCATTTTTTTGCTGGGTAAAAAGAAAATAATTGCATGCAAAACAACAACAAGGGCAAGGCATGGACACCACAATGAAAGCTTGCAGTACTATGGCAAAAGCACACTGGCTGCCTGTACAAAATGGCCACCAGCCACATGGCCAGGCCACCACAACAACAAGAATGGGAAGACAGACAATGCAGGCCTATGGCAAAAGCACACTGGCTGGCTTCTCAAAATGGCCAGAGCCACATAACCAGGCCAAAATAACAAGAAACAGTAAGCCAAGAGGAACAAAGGAAAGACATGCAGGCCTATGGCAAAAGCAGCACACTAACTACCACCACAAAATGGCCACCAGCCACATGGTCACTCACAAAACAACAAGCTGGAGGCCTGTAAATCAATGAACTCAAGCAGGCCTATATGGCCAGACAAAGGAGGCATGCTAAACAACACAGCTTTAATGCAACAACGCAAAAACGAAAATCCACAGGGCTAAAAAAGTTGGCAAGTTACACAACAACCACACCACACACATCCAACAAAGGAATTTATTTAGCACACACGAAAAAAGTGAAATATGTACCCCAAAAAAAAACACTTTTTGCAATTCAATCCAATGCCATCCATGCCCTAAATAATGTTTAAATTCAACAGGCACCACAAAAACAGTTGTTTCATGCACACATGAGTAGCTCTGGGCCTACTGGCTGAAAGGCCTATTGGCAGACTACTGGGCTAGTGAATTAAATACATGTTGCAAATTGATTGCAAAAGTTGGAGAAAATGTAGTGAACTTTGCAACATGTTTCCTTTATAAAAGAAAACTAGTAGAAAATTACATACAAAGAAAAACAACTAGGCCCCTACTGAAACTACAGGCCACCCACAATAATACATTTTAAATAAACGAAGAAAAGTAAAAAAAAAAAATGCAGGAGCAATGCCCCAATCAAACAAACAACACCAATTTTCCAACTTACTTGTAAAATCTCAAATCCAAAAGTCATCAAATCCAATGTGAGATATGATGCAGCAGACACAAAGACTGATACTTCCAGCTCCAAATCCAAATGAAAAGTTAACACGACATGGACAAAGCAATGGGAGGACCCTGCTGGCCAGGAACAGGAAGTTGAAGACTCTGGGCACTCCTTGCACAAAAAAGTACAGACAAATGTCAATCTGAGGAGTTTTTTTTATCCAAATCATCATTTCGAGAAGGTTTTATGCTGCTCGAGAGATATTCTTCTCCATCTTGCAAATTCTGCGTGTTTGGCATCGCGACCTTCACGGAACTTCTACCGGAAGTCCGATGGCGCATCCGAATGACGTGTTCGCGATCGCACACTCTCACGGGACCATGTGGCCGGCTACCAAATCTTGTGGCGCATGCGAACAGATAGGAAATCTCGTCGGTGAATGCAGGCATCCCGGTAAGTCGCTCCCACGCGCACGAAAACG
Source organism: Calotriton arnoldi (assembly GCA_963921515.1). Lineage (NCBI taxonomy): Eukaryota > Metazoa > Chordata > Amphibia > Caudata > Salamandridae > Calotriton > Calotriton arnoldi. The sequence continues at coordinate 235,273 of CAWUFW010010975.1, forward strand.
CATTTTGAACGCGCAAACAAAAAAAACCTCAGCTCCGTTGCAGAGCGTGGAGTTTTCGGTAACTCCGCGTTCTATGCGGAACGCAGAGTTGCCAAAAATCTGCAAACTCCGCGAGCGGAGGGGAGTTTTCTGCCCAGGGTTAATTCCAATGTTAAACAAGAAAGGACACCTAGGGCGTGGTCTCGCGGCAAACCAACATGGCCGCAACCTAGGGCTGCTCCGGAGCCCTTCCATCCCACCTCATTAATCCGCTACAATAATCCGACGGAAAGGTGCAGAATCGGACACAGGGGCGCAAGCGAAGCCCGACAAAGCTTTCCCGGGCACAATCGGAGGTGGTAGGCAGTAGCTGTGCCGATCGGCGACTCTGGGCCTGTGGCTGGGGAAACCGGGGCCTCGAGTGCTGGAGACGGCCGGCGGGAGACGCGAGGACGTGGGCATGACCCCCTCCCCCATCCTCGGGGGGTCGGGGAAATTCTGGCAAGCGACTTCGGTGCCCCCCCTCCCGCGACCGTGACGCTGTTGCCTGTGGCACTGGAGTGCAGCCCCCGAGTGGGTTGGATCGTGCAGAGGCCGGAGACGTGAAAGGGGATCCAGCGGCCCAGCACTGGGGAGATTGCGGACGACTGGGGCAGCGTGTGTCTTGTGGTGCCCTACAGCGTCGATGCCTGATCAGCCCCCACGGACACCGGAGCGGGAGGAGCAGCGCCGGTGAGTGACGGCCCCCGGCGTCTCCCTGCCTGGGACGGGGATCTGGAGCTGGCTGGAGGCCGTGATCGCTGGGTGCAGTGCGCGCTTCCAGGACGCGACTGCGCCTACTGTAGTAGAGGCAGCGAAGGGCCCAAGGGTCTGGTGTGCTGCATCCATACAGGGCCCGTTGTGGGAGCGGCCTACCCCACCCTACCTATTCGGGCCTCGCTAACCGAAACAAACCCCGGGACCGGAGGGGTCTCTGCTGCTGTGTGCCTTTGCTGTGGTTGGTGAGGACGGGGGGAGTGAGCGTGGAGCGGTCTCCCTACTGTACCTGCGTTGTGGGGGATGGCTGCTTGGGGCCGCGTGAGGTGGTCCGCCCTGCTCCCCTGCCTTTCCTTGGCGCGCCGGTGGCCCTTGAGCTGGCATCGTCGTGGATGCTTACTGCTGCCTGAGGAGTGCTTGGGGGCTGGCGGTGTCCGGGGAACGGGAGAAGACTGGTCCGAGTGGCGCACAGGTGGCCCTTCATGACCGGCGATGCCCTGAATGCCCACCTCCGTGGCTTGACTCCGGGTTCCGGGTCCCAGCGGGCAGCCAGAAACGGCAGAGCTAAAACAGTGTCATCCACATCGGTGCGCGACTGGCCCAGGGCTCTGTGGACATCTTCGGAGGGCCTGGCCAGGGACTATTCCATCTGGCGTTTCCTCTAGTCTCCGGCCTGGGGAGCGGTGTTGACCTCACCATGTCCGGCAACAGGGGTTCCCGGGCGTCTCAGCAAAGCAGGCTAGACCGCTTTACCTGCCCGAAGGCGGACATTCCTGACAAGAAGGGGGCCAGCGATAAATCGCAAAGTGGAGCCGAGCACGACCCCACAGAGCCCACAATGACGGACATAATGGCAGCCATCATGGGTGTCCGCACATCTATTGACACCCTCTCCTCGGAGGTGACGCTGATCAGAGCGGATCTCACGAAATATAGAGAGAAGGTCAAGCAATTAGAGACAACCACCGCCAGTCTCGTAGAGGACACCTCGCAACTCCAAACGGACATCGGGGAGCTTCAATCATTTCGCAAGTACACGGAAGACAAGCTGGATGATTACGAGGAGCGCCTGCGACGCAACAACATCCGCGTCCTTGGAGTGCCAGAGAAATCGGAAGGTCCGTCTGCAGACCTATTCATGGAGGAACTGATCTCGACGAAGCTACAACCAAAGGGCCTTTCTAAACTGTTTGTAATTGAGCGAGCCCACAGAGTGCCTGGGGGTCGCCCAAAGCCTGGGGCCCCCCTCGTCCAATACTGGCCCGACTGCTCAATTATAGAGACAGAGACACAATCCTTCAGGCGGCAAGGGTCGCTCCTCCAATCCACCTAGACAACTCGGAAATCACCTTCTTCCCCGATTTCACCCGAACGGTGCAGATGAGGCGACGCTCCTTCCTCGATGTCAAGCGCAGGATGAGAGAAAAAGGTTTCAAGTACGCCATGCTCTTCCCAGCCCGCTTACGAGTTGAACTTGACGGGAAAACACATTTCTTTGACCTCCCAGAGGTGGCATCCGACTGGCTGGACAGTCTTAAACCCTCGCCGGAACAGGACTCCACCGCTCATTGAACCCCGCAGAGATCTCTCATGGGATGGCCTCTGTTTTCTTCAAAAACGATTCGCTTCAGCTGCTGTTGTACCCTGAACCGCCAGTATGCGGCTCAGGCTGGTATGAACCTTGTACCGAGGCCTTGGGATCTCTCACATTTGGTGAACTGAACATTGGTCATGTCCTGCATCGATAATCTGTACTGGTAGGCGGGGGGGCCGACGGAGCTCTGAGGCCTTCCCCAGTGTGTTATTTTTCTATTAGTAGAATAGTTGGGCGACAGGCACGCTGCATTTAAATAATATGGGCAGTTTTAAGCCCGGAGTGCAGGGGAGCAGGGTGGGGGGTTGTTGGGAGGGACTGATGTTTATTTTGTATGTTGTTTTTTTGTATTATCTCGACTGTACGATATCTACATACGACCCCACTAGTGGGGAACTGCCCCGCTTTCAATGGGAGTACAGTACAACAGGGCTGTTAAAATCTTAAGTTGGAATGTTAACGGACTGGGGGACAAGATAAAAAGAGGTGTTGTGTTGCAGTATATTAGGAGACAATCGCCGGATATCGTCTTACTCCAGGAAACACACCTCGTTGGCAACACATGCAGGGCAATGCACAGATGGGGGTACTCGATGGTGGTGCATGCGGGCTTTACCTCTAGCTCCAGGGGAGTAGGCATTATGCAAAAAAATCATTCCCTTTCTCACTCACCAATACGTACATAGATGACCGAGGCAGATATGTTGGAATCACAGGCACCTGGGAGGGCAAACCTACCACTTTCATGTCAATATACGCGCCCCCGGGATGCAGAGCACAACATTCACTGACCTGAGTGCTATACTCTTGACGTTGCCTGACGGACACCTGGTGCTCGGCGGCGACTTCAATTCAAGTGTCTCGGGCGCTTTAGACAGGCACCCCCCCCCGCGCAACCCCTCCGGCCGCTCATGCGTTCTCCAGCTTCTTGGAGGCGATGGGACTGATGGATGGCTGGAGGACATACAACCCCGATAAGATGCAGCACACTTTCCACTCAGAGGCGCATAACAGCCTATCCCGACTGGATTATATACTTGTCCCGGCCTCGCACATTACCAATATTCATGAGATCCGTCACCTGGCACGAGGTATCTCCGACCACTCCCCTCTCTGGGTCCATATAGTTTTAGACTACACACACACAGGACGGGTTGCCCCAATAAACCCTTGGTACCTCAAGAACCCCAAAATACGGAAAGGTCTAATTAAAACTCTTGATGACTATTTACTTGAGAACGAACACACAGTTGAGTCACCTCAAACACTATGGGAAGCTTTCAAAACGGTGGTCAGAGGACAGGCCCTCTCCTTGGTGGCGGGCTCCAAAAAAGACAGGGTGAAAGAAATTTCTGACATAGAGCAGGAACTATACCGCCTAGAACAGGATGTCACCTCGGATGCCAAGCCTGAAACCCTCCACTTCCTACGCTTGCGGCAGGAAGAATACCGGGCGTTGGTCACCGACCGTGCCAAACTACTGGGACAGCAACGGCTGGGACGGATATATGACTGGGGCGACAAGGCCGGCAAACTGCTCGCATGGTTAGACAAGAGAGAGCAGGCCAGCAGGCTTGTGCCTGAGATTAGGGGCACTGATGGGTCCTCGGTGACAGATCCCCAAGACATAGCTAACCATTTCGCAGCTCACTTCCAAACCGTATATAGCTCGGTGGCACCATACCCTGAAGCAGACTTTATTGATCTTCAAAGACATATCGCTCCCGACATTATCGGATTCGGACTTTACATTCATGGACAGTGAACTGACGGCTGATGAAATAGCTATGGCAATAAGAGCGCTGCACTCCGGGAAAGCGCTGGGCCCAAATGGCATCCCAATAGAGCTCTACAAGCTTCGACCAGATAGATTGGCCCCCTATTTGAAGTCAATGTTTGAGGATAGCCTCACCCAGGGGATGTTGCCATATGACCAGAGAATTGCCACCATAGTCACAATCCATAAAGAAGGGAAGCCCAAAACGCAGTGTACCTCCTACCGGCCTATATCGCTGCTGAATGCAGAACCCAAAATTCTAGCTAAAGTGCTTGCCACCAGGCTTACCAAGGTGTTAGGCGACCTAGTCCACCCAGACCAGTCAGGGTTCATGCCCAAAAGAAACACGGCTCTCAACCTGCGTAGACTACACGGGGTCCTGGGCAGGGTACCGATGATACGAGAGGACGCTGTGGTGGTCTCTCTGGATACCACCATGGCTTTCGATTCACTGGAATGACCCTATCTCTTTGCAGTGCTTGGTAAACTGGGATTTGGGCCGGGCTTCTGCAACTGGATACGGCTGTTGTACAGCGCGCCGCTGGCCCAGGTAGTGGTGAATAACAGAAAGTCTGAACCCTTTGTACTCAGCCGGGGGACTCGTCAGGGGTGCCCCCTATCTCCTTTACTGTTCGCTTTGGCCCTTGAACCACTCGCAGCATGGATCCGTAAGGATGTGAGGATCCGCGGACTGCGCTGGTCAGCGGAGTGGGAGGATCGGATTTCACTGTACGCTGACGATATTCTCCTCTATCTTACATCCCCTAAGAGATCCCTAACAGTAGCCTTTGATATACTAGAGGTTTTCGGCAGGTACTCTGGGTTTCAGGTCAATTGGCAAAAATCACTCCTATATGTCCTATGGGGAACCCCTCCACAGTTGCCCCAAAATTGCCCGATCCCAGTGGTCTCAGACGGCTTCAAGTACTTGGGCATTTTTATATCTTTAGACCCATCAGTTTGGTACACCCGCAATCTGCTCCCCCCACTGCAACGGCTCAAAAGCGACATAACACACTGGAAGTCCCTCCCGCTCTCGCTATTGGGCAAGGCTGCATTATTTAAAATGATGTCACTGCCCCGATTCCTTTATGCGCTACAGAACTCAGCTGATCTTGTCCCGAACTCGTATTTTAAAGATCTGGAAGGGCTCCTGAGAGACCTCCTATGGGGAGGGAGACCACGTATCGCCATGAAAAAACTGACACTTAGCTGGTATGATGGGGGAATCGGGTTGCCTGATATTAAAAAATATTACTGGGCTGCGCATCTAACAGCGATCAACCACTGCATGTATGGTCACCCTGACAACCCGGGGTTTCTGATGGACCGTTGGCTTTTACCTAAAGGGACCTTTTTGAGAGCTCTATATTCAAAACCGGAGAAATACCCGCTCACCGGACCCACTGCCCATACAGTTGCAATCTGGCACTCCGCTGCTAAATCAATCGGTTGGCAAAATAAGTTAATGATGGCCACACCCCTGTGGGACTCACAACAACTAGGATATATTGGAAACTCAAGGGGATTTGCTAAATGGGACTTAATAGGGATTTCCCATGTCAAAGACCTTTGGCACGCTGGGGGTGTGGCATCCTTTGCTACCCTACAAACGCAATATGCCCTGGCAGACTCCGAATGTTATCGCTACCTACAAATCAGGCACTCGCTGCAAACAGCTATCCCCGACGACTCGACGCCACCGGACGCTTCCCCACTAGAGGACAGACTATTGGATGGACACCTGCCTGACAGGGCCATCTCCCTCACATATCGAAAACTCATCAATAACACTGACAACCCCCTATTACAATTGCGTGACAAATGGACTGAGGACGGAATAGAGTTGGATGATGAAACCTGGCAGGAAACGGTCTCTTCTCCTAAGACGGTCGCTATCCCAGCGAGACTCAGACTGGTGCAATTAAAGATCCTCCATAGAATTTACATAACTGGTCCACAGCTGGTACACATGGGTGGGCTGACAGACGGCTCTTGTAGGAGGGGATGCGCACAATTGGGCACATTCATGCACATAATATGGCACTGTGCGCCGATCCAGGAATACTGGCGTAACATCCATGCGGTCATGAGTGCAGTGTTGGAGGTAGTAATCGAACCGAAGGCACCTAGATGCCTCCTTAATATCTGGGAACCTACCGACCTCAACACCTATACTAAGACATGGGTCACGCTCGGCTGCATGATCGCTAAGAGAAATATCGCACAGCTCTGGGGAGCCCCACAGCCGCCTACGGTAGTAGCCTGGGAGCAGGATCTAGACTGGTGTATGCTGAGAGAGAAAACAGTCTATGTGGCTAGGGGGTGTCCCCGAAAATGGTCCAAGATATGGGCCGCCTGGAATGCATACCGAGGAGATATATGTACACCTCCCCTTGAAGACGATGGTGAAGACCCCCCATCCCCGTGAACTCCAATGAATTATATTGCTGTACTGTATGTAACCTGATTTTGCTGTAACCCTAATTGATTCTGTGAATATGTACCTTATGTCGAGACTGTTTAATAAAAAGATGTTTTAAAAAAAGAAAGGACACCTAATCACGAAACAAGAATAACTATGTTTTTAAAAAAAGAACACTTTTAAACTCAATTCCATTTTTTGAATAGTTTACAAATAATTGTTTTACATAAATACATCAATATTGCTCAAATCTAGGGTTATATATCATCTGCGTCTTCCTCATTGAAATACATTTTCATTTTACAATCACAGTATTGCTACTATAATCTTGACAACACTTTGAGTTTTTATTAGGTTTAAGATGATCTGTTCAACAGGAAGATAAATCATGGTTTCTAATTTAATTGTATCACAGGACGACTTAATCTAAATTATTTTTTATTTAGAATGAGTAAAGCAAGACACTACTGAGATTTGAACTCTGGATCTCCTATTTACTAGGCAGATGCTTTAACCAGCTAAGCCACAGCACCCTCTTGAAAATGCTTTAAGGAACAGTTTGCCTTATGGTGTTCAAGAGAATCCTGTTTTTCACTTTCATAATCTTCTCTAAGTTCAAACAACTCTGTACTCAACCACTTTAGATGAGGACACTAATCTTATTCATAAACATCTTATTAATAAATTGCTTACCCTATTGATAGAATTCTGAATTATGCCTTGTTCAAGAATGCATTAATTGAATTCAACTCTAGAATGATCTTTTATCTCTATCTTGCTCTTTGTCATTTTCTTTTCCCTTTTTCATTCAAGGCATTGCTTTGAGAAGCTTCGCAACGCCAAGTTTTTTATTTCAATTTAAGATGACCCACTCTAAAGTTCACAGAACAAGACTTTTCTTTTTAATTGTATTAAACATTTGCTTGATGAAAATTATTCTTACATGTATGGAGCCAATAATAAGGTGCTGCTGAGAGTTGAACACAGGATTGCCTGTTTACAAAACAGGAACTTTATACACTTAGCCACAACACCTACTTTAGTGAGAACGAAGGAATCATTAATTTAATATTGGTGATCGGATTCAGAGCCTGCAATTAAGTTTTCATTATATGTATTCCAATGTTTAACAAGAAAGGATTCCTAATCACTAAACAAGAATAACTATGTTTTAATAAAACACTTTTAAACTCAATTCCATTTTTTGAATAGTTTACAAATAATTGATTTACATAAATACATCAATATTGCAAAAATGTAGGGTTATATTTCATCTGTGTCTTCCTCATTGACATACTTTTTCATTTCGCAATCACAGTATTGCTATTATAATCTTGACAACACCTTGAGTTTTTATTAGGTTTAAGATGATCTGTTCAACAGGAAGATGAATCAGACTTTTCAAATTTAATTGTATCAAAGGACGACTTAATGAAAATTGTTTTTTATTTAATAATGAGAAAAACAAGGCGCTGCTGATATTTGAACTCAGGATCTCCAATTTCTTAGACAAGCACTTTAATCAGCTAAGCAACAGCACCCTCTTGAAAATGCTCTATGGAACAGTTTGCCTTATGGTGTTCAAGGGATTCCTGATTTTTCACTTTCATAATCTTTTCTAAGTTCAACCAACTCTCTACTCAACCATTTTAGAGGAGGACACTAATCTTATTCATAAACACCTCACTAATAAATTGTTTACCTTTTGATAGAATTCAAAATTATGCCTTGTTCAAGAATGCATTAATTAAATTCAACTCTAGAATCATCTTTTATCTCTATCTTGCTATTTGTCATTTTCTTTTCCCTTTTTCATTTAAGGCATTGCTTTGAAAATCTTCACAATCCCAAGTTTTTTATTTCAATTTAAGATGACCCATTCTAAAGTTCACAGAACAAGACTTGTCTTTTTAAATAGTATTAAAGATCTGCTTGATGAAAATGATTCTTATATGTTTTGAGCCAATATTAAAGCACTGTTGAGATTTGAAATCAGGATTTCCTGTTTACGAGACAGGTTTTTCAATCACTTAGACAAAGCACCTACTTTAGTGATGAAGAAGTAATCATTAATTTAGTGTTGGTGATTGAATCCGGTGCCTGCAATAAAGTTTTCTTTATATGTATTCCAATGTTAAAGAAGAAAGGATTCCTCATCACTAAACAAGAAAATCTATGTTTTAATGAAAGAGAACATTTTTTAAAACTTAATTCCATTTAGTGAATAGCTTAAAAATAATAGTTTTACATAAATACAGTTCAAATCCAGGGTTATTTTTCTTCTGCGTCTTCCTCACTGATATACCTTTTTCATTTTACAATCACAGTATTGCTACTATAATCTTGACAACACTTTGAGTTTTCATTAGGTTTAAGATGATCTGTTCAACAGGAAGATGAATCAGACTTTTCTAATTTAACTGTATCAAAGGACGACTTAATGAAAATTATTTTTTATTTAAAAATGAGAAAAGATAGGCACTCCTGGTATTTGAACTCAGGATCTCCTGTTTACTAGGCAGGCGTTTTAACCAGCTAACCCACAGCACCCTCTTTGAAATGTTTTAAGGGACAGTTTGCCCTGTGGTGTTCAAGAGAACCCTGATTTTTTACTTGCATAATCTTTTCTAAGTTCAAACATCTCTCTACTCAACCACTTTAGACTAGGACACTAATCTTATTTATAAACACCTCATTAATATATTGCTTACCCTATTCATAGAATTTTGAATTATGCCTTGTTCAAGAATGCATTAATTGAATTCAACTCTAGAATGATCTTTTATCTCTATCTTGCTATTTGTCATTTTCTTTTCCCTTTTTCATTCAAGGCATTGCTTTGAAAATCTTCACAATACCAAGTTTTTTATTTCAATTTAAGATGACCCATTCTAAAGTTCACAGAACCAAGTTTTTTTTTTATTATTGGGTTAAACATTTTCTTGATGAAAATTATTCTTACAAGTATGGATCCAAAAATATGGTGCTGCTGAGATTTAAGTCAGGATTTCCTGTTTAAGAGACAATCAAGAAGGAATAATTAATTTATTGTTGATGATCGGAATTCAGTGCCTCCATTAAATATTTTCTTTATATGTATTGCAATCTTAAACACAAAAGGATTCTTATTCACTAAACAAGAATAACAATGATTTAATTAAAAAAATACTTTTTAAACTAGATTTCATTTTTTGAATGGTTTACAAATAATTGTTTAACATAAATACATCAAATCTTGAAATTAATCTTGTCCCACGACGAATCTAGGGACCCACCTTCAGGTAAGCCCTTGAGTACCCTTAGAAAAGGGTTGGGATGATTCAGGGTTACCTCCCAGAGGAGGGGTCAGACAGTTAGGAGGATACGCCCATGTCCTTTGTCCAGTTTCGCGTCAGAGCGGGAGCAAACGGCTCCCTGAGCTGGTTTGAACTGGACTATGAAAGGAGGGCATCAAATGTGCCCTTCAAGCAGACTGAGTGTCGCTGCCAAGCGCTCCCACCTGGCCCCAATACACTAAACCCTGTCTGGGAGGTTGGCACACCTCCCTGTGACAGGATACCTATTGTTCTGCCTTCTCCTGCTCAAGCTTGGCTCAGCAGCAGGAGGGCAGAATCGTGTCTCTGGTTGGCAGCAGCCGTGTGGTGCTGTCCGGGTCTAGAAGATTGGTACCGGAAGCCCTGAGGGCCTCCTAAACGAGCTTTACAGTGCAAGGAATCATACCTCCCACACTGTTTACAGTGTGGGGGTATGATTCCAACATGTTTGATACCAAACATGATTGGGTTCGTTCCAGCCACTTTCAAGAAGGTCAACACGGTGCCCCTCTATGTGTTATATAGCTGTTGTACTTACAACCCAGGAGAATGGACTCCATAGGCTGTAGGGGTGTCCTGCCCATGCAGGGGCACCCTCACACTTAGAACCGAACACCCTGCCTTCAGGGTTGAAAAGGTCTGCTTTAGGGGTGACTTATAAGTTTTAAGTGTAGTGACCTTAGATATAGGGCAACCTATTTCTTTTGTAAGTGGTGCTAGCACCAGCTTACACAGGCTGCAATGGCAGGCCTGTATGGCAGGCCTGTAGTTACAGTTTGAGTGGTCCTTCATGGGTGGCATAATACATGTTTCAGCCCATGGGGGACCCCTTGTGTACCCATGCCCTGGGTACCTTTGTACCATATACTAGGGACTGATAAGGGTACACCAGTGTCCAATCTGGGATGTACCTAAGTACTTACCATACCAATTTAGGGGAGAAAGCACAGAGACTGGGGTCCTGATTAGCAGGATCTCAGTCAGACTAGTCAGAAACAGCATAGCACCAGGCAAAAAGTGGGGGTAATCAGGAAAGCAGATCCTACTTTCCTACACAACCCCCCAAACGTAAAGAGATTAGACTAACATTGCCCAGTTGAGTCTTCATTTTCTAAGTGGAAATATCTGGAGAGTCCATCTGTACTGGCATGGTTACTCCAAGGTCCATGTTTCACTGTATAGTCCATCCCCTGTAGGGAAATGGACCACCTCAAAAGTTTGGGGTTTTCACCCTTCATCTGTTTAAGCCATAAGAGGGGCTTGTGATCTGTCTGAACAATGAAGTGAGTGCCAAACATTTATGGTCTCAGCTTCTTCAAGGCCCAGACCACAGCAAAGACTTCCCACTCAATAGCTGACCAACGTTTCTCCCTGGGGGTCAACCTTCTGCTGATAAAAGCTACTGGTTGATCCTGGCCCTCTGCATTAAGATGTGATAACACAGACCCTACCCCTATCTCAGATGCATCTGTCTGGACAATGAAAGTTTTGGAGTTGTCAGGACTTTGCAAGATGGGAGCAGTCACATGGCCTGCTTCAGGTCATCAAATGCCTTTTTACGGCTTACTGTCCACTGAACTTTCTTGGGCATTTTCTTGGATGTAAGATCATTCAGGGGAGTCACAATGGACGCATATCCTTGTACAAATCTTCTGTAGTACCCAGTCAGGCCCAAGAAAGCTCTGACCTGAGTCTTGGTAGTGGGAGCAACCCAGTCCACAATGGTCTGAAGTTTGCTCTCTAATGGTTGAAACTGGCCTCCATCTTCCAGGTGGCCCACGTACACAACTCTACTCTGCCCTATCTGGCACGTAGTGGCCTTGATAGTGAGCATTGTCTTTTGCAGGGCCTCTAGAAAATTTCTGAGGTGGACCAGGTGATCCTCCTAGGTGGAGCTAAAGACAGCTAAATCATCTAGATACGCTGCATTCGCTTTCCAGCCTGTGAGAACTTTGTTCACCACCCTCTGAAGTGCGGTAGTTCCATTTTTCAGAACAAAGGGCATTACAATTAATTGATAATGCCCACTAGGGGTTGAAAATGCTGTTTTTGGCTTGGCATCCTCGGCTAGTCTGATTTGCCAGTAGCCAGCAGTCATGTCAAATGTACTCAGAAACTTGGCTGAGGCCAAAGTATCTATGAGTTCATCTGCCCTTGGAATTGAATGGGCATCAGTCATAGTGACTGCATTGAGACCTCTGTAGTCCACACAAAACCTCATCTCTCTTTTTCCACCCTGGGTGTGAGGTTTTGGCACAAGGACTACTGGACTAGCCCAGGGGCAATCTGAAGGCTCAATGACCCCCAAATCCAGCATCTTTTGGACCTCTGTCCTGATGCAATCCCTGACATGGTCAGGCTGTCTGTAGATTTTACTCTTAACAGGCAGACTATCACCTGTGTCCTCTTCATGTGTACACCATGTGGTTTGACTGTGTGTCAGGGAGAACATGTGTCTGTACTGATTGAGGACTTGCCTACAATCAGTTTGCTGTTGGTCAGTGAGGCTGTCTGTCAAGGCTACTCCATCTACTGACCCATCATCAGGATACTGAGAGAGATGATCAGCGAGAGGATCATTCTCTTCCTCCTGTCCCTCATCAGTTGCCATGAGCAAGCCCATGTCAGCCCTGTCCACAAACCGTTTCAGGCAGTTCACATGAAGTACCCTATGCGGACTTCTTGGAGTGCCTAGGTCCACCAAGTAGGTGACCTCTCCTTTTTGTTCAAGAATAGTGTGGGGACACTCCACTTGTTTTGGAGAGCTGCTTGGGCCACATGCTCCAACACCCACACTTTCTGGCCTGGCTGATAAACAGTCAAGACAGCCTTTTGATCATGCCAAGCTTTTTGAAGTTCTTGGCTGGCCTTCTTCATGTACTCAGCCATGAGTGAACGCAGGCCAAGGACATAGTCCAAAATGTCCTGTTTAGGAGGTTTGAGAGGTTGCTCTCAACCTTCCTTCACTTGACACAAGGGACCTCTAACTGTATTTTCAAACAGAAGTTGAAATGGGCTGTAGTCAACCCCCTTCTGAGGAACGTCTCCGTAGGCAAAGAGAAGGCAGGGTAGTAAGACATCCCATTTTTGCCTAAGCTTTTCTGGGAGTCACATGATCATAGCCATGAGGGTCTTGTTGAACTTCTCAACAAGCCCAGTGCAGTGTGGTTGGTAGGGTGTTGTAAATTTGTAGTTTACTCCTCACTCTTTCCACATGGCAGTGATATAACAAGACATGAAGTTGGTACCTTTGTCTGTTAAAACCTCCTTAGGGAAGCCCACTCTGGAAAAGATTCCCAAGAGGGCCCTGGCCACTACAGGAGCTGTAGTGGTTCTAAAGGGAATGGGCTCTGGGCACCTAGTGGCATGGTCCACCACCACTAGTATGTAACTGTGCCCAGATGCAGTTGGAGGGTTCACGGGACCAACTTTGTCAATCCCTACCCTCTCAAAGGGGACCCCAACCACAGGGAGTGGAATTAAGGGGGCCTTTGTGGTGCCAAATGACTTACCACTGGCTTGGCAAGTGGCACAGTAGAGACAAAACTCATTTGTGTCCTCAGACATATGGGGCCAGTGAAAGTGAGGGACAAGCCTCTCCCAAGTCTTGCTTTGCCCTATGTGTCCTGCAAGAGGGATATCAGGTGCCAGGGAGAGTAGGAAACCTCTGAACTACTGGGGTATTACCAACCTCCTGGAGGCACCAGACTTGGGGTCTCTGCCTTCAGAGTACAGAACTTCATCCTCCCAATAGATCCTATGGAATCCACTGATATTCCCTGCTTCCTCAGCAGCAGCTTGCTACCTGAGGGGTTCAAGAGAGGGGCAGGACTGCTGTTCCAAACTCAAGTCTGCCCTGGAAGGGCCCCCTGCCCCCAAGAACTCTGCCTGGTCAGGCCCAAGTTCCTCTGGGACAGTTCCTTCATACGGGCTGAGATCATCTCCCTCAGGAGGGTGATCATCACTAGGAGTTTGTGAGAAGGGCAATTCCTTACCCTTCCTGCTCCTTCTCTTGGGAAGCACATGGTCCATTTTTTCAGGATCCAGTGCTTTGTCAGTGGTGAGCTGTTTCGCCTGAGACCTGGTGACAGCAAATACACTGGCAGAGATGTCCATCATCTCTGCATGAGTCCTGAACTCCAATTCAGTCCAAGCTGAAGTTTCTAGATCATTGCCCAAAAAACAATCTACAGGTAAGTCTGGAGATACCAAAACCTTTTTAGGTCCAGTTATCCCTCCCCAGCTGAGGTTTACAAGTACCAAGGAATGGTCAGTCCTGACATTGCTATCGTTGGTGACTTGGTACAGTTGTCCAAGTATGATCTGATCAGGGGACACGAGATTCTCTGTCACCATAGTGACACTGGCCCCTGTGTCCCTGTAAGTCATTGCCTCTTTTCCATTTATAAAAGGCTGTTGTCTGTACTTGCCCAAGTTAGTGGCACTGATCAGTAAGGTGACAAGATCCATGCCACCATCACAAACTAGAACAGCCTGGCCTGGAGTTCTGACTAAGTCAGAACCCACCTCAGAACCCAAGGTTAACCCCTCTAATCCCTTGTTTGCTGTACTACCACTTGTACTTGTGCTAGTGTGCTAGGGGGAGCAGGTGCTTCAGGGGAAGTGGTAGTAGTAGCAGTTTCCTTGGCCTTTGGACAATCAGGATCCCTTGTCCAATGGGTCTTCACCTTACAAAGGTAACACCCTGGTTTCTTTTTTCCTTTCTTAGTATTTTGGGACTCACCCCCAGATGCAGGTTTTTGGGGCAGTTGTGGAGACTCTTTTTCTATCTTTACCCTTGTCTCTACCCTTATCATGGGATTTAGAAGAATCCTGCTTCTTCTGGTCACCTCCATTACAATGGGTTTTCTGCTTAACCCTGGTGTGGACCCGTTTGTCTGCCATCATTCCCAATTCTTAGGGAGAGGTCAGATCAGAGTCTACCAGGTACTGATCAAAAGCTGGTTCTGAAAATGATTAAGGATCTGCTTCCTCATAATCAAATTGTACAATCCTTCATAGTCCTGTACCTTGCTTCCATGAAGCCAGTCTTCCAGAGCCTTAATAGCACTGTCTACAAAATCTACCCTGTCCTGGGAGGGTGCCTTCTGGGTGTCTCTGAACTTAATCCTATATTGCTCAGTGGTTAAGTCAAACCCTTCTATGAGAGCACTCTTCATTACTAAGTAATTGTCAGCATCCTCTACTCTAACAGCGAGGAACTTATTTCTACCTTTGTTAGCAAAGGAGAGCCACAGAATAGCTGCCCACTGCTCTTGGGGTACCGTCTGAACTTTACACGCCCTCTCCAAAGCAGTGATCCATTAACAGATATTATCCCCCTCCTGGTGAGAAGGGACTATCCTGCTCAGGTTCCAATTATCAAAATGAGTTTCTCTGATTCTAGAGACACTGTTGCAGCAACCATGGGACTCTATTCCTAATTTCTTCCTAACCCTCTGTATTTCCAGGGACTCTTTGTCAAGGGCCAATTGATCTTTCCTGAGCCTAAGTCTTGCTTTCTCAAGTTTGAGCAATTGGCATTCCCCGTCAAAATAGTTGTCTCTCTTACTAGATATGGAGGTCCCTATGAAAGTGTCTGAAGTATTGGATTCTCTAGAGGAGGATCTAGACCTCCTTGGTCTAATCTGGACCCTCCCAGGGGAAGAAAGGGAGACCCACTTCTAGGGACACCCTCTGTGCCATCTGCACTATCCTCTGGGGGATCTGAGTTCTCCAGGGGGGAGTCATTAGACTCCTCCTGGTTAGGGTCAGAATTAAGGTAAAAGAGGAGGTTCCCTCCTGACCCATCTTCTGTCTCCTGCCCACCCACTTGGTCATGTTCTTCTGACCCACTAGCTTTCTGTAGGTCATCCAACAGTAACACCTCTAGAAGGCATTGAGTATTAGGGCTCTTCCCTGCCTTGAGCTTCCTAGAGGAACACAGAGCCCTTAGTTCCTTGAACGTGTAGGCCACTGTATCTACAAGGCAGAGAGCCACTGGCTTCTCATGTTGAAGACATACTAGGTGTAGTGTGGTGTTATACCTACCTAACCTAGTAAAACTAAATTCTCTGAGGTTGGAGAAAGGGTTGTGCTAGACACTTAACTACCCAACCATAAGTTCAGTAGAACTTACTTATTCTAAGCTGTGTTATATGTGCCTAATATTAGTGATGGTTTTTCAATTAATCCACACCAAGATTATCTGGTAAAACAATGCAGGCTTGGATCCCACCACTGCCACCAATGTGAGAGGCTGGCTTGGTATATGATGCACACATATGTAACTGGGCACCCTGCACCAATCCAGACAACCCTTATGGTGATTTTAGTGGTTTTAGACAACCTTAGAAAGCTC
Source organism: Calotriton arnoldi (assembly GCA_963921515.1). Lineage (NCBI taxonomy): Eukaryota > Metazoa > Chordata > Amphibia > Caudata > Salamandridae > Calotriton > Calotriton arnoldi. The sequence continues at coordinate 251,479 of CAWUFW010010975.1, forward strand.
TCTAAATGGTAGCTGTGGAAAGTAGCCTTCAGGCTTAGTCCAGAAGGAGTGTAAAGCAGCTTGTTTTACCAGAACATAATCTTATAGGTATAGATTAAGTGTAAAAGAACCACACAGTGTATTTATAAAAATATGTATTTATTATAAGACACTCGCTAACACATAGAGATATCTACTAGCCGGAAATATACACAATGCACACAATACTTTTCAACAGAAACAGGTAAGTAGCACGAAATACAAAGTGGTCACCAGGGGGAGACTAAACCATATACTAAAATAGTGATATGCGAACCACGACTTGAGTCAAGACTATACCCAGAAGACGTAGAAGCCCTGGTGACCCAAGTAACCACCCAAGGTAAGTAACCAGGAGCCCCGCAGAGGCCATGTGCAGAGTGGGAACACGACTGCGGTATCAATGCAAGTCAATGGGTAAGTTGGGGTTGCAATTTTAAAGAAGAAGGACCCTTCCCAGTGGACCCTGCAGAAACCCTGTACAAGACAAAAGGTTGGAGAGCCACTCCACCTGTAGATACCCTAGGAACCAGGATACCTATACCAGGGAAGCCAGGTACATAGGTGTGAAGTGTTGTATCCAGCAAGGTCCAGGTGACTCACCACAAGCAGGAGAATCAGGGCAGGCCCCGAGCAATCAAAGAAGCCCACTGAATTCAAGATGACCCTCAAAAGGACCCACAGGTTGGAGGCACTGGAGTCGCAAGAGGACCTCAAGCAGCTCACCAATGAAGCAAGCCCACAATGCAAGTGATGTGGTGAGGATGAAGATCTCGGTCACTGGAGGTGCTTGATGTGGGGGCTACTTGGAGCCCTAAGCTCTTGATGGAAGAAAGCAAACAAGTTTTTGCAAAAGCAAGTTGGCACTGTGCACAGGGGTTCGGTTCCTGCAATTCCGACAAGGTATACTAGCCTCAAACTTGGTGAGAGGACAGGGCACTCCTCATTGGGTGTGGAAAACCACCACCTGTGTTGCTGAGCCTTTCGGAGTCCATGGGAGCCAGGATCAGCAGACCGGTCAGCTAAGTTGCGGTGCCTGCAGATGCAGGAAAGTGACTCCTTCACTTCAAGGGAGATTCCTTCAGGTGTCTTGGATGGCCACTGGCCTTGGACGGTTTCTGTATGGAGCACAGGCATGGACGTTGCAGCAGACGAGCAGGGCGATGAGATCAGGAGCAGCAGGAGTCTTCCAGTTGCAGCCTTGATGCCCAGAGCGAAGTCCAGGGTGCCCAGATGGTCGAAGCAGAAGTGGTATCTTAAAATGAAACTTGCTCCATGATGAATCTATGGACCCATCCTCAGGTAAGCCCTTAAGTACCCTGCGTAAAGGGTTGGGACGATTCAGGGTTCCCTCTTAGCGGAGGGGTCGGACAGTGGGGAGGATACTCCCATGTCCTTTGTCCAGTTTCATGCTAGAGCAGGAGCCAATGGCTCACTGAGCTGGTTTAAACTGGACTATGCAAGGAGGACACCAAATGTGCACTTCAAGTAGACTGAGTGGTGCTGGCAAGCGCTCCCACCCGGCCCCAATACACTAAACCCTTTCTGGGAGGTAGTCACACCTACCTGTGACAGGATACCTATTGTTCTGACTGCCCCTGCTCAATCTTGGCTCAGCAGCATGAGGGCAGAAATGTGTCTCTGGTTGGCAGCAGCCAGGTTGTGCTGTCCGGGTCTAGAAGCCTGGTACAGGGAGCACTGAGGGCCTAACGGAGGGCCTTTACAGTGCTTGGAATCATACCTTCCACACTGTTTATGGTGTGGGGGTATGATTCCAACATGTTTGATACCAAACATGATAGGGTCAGTTCCAGCCAGTTTCGAGATGGTCATAGCATATTGACGCGGTGCCCCTCTATATGTTATATGGCTGTCGCACTTCTAACCAGGGAAAATGCTCATGCAGGGGCACCCTCTCACTTAGAACTGAGCACTCTGCCTTCAGTATTGATAAGGCCTGCTTAGGGGTGACTTATAGGTTTTAAGTGTAGTGACCTTAGATATAGGCAAACCTATATCTTTCGTAAGTGGTGCTAGTACCAGCTTACACAGGCTACAATGGCAGGACTGTAGTTACAGTTTGAGTGGTCCCTCATGGGTGTCATAATACATGCTTCCGTCCATGGGGGACCCCTGGTGTACCCATGCCTTGGGTATCTTAGTACCATATACTAGGGACTGATAAGGGCACACCAGTGTCCAATCTGGGATGCACCTAAGTACTTACCATACCAATTTAAGGGAGAAAGCACAGAGACTGGGGTCCTGATTAGCAGGATCCCAGTCAGACTAGTCAGAAACAGCATAGCAACAGGCAAAAAGTGGGAGTAACCATGAAAGCAGGTACTACTTTCCTACAATCAATATCGCTCAAATCTAGGGTTATATTTCATCTATGTCTTCCTCATTGATATACCTTTTTCTTTTTACAATGACAGTATTGCTTCTATAATCTTGACAACACTTTTAGTTTTTATTAGGTTTAAGATGATCTGTTCAACAGTAAGATGAAACAAACTTTTATATTTTAATTGTATCACAGGATGACTTAATGAAAATGATTTGTTATTTAAGAATGAGAATAGACAGGCGCTGCTGAGATTTGGAATCGGGATCTCCTGTTTTCTAAACAGGTGCTTTAACGCTCCGTCCATATCCCCTTTGGTATCGCTTTGTTCGCCCTAAGTTGGCAGGGTATGCCCAGACGTGGGTCCCTTGCTCACTTTGCCACTGGATTCAAGATAGCCTGGCTGATGAGGGTTTTGAACCCGAAACCGGTCCCAGGATGCTTGTTTCCGGTCCAGGGAAGACATGGCTTGGCAGTTCGGGCTGGACTGTTCCCATGAGGCACAGGGTCAGACTGATTTGCATATGGCCATGTCTGAACTGGGGTGGTGGAGTGAGCTAAAGAATGATGATGGATTAAACCCAGATCAGTTGACTGGGGGTGAGTGTTTGATTTGCTCTAACGCTCCGTCCATCATCCCCTTTGGTATCGCTTTGTTCGCCCTAAGTTGGCAGGGTATGCCCAGACGTGGGTCCCTTGCTCACTTTGCCACTGGATTCAAGATAGCCTGGCTGATGAGGGTTTTTAACCCGAAACCGGTCCCAGGATGCTTGTTTCCGGTCCAGGGAAGACATGGCTTGGCAGTTCGGACTGGACTGTTCCCATGAGGCACAGGGTCAGACTGTTTTGCATATGGCCATATCTGAACTGGGGTGGTGGAGTGAGCTAAAGAATGATGATGGATTAAACCCAGATCAGATGACTGGGGGTGAGTGTTTGATTTGCTCTAACGCTCCGTCCATCATCCCCTTTGGTATCGCTTTGTTCGCCCTAAGTTGGCAGGGTATGCCCAGACGTGGGTCCCTTGCTCACTTTGCCACTGGATTCAAGATAGCCTGGCTGATGAGGGTTTTGAACCCGAAACCGGTCCCAGGATGCTTGTTTCCGGTCCAGGGAAGACATGGCTTGGCAGTTCGGGCTGGACTGTTCCCATGAGGCACAGGGTCAGACTGATTTGCATATGGCCATGTCTGAACTGGGGTGGTGGAGTGAGCTAAAGAATGATGATGGATTAAACCCAGATCAGTTGACTGGGGGTGAGTGTTTGATTTGCTCTAACGCTCCGTCCATCATCCCCTTTGGTATCGCTTTAACCAGCTAAGCGACAGCACCCCCTTGAGATTGCTTTAAGGAACAGTTTAATTTATGGTGTTCAAGAGAATCCTGCCTTTTCACTTTCATAATCTTTTCTAAGTTCACACAACTCTCTACTCAAACACTTTAGAAGAGGACTAGGCTTAATCATAAACACCTCATTAATTTACTGCTTACCCTATTCATAGAACTTTGAATTATGCCTTGTTCAAGAATGCATTAGTTGAATTCAATTCTAGAATGATCTTTAATCTCTATCTTGCTCTTTGTCATTTTCCTTTACCTTTTTCAGCCAAGGCATTGCTTTGAAAATTTTCACAATACCAGGTTTTCTAATTCAATTTAAGATGAGCCATTCTAAAGTTCACAGAAACAGACTTTTCTTTTTAAATAGTATTGAACATTTGGTTGATGAAAAATGTATATAGCCAATAGCAAGGTGCAGCAGTAAATTGAACTTAGGATTTCTTGTTTACGAGACAGGATCTTTAACCACTACGCCACAGCTCTTAATTCACTGATGAAGAAGGAATAACTAATTTAGTGTTGATGATGGTAATTAGGTGCCTGCAATAAAGTCGTCTTTATATGTATTGCAATCTTAAAAACGAAAGGATTCTCAATCACTAAACAAGAATAGCTATGTTTTAATAAAAAAGAACTCTTTTAAAAGTTAATAGCTTTTCTTGAATAATTTACAAATAATTGTTTAACATGAATACATCAATATTCCTCAAATCTAGGGTTATATTTCATGAGCATCTTCCTCATTGACAATCACAGTACTGCTTCTATAATCTTGACAATACTTTGAGTTTTAATTAGGTTTAAGATGATCTGGTTAAAGTGTTTTTAAGCACTAGAAATTGTTTCTTCTTTAAAACTTCATATCTCCAGTTCCTTCCTACATTGGAAAGAACTGTCATTTTAGTGTTTGTTCATAAAATATAATCTAATTTTATAAATTGGAGTTGGATTTTTAGTGTATGTGGTGTCTTACTTATTTAACATATTGGTGTTTTCAAATACTTTACACACCTGTCTCCTAAGCTACTCCTGTCTGCTTGTTGCCAGCTACCAAGGGTGGAGCAAGCAAGTTATTTATTGAGACCTTTTCTGAAACTTTTTTTGTGTTTGTGGCCTTAACACTAGTGGTAAGTCACTACTAATGAACCACTTTCCAACACTCATGGTCACTGTTGCAGATCAGGAAGAAGTGAGTGAACCTTTCCCTGATTTACTTTCCACAAATCCACCAGATGCTACAGTGGAGGGTGTTGAACTTTCTGACACCCTAACGGTACAGACACAAACTGACCGCAGACAAGTTCTCAGCCATTTTGCAGAGCTCTTTTCTTTGACCCCTGGTCACACAACATGATTTGGACACCAATGACAGCCTCCCTGTCAAGAACAAGATATACAGACTGTCTGATCAAGTCAAGGTAAGCATCAACACTGAAGTCAGTAAGATGCTGGAGCTTTGGTTAATTGAACTTTCTTATAGTCCCTGGGCTAACCCAATGGTACAGGTCCCAAAAACTCACTCAAAGCGTAGCAAGGTCATGATGAGAATTTTTGTGGACTACAGAGGGTTGAATGCAGTGACCAAGACCGATACCCACCTCATTCCAACAGTAGATGAGCGTGTTCATAAGCTAGGGGTAGTCAGGTTTCTCAGTACCTTTGATTCAACAACAGGGTACTGGCAGATGGGACTGACCCACAGAGCCAAGGAGAAATGTATATTCTGCACCCCATAGGGCCACTTTCAGTTCAAAGTGATGCCTTTTGGATTAAAGAACGCACCTGCTACTTTTCAAAGGTTAGTGAATATAGTTCTATCAGGACTGGATGGCTTTCGTGCAGCATATCTGGACAATAAAGCTGGCTTTATTGTCCACCTGGGAGGATTACCTGGTCTACCTGAGAGAAGTGTTGTAGGACGTGCAACATGCAGGCCTCACTATCAAGGCCAGCGAGTGCCAGATAGGGCAGAATTATGTTGTCTACTTGGCCACCTTGTAGCATTCAGGCCATGTTATACCTCTCCAACTCATGATCCAGACCATTCTAGACTGGGAGCCTCCCAAGACACATACTCAGGTCAGGGCATTCCTTGGCCTGACTGGATATTATAGGAGGTTTATGAAGGTGCATGGTACCATTGTGAATCCTCACACTGAGTTAACCTCAAAGAAGCAACCCAAGAAGATCCATTGGACCACAGCCTGTCAAAATGCCTATGACACCCTGAAAGCAGCCATGGTCCCAGCACCTGTCTTAAAAGCACCAGACTATTCTTCACAAAAACACTTTTGAACATGGGATTGGGACAGTGTTAGCACAGTCCAGCAATGAAGACCACGTTCAGCCAGTAGCCTACATTAGCAGGCATCTTCTCCCCAGAGAGCAGTGTCGGAGACTTTTCTATTTTTAATTGTATCGCCGGGCTACTTAATGAAATTGATTTATTATTTAACGATGAAAATTGCACAGTGCTGTTGAGAATCAAAATCAGGATCTCCTGCTTATTAGCGAGGCACTTTAACCAGCTAAGGCACAGCACTCCATTTGCTTGAAGTGGAAGGAAGAGTTTACTCTATGGTCTTCAAGCGATTCTTCTTTTTCAATTTCATAATCTTATCTAAGTTCATTTAACTTTGTCCTCAAACACTATAGATGAGGATACTAAATGCATTTAAAAACACCTCATTAATGCTTTGCTTACCCTGTGATTAGAATCTTGAATTTTGCCTTGATTAAGAATGCATTATTTAAATTCAGCTCTAGAGTGACTTTTTATCTCTTTCCTTTTCTTTGATATTCTATTTTTCCTTATTCATTGAAGGCATTGCCTTAATAATCTTCAAAATACCAAGTGATGCATTTCATTTTAAGATGACCCATTCTAAAGCAAACAGACCCAGCCTTTTATTTTTAAATTCTATTGACTATTTACTTGAAGAGAATTATTCTTACAAGTATGGAGCAAACAGTAAGATGCTACTTCAATTTGAACTCATGAGTTCCTAGTTACGAGACAAGCAGATTAACCTCTAAATCACAGCGCCAACTTTACTGACGAAAAAGGAAAAATTTGCTTAAAGTTGATCATGGTTATTTGGTGCCTGCAATTCAGTCTACTTTAAATGCGTTGCAATCTTAAACTAAAAGGGGTATATTCACAAGGAGCTATCGCCGAATTAACGGCACTTTATCGCAGCCAAAGTCGTGATAAATGTAACCCCCCATTCACAAGCAAGTGTAAACAGCCCACAGCACCAGTTTACCCGCGATAGCAGCCGCAAAAAACATCGCCACAGAGGTCCCCCGCAAATATCGCTAATGAGATGCAGAGTAGGCGTTCCCGTGCCAAAAGTCGAGACAACAGCACACCTCAACATTCACAACGACCAGCCACATCCGCGATAAAAACACAAAACAGGCGATAAGGCGCGTTAGCACCAGGAAATCTACACCTGCTCTGACCTGGTGTAAAGTCCGATGGCAGCCTGCAAACCAAAAGGGAGCACAGCCCATGGCTACATCGGAAGGGCAAAAGATGCCATGGAGCCACCCATCATGCGGCCCGGACACCCAAGAGGGCCACAACACCCACAGCCACCACCCCCAGGACCACCCCTCCCTGGCACCCCCCGACCAAAGACATGCCACATCAGCCACACCTAAACATGTACAAAATATCCCGCTTGATGCCACACAATCACAACTGGTGACATAGATGTGTCGTCACAGAAATGACCAGCACACATTCACTTTCGAAGCAACAAATTAAACTTTATTAAAATAGAACAACAAAATGAAATGAAGACACATGGCTGCTTCCCTCCGGACAATACGTAGGTCACAGCCTGTAAGATAAAAAACATGATGAGAAAGTGTGTCCTGCGCACATAAGAGGACAGAGAGAGAGCAAAGGAGAGAGAGAGGAAGAGAGGGAGGGAGAGAGAGAGAGAGAAGAGGAGAGAGAGAGGAAGAGAGGGAGAGAGAGAGAGAGAGAAGAGGAGGGAGAGAGGAAGAGAGGGAGGGAGAGAGAGAGAGAGAAGAGGAGAGAGAGAGAGAGGAAGAAAGGGAGAGAGAGAGAGAGAAGAGGAGAGAGAGAGGAAGAGAGGGAGAGAGAGAGAGAGAGAGAGAAGAGGAGAGAGAGAAGAAGAGAGGGAGATAGAGAGAGAGAGAAGAGGAGAGAGAGAGGAAGAGAGGGAGAGAGAGAGGAAGAAAGGGAGAGAGAAAGGGAGAGAGAGAGAGACAGTGCCACCCCTGCGCACCCAGGCCACACTGCTCACCTGCTGCCACCGGTGTGTCTCCAATCACGTGCCGGTATGTAGTGCAGTTCACCAGGTCACACATCTCATTCAGAGCCGTCAGCTGAAACAGAGCCCAGATACATGACTGGCACAGTACACACACTTGCACAAGACAACATCACCATGCACACCCAGGCAGAGGCACCCCAACCTCACCTGCTGCCCATCGGAGCATGCCCACCCATGCACTCCCAGGTCCCAATGCTCACCTTCTGCCACCTGCGCGTAGACAGGAGGTCCCACCACGTGCAGCTGCAAGCAACAAGCCCAGGGCCCGTGGACATGGCACCCTCCACATCATGCAGCCCCACTCCACAGGCCACCAGGTCTCACGTTTGGTGCTGGGTCTTGATTACTCCATGGCAGAGGACATACCAGTGCACCAGGCCCCATCACAGGCTGCACACCCGCTCAGCCCAATGGGTGCCACCAACTCTGGGATCCCGGAAGCGTCGCTACGTGGTGGTAGGCCTGCGCTGCCCGCTGGCTCTGGCCTACACTGCGGTCCAGCAACGCACACAAAACCTGAGCTGTCCGGACCGCCGGGACAGGGCATCATCGCAGGCTGCACACCCGCTCAGCAGCTCAAGGTACCACTGACACAGTGCACCCAAAGTCACCGTCCCGTGGCGGTGTGCCTTTGCCGTCCGCAAGGCCCCGGGTGCCACTAACCCTGTGCAACCCCAGTCTGCGCCATGTGGTGGTAGGCCCGTGCCGCGGCCTCGGGTGCCATTAACCCTGTGCGCAACAACTCGTGGGCCCTACATGAGTGAGAACCATGGTGCGGCCGTCATCCAGTCACCACCGGAAGAGGGGAATGTGACGTCGTCGGCCCCTTATGTTGGTGGAGTCACATGGCCTGTGACGCCTGTGAGGGATGGGTGTGGTGTGTGTGAAAACCTGCCCTCAGGGAGTGGCTGTGACATGCTGACAACTAGACCAGTGACCTGCACACCACCAGTGAGTACGGCTGCGACGGGTAGCAATGAGGGCCCCCCTTGGGGCGTTAGCGGAGTGGTCTGGCCTGCCGTACCCCCGACCAGCACAGGCCTTGCAACAATGACTCGTGGGCTCTGGGCATGGTCCAGTCCATGTCCGGACAAGGAAGTGACTGATGCGTGTGTCCCTGTTGTAGTGTTCACGGAGCCCGGTACACAAAATGCAATGTCGAACCCTCTGACTGGCATCCCACAGGATGAACATCATTGACGCAAGGGAAGGCACTGTCCCCACATTCATCCACACATCCATACAGGAATGACGTAAGACATTACACAGCAGTGCATCACTGGATGTTTATTTGCACATCTAGTGCAGTCATGCAGCTAGAGCGGTACAGGGCAATACCGAGCACACTACACAATATGGGCCCGTGGAGGGCCAGCCAGTGTCCACCCGGGGATGACCTGTACTGCGGAAGAGAAAGGGTACAGTCCGCAGTCTGTCCGCCGTGTCATTGGACGTCAAACAGGATGTGGCAGTCCATGTCGCTCTCCAAGGTGAGTGCATCGGAGTATATCGGGGGTCAGTGGTAGGTCTTGAGGCCATGTGCGGCACCAAGCAGAAACAGGCAAGGTGGCGGAAATGGATGCTAGTGCTTGGCCCTCCTGGCCACACTCCCATCCACGTCCTCGTCCCCTGGTGTGTGCCCTGCCCCACCTGTGGGTTTTGCAGTACCGGCTGGGGCACTGTGTGCCACTGACACATCAGGGGCCGAAGGAGGATTGTCGGCCGCATTGTGTGGCAGTGACACATCAGGTGCCAGAGTGGATACGCCTGCCGCACTGAGAGGCACTGACACACCAGGGGGCGGAGATGTGGATGGTGTGGGGGCAGCAGCATTCATCATCGCCACGCCTTGTGGCAGCAATGCCATGATGAGGACATGCAGGGCACGGTAGATCCCAGCTACATTTCGCTGATGTGCAGCGGCGGCTGCCATCCTTTCCGCCTCCATCTGCACCATGTCCTCCATGAGCCTCTGCATGTGTGTCAGCTCATGGCTGGCATCGCTGGGGCCACTCTGAGCGGACAGGTATTCTTCCCTCCGCGTCATGACTCCAGAGATGTCAGTCAGGGCTTGCTGGAGTCCATGGACTGGACATAGACACCCAAGGATGGCGTCCAGTTTGGTAGCCATGAGCTCGAACCCCACCCGCACCCACTCGGCCGTCTCCCTCTGGCCCTCCAGCACAAGGCGTTGGAAGGCCATTTGTTGTTCCTGGGGGACTTGGGAGGGTGCCGGAGCTGTGGGTGCCTCCTGCTGGGTGGTTTGGGTGGTGGATGGGGTCTCATGGATATAGCTGGACTGTCCTGATCCTGGAGGTGAGTTGCGGATGGGGTCAATAAGGTCTTGGATGGTTTGGGTGTCGATGCTGGTGTTGTCCTCCTCCTCGTCATCAGTGAAGAGTGGCTGTGACTGTTCTGCAGGAGGTGTTGACGATGCCCCTGCGATGTGAAGGGGAGATGGTGTATTACAATGTGTCCACATGTATGTAGCCGCATGGTACAGGTTGACATTCAGACAGCATGGCATTGTACATTGTGACAGTCTGTGGGTCTGGGCGAGGACTCAGAGTGATTGTGGGTATGCACTGTGCCCTGCTTGCTTGTGCATGTGTGCCATTGTGGCCATCTCCCCCCAACCCCCTAGTACCTGGTGGTCACTCACCCTGCTGTGGTTGTGTTGTGTCCTGTCGAGCAGTGTCCGGTCCCCCGACTCCGGCCACAGTCTCCACACTGATGACTGCCGACACTGTGTAAGTTTGGCAGAGATCACTATCAGCATGAGCTGAAGCCATTTTGTTTTTGGCAGCCATTTTAGTTGACCATGTGCTCGCCATGTGCTCTTTCCGTCTTCGCTGTTGCCTACCCTTGTGCTTTACTAGAATAACTGTCTACACTTAGCTCCTGCAGCACTGCGCATGCTCAGAAAAGTCTGTAGCTGCTCATGTACCTGTCTTAATCTGTAAATGTCAGGCTGCTCTACCTGATGTCAGCAACTTCATTACTCCTCCTACTTTGTTGACTGAGCATTTTCTGTATGTCCATATATGTGAATAGCTATTCTTGTGTGTACTTGTACCGCCTCCTTTTGAGCTCTTGTGTGGGTATAAAAGACCCATGATCTCTGTAATCCTTGTGCTACCTCCTACACTGCCTGAGGGTTTTGTATAGATGTAGTTCCACTCATGAGGTTTAATAAACTGTTGTTTTGATATTCCAGCTTCCGTGCCAATCTCTATTTATTGTTCTGAGGACTAGTGCGCAAAGAAGGGCGAACCCCTAGCACCGGTAGGTATTGGTGAGGTCTACTTCTACAAATTGGCGCCTGTCACGTGGGGCTCATCGGCGACTCGGATGCCCGATGGAGTGGTCTTGACGGAGGATTGGAATCTCGCTACGGATGATCACTGCATGAGGAGACCCGTGTCTTAGCAGGCCGAGGTGCTTTTCCGATTTGACCCTCCAGGTGGTGCCGGTCCTCGACTGAGATCCCTTCTGGCGTTCGTCGCGCAGAGACCATTTGGTCGATTCAGAACTTGGCAGTTGGAGGCTGGAGACTTTTGCTTGGTAAGGTCGTCTGATGCGACACTTCTTGTTTGTTTGGCCAAAATCTTGGATTTGTTTGGATATATATAAATTGCAATTTATATAGGCAGGTAATGAGGAGATGTTTCTCTAAACTTTGAAAACTTGAACGGCACACATTGTGTTAAGTGTCACTTGGAGTATAATATTATATATGCTATAATATTTTTGGCATGCCTGTTTCAAGCACACTTCGTAGAATGTGTTGCTTTCTTGGAGGTACCAATATAGATGTAGAACGGAATCAGCCGGCTCCCCCTGAGGGGACACCAAATAGGGATATGTACATTAAAAACGGTATTTCTTCTATAATGTATAGTGCACTATGGAATAAATATACCAGCAAGGATCCTGAGTTGCGATGGCCTATAAATGGGTCATTTGATCTTAGAAAAATTCAGTATGTGGAACAATGTATGTTTAAGCGCAAAAGTAGACAAGATATGTTTGACTGTGTACGAATGTGGGAGAAAGAAGCGCGTGAACGAGTGAGAAGAGAGCAAGTTTTAGCAGAAAAAGAACAGCGCAAAAATATCTATGCAAAAGCACTGGAGATGAAAAATAAAGAAATGAAGGAAATAAAAGAGAGAGAGGATAGGGAGCGTCGTTTACAGGTAAAGGGCCAATACCCTGTCCGGCGCCCCCTTTATCCTCTACTTAATAAACCACAGGACGATTCAATTCTATTAGATCGCTCTCCGCCTCCTTATACTTTTCCCTCTGCCCCCAAGATTGTTTCTGATGATGACATCTCTCTCTCAGATCAGGAAAAGTCAGGATCGGACACTAAGGGCCATATGTATCAAAGTTTGTGTTTGCGATTCTCAAATAGCGAATTTTTGAGAATTGCTATTTGAGAATCGCAAACGAGATGTATGTAGGATTCGCAAGAAAATTTGCGAATCCTACATATTTCCTTAATTGCGATTCGCAAATTGCGAATCGCAGTTAAGGAAACCCTCCCCATTAATTTCTATGGGCCTAGAGGCCCATAGGAATGAATGGGAGGACATTCTCAATTTGCGATTAGCAATTAGAGAATCGCAAATTGAGAATGCAATTTCAAGGTTGCAAGGGTGTCCAAAGGACACCCTGTTGCACCCCTGAAATGAGTATGGGTGCACATGTGGCGCACATACATGCCCTAAGGGCATGTATGTGCGCCACATGCCACTTTGGAAAATGCAAAAAAATGCATTTCTCAAAGAAATCGCAAGTTACCACCAACCTGTAGTTGGTGGTAATTTGCGATTCCTTAAGCCATAATCGCACAACTTAGGTGCTTCATACATTTCATTTAAGGAATCGCAATTTGCTATTCCTTAAATGCATTCGCAAAATAGAGAATCGCAATTTTTGCGATTCTCTATTTTGCGAATGCCTTTTTGGATGATACATCCCAAAAGGCTTGTTCCCGTTCGCAAACGGGCCGATTCTGAGAATCGGCCCGTTTGCGAACGGGAAATGGGCTTGATACATATGGCCCTAAATGACAGACTCGCTCTTTTATGATGGCTGACCGTGCGGCTACTCTTAGATCTACTGCCCGAAAAGCAGCTCGTGGTGACACTTCTGCTCCAGATCTTATAGCGCAAGTTCAGCAATGGCCGGAGTCAGAGCAGTTATATTTTACAGAGTCGTTTACTGCAGAAGTAATTGAAAGGTTCAGGAAACATTCCAAAGAATTAGAGCCTGTTGATATAAAAAATGATCATAAACAGTTGAGTGACGGTCTTTTTTCTCCCTTCCAAGGTGGCTGATTTAATTAGACGCGTGGTTAAACTGCGAGCTGATGCATTCCGTTTGCGAGAGGAGAAAAAGGCAGCTGCTACAGCTGAACAAACAGTTCAGACCTCTGTGCCGCAGGATGACGATCCAGGGACAGATAAGGATATTGTAGCTCATGGGAAACCAATGTGTTAAGCTGCGCCTTTGTATGTCCCTCCTAGGGGTGCGGGCACGAATGACGATAAAGATTCAACTGATGCGAAGGGATATTTTATTTATAATTGGGTCTTATGTTATGGCTCTTAAAGCTGCTTTGCCTGATCCGCGGAAAAATCCGGCTGCTTTTTATGAAGAATTTGAAGGAGCTATTAGTTCTTGTACTATGACTTTGTCTGATATTGATATGTTTTTTGGGCTTATCCTACCCCCTGATATGTGGAGGTCTATTCGTAAAGTAGATGATCATGCAGCTTTTGGACATCTTTGGAAGGAATTAGAGAGGATAGATGCAGAAAGGGAACCCGCACAGAAACCGCAACAAGAAATTTTAGATCTTTCAAAGGCTATAATAGTTAAATTGAAAACTCTCATTCCTCCTAAAAAGATAGACTGGACTATGTTAGCATCCTGTAGGCAAAAGGCAGATGAATCGGTCTCTGACTTCTTTACATGTTTTGAGGAGACATTCCTCGACTTTAGTGGCCAGTCATTGACAGATGACACGGGCAGGCATTTGTTTGTCGATAAATTTGTCGCGAACATGTTGCCAGGAATAGCTAGTCGCCTAAAGGCCAGCGAGAGTTCATGGACTACGTATTCCCCAGTCTCTCTTTTGACTATGGCTCAGAATTATGAACGTCAGGAATTGGAAGCTAAGGGCAATGAGGATAAAAAGGCTAAGGATTTAAAAACAAAGGTTATGTTAGCTCAGGTTTATGGTCCACCCTATAGAGGTGGTGGCAGAGGCGGACGTGCAATGTATCCCCCTGGCGCACCCTCTTTTCCCCGACCTACTTTATCTTCTGATCAGTGCGCTTATTGTAAGGAGATTGGACATTGGGCTATTGAATGTCCACATTTGCGTACTCAGCAGTATCAGCATGGTCGAGGACAAATGAGAAGCTGCCCGGGGAATTCAGGACATAGGGGAGGTATGGATGATCGCACTAGGTTTGAGGCAGTCGAGCATACTCAGAATTCTTCTAATAATTTTGATAGACGAAACCAATATCAAATGTCTGATTATTCAACTGCTGATTTGAAGGATTCTGCTTATGCATAGGAATGCCTAGGATGGGGTAAGGAATCAGTTGAAGTCCCAGTAGATCAGAAGGGTCCCTATGTTAACACACATGTTTTGGGTTCCACTGATCGGTTTTTGGTTGACACAGGAGCTACTCGTAGCGCCCTGTCCAAACAATTGGTTCCAAGGGCTCCCCTGTCTGGCTTAACAATCACATCAATAGGATTCGATGGGACACCATCCCTTAGCCCACTGTCACAACCACTTGCATTTCACGTTGATAAATTCTCTGCTGCATGTCCATTTTTGCTTTCCCCTAACACGCCGGACAATATTGTGGGTCTTGATATGCTCAAGCATTTCCTGGCTACGATACGTTGTTCCCCAGACGGCGTGCATGTCATTTGGAATGATAACTATCCCATGGTTGAGAAGTCTTATCTCATTAGAGAAGATATTGCTTTGGCATCACTCCCTAGTACTTTGTGGGCTACGTCAGATACTAATGTAGGGCAAATGGTTATCCCACTAGTTCATATTCAAGTGAAGGAGGGTGCTTCATTGCCTCGACTGCCTCAATATAAAATTTCTCGAGAAGGTGAAGAGGCACTAATACGTATTGTTCAAGATTTGATTGAAGTAGGAGTAGTGGAAGAAGTCCCTTACAATATATGCAATAGCCCTATCCTTCCCATCTTGAAGAAAGACACTGATACTAAAATATACAGGTTTATCATTGATTTGCGAGAGGTTAATAAGATCGTAGTGCCCCAATACCCGGTAGTCTCTGACATCACGACACTCCTTACCATGGTTCCTCCTACTGCGACTACATTCTCTGTGATTGATTTGAAGAATGCTTTCTTTTCGATCCCTATTCATCCTGATAGCCGATATTTGTTCGGCTTCACTTTGAATAATCGATCCTTCAGATTTTGTAGAGCTCCACAGGGGTATACAGAGAGTCCTAGTATTTACAGCCAAGCGTTGAAAAGACAGCTTGATTCTTTCCCTGTGCCAACAGGGGTAGCTCTCATACAATATGTTGATGACATCTTGTTGGCAGCTGATACCTCTGAACAGTGTGAAGAAGGAACACTGTCATTGCTTTCATTTCTTGCATCATACCATCACAAGGTTTCTCGGAAGAAATTGCAATATTGTAGACAGCAGGTTACCTATTTAGGTCACCTCCTGTCTAAGGAGGGACGTGCACTCACACCAGATCGTATTCAAGTTATCTTAGATACGCCTGTGCCCAGTACTCAGAAAGATGTTCGTGCATTCATTGGTCTTACTTCTTTTTGTAGGCAATGGATTCCTAGCTTCTCATATATTGTTAAACCCTTGTTGGCCCTCCTGACTAAAGACACTCCAATGCCCCTTCCATGGACTACTGAATGTCAGAATGCTTTCCAACAGTTGCGTCAAGCTCTATGTTCTGCACCAGTATTTGGTACTCCAGACTACACTAAGGCTTTGACACTCTATGTACACGAGAGGGATGGTTGTGCACTCTCAGTTTTAGTACAGACACACTGTGATAAGCAGCGTCCTTGTGCATATTTTTCAGCTGTCCTCGATCCAGTCGCTTGTGCGTTGCCTGGGTGCTTTCGTTCTGTTGCAGCGGCAGCTGTGTCCATACGTCAGAGTGAAGGGATAGTCTTATCACATAGATTGCTTGTGTTAGTACCCCATGCAGTTGACGCCCTTTTGAACCAAACTAAAACGCAGCATTTAACTAGTGCTCGTTTGACAGGATATGAATTGACACATTTGGCCCCTCATAGCACTTTGAAAAGATGTTCAACTCTTAATCCAGCTACTCTGTTGCCGTATCCAGCTACTCAATCCCAGTCACAAGAGTGTCATGACTGTATATTCCTTACTGAGGAACAGACAAAGGGTCGTGTTGACCTACAAGATACGCCCCTCTCAAATGTTGATGGACAATTATGGGTTGATGGGTCTTGTTTGCGATTACCAGATGGCACGACATCAGCTGCATATGCAATCACAACGCTTCAGACGGTAGTTGAGACAGCTCGCATTCCACAGAAGTCAGCTCAGGCAGCTGAGCTGATAGCATTGACGAGGGCGTGTGAACTTAGTACTGACTTGTCTGTCAACATCTATACCGATAGCCGCAATGCCTTTGGAGTGGCTCACGATTTTGGGTTACTCTGGAAGGAAAGAGGATTTCTTACATCACATGGGACACAAATAGTGCATGGAGAATTGGTGCATAATCTCCTGACTGCCTTGACATATCCGAAGAAAATAGCGATTGTTAAGTGTAGCGCACACAAGAAAGTGACTGATAGGACAGGGTAATGCCTTCGCAGATCGCATAGCCCGCAAAACTGCAATGCAGCGAAGCACAACATCTATGTGTGTGGTGAAGTCACAGGCTGAACGTTGGCATGATGCTAGGCAGGAAGTGCTTGATATGCAGCGATCTGCCTCTGCAGAAGAATTTGAGCAATGGTCTAGGGAGGGAACATTGGATGATGAGGGCTGTTGGAGGATTAAAGACATGACTAAATGGAGACTGCCCACAGCCTATTTACATCCTATGATTCATATGGCACATGGGCCGGCACATGTTGGAGCATCCTCAATAACGAAGTTGCTTACGCAAGTTTGGGAGCATCCGGAAATTGCCAGCATAGCTAAATAATAGTGCAGTCCTGCTTGATTTGTCTTCAGTACAATCCTGGAAAAGGGACACAAACTCCAACAAGAGGGTTTGCTACACCAACTGCACCTTTAGAGGTTCTAAAAAAGGATTACATCCAGCTTGAACGCTGTAATAATCTAAAGTATATTCTAGTGGTGGTATGTACCTTCAGTAAGTGGATAGAGGCATACCCTACGAAAGATAATACAGCTCTTACTACAGCGAAGGTGCTTTTAAAGGAGTTCTTCCCTAGATTCGGTGTTTGCAAACTTTTGTGGAGTGACAACGGACCCCATTTCATTGGGCAAGTTGTTGAGTATGTCTTGAAAGGATTGGGAATTAAGCAGAAGTTTCATGCTGCCTACCACCCACAATCAGCAGGGCTAGTGGAACGATACAATTCTACCCTCAAACTTAAGTTGGCTAAAATCCAGGCTTCCAAATCTCTGAAATGGCCTGATGCACTACCCTTGGCATTGCTGTCCATTAGATCAGTGCCACATACACGATCTGCCTTACACCATATGAGGTGGTATTTGGAAGGCCTATGAATATTTGGGGCATTCCTAAACCACGCCCCATACATGATGTACCTTGTGTCTTGATGAGTGACTACCTGTCACAGTTGACTGACAGCTTCCTTTCTATTCATCAACAAGTTCGAGAAGCTCTTCCTGACAGGTCGCGAGGTGATGGTCATGATCTTTGGCCCGGTGACCAGGTGATGGTCAAAGCCTTCCAGAGGTCGAATAGTGTGGATCCCAGATGGAAAGGTCCTGAGCAGGTGCTTCTGGCAACGAGAACTGCAGTCCGAGTGACCAATCGGAGGAATTGGGTCCATTCTACCCACTGCAAAAGAGTGCCGTCTGCCCTGGTGGAACCTGCTGCGCTCGCCGACTATCGACAGATTCTGGACACCGAGAGAGGCCAAGCCACGTCACCTGAGGAACCTGAGGAAGTCTTCCCGGACCACACGATCCCTGGTACATCTCGATATCAGCTGCGACCCCGGAGAGAAACTGCATTGCTGAAAGAGACTGGTCGAGCAACCGTCCTGGGTTAGTGAGAGACTGAGCTGAAGAGGGGGGGGGGTCTTTTGCTTAGTGACACCCATCTTAACCCTCAGTAAAGAAACCAACGGCTGCCCAGGACTTTAGAGCTCCATTTGCTTTGTTGTTTCAGCATCAAGATGACCATGCCTATGAAAGAGACATCGACTGCTGCGAGAATCTGCGATAAGAAAATTATGTGCATTGTTGGGTTTACTGTCAGTGTGATCATTATGGCAGTAATAACTTGGGTTGTAGAGGAAGTGGCTCCTGTTCGATGAATACTTACTGCTACTACTCCAGCACCTATTGAACACCACTACTTTACTCTCCTTTATCATGAGCAGAAGCATAGACAGTCTTATCTCAACAACACGTTCATTCAGATGTTACACCACACCCATAATGCTACGAACATTACCGACTGTTGGGTGTGTGGAATGATGCCTGCTCATCAGATAAAGGGAGGAACACCTTTCATTCCTCTGCCATTCTCACACAATGGTTTTTGTAGGGCTTGGTTTGCGCTGCTCTGGGCTACCCATGTTGCTAATATTACTAAATATGATTTAGGAAGACTAAACTACCAGTGGAATAAAGTGTGTTACCCTGATGAGGAAGGAGATCCACAGGCCAAAGGAACTGTATGGGAAATGGAGGAGTATCGCCGAGGAAATTCCTCTACACCTTATGTTTTCCCAAATACTCGAACTGCTAAGTGTAATGGACCTTTTGTTATAGCTGTTACTAGAGCTCGAGCAGACCTGTGTGTGAACAGTGTTGGTAGTATTCCCGTGGGAAAAAGCGACTGTACTCTGGTTTTAAATATTACCGGAGTAAATAACAGCAGTTTTACGTCATCGCATAATACCTACTTTATATGTGGAAATAAGGGATATTACAATTTACCCATTGGCTGGTCCGGTACTTGTTTTGTGTCCTTTTTGTTACCACCTGTGTTTCTGGCACCTGCATCGTACCACAAAGACTATAGACTGTTTAATGACGTTTCCAAAAACAGATTTAAGAGGACAACAAATCATAATGAGGTGGATCAGACTGACACTGCACTGCAGCAATATGTTGATTTTAATTCGGGACTGTTCTTCTTTGTTGGTGCTGCCTTAAACAGCCGGAAAATCAGACGTTTGACACGTGTTGTAGAGGCTGTAACCAATCAAACAACTATGGCATTTGGAAATATCACAGAAGAACTGCAAATTGCGAGGATTGTGGCGCTCCAAAACCGTATGGTCTTGGATGTAGTCCTGGCTGATCGAGGTGGTGCATGTCGCATCATCGGGAGCAGTTGCTGCGTCTATACTCCTGATCATGCCCCTTCAGTTTTTGATGCGATCTCTAAACTGCATAAAATAGCTGCTGAGATTCACCCTGATACCGGAACATGGACTTTAACCGGTTGGCTATGGACACTGTTTACTACCTGGGGCTGGAAGCTGTTGATGATATTATGTATATTATTTGCAATCCTGCTGACATGCTGCCTATGTATACAATGTGGTCCAATGCTGTGCTCCCTCTGTATCACTGCTTGTATACCTGCCAGATGTAATGTTAAGAAAGTGAATGCCCAACGTGTATTAGATCAAGAAGTTAATGAAATGATGAAAATTGACATACTAGATGTTTTTATTGTTCCTTCTAGATTATAGATGTCTTCAGCTAATGCTAAAAGGGTCGTCTGTGGAAGTTTGGCAGAGATCACTATTAGCATGAGCTGAAGCCATTTTGTTTTTGGCAGCCATTTTAGTTGACCATGTGCTCGCCATGTGCTCCTTCCGTCTTCGCTGTTGCCTACCCTTGTGCTTTACTAGAATAACTGTCTATACTTAGCTCCTGCAGCACTGCGCATGCTCAGAAATGTCTGTAGCTGCTCATGCACCTGTCTTAGTCTGTAAAAGTCAGGCTGCTCTAACTGATGTCAGCAACTTCATTACTCCTCCTACTTTGTTGACTGAGCATTTTCTGTATGTCCATATATGTGAATAGCTATTCTTGTGTGTACTTGTACTGCCATCTTTTGAGCTCTTGTGTGGGTATAAAAGACCCATAATCTCTGTACTCCTTGAGCTACCTCATACATTGCCTGATGGTTTTGTACAGATGTAGTTCCACTCATGAGGTTTAATAAACTGTTGTTTTGATATTCCAGCTTCCGTGCCAATCTCTATTTATTGGTCTGAGGACTAGTGCGCAAAGAAGGGCGAACCCCTAGCACCGGTAGGCCTTGGTGAAGTCTACTTCTACAGACACCAGCTCCTCCATGTCATCCAGCTCCAGCTGTGGCGCTGGGCCCCCACCTCGGGTCTGAGTTGCTGCCTTCAGGTTGGCGGAGAGTTTCTCCTTGGTCTTCTGCTTGATGTCATTCGATCGCCTCTTGACCTCGTCCATTGTCCGCTTGTGCTCTCCGACGGCATTCACCTTGTCGACGATGTCCCGCCATATTCCAGTTTTGGTCCCTAATGACACTTTGGAGGTGACGAAGAGTTGTTGATGGTGTTCCATCACCTCCGTGACTATGATCCTGTTCGCCTGCGTACTGAACTTGGCCTTCCTGGTCTTCTTGTCCTTGCCCTTCCCTGTCCCCGAGGTCCCAGGTTGGTCATCCGGGGTGCTTGTGAGGTTGCGCTCGTCCTCTGCGCCTGCTCCGGCTGCCTCCATGGTGCTTGTGTGTTGGTCAGTTTGTGTGTGGGTGTTTTTTCTACTTTTATGGAGATTTCTGACGCCTGCCAGGTGTGTGTTGCAGGCCTGGCGCTGCTTGTCGCGGTTTCCTCATCGTGCTTTGGCCCATCGCGTGTTTTTTGGTGTTGTGGTTTGTGTTTTTATCTCCATCGTGGTGGTTGTATCGCGGACATTGTCCGCGGTTTGGGCAGACTATCGCATGGTACCACCTTGTTGTGAATTCCATGTTGACACAGGGTTATTTTCCCACGATGGGCTGCGATAATAAAAGTTGCGTTACGCTACTCTTGCGGTAGGTATTGCACGTTCTTGTGAATATACCCCAAAATGATTCTCAATCACTAAACAAGAATAACTGACTTTTAATAAAATAGGCATCCTTCTCTCATTTCGTGAAGGCCTCCTACTCTCCATTTAGTAAACATGCTGCTTTATTTTGCAGCATGGCTTGGCCAAAAAGTAATACCCTATCAGCGAATAAGATACGTAAACCAATCTTAGCTAGGAAAATCAGGTATTCTCTTAAGTGGGACAAGGTTGACAAAGAACCAACAATCCCGCTAATAATTTAAAAACAACTGACCGAGGTCCTGATATGTTTAGATCAAACCCACGATATGATAGGATTAATGACGGTTTTCACAGTGATATTGAGGGAGGTCAAAGAGAGCCTTTTCTATAAGAATTCCTGTCACAATAGCACGTCAGTGGGCTGGTTCGACAGGACTTGCTCAAAAACCCTTCAAGATTTGCAGGAAGCACTTAGAGCCACTTCAAGAGATCAAAAGTTGGTAAATGTCCTCGTAAGGAATCTAGTAAGGCTCGGGTAGCACGGATTAGGGGCCTGCGGGAGGAAGCATGGGAGAACCTGTCAAGGGCAGCAGAGACAAATAAGCCAAGGGATTTCTGGAGAGTAATAAATGCACCATTTCTGAAAGAGGAGTCTGATCCCACTTTAGATACTCATGTGGGGGAGAAAGGCTGGGTGGCTCATTTTTAGCAAATTGTTGGAGCAGGTGATGCGTACTCAGATCCCTCTTATACTTCTCTGCAGATACCTCTTAAGTAGACCCTGGTATTTGACATTGAAGAGCTGAGACTGGGCTTGTCACAATGTACCCCCTTAAAAGCCACAGACCCGGACGGGGTCCATATAGATTTCTTTCTAGCCTACCAAGATATTTGGATTCCTTTTTTAACAACCATTGTTAATACTATAAGTCAAGTGGGTCCCCCAGCTTCTTGGAATACTTTGGTAATAGTTCCCAAGTTCAAAAAGGGGAATAGGTCCAATCCAAACAATTACAGACCCATCTTACTTTTAGACTGTATAGCAAAACTGATGGGACGACTCCTGCTGAACAGATTGGAGACGTGGGCCACGGAGAAGAACATTTTAATACCAGTGCAATAAGGTTTCCAAAAAGGCAAGGGGACAATTGATCAATGTCTCAATTTAAGTCTAACCATAGAAAAATATACAGCGATAAGATCCAATAAAATTGATATGGCCTTTATGGACCTGTCAGCTGCATTTGATTGTATTTCCTACCCCAAACTCTGGGCCATTATGGAGGAAATGGGCATTGACCTGCCGATAATTGTTTTCATCCGCCAAATGTATGCTCAAGCCTGCTTGCGTTTGGTATGGTAGGGACAGGGAATGCACCAGGCTGTTCAAAATAAAAAGGGGGGTATAGCAGAGTTGTGTGCTTGTCACTCTTTTATTTTCACTATACACTAATGATGTGCAGGAAGCTGTGATGGGAGCAACAAAAGATCTACCCACTTTCAACGTAGTACCCCTTCCAATACTGCTTTATGTAGATGAAGCTGTGTTGATTGCAAGAACTGGGTTGGGCCTGCAGAAGCTGATAGTGGCCAATTCGAAATTTATGTCCAGTCTGGATCTTCATGTGAACAAAGCCAGATCTTTCCTGCTGGTGGCAGCTACTCGTCCTAAAAAATTCCAATGTTTCATATAGAGCAGCGCAGATTGACAGTGATTGACACTTTTACCAACTGGGGGGTTATATTTGATAGAAAAAGTACGTGGTCCAACATGGTGGGCAATAGGGCCCTATCCATGGAGAAAGGTGTGAGCATAATTTTTTCCTTTACTAAGAAGTTGGGTGCTAAGAGTAACGATTTGATGAAAAAGGTGTATGCCGCAAAAACTGTCACTGCAGCATCTTATGGGGCTGGTGTCTGGGGGATGGTGGCAATTGATCAATTCTAAAGAATAGAGGAGAGTTTCTATAAAAGACGGTTAGCACATCCAAGCAATTGTGCGAATTACATCTGCCACACTGAGTTAGAGGCCCCATATATTTCAGACATAGTGAGGCTCGCCCGATTATTTTATGACATTCGATCTGGAAGAGAGATATGGTCAGTGTGACCCAAAATATCATCAAGGACTGTTTGGCCCTAGACAATACACACAAGGTCGCCTGGCTGCAATATGTGAAGATGGGGAGTCTGGGGCTGGGGGACTTATTTGTTAACCGTCCAGCTGCAGAACTATGTCAAAAGATAGAATTAAGCAAATATTTTTGGACAAATCGGCAAGTGATTGAGCTGAAGTTAGTCGTACTAAAAACTCAGGGGCAAATTTACAAGCCCCTTGCGCCGACATTACGGCGCTGTTGCATCACTTCGTTGACGCAGCGGCATCGTAAACAATGCGCCACTATGCAACATATTAACAACGTTACGCATCTAGGGAGATGCGTCACGTTGTAAAGCCCTGCGCTACATTATACTTGCAGCAGGTATAATGTATGCAGGGTGGGTGTTCCGTCGCAAGGAAGCCTCGTAAAAGTGACTCAGTGAAATCTACAAGATTTCACTGAGTCACTTTTACGACGTCAGTGTGTCAAAACCTTGCGCCTGCTTGAAGCAACGCAAGGAGTGACGCAGCATGTTAGGATTAGGCATTTGTAACCATTGCTGGAGTTGCGTCGTACTTGCGACACGACTCCAGCAATGTGCTGCCCTTACCCCGACAAGATGCGTCACACATCTGTCAATCCTTGCGCCACGGTGCGCCGCATTGTAAATGCGGCGCATCCATGGTGGCGCAAGGCTATTTTTGCGTCACGCAAGTTAACTGGTGCATCCCTGCTAATATGCAGGGATGCGCCAGTTCTTGTAAATCTGCCTCTCAGTAAGGCTATATCTCACAAGCCCCCCTTTACACCCGGGTGGATGAGTCATATTTGATATTTGTGACAAACCTCCAACACCGCTTTAACTTTGTTAGATTTTGTATGAATTTTATCACGTTAATGATGGGTTTCTCAAAGATAACTTTTTCATTAAATGATCTTCCAGCTTGTCCCTGTGATAAAAGGTCTGTACACCATCTGGGAGGATCAACTGGTCCACCTGAGAGACGTTCTGCGGGCCCTGCAACAGGCAGGCCTAACTATCATGCCTGGTAAGTGCCAGATAAGGCAGGGTTCTGTTGTTTACTTGGTGGAGGCCAATTTAGACCTCTCCAACCCAAGATCCAGGTTATTATGGACTGGGAGCCTCCCAAGACACGGACTCAGGTCAGGGCATTCCTTGGCCTGACTGGATACTAAAGGAGGTTTTTGAAGGGGTATCGTATCATTGTGTTCCTTCTCACTGAGTTAACCTCAAAGAAGCAGCCCAATTAAGTCATTTGGACCACAGGCTGTCAAAATGTCTTTAACACCCTGAAAGCAGCCATGTGCTCCAGACTCTGGGACACAGTTCATTGTTCATACAGATGCTTTTGAAAATAGGATTGGGGCAGTCTTTGCACAGACCAATAATGAAGGACAAAATAAGCCAGTAGCCTACATTAGCAGGCTACTTGTCCCCAGAGAACAGTGTAGGAGTGCCATTGGTATTGAAGCCTTTGCTGTGGTTTGATCCCTGAAGAAGATGATGCTCTACTTATTTGGGACTATCCTGTTCAGGGTGACCACAGGCCTCTCAGGTAGTTGATGCAGATGAGAGGAGAGAACCCCAAATTGTTGAAGTGGTCTATTTCCCTACAGGGGATGGACTTTAAGTGATACTTGACCAGTGAATGGCCATGCCTATGCAGATGGCCTTTTAAGGTTCTTCCACTGAGATAATGAGAACTACCAAGAGGGAGGTTAGTGCTCATCACCTTTAATCTCTGGGGCATAGTATAAAGTGCCCTTTTGGATGGCCACTCCCCACTTTTTGCTGCTAGTGGCTGTGGTAATTGATCTAAAATTGTGCTGGGGCCTGCTAACCAAGCCCCGGCACCAGTGCTCTTTTCGTCAAACTGTAAATGTGAATTGGTACACCCAGTTGGCAAATACTTTAACACCACTGTAAGGCCCTAGTATATGGTACCAGTGGTACCCAGGGCAAGGACATAGAAGGGCCACCAGGGATGCAACACTTATTTTGCCAACCTGAGTGACCTGAGTGAAACTAATTTCTGCAGGACTGCCATGACAGCCCTGCATGAGCAGCCTGCCTGC
Source organism: Calotriton arnoldi (assembly GCA_963921515.1). Lineage (NCBI taxonomy): Eukaryota > Metazoa > Chordata > Amphibia > Caudata > Salamandridae > Calotriton > Calotriton arnoldi. Next base: position 276,970 of record CAWUFW010010975.1, read on the forward strand.
TCGAGATCGACCCTGTACACACCATGTGTCCACCTCACTGCAGTTAATATATGCCAGTCACCCCTAAGGTATGCCTCCTATAGCCCAGCAGGCATGGTGCATTATATTATATGTGTGGAAATATATGTGCAAGCATATATTGCCCTGTGGTAGCACTTAAAACATAATTCTACCACGCCCAGCTCCAATACGGAACAGGCGATTTCCTTCATGTTTGGTGTCAAACACTGTGCTTTTTAACCCTTGACATGATGGTCGTGTTGCTCAAATATGAATTACCTTGAAAAAACAAAGACAAGAGGCGTTTGGCAAAATAGGAAAAACTGTTTTAATCAAACACTTCGGCTGGGAGTCAGGGTCTGACGACTGTCTCAAAGTACAGTCATTTGAAGCACATTTATATAACTTTTTCGGAGCATCATAAAACAATTCATAGATCTTGTTTAGGGATAGGAATTTGGGCCTTGCATGTACACAATGAAGGCCAGTGGGAAACGTGTTCAGATGTCTGGCATGGGAAGCGTGCAATCACTACATGTGCCGTGTGTGCTGTGTTTTGATTGGCTAAGTGTTCCTAACTTCATATAGCATCTTACTTTATGGAGTCTTGGGAATGTGCGCCTCTCCGACCATGTACACTTTATTGGGGCCAATCTCTCCAGACCATTGTGGTGCTGCTGCCTATCTGTGGGGTTAATCTGGATTTTCCTGTTCACACGCTTGTTCTACTAGTTACCTGCCACCCCACCTGCGATCTGTCAATCAGTTGCCTCAGGCCTAGGTCGCAGGGCCTGCTTGACCATATATTTCTGACTTGGGGTTGATGGAGAGGTTATACAGGGTGATTTTGACAACAGTGATTTTGATTTAAATTTTTCACACACATGTATCATTGCGTATATCGACCTCAATATTAACATTCGTATCAAGGCTTAACTAGCATGTACCTGGGTGCACTTTAGGCAGTGTCCACCAAGTTAAACCAGTGTTCTTGTGCCTTGGCGGGCATTTTCGAGGGTTTGCCATCAAGACAGAGATCTGACCTCATGCTGGGGATTGTATGCCATTCCCAGAGCTCAGATCCCAAGGGCTTTGTGCACAGGAGGTAACACCTCTGCCAACACAGGACGGCTAGTGAATGGAACCATCATGGTGGTGAGTCTCAAAGGCTTCACTGCTGCTGTTGGATAAAGGAATTTGTCTCCCACTCGAGGACAAATCTCTCCCCTGCCACAGGCACTGTTTTTCATAGATAGGCAGAAGAATTATACATTCAGGAGGCTTACACTTCCCCACGGCTAACCAAACCTCTAGGGTGCTGCAGCTGGTGTGTGCCTTTTGATGATGGTTTTGGCCATCTTGAATTTAGTCTAAAAGGTATATTCTGACTAGTTTAGTAATGTACACCAATGGATGTGGTCATTAAAGGTGCGAATTCACCGCAGGACTAGATGCCCATTGGCTACTAGTCCTCACACCCACTAACTCCTGCCCCATTCTCAAGTAAATAGAACCAGACTCTTATTTTCAAAATTGTATTGAATATTTACTTGAAGAAAATTATTCTTACAAGTATGGAGACAACAGTCAGGTGCTGCTGAGATTCAAACTCAAGATTTCTGTTTACTAAACAGGTGATTTAACTACTTAGCAACAGCACTTATTTTTCTGATGATGAAGTAATAATTAAGTGAGTGTTGACGATGGTGTTTTGGTGCCTGCGATGCAGTCTTCTTTACATGTGTTTTAATATTAAACACGAAGGATTCTCAATCACTAAGTATGAAAACAAAGATAATAAACAATGAATGTATTTTAATAGTGAATTACATTTCTTGAATAGTTTACAAATAATTTCCTTACAAGACTACATCAATCTTCCTCAACTATAGGATTATATTTCATCTCAGTCTTCCTCATTGATATACCTTTTTTACAGTTGTGCTTCTATCATCTTGAAAATACTATAGGTTTATTTAGGCTTAAGATGAACTGTTCAACAGTAAAATAAATCAGACTTTTCTTTTTTTACAGGGTACTTTAAAAATGATTTGCTATTTAAAGATGAGAAAAGCTAGGCACTGCTGAGATTTGAGCTCTTGATCTTCTGCTTACTAGACAAGCGCTTTAATCAGCTAAGTCTCAGCAAACCCTTAGCTTATGTGGAATTAATAGTTTACTCTATGGTGTTCAAGAGAGTCCTGCTTTTTCAATTACATAATCTTTTCTAAGTTCACTCAATTCTGTACTCAAATACTACAGATGAGGAAACTAAATAAATTTAAAACATCTCATTAATGGGCCACATAACATATTTATATAATCTTGAATTATGCCTCGAGTGATTTTTTTTTTATCTCTTTCTTTTTCTTTGACAGTCTCTTTTCCTGTATTCATTCACAGCATTGCTTCAAAAAGCTTAAAAATACCAAAAGATTAATTTCATTTTAAGATGACCCATTCTAAAGTTTCCAGAATAGATTCTTGTTTTTAAATTGCATTGAATATTTACTTAAATAACATTATTGTCACAATTATGGAGCCAACAGTAAGATGCTGCTGAGAATTAAACTCATGATTTCTTGTTCAGGAGACAAGTACTTTAACCAATAACCCACAGCACATACTTTGCTGATAAAGAAGGAATAATTAACTATCTGGCACATGCATCAAGGAAGGCTTTTGCAATTCCTTAATTGCAATTATTAAGGAATCGCAATTAAGGAATCGCAAAAGCCTATGCATGTAGGAATCGCTATAAAAATAGCGATTCCTAAAGATTCCTTAATTGCGACTCGCAAATTGCGAGTCGCAATTAAGGAATGGCTTCCCATTCATTACTATGGGCCCACAGGCCCATAGGAATGAATGGGAATTGCATGCACAATTTGCGAGTACCCATTAGGTACTCGCAAATTGCGCAGGCAATTTCAAGGGTGCAAGGGTGTCAAAGGACACCCTGTTTCACCCCTGAAATTGTATTGTGCACCCATGTTGTGCACACACATGCCCCAAGGGCATGTGTGTGTGTGTGTGACATGTAACTTTGAAAAATGCACTTTAGTGCATTTTTCAAAGTTTTAACAAATTACCGGCCTGTTGTATTTAGCGGTAAATTGCAACCCCTAATAGCGAATTCGCTATTTTAAATTGCTTCTAGCATTGCACTTAAGGAATCGCAATTTGCGATTCCTTAAATGCAATCGCAATTTCTGATTTTTGCATTTGGGATGATGCATCCCAAATGCAAAAATACCGGTCGCAAAGAGGCAGATTCTGAGAATCTACCCATTTGCGACCGGTTTTTAGCTTGATGCATGGGGCCCTTAGTGTTGATGATGAGGATTCGGTGCCTGAGATAAAGTCTACTTTATATGTGTTGCAATCTTACGTACAAAAGGATTCTCAATCACTAAACATGAACCAGTTCTTATAAAAAATAACTCTTTCAAAAGTGAATTATATTTCTTGAATAGTTTGCAAATAATTGTTTTACAGGATTACATCAATATTCCCCAACTCTAGGGTAATACATTGTAGGAAGCTGTTTCTTTTTGTGATATATCAGTAATCTGATATATCATGTAAAGCGTCCAGGGGTTCCCTTGCTAGTGGACAGGCTTTGCTATGCAATCACAAAGTGCAATGTCGGGGGGAGTGTGGTCTAGCAGCCTTAGGCTTAACACAGAGCAGTGTAAGACATTTGCAAATACGCAGTATATTTATATATATTTAGACATCAAAGAAAAATCGTTCAGGTAAGTACGTTTTTAAATCACTTAAAAAAATCGACACACAATTTTTCAGAGTTGCAATATTTTCCTATGGAATGAAGAACAAGTTCTGCAAACAGGTATAGTACAGCGACTTTCAAGATCAATCTCCAGGAGTTAAGGCAAGTGGTGGGCAAGGTCCAAGGTAGCACCAGCCGTACACCACCAGCGGCATGAGGACAGCTGGGTGCAGAGTGTAAATCAGCGTCGGAAGCCCAGTGCTGTTCAATGGAGATCGTTCTCTGTAAAAAAGAGGCTGCAAGTTTTGGCTAGGAAGCCAGTCGGCCTGAATCAACAAGAGGACTCAAGCCTTGCGATGCTCAGTAATGGCGGGGTACCTTTGTTCCTCTTCTCCAAGGCCCAGGGGCGTCAGGTGCAGAGGTTTTTTAAGGTGTCTTGTTATTTTTTAACAGAGCAGTCGCGTTTAGGGGGTGCTCCATGCAGAGTCTGCAGGCGACGTTGTGGTGTCTAGGAGAGATGAACCCTTGATGGATTCTGGCTCTGGAGGGCTGTAGAACTTTGTTGGCACCATTGGCCGACTTTAACTCAGGCCGGATGCAGTGCAGGAGGCCTCAGAGTCTTTCCCTTTGGAGTTTTTTCATAACAGGTCTGCTATTCACTGGAGTCTTGAGTCTTTTTCAAATGCATGCAGTCTTCCCAAGTTTCTGGAGTCGACAGCTGCAGGATGAGTCGACTTTGGCACAGTTTTCAAAAAGGGCTGCTGACATGTCAGCGGGACTAGTGCCAAGTCAGGTGTTTTAATCTGTCTTCTCTGCTTCTGTGGCTCTTCTGTGTACTCTCTCTTCCTAAGTCACCAGGATCTGCTTCTCTGGTGCTAGGGGCTCCCCTAAATACTGAAGTTAGGGATAATAGGGGAGTGTACGGGCTACTGACTCTTGGAGTCACTACACCTCCATATGACCACTTCCTGTGGGAAGTGGGCATAACCCTGTCCCTGATTTCCTAAGTATGCCATCACAAAGATGGCTACTTCTGAAAAATTGTGTTCACCTCACATTAGCCCGCTTTAGGGGTGGTACTAGCCTGGAGGTGGCATGCCTAGCGGACTAGCTAATTTTCCCACCTGTCTAGGTACCAAAGGGCTCTGGAAAAAGGGGGTCGGCCTCATCTCCAGTGAGGGGAGCCAGATCTACACTCCAAAGGCAGCAGCTTCAAGGAGGTGAATCAGCAGGTCATCCTGTGGGAGGGGATGTTACACCATCTTCCTGGACAGGCGTTTGTTTTAGGTCTCCTGAGAGCAAAGGTTCTTACCCTAGAACAGTGTTTCGGGTGGCAGGCTGGCAGAATCCAGTCAGCAAGCACACCAGAGGCTGGTAGGTTTTCAGGGGACACCTTAAAGGTGCCCTCTGGGTGCATGTATTGATAAATCCAACACTGGCACAAAGGGGGGTTTACCAATATGAGATGCTTGATACCAAACATCCCTATTTTTAGTGAAGCCATCATACTTCTGGATAACTAATTTTCACCAGCACATGTTTTAAAATGGCTTCCCTGGTTACTTGTACTGGCAGTAATAGGACTGACCAGCACAGGGGCATGTGTGTGGTGTATGTATTGTATTTTCAATCTTGCTAGTGAAAAAAATAAATAGGGGGAGGCGTATATGACATCTAAAAAATGTGAAATGTTTTTTCTAGACGTACCTACCACCAGTGCCGGGGCCAGCATGGAAGGCGACGCCAGCCAGGAGGGAGCTGATGTAGCAGCTTCAGGAAGTGAGCCATATTTCTTGCTTATTGAGAATCAAATTTATACACTCACTGCAAGGGTGTACACTGTACTATTGAGACTAAGTTGTTGTGAACAGTTGAAGAAGACACCCTTTACTTAGCATTAGCGGGAGTTGAGTAACTAATGGCCTCTTCTATGTTATCTTCAACTCAGCAGAGAAAGTTTTATGAAGCAGACTAAGAGTCAGACAACCTTGATGGTTTGCTGGAAAAGGGAAAGAAGGATGGAAAGAGGAAGGATGGGTGACATGGTGCAATATATGACTGGCAGAGAAGGATGTGGGTGAAGGGGTCCTGGGATGCATATAGGTGGCTGAAAGGATGCATGGGTGGTTGAAGGATGGGTGAAAGGATGCCTGTCTGGGTGGTTGAAACTGTATGGGTGAAAGGAATCCTCCGGGGGGTTTTATGGGTCAAACTCAAAGGCAAGCAAGGATGCATGGGTGGTAAATGTTTGTTGTTGGTGAAAGTTTGTTGAGAATGATAGCTATGTTTGGATGGATGAATGCCTGGATGGTATCATAGGTGAAGAGTGATTGAAGAGAATGCAAAAGAAAATTAAACTGTGCCAGAGTAGCAAAGCCAAGGGTGAAGAAGAAGAAAAATAATGCTAGAAGAACAATGCAATGATAAATGGAAATATCCCTGGGAAGAAGAATAAACAAGGACTGTTTTTTTTCAAGGTTTTTGATTCAAAGGTTTGAGGTTGTATTTCAGACTACTTCCTTGACTCACAGTAGTTTGCAAGCACAAAATATATATTATGTATGTACCCAACCATCATCAATCGCCTCCCTCTGACTCCGAGGCTCACTCCCGCTCCCTACCCATGTAATTTCGACCGTGTCAGCCATGGGTGGCCTATCTGCTGCATGGTTACAAACAAACAATAGTAGAACACCACGTCATCATTCATAATAGTAATCATATCATCTGCCTTGTTGTAGTAGTCTGGGTGAAAGTGAAATATAGGATTTGCCATTGATTTAACAGAGTATGGCCATAATACAAAAATAGATAATTGTGTAGCACAGCTGCCCCACCTGCAGACAGTAGTAAAGTAACGTGAGTCTGCCACACCAGTATGTCTGTCTAGGGTGCAAACTGTCTGAGCTGGCATGCCTACAAGATTAATTTAGCTAAACAAGAGAGAGAAGAAGAATACTTGTCTACTCCATAGAGCCTAATGCCTGAAACTCTAATCACATTCAAATCTTAGGGCAGAGGAATTGAGGATACCACAAATGTTATGTACTGCTAGTGCTACTGTGCCACTATAATATAGGTGTATAATGTTGTGTTACTGTTTAGATAAGAGTATTGGTTACAACTGCCTTTTTTCTTTCTTGATATAGCTACTCCTTCCCAACCCAACAGGCCGGAGTTAGCAGCCAAGACCCAACAGAGCAAGCTGTAGGCTATCAGGGCAGAATATCAGCGGATGGTGGCTCTGGCGGAGGAGGAGTCAGCTGCTGGAGACTCCAATGCCCTGGGCCCCAGCCAGGCCTCCCCAGTGCCTCCGGTGGTATGTACCATGGTCCGGAAGCCGCCCGCCGCAAGTCATCAACCACTGCTGCTCCCCCAGTTGTTCATGTGAAATCTTTCAGTGCTGCATGCTCCTCAGGATGGTGCGCCTGGAGGCCAGGATCGAGGAGCGATTCGACCAGCTGGAGAGAAAGATCCAGCTCCTATCCTGCCGCTAAATAGACCTCTCAGTCTCTTGCCCCTTTTTTAATCTGTTGTTTGGTGGGTGGGACTTGTTGGTTATAGGGTGTGAATGTGGGAGTTGGGGAAACCATGGGTGTTCTTTTTTTTATGGACATTTGAATTTTTAATGGACAATTCTTTTGGACATACTTTACTGGACATTGGTTGGGGTTAGGGAGAGGGGTGGGTCAGGTTTTGTGGGTTTCTTTCATTCTAGTTTATTTATCTGTTAGGGGAATAAATTATTTATAGTTTTACATATGATGTAAATCTTTTTTGGGGTGGTTACTTCTTTACTTCGCACTGTTTCCTTAGCTGCGGGGCTGCAGGCATTTTTTTAAATCTGGCGATAGTGTAACACACCAACAGATAGATGCAGTACGCTCACTTGTCCTACTACTGTCAGTCTCTCCTCCTAGTCTATGCAGTTTGCAACAAACCCATATGGACTCGGAAGGGGTGTGGCTTTGTGAATTATTAATTTCCATAGTATATAGATTATTGCATCTTGAAAGAATCCCCCACACTTCTTCTCTCTTACCTGTGATTAGACAAAGCGATGGCTGCATGCTGATGGTTTCCCAAGGTGCCATGGTGGTAGTAGTAGACAGTAGGAGCATGCTAGCGGACTAGTCAAATACTAGAAGCACCAGATTCTGCAGCGAGGTTCCACTCTCTCATAGCGAAACTAAAACTGTAGGATGATGAATATTCATCGCAGGGAACTAAATAATTGTATTTACAAACTGAGTTAATGCTGTTTGATAAGCAAGCTTTGCCAAACAAAATGAGACAGTCACCAGAGGGAGACTAGACTGAGTAGAGTACGGCTAGTAGTACACAAGAAGACTGCCAAATGAGAAAACATGATAACTAAGCAATGTATTGCTAAAGTAAAATAAACAATAATCAAAATGGTGGGCTAGTACAAGTGCAAACTGAAGTTGACTCAAGCTATGAATTCAAGTGGAGTGGACAAGCGTAAACTTAGTGCTGGAAGAATGATGATGCTGGCAGTTATGATGGATTATGTTTCACTGAAAAAAATCGAATACTGTCTGCATGGGTGGGCAATCTAACATGCATATTGCCAGTGTGGGCTATTGTTATTCTTAGACTAGTGCAGAACCTAAGAAGATCCTCGCCCTGCCTGTCTTTGAATTTTTGTTGCTTTCACCACATATGCCCCAGCAAGTGTGTGATCAATTAATGGTGTAAATTTAATGTAGTCACACCTCAATAAATCACACAGCTTGGGGGAAGACGGTTAGGGGTTTGATGAATGGATGAGAAGTGGGATTTGAGGGAAACTTTTGACAAAGACAAACTCTGCACATGGACAACACATTCATCTTGGCAGCCGACCATCATAAATCTGTTATGGGAGGAGAAGGAAATGCACGCATGATAATGAGTAGTGCTAGACTAGTACAGGGCAGTATATTAATCATCCAATTGTGTGTCTGCCCCCAGAGAGACCCAAGTTACATACATTATGTTTTGTTGTACCAGGCTTTGAAAGATAGCAAATAAAATTAAAATATCTGCAGGAGTCAAAGAAGCAAACATAAACATGCAGCACAGTTGTAATGATTGAAGAGTAAAAAAAGATACTGTATGTATTGCCAAATTGGGGGTTCCATCTCTGCATTCCTCTTGGACTGTCCGTCCGTCAATCCTGGGTGCCATGCGGATGCGATTTGGTAAGGTAAGTGTGAGTTGTTTTTCCAGTATGGCGCAGGGTAAAGGGCCTGTAGATGGAAAAACAAAAAGGATATAAAAAAATCAAGGAGAAAACAAGTTAAACTGCATAAGGAGTGCAACAAGAAGACTTTCAGAGGCAGTATGGCTAAATTATGTCTGTTTCTGGCAGTTACCTCCAACAACAGGCCCCCCTGCCCAACCTCCACTTAGCTTCAAATTTGAGCCAGACCGCAGTGAGTTAGCACACACACACACAAATGAAGTAAAAAGTCAATGCACTGCTGTCAGTCACACCACACTCATCATTAACACCACCACTACAGAGATATTTAGGTGTTGTTTAACTTTATGCCACTTCAAAGTCGTCAGCATCATCCAAATCGGTTGGTTTCAGTGAATTTGAAAACTTCCATCTTCTTCTGGGGGCATTTCTTGAAGTAGTCACGCTCATGCTCACGCCCACCCCTTGAGTCATTCCATCAATCATCTCTGATCCTCCTGACTCTGACTGCGAGCATGGTGTCCAACTCCGACCAACAGTATCACGACTGAGTCCAGACACGTTCCGACTCAAAATGCAATGGATCGGCCTGTAGTAGTACAATTTTGTTATTGAACAACAAGAAGGGAAAGATTGACTTAAGTGGGGTCACTTTTCTGTGTGTAGAATAAGAATAGTAGACATCATTCACAACAAAGAACAATAACTCAGAGTGCAATGCATGCCATCATTTACATGTTCTTCCGGGGCAGTCCCTCTGGGCTAGGTAAGGATAGATAGATAGTCAGGGCCCAGGGTTGGAGGCAGGCACACATTTATTTGTTTGTATTCACAATCCGATGTCTGGCTTGAGGGAAATGGCTTTAGGGCGAGTCTGAACTCTGGAGTCGGGACTTACTTCTTCACTGACTGCACATTGTACACAGTTACAACTCCAATCCGGCAATAAAAGAGTAAGATGGTTGGGATGGATTTGTGAACACACAAACAATAAAGTAAGTCATTTTCCTTAGCTATATTTTTTTTTGGGCATCAAAGAAAGAAAGAAAGAAAGTAACTAGAGAAACTAAAGCCTAGTTGTCAGGGAAGTAGAGCTCATCCTCAAACTCTGGTGGTTCGCCCAGAAGTAGGTCACCTAACATACTACTTCCATGATCTGAGTCATCATTGTCATCTTCCTGCTGTGCTACGTCAGTTATGGTGTATTCCGGTGGTATAAAGTGCTGATTAATTTTGATCATGGTTAACCTCTCCATGTTTTGGGGTGAGAGACTGGTCCTTCTCACTGTCAGAACAACACCAGCAGCACTGAAAACACGCTCAGCAGAGACACTTACGACGGGGCAAGACAGATAGTTTATCGCTAGCCTGCTGAGCACTGGCAATTGGTGCCTTTTCCCATACCAATACAGCAATGGGTTTTCATCAAAGTAGACCTCTGTTGGGTCATCCAGATAGGCCTGGACCATCTGTTCAATGGTCATGGGTGCTCCACTTTGCTCGGCCTCTTTTGCCTTTGCCTCAACACTGGACTTAAGCCCTGCCAGTAGAAACCATTCCTATGCCGATTTTGGGGCTGATGCTCCTGTTCTTGTTGTTGTGGTTAATATTGTTCATGATGTTGTTGGTGGTTTTGGCTGCTATGAGCCAACTGCAATGTCCTCAGGCTCTAAAGTTGAACTTGAAGGCTGCCCTGCAGTACTAGTTATGCCCTGGAGGGCCTCTAATTCCCGGCCATTCTTTTTGTAGCTGACTGGCTTGCACTGCTATCCAAGTTTTATAGTTGGCAACATCCCCTTCTGAAAAAGGAATGAAAGTGTCCAGTAATGGTTTGTACAGTGGATCACGAATTGTGGAATAATGTAATGGTTGGATAACACAATGCCTTTTTGCAACCTTGTATTTTCAGATAAGCGAAGGATTAAGCTTTCCACCAACTCATATGCTTATTTTTTTTCCTCCACACCTGCGTACATTGCAGACACCTCCTTTAGCTGTTCTGGTAGCATGTGCAACAATGGGATAGCTTGGCCTATGGTATAGTCCTCCTTGCTGACTTCACGTGTGAAGACCTCGAAAGGAAGCAGCATCTCTGTCAGGCATTTAACTAGGACCCATTGGTCCATCTAAATGATCATGCCTTACCCAGTAGCATTCCCTCTTTGCATGACATATTTATTGATTGGTCTGTACTGCTCAAACAGACGTTCAAGCATGTAATAAGTTGAGTTCCAACGTGTTGGCACCTCCTGGATGAGTGCTTTAACTGGCATTCTATTATCACGCTGAATGATCCTCAGCTCCCTCCAGGCTTTAAAAGAATGGCTGAAATGTGTGCAGATTCTTCTGCAGGTGGTCAGTAAGTTGCTGACTCTGTCTTCTTTTTTAAGAAAGTCTTGAACAATGATGTTAATGCAGAGCACCAAACACAAGACCCTGAAAAAGTCACCATCAGCCATGGCCTTAACTATATTACTGCCATTGTCCGTGGCAACAAAACCAATGCTAAGCCCTCTTGGTCGCAGCCATTCAAAGACCTTTGTGTTAAAGTCTTCCAAATGTTTGCAGCAGTATGGGATTTCTCCATGGCCAACATGCCTACTGTAGCATGCTTCCGACCACCACTAAAAATGTCAGGAGTGTAACATCCTGCAGATATCTTTTCTCTAACCCCCACAAAAGAGATCCAGTGTGCAGTGATGCACATGTAATCAGTGGCTTGCTCTGGGTAGGGGTTCCATGGGCGCTGCGTTGGTGTTTCCAAGCAACTCCCATGGATTTAGACGCATCCCCAGATTTACAAGAACTTGTAAACCTGTGGATGTGCCAAAATCTTACACCTTCCCAAGGGAGGCGTAACAAGGAGAAATATCTCTATTTCTCTTTGTTTCTTCCTCTTTCTATGTGTGCTGCATTATGCAGCACACGTAGAAAGAGGAATTTGCCTACCAGGATTGTTTTTGTGCAGGAAGGTGAGCATTCCTGCACAAAAGCAATCCTGCATGCAGTACAGCCACCCTTGCACCATGGTGCAAGGGTGCCTGTGGTGGTGCTAGGCTGCCAAAAGAACACAAGGGAAAGGAAAAGGACAGGAATGCGCTGTATTTCCTTAAATACGGCACATTCCTGCCCTTTCCCTGTCATGCAGTGCAGTGCAGCATGAGCCAGCTCAGGCGAAATAGGACCAGCTGGGAACCTTCCATTTCGGGCATGTGGCTGCCACAAATTCAGGAAAACCCACCCCTTCCACAAAAGAAAAAGGGCGGAGGTCCAGCGCTAACATTTTAGCCCGCTTTGTGTTGTACAAACGTGCCATTGGGTGGTTGCGTTCGTACTGCCCCTGTGGCCTAAACATGCCAGGAATGGTAGCCTGGATTTCTTTATTTTCTGGTGCCACTGATGTAGTTGACTTCTTAACAGACAGTGGTAGGCACAATGTGCGTTTCGGTGCAGCAGTCACTGTACTGTCTTGCCTTGGTGTCTCAACCTGACTCTTGTGCCATTGCGATGTTGCAGATAATGATGTGGGCAATACCACTGCACTGCTGGGGACAGGGTTGCTTTGTGTACCGGAAAAAATGTATTTCTCTTCTTCGCCTTCCACAGTGATCGGATCTGATTCTCTGCTCAGCCTTTCACCCCCTCCACCAACACTTGCAGTTTTTTGTCCGCTACGGTGCGCCTCCCACTGGATCAAGTGGTGTTTTCTCAGATGGGTTGTTTGGCCTCCGGTACCATAGTTTGTACCAAGCTTACCCCGACTAGCACTTACTACACAAATGGAGCATATAGCAATGTTCACCTCCTTCTTGCTAACCGAAAAGAAGTCCCAAATTGGGAAGGTCAACTTTCTGACGCTGCTGGTGCCACTTGCACTGTCGTATGAACTGGTAGGTGGACGTGATGTTTTACTCTCTGCAGTACCTACTTCTACTGAGGTGGTTGTGGTGGATGTAGGTCGCTGCCAGGAATTTGTAAATATAGCAGCTGGAGGTGGTGTTGGTGTATCTGTGTAGGTGGTATCTGTGGTGCCACATCACTCACAGCAATTTGGGATGGGGTAATGTCTCTACTAGGGAGGGCTAACGTCCATAATGACTGGCTCATCATCATCCTCCTCTTCTACTTCTACCTCCATAACTCTAAGGCTTTCAGGAACCTTCCTTTTCCATAGCCTTGTCTCGTGGCATGTCTCACTCTCAGACTGAGGCGGGATCAAAGTGGTGTCTAGATCATCAGAAGGGGGGCTTGGAGAAGAATTTGATAGACTAACCCTCCTTTTTCTTGCTGGGGATCTGGAAAACAATGGATCTTCTGAAAGAGTGGCTTGCTCTTCTTCCTCAGCAGGAAGCTGGATCTCCTGAACTGGCCATACTTTGGGAGTAACTACTATTGTTGGTTGCGGCTGTTGTTGTTGTCCACTTATCTGATTTTCCTGCATTGATTGGGTACTACTTTGCAATTACAATAAGTCAATTTCAACATCACTGCTTGTCTGCGTTTCAGTGATTAGACTGGCTGCCTCTGAGACAGACATGGGCTTGGGCCTAGGTTGGTGGGGTGGGTCCGCTGATGCGGGGTGCTGCTCCCAGCTTGCTCCCCGTACACTGCTGCTGCAGGTGCAATTTTTGGTTTCCCAAAAAAGGTCTTGGGCGACATACCGGTGGTGGTAAGTGCCTTCTTCTCACTGGCTACTTTCTTGGTACTGGTACCCCTCTTCTTTGAGGCAAACTTGAAGCTGTCAGTTAGCAGCGGCACTTAGCATCACACAAGTTGAAGAAATGTCTGTTACACATCACGTCGTGCACAGGTCTTCTGTCTGGAAGTACCATGGGTGATGTTGTCTCCTCCTCTCTCTTGTGCACCTAAAAGCAAAGAAGCAAGAAGAGCATCAGTGAAATCTGGCATTGTTGTAGTTCAACTACTAGTACAAACAAATATATAAAATCATTTAGTGTGAGTGGTCACATTTGTTACTTCAGTTATAAAACAAAATTAACAATACAGTGTAACGATTTGTGAGACTGGCAACAACATAATCTTTCATCGTTTACTGCTACTGTACAGTACACTCAGGAAGTATAAGAAAGAAGAACAACAACAACAAAATACAAATGTAACGGTTTGCTTTATGTGCATTGTGCAATGCATCACATGGGTTGCGGCACTCAGGGAGCGTCAGCTGACAAATGAGAATGGAACAATCCCTATGCTCTTGTGCACGTCATAAAGCAGACATGGGGTTAATGGTTCATTGGGCCCAATCATGTTACTTATGAAACTGAAAAAAAAATAGGAAAAAAATAGAAAAAACTTTGAAAAAATTGAAGAAACAAAATATTACAAAATTGAAAATATAAAAAAGAAAAAAGTAAACAAATTGAAAAAAAAATATAGAAAAAAGAAACTAAAATAAACAAAAATAAATACATATTTATAAAGAAGTAAAGAATAAAAATTACCCTCAAGCGTAAGCTGCTACTATCTGATTGATCAACCATCCATGCAAGCATATGGCAAAGAGGCACAAGGCTGAACACACAAAATGGTTGCCAGCCAGTGCCACATGGTATATCATCATCGACAACAACAACAAGCAAGAAGAAGGCATTTGAGAACAAAGAGAAGACATGCAGTCCTATGACAAAAGCACACTGGCTCCCTACCTTTACAAAATGGCCACCAGCCACATGGCCAGACCACAACAAGAAGCAATAAGCCAAGGGGAACAAAGGGAAGACATCCAGGCCTTTGGCAAAAGCACAACACCTGCCTTCACAAAATGGCTGCCAGCCACATGGTCACAACAAGCAGGAGTCCTGGAAAACAATGAACACAAGCAGGCCTAAGGACACAGACTTTACAAAATGGCCCTGCCACATTGGGAACCGAGGCAAACGCATTGCTGGCCTACTATTGCAATGCATTACAAACACACTCACACACTGTTCAGACAAAGGAGGCATGCTAAATAACACATCTTTAATGCAACAATGCCAAAAAGGTAAATCCACAGGGCTAAAAAGGTTTGCAAGTTACAACCACACACATCAAACAAAGGTATCAATTTTAACACACAGGAAAATGTTTTTAGTGAAATACCACAAAAAAAACAAATTTTGCATTTTAGTCCAATGCCATCCATGGCCTAAATGATGTTAAATTCAACAGACACCACAGAAACAGTTGCTTCATGCACCCATGAGTAGCTCTGGGCCTATTGGCTGAAAAACCCATTGCCAGACTAGTCCATATAGTGAATAAATTCAAATCAATCCTGCAAAACAAGAACCAGCAAGAAGACATGGCCACAACAAAGAAAGAATGCAGGTCTATGGCAAATGCACACTGGCTGGCTGCCTTCACAAAATGGACGCCAGCCACATGGCCAGGCCACAACAAGAAGCAATAAGCCAAGAGGAACAAAGGGAAGACATGCAGGCCTATGGCAAAAGCGTACTGAATGCATGCCCTTCACAAAATGGCCACCAGCCACATGGTCACAACAACAACAAGCAGGAGGCCTGAAAAACAATGAACACAAGCAGGCCTATGTGCACAGACTTTACAAAATGGCCACTGGCCACATGGGGAACCAAGGAAAATGCTGGCCTACTATTGCAATGCAAACACCCCCCCCCCCCACACTGGCCAGACAAAGGAGGTATGCTAAACAACAACACATCTTTAATGCAACAATGCCAAAAACGAAAATCCACAAGTCTAAAAACGTTTGCAAGTTACAAGCACACACATCCAACAAAGTCATTAACACACATAAAAAAAAAGTGAAATACCACCAAAAAAAAACACATTTTGTATTTTAATCCAATGCCATCCATGGACTAAATGTTGCTTAAATTCAACAGAAACCACAGAAACAGTTGTTCCATGCACCCATGAGTAGCTCTGGGCCTACTGGCTGAAAGGCCAATTGGCAGACTACTGGGCTACATAGTGAATTAAATCAATATTGCAAATTGTTTTCAAAACATGGAGAAAATGTAGTGAACTTTGCAACATGTTTCCTTTATAAAGAAGAAAAATTACTTACAAAGAAACAACTAGGTCCCTACTGAAACTACAGGACACCCACCACAATAAATTTAAAAAATCGATGAAAAGTGCAAATAGATCTAGGTGCATGGCCCCAATCAAACTAACAACACCCGTTTTCCAACTTACTTGTGAAATCTCAAATTCAAAGTCCTCAAATTCAATGATATATTATGCAGCAGACACAAAGTGTGATCCTTCCAGCTCTAAATCCAAATGAAAAGTGACCGGGAGATGGACAAAGCACTGGGAGGAGCCTGCCTTCCTCTTGAAAAAAAAGTAAAAAAAGAAAAAGGACTCCTTGCACAAAAAGCCATAGCCAAATGTCAATTGGAGGAGTTTTTTTACTCCAAATCGTCATTTTAAGAAGGTTTTCCTGGTCTCAGGGAGAGAACCTTCTACAGATTGCAGTCGCTGTAGATCCTGTGCGTTCAGGATCGCGTTGGTCACAAAACCCCCACTTGAACTCCGCTGGTGCGTGTGAATGACATGTTGGTGACCGCAAACTCTTGCGGGACCACGCGGCCACCTAGCAAATCTCGTGGTGCTCACGAACGGCTCAGAAATCTCGTCGCGATTAAGAGCACCCAGTAAGTTGCTCCCACGTGCGCGAAAACGTATTTCGGGCGCACAAACAGAAAAAAAGCTCCGCTCCTTTGAGAAGTGCGGAGCATATCTTCAATTCCGCGTTCTACGCAGAGCGCAGAGTTGCCATAACTCTACGAACTCCGCGAGCAGAGCAGAGTGGAGTTTTACAGTCAGGCCTACTTTACACCTCAAAATCAAGGAGGCTATTTTTAGGGGCTGGAAGGAGCCAAATCAATATCAGGTTCCAAGGTTCCTGCAGAAAGCCTACCAATTGGAGGAGGCTGTCCATTCACCGAATATCCAACCCCATTCAGCACAGAGAAAGATCCATGGGAGGACCAATTGAATATATGTGTAGCATAAGATGAGTGAAAAGTCCGTTAGGGCCCAGTAAACTCTACAACAACATTGTCAGTCATACTAGGCGCACACTCAGCTTTACTTCTCAATTAATGTTCTCACCTATCAGATTCATGTAATTACCATCTATATTGTTTTAACTGAGATCAAGATGATCGAGGTAAGCACCCTGAAAACTAAAGAATTTGGGCCTGATTCACAAAGACAATTTTCCATTTTAGGACTATCAGGGCTATCAAATAATACATCATGTCACAAAAGCGAAAACAAATTGTACAAATTAATGATTCAAGAGTGCTTAAACTAGGTATGTATGTGTTTCATACGATTCCTCTTAAGTTTCCCTTGAAAGTGTCCATGGTGTGTGTCTGGCAAATGGTTATAAAAATGCCATATAAATGTGGTATCCTACCACTAACATGTGACTTTTTTTAAATTCAGAACAATTTGAAGTGCATTGTCACACTTATATGCATACACGAAAGCTACAATTGGATGAAATTTGTCTAAGTAGCAACATAACTTAAAATTATATGGGTGTTTGGTTCTGGGAGACTAGAAGCTAAAAGGGAAAAGCTATCTGTACATGAAACCTAAAAATGTATAATCTGGGACAATCAGTCCAACAATTCCCACAGTGATTAATATAATGAGAACATTTCCATCACAATCATGTCTAATCTTCAGGAAGGCATTACACATCGGTATAGAACCCTCACTGCCCCCTCCACAAAAAAAACCTGCTATAATTATTCTAAGCAAATTAAGGGATGTCATATTTACTGTTGGATCCTGAAAATCACACACATGGTTCACTATATGCTCCAACAGATCTATGTTTGAAAGTAGAAAAACATAAACAAGTGGCAATTTTGTTTTATTTTGCAATTATTGCTCTACTAGGAAGAAAATTTATACCAACGAACGGTCCACATGAATGTACATGTCAAAAGTGTAAAATAGTTCTGGACTATATTTTCCGTGTACATATATAATAAAGGTTATTTACTTGGTGAAATTATTTTTGAAAACTTTTGCTTGATTGCAGTGTATTTAAAATGCAAAGTACATATCTTCTATCTAGGAGTGAACAGAATGTTCCGTTCCGCCTGTGGAATTGGCAGAATTTTGGGCACACATTATTACTCTTTAACACGGAGTTCTGGGCAGATTCCACCAATCGCTGTATATCTAATTTTTCACCCGTGAGGTTCCAGAATATGCTAGCTTGCAGGCACGAGTGAGATATGGCCCCCCTAGCGCGATTTTCTAGTGCAGGCAGTTGCCGGCATTCGCGAGTAGTTGCGGTCAAAGGCCACAGTGCGAGTAAATTTGCTGCCACTCGAGCGGAAGCAAAACCAACTTGAATGGCCGCATGTTCTTGCACTTTGCACTGATTTTCAAAGTGATTCAAACCAAGGCTGTTGTGGCCACAACACAGAGTACTAGCCACTATACGATCAGGGCGAGCTACTTGAGCTCTTGATGTCTGTCTTACTTGGATCTCATTGGCTGTTACTGCATCAATGCGGTCTCCTTTTTTAATGGGCTGTCAGCCCTCAAGGCTGCGCTCCTGTGGTATGGGTGGTTTGTCTTCCAGGCGTCTGGGCCAGATTTGAGATCAGACCTTAGAGAATTATGACATTCTTGTCCAGTCTGACAGAGTGCATAATACGGAATAAAAAATCGCCTATCACTACTAGCTTTACTTCTTTCGCTACATCCATACTTCCAATCACTTGATACCTTTGTTGCTTATCTACCTTGATTGAGTAAGCAGTAGATTGTGTTCCTCTGCCTCTGATTTTTTTACCTCTGTGACTCAAGTATAAGTGAGCGCAGTCTGTGAGGATGATGCACTTTTAGTGTTACTTTTGCACCACAAAGTGTAGTGAGGAGAAAAAGGGGGTGTTGCAGGAAAACTCAAGAGAAGCAAAAGAGCAGAGAACACGAGAGCTGGAGAACAAGGGATGTGAGGTGGAAGAGTGGGTGTGAAATCATAGAGGTACATTTCTTGTTAAGTCAAGTGACTGCGGGATCTAATGCGGTGAGAAAAGGTGTTTTTTTACCTTGAAAGACGAGAGGCAAAGGTTACTAAAAGGATAGAAGAAGAGTCCTAAGAGCTGGGGTGAGACAATGTAAAGAGGGCGAGAAAAGAGCTTCAAGTCATAAAGAGATGGTGAACAAAAATCAGAGAATGTGCCAAAAGCAACTCTGTAGTTGGCACAATTCGAACCTGCACAGGGAGACCCCAATGGATTTCCAGTTCATCGCCTTAACCACTCAGCCACGACTACCACATGGAGTGCAGAAGTGTATCAGTATGTGTGAGAGCTAGAAAGGACTGGTATCTCACATTTTCGGTGCTCAGAAATTAAAGTGGTACATCCTTTACAATACCTTTTCAAACACTCGCATTTCTCGTTGTCTGTAAACATATTGAAATGTTTTCAAATGCTGCTGTTTCTCGGATACGCTCATCTTGTACTCTCTGCTCCATTTCCTATGGTGTCGGCACCTCATTTTCCAGCCCAAGGAGACGCTCCATTTGGGGTCTGTCAACGGCAACATCATCTGGGTGAGGGAGGGCGCCCGCCATTTTCGGACTCAAAGTTAAAGAATTTATTTGGATCCCATTGTGGAGTTCACACGTAAAAAATAAGAGTAAACTTAGACTTTTAAAAAATGTTTCCAAACTTCTTTTTGATCCCAACATTAATACAGGTTTTAACGCATCCCTGGCACAAGGTGGCGCTATTCCAATGGTGTCCTTATTGTTCTCCGGTTTCTGATGCTTCACCATCACTAATACATATTGAATGCTCTGCATTGAGTGGATTCCGCGTACAGTGTTTCCTGTCGCGACAAGTGAGGTTGGGCCTCTTGCCAGAGTGAGCTCACTTAAATGTTGTATTTAAAAGTTCTCGTTAACTGTGGATACCGTGAGCCAGACTTCCTCAGACGCTACCTGCTGGCATTAACATGCCCCTTAAAGTAACACCAGATGATGGGATTTAATAGTTGTAGAAATGAAAGACAATCAGTGAAGTGCGCTGCTGTCTTTGAAGGGAGTCGAGAAGTGTACCCAAGCCCATCCAGGCCAAGGTGGGCGGATGCAGTCACCAGGAGCACTGAAAAATTATCGGTGCATTAGAACATATTCACAACAAACAATGCAGAATGTTCAAAGAGTTATGCATCAAATCACATTCATTAAACCTGTCAGGACTCCAAGTAATGAAAGAGATGGTTCACAAGGCACATTGTGTCGCATCACACCAGGTAGTTGTGGCGGAGCGGTTAAGGCGATGGACTTGAAATCTATTGGTGTCTCCCCGCACAGGTTTCAGTCCTGCCGACTACGTGAGACATTTGGCACATTTTCTGGTTGTTGTTCATCGTCTCTATGACTTCGTAAGTGCCAGGGTTAACAATTGAGTGCAGGTCCCAAGCACCTTTTTAGGTCGAGCCTAGACAGCGCTTACGTTGTCTGCAAGACATGCTGTATTGTATTCTATGTGTATTAAAAAATTAACTGCTTTCTATTGGCTGTTGGCTGTGCCATTCAAAAATGTAGCCTTTGTATTGGTGTTGGGTTGTAAAAGTCCCTCCCTTCTCTCCTTCTGGCGATTTCACTTAGTGAGTATTTAGTTTGGCCACCACACTGTGTAGCGTGTGATGGCCCCTGTTTACAGAGACGTGCATCTGTTAGCAATTATCCTTATCGTAACTGCAGTCTGACTTCCATTCTGACCTAAAGAAGCTCTGTGGCTTTGTTTCTGTTTCAGCGTGCATCTGTTAGCAATTATCCTTATCTTAACTGCAGTTTCACTTCAATTCTGACCTAAAAAAGCCATGTGCCTTTGTTTATGTTTTAACGTGCATCTGTTATGAATTATCCTGATGGTAACTGCAGTATGACTTTCATTCCAACAGTCAAACTTAAAAATTATATTAAAAAACCACGGAGCATTTTATTTTACTAATATTAAACATTGCGTGATATTAATTAAATAATACAGTAGAGCGTTTTTAGTTTCCTTTTCTGTTGAAGTTGTTGGTGTTTGTTTTCCGTTTTGCCAGCGGACATGGGCAGAGATGCTGGAGTCATGTAAGGTGTGGCTGAAAGTAAATTGCAGTGCATATGCACTTGTTTCAGCACCAGCTTTTTAGAGCTAACGATGGTGAGCAGCGGCAGGACCCGTGCCAATTAAAGCTGGTTCTCTTGGGCTCATTAATACAACTATGTCGAATAGTCAAACGTAAAAATGATATTAAAAAACCACGGAGCATTTTATTTTAGTAATATTAAGCATTGCGTGTTATTAAAAAATACGGTAGAGCATTTTTAGTTTCCTTTTCTGTTGACGTTGTTGGGGTTTGTTTTCCGTTTTGCCAGAGGACATGGGCAGAGATGCCGGAGTCATGTAAGGTGTGGCTGGAAGTAAATCGCAGTGCATATGCAGTTGTTTCGGCACCAGCTTTTTAGAGCTAACGATGGTGAGCACTGGCAAGACCCGGGCCAATTAAAGCTGGTGTTATTAAAAAATAAGGTAGAGCATTTTTAGTTTCCTTTTCTGTTGACGTTGTCGGGGTTTGTTTTCCGTTTAGCCAGCGGACATGGGCAGAGATGCTGGAGTCATGTAAGGTGTGGCTGGAAGTAAATCGCAGTGCTTATGCACTTTTAGAGCTAACGATGGTGAGCACCGGCAGAACCCGGGCCATTTAAAGCTGGTGTTTTTAAAAAATACGGCAGAGCATTTTTAGTTTCCTCTTCTGTTGACGTTGTCGGGGTTTGTTTTCCGTTTTGCCAGCGGACATGGTCAGAGATGCTGGAGTCATGTAAGTTGTGGCTGGAAGTAAATTGCAGTGAATATGGTCTTGTTTTGGCACCAGCTTTTTAGAGCTAACGATGGTGAGCACCGGCAGGACCCAGGCCAATTAAAGCTTGGGTTATTAAAAAATACAGTAGAGCATTTTTAGTTTCCTCTTCTGTTGACGTTGTCGGGGTTTGTTTTCCGTTTTGCCAGCGGACATGGGCAGAGATGCTGGAGTCCTGTAAGGTGTGGCTGGAAGTAAATCGCAGTGCATATGCACTTGTTTCGGCACCAGCTTTTTAGAGCTAACAATGGTGAGCACCGGCAGGACCCGGGCCAATTAAAGCTGGTGTTATTAAAAAATACGGTAGAGCATTTTTAGTTCCCTTTCCTGTTGACGTTGTCGGGGTTTGTTTTCCGTTTTGCCAGCGGATATGGGCAGAGATGCTGGAATCATGTAAGGTGTGGCTGGAAGTAAATCGCAATGCATATGCACTTGTTTCGGCACCAGCTTTTTAGAGCTAACGATGGTGAGCACCGGCAGGACCCGTGCCAATTAAAGCTGGTTCTCTTGGGCTCATTAATACAACTATATCAAATAGTCAAACTTAAAAATGATATTAAAAAACCATGGAGCATTTTATTTTAGTAATTTTAAGCATTGCGTGTTATTAAAAAATACTGTCGATGATTTTTTTTTCCTTGTCTGTTCACGTTGTCGGAGTTTGTTTTCTGTTTTGCCAGCGGACATGGGCAGAGATGCCGGAGTCATGTAAGGTGTGGCTGGAAGTAAATCGCAGTGCATATGCAGTTGTTTCTGCACCAGCTTTTTAGAGCTAACAATGGTGAGCACCGGCAGAATCCGGCCCAATTAAAGCTGTGTCTGTTGGTGTGATTAATACAACTATACCAAACAGTCAAACTTAAAAATAATATTAAAAAACCACAGAGCATTTTATTTTACTAATAAAAAGCATTGCGTGTTATTAAAAAATATGGTAGATCATTTATTTTTTCCTTTTCTGTTGACATTGTTGGGGTTTGTTTTCCGTTTTGCTACCACTGCTCTCTAATACTTTCTCTGCTCTTTAATACTTTTTATATACTAAACTCCAATATACGGCGAGACCTATTGGCACTGCCAATGCTTGTTTTTTTATTTTTGCAGATTTATACAGCGCAAACTCGACCCGAAGGTATTGAAGCTCTTTACATGAACACCAGTTACGTTACACAAGGACACATTAATTTTTTTGTAGGCAAGGGGAGATTACTTGATTTGCCCAGAATCACAGAATGTGGAGTCGACCCCGAGGCTCGAACCTTGGATTCCCTGCTCCAAAGTCGGCAGTCTAGCCGTGAGAGGACAACCTCTCCCAAAAAATCCTTTAAACCTTGAAAAACTTGAAACCACTGGCTCAAATTAAGCACTGACCTGAAACATACAACTGGGCAACCTGCACTACTAAGCACGGTAAGCAGGTTGGTATGTCGGACACAAGCCATTTTTGATTATTGATTGGAGTATGCCTCCTTATCACCCTGTTGTTTTTTGCCCATTGGGCGGGTGCATTGATTATCAAGGCATCCCCTGCAAGATGTATTGTAATGTCCTGCCACTTGTCATATTTCTACGGTCTTAACCCATGTAACACCAACCTGTATACCGTGTTTTCATATCGTTATCGGTTATAGCGAGGTAGGTGGTCATTGGGAACCATTCTCCTGACCGGACACTTTGAGAATTAGAAATTTATTTACATGCACCTGTCAGTACACTCAATAAGAAATGGTCTGCACCTGATACTCAAAGGTGTATTCCCCCTATGTAGTATTGTCAACTGTAATATTGTGTGCTTATGACCATGTTTCTTGGTCATGAGTTTTGTCACTGCCTTGATGCCTGTATGCTTCTAAACAGGTACCGGAGACCGTCTTGAGTTTGCATTGCCAGGGTGCTAGGTTTTCTGTTAGCTCACCCGAAGCTTCAGGTAGGTGCTTTTCTACATTATCTTATGACTTGAAGATATAATATGTACTCTTTTCAGAGCATTGTATACATGGGGATTTGTGCTTACCATGTTATTATATGCACACTCCTGTTTCTCTTTCTAGGGAGTCTTTTTGACAAGTTCATCGTATGGCTGTGTGAACCTTGCACTCCAATGACTGGTTGTATATTTAGATTTTCCACACATTGTCTCCACTATACTTAAATTAGTACAGTAGACATCGCACCTTATTTTTGTCACTCTGGTCCGGATGAAAGCCGCTACATCCCCCAGGGGAGTGTTAGGCAGAAACATGTCGACCATTTCATGGCTCTGACAGATCGAATAACTCTCTGTCCTAGCCTGTTGTTTTAATCCTGACCTGTGGATGCCAACATAAAGTTACTTAGCATACCACTGAGTTAGTTTTAATCACTTTTTCACCTTCATCTCACTCCCGATTCATCACACTCAGCTCATCTAGAGGATTAGTACTCCTCATTGTCTCCATATAAGACATACCTGAGCTCCTCCCTCTCAGTGAGGGGGCCGTAGCCTGCACTATGACTAGGTTCGTAGTGTGAGGAGATCCCTGATGATGAAGCATGCCACCCTTGGGCGGGTGAGGGGAATCGTCCTAAGAAAGGGATACTCCTACACCCCATCAAAACACCCTTAGACCCAATGGCCCATATTGTGCTTTCAGTTGATTGAATTGGGAATCGGCCTCTGCTGGTCTTTAAAATGTTCTATGGTCCTATTTTTGTGCTTACTAAGTACCCAGGAACCCCATGGAGACCATGTGTAGAGTGGTAACATGACTGCATGCTCAATACAAGTCAATGGGTAATTTGCGGTTGTAGTTTTTAAGAAGAAGGACCCTTCCCAGAGGACCCTGAGGAAACCCCATGGAAGATGGAAGGTTGGAGAGTCACCCCACCTGTGGATACCCTGGGAAACAGGATACCTAAACCAAGGAAGCCGGGGGCATATGTGCGAAGTGGCGTTGGGAACCACCATAGGCCATAATGGAGGACTTCAGTGAAGATGCCGCTGGGGAAGAAGATGAAAGAGTTCGGTGGAATCCATAGGTGGTACCTGCAAGTAGAGAGGACAGAGTCTACGCCACTCAGGAGTGACGGGAAGCCCGGGAGATGCGTGCCCACTGCTGTCAGAAGATGCAGGAGAGTTGACAATGACCTTGGCGCTGCAGCTGTGAGAACCAGGCGATGCTGTGGAAGACCATGAGCTGTTCATGAGCTGTCCCATGTCAGATGTCAAGAGCCAGGGGGTTGGTGTCCATCGGGAACAGCAACAAGCCTTGGCGATGGCAACAAACATAATAGACGATAAAGGTGCAGTGTCGGGACCAACAAAGTCCAAGTGACTCACCACGAACAGTTAAGTCAGAGCAGAGGAGCCCACTGAACCCAGAGAAGACCCTCAAGAGGACACACGGGCCGAAGGCACAGGAGTCACGAAAGGACCTCAAGTATCTCACCAATGATGAAGGCCCACGGTGCAGAGGATGCAGTGAGGATGATGATTTCGGTAGCAGGAGATGCTTTAAGCAGGGGCTTCTTTGAGCCTGAAGACCTCTGATGAAGAGAGTCACCAAGCCTTGGCAACAGCAAGTTGACACAGTGCACAGGGGTAATGCTCCAGCGGTTCGGACGAGGGATACTAGCTTCAAACTTGCTGTGAAGACAGTGCAGGCCTCGAGGGAGTTGCAGCACTACCACCTGTGTTGCTGAACCGTTCGTAGTCTGTCGAGCTCAGGGACAGCAGACCGGTCAGCTTCTTTGCTAGTGCCTGCAGGTGCAGCGAAGTGACTCCTTCACTGCAAGTGAGATTCCTTCAGGTGTCTTGGATGTCCACAGGCCTGTAGAAGAACCTGTATGGAGCACAGGCACAGACGACACAGAAGACTGGATTGAAAATGAGACCAGGAGCAGCAGGAGTCTTCCAGTTGCAGTCTCGGTTCCCAAAGTGAAGCCCAGCGAAGTCCAAAGTGCCCAGACTGTTGAAAATGAAGTTGTTTCGGATATGAATCTTGTCCCACGACAAATCTAGGGAACCACCCACAGGTAATCCATTAAGTACCCTAAGGAAAGGTTAGGGATGATTCAGGGGTCCCTCCCACAGGAGGGTTTCGAGAGTGGGGAGGATACTCCCATGTACTTTGTCCATTTTTTCAACAGTGCGGGAGCCAACGGCTCCCATAACTGGTTACAACTGGAGTATGCAAGGAGGGCATCAAATGTGCCCTTCAAAGCAGTCTAGTGGCACTGGCAAGCACCCCACCCTGGCACAATACACAAAGTCCTATCTGGGAGGTGGTCACACCTCCCTGTGACAGGAAACCTATTGTCCTGCCTTCCCCTGCTCGAGCTTGGCTCACCAGCAGGAGGGCAGAATTGTATCTCTGGTTGGCAGCAACCATAGTTTGCTGTCCGGGTCTGGAAGACTGGTACCAGGAGCACTGAGGGCTTCCCGTAGGGGCCCTATGGTGCATAGAATCATACTTCCAACACCGTTTATGGTGTTGGGTTATGATTCCAACATGTTTGATACCAAACACGCCAGGGTTCGTTTCAGCCAGTTTAGACTTAGCCATCTCGTAATGACGCATGGCCACTCTATGTATCGTAATAGCTGATGCACTTAGAACCACGAGAATGGACTCCGTGGAATGCAGGGGGTGTCCTGCTCATGCAGGGGAACCCTCACACTCATAACAGAGCACTCTGCATTCAGGATTGAAAGGCCTGCCTTAGGGGTGACTTATAGGTCTTAAGTGCAGTGACCTCAGATATAAGGAAACTTATATCTGTCGTAAGTGGTGCTAGCACCATCTTAAACAGGCTGCTATGGGAGGCCTGTAATCACTATTTGGGTGGTCTCCCATGGGTGGCATAATACATGCTTCAGCCCATGGGGGACCCTTGGTGTACCGATGCCCTTGGTACCTTAGTATCATATCCTACAGACCAACAAGGGTACACCAGTAGCCAATATGGGGTGTACCTAAGTACTCACCATGATCCAAATTAGGGAAGAAACACAGAGACTGGGGTCTTGATTAGCAGGATCCCAGTCAGAATAGTCAGTAGAACACAATGAAACCAGCAAAAAGTGGGGGTAACCATGAAAGCAGATCCTGCTTTCCTACACAACTCCCCCAAACATAAGGAGACGAGACTACGAGACTAACCTTGCCCAGTTGAGTCTTCATTTTCTAAGTAGAAATATCTGTAGAGTACATCTTCGTTAGCATGGTTACTCCCAGGTCTATGTTCCACTGAAAAGTCTATCCCCTGTAGAGAAATGGGCCACCTCAAAAGTGTGGGATTTTCACCCTTCATTTTTTTAAACCATAAGAGGTGCTTATGGTCTGTCTTAACAAGAAAATGAGTACCAAAAATGTATGATGTCAACGTTGTCAAGGGCCAGACCACAGCAAAGGCCTCTCTCTCTTTAGCTGACCAATGTTTATCCCTGGGGGTCAACCTTCTGCTTATAAAAGCTACTGGTTGGTCCTGTCCCTCTGCATTAAGTTGTGACAAAACAGCTCCTACCCCTATCTCAGAAGCATCTGTCTGGACAATGAAGGCTTTGGAGTAATCAGGACTTTGCAGAATGGGAGCACATATGTCCTACTTCAGGTCATCAAATGCCTTTTGACAGTTAACTGTCCACTGAACTTTCTTAGGCATTATTTTGGAGGTGAGATCATTAAGGGGAGTCACAATGGACCCATGTCCCTTAACAAACCTCTTGTATTACTCAGTCAGGCCCAAAAAAGCTCTGGGTAGTGACAGCAACCCAGTCCATGATGGTCTGCATTTTACTCTCCAGTGGCTGAACTTGTCCTCCACCCAGGGTCGGACTGGCCGTAGCGGGCCCCGGGCTTTTTCCCCAGTGGGCCGGAGAGGGGTGGTTTTCCGGCCTTGGGGGCTGGTTTTGTCACTGGGGGCCGGTTTTGCAGCAGTACTGCAATATCGGCCCCCAGTAACAAAAGCGGATGCAGTGCGTTTACTAGCACCCCCTCCGCTCCCGGGGCCGGTCGAGCAGCATTCAGCCAGGGCTGGGTGCTATTCCCAGCCCAGCCCTGCCACCACCTATCCCGTGACCCAATTATACAACCTTGATCTGCCCTAGCTGGCACTTGGTGGCTTTGATAGTGTGGCCTGTTGTCTGCAGGGCCTCCAGAACATTTCTGAGGTGGACCAGGTGATCCTCCCAGCTGGAGCTAAAGACAGCAATGTCATCTAGATAGGCTGCACTATTGGCTTACACACTTGTTAAGACTTTGATCATCAGCCTCTGAAATGTGGCTGGGAATTTTTCAGACCAAAGGGCATCACAATAAAATTGACAATGCCCTCAAGGGATTTAAAATGCTGTTTTAGGCTTGGCATCCTCAGCTAGTCTGATTTGCCAGTAGCCAGCAGTTAGGTCAAATGTACTCAGATATTTGGCTGAGGTTAAAGTATCTATGAGCTCATCTGCCCTAGGAATAGGATGGGCATCAGTCCTAGTAACTGCATTGAGGCCTCTGTAGTCCATACAAATCCTTATCTCTCTCTTGCCACCGTTGATGTGACGTGTTGGTACAAGGACTACTGGAATAGCCAAAGTGCTATCTGAAGGCTCGTTGTTCCTCAATTCGAGCATCTTTTGGACCTCTGTCAAGATGCAGTCTCTGTCATGGCCAGGCTGTCTGTAAATGTTGTTCTTCACAGGCAGACTGTCACCTGTGTCCAATTCATGGGTACACCAGGTTGTTTGACTGGGTGTCCGAGAGAACATGGGGTTGAACTGATTGAGGACCTTCCTGCAATCAGCTTGCTGCTGGTCAGTGAGGATGTCAGCTGAGGCTACTCCTTCAACTGACCCATCAACAGGGTTCTAAGAGAGGAGATCAGGGAGAGGTTCACTCTCTGCCTCCTGTCCCTCATCAATGGCCATGACCAAGCTCATGTCAGCCCTATCTACAAAAGGTTTAAGGCGATTCTCATGAAGTACCCTGTGAGGACTTCTGGGAGAGCCTAGGTCCACCAAGTAGGTGACTTCACCTTTCTTTTCAAGGACTGTGTGGGGGCCTCTCCATTTATCTTGGAGAGCTGCTGGGGCAGCAGGCTCCAACACCCACACTTTCTGTCCTGGCTTGTAAACAGTCAGTACAGCCTTTTGGTCATGCCAAGCTTTCTGAAGCTCCTGGCTGGCCTCAAGGTTTTTGCTTGCCTTCTTCATATACTCAGCCTTACGTGAACGCAGGCCAAGGACATAGTCCACAATGTCCTGTTTGTGTAGTTTGAGAGCTTGCTCCCAGCCCTCCTGAACTAGACACAATGGACCCCTAACTGGATGTCCATCAGAAGTTCAAATGGGCTGTAGCCAGCCCCCTTCTGTGGAACCTCTCTGTAAGCAAAGAGAAGGCAAGGTGGTTGGACTTCCCATTTTCGCCTGAGATTTTCTGGGAGTCCCATGATCATACCCTTTAGGGTCTTGTTGAACCTTTCAACAAGCCCATTGCACTGAGGATGGTGGAAGGCAAGGTGTGATAAAATTATAGTTTACTCCACACTCCTTTAAAATTGCAGTGATGTTACTAGACATGACCTTGGTACATCTGTCTGTTAAGACCTCCTTAGGTAAGCCCACCCTGGAAAAGATTCCCCGGAGGGCCCTGGCCACTACAGGAGCTGTAGTGGTTCTAATGGGAATAGCCTCTGGATACCTAGTGGCATGGTCCACCACCACTGGGATGTAACTGTGTCCAAGTGCAGTTGGAGGGTTCAAGGGACCAACAATGTTAATCCCTACCCTCTCAAAGGGAACCCAACCACTGGGAGTAAAATTAAGGGGAGCCTTTGTAGTGCCACCTGACTTACCACTCGCTTGGCAAGTGACACAGGGGAGACAAAACTCTTTGATGTCTTCAGACATATAGAGCCAGTGACAGTGAGGGACAATGCTGTCCCAAGTCTTGCTTTGCCCAAGATGTCCTGCAAGGGGAATGTCATGTGCCAGGGTGAAAAGAAAAGCTCTGAATTTCTGGGGTATTACCAACCTCCTGGTAGCATCAGGCTTGGAGTTTCTACCTTCGGAAAACAGGAGCCCATCTTCCCAAAAGATCCTATGTGACCCACTGGCATTCTCTGCCTCCTCAGCAGCAGATTGCTGTTTGAGCTGTGGAAGAGAGAGCAGGATTGCTGCTCCAAACGCAAGTCTGCCCTGGAAGGGCCTGCTGCCCACAAGAACTCTGCCTCGTCAGGCCCAAGTACCTCTGGGACAGTTCCTTCACAGGGACTGAGATCATCTCCCCCAGGAGTCTGATACTCACTGGGAGTTTGGGAGGAGGATAATTCCTTATCCTTCCTGCTCCTTATCTTAGGAGCAATATGGCCCATTCTTTCAGGATCCAGTGCTCCCTCTGTGCTAAGCTGTTTGGCCTGAACCACGGTGCCAGCAAATGCACTGGCAGAAATGCCCATCATCTCTGCATGAGTCCTGATTTCTACTTCAGGCCAGGCTGAGGTTTCTAGATAATTGCCCAACAGGCAATCTACAGGTAGATCTGGAGACACCACGACTCTTTTAGGGCCAGTTACCCCTCCCCAGGTGAGATTCACAACTGTCAAGGAATGATCAGTCATGACATTGCTAGCATTGGTTACTTGGTACAGCTGACCAAATATGATCTGTTCAGGGGACACACATTTCTCTGTCACTATTGTGACACTGGCCCCTGTGTCCCTGTAAGCCATAGTTTCCTTTCCATTAATTGAAAAGGCTGTTGTCTGTACTTGCCCAAGTTAGTGGGACTTTCTTGTAAGTTGGCAAGATCTATGCCACCATCACAGAAAAGGACAGCCTGAGTTGGAGTTCTGACTAGGCCAGAACACACCTCAGAATCCAAGGTTAACCATACTAATCCCTCGGTTGCTGTACTACCACTTGCACTGGTGCTAGGGAGAGAAGTTGCCTTAGGGGCATTGGTGGTAGGTTCATTGGCATTTGGGCAATCAGCATCTCTTGTCAAATGGGTCTTTACCTTACAAAAATAACACCAAGGTTTCTTTTTACCCTTTTTGGTGTTTTGGGACTCACCCCCAGATGCAGGTTTTTGGGGACCTTGAGAAGACTCCTTTTTGTCTTTGCCCTTCTCCCCTCTCTTCTCCTGGGGTTTAGAAGAATATTGCTTCTTCTGATCACCTCCACCACCATGATTTTCTGCTTAACCATGGTGTGGACCCATTTGTCTTCCTTCTTTCCATTTCTTGGGGAGAGATCAGATCAGAGTCCACCAGGTACTGGTGCAGTAGTTGGTTCAGACTGTTACTAAGGATGTACCCCCTCGCCAAAAAATTGTACAATCCCTCATAGTCCTGTACCTTGCTTCGATGAAGCCAGCCTTCCACAGCCTTAATAGCACAGTCTTGGGTGTGTGCCTTCTGGGTGTCTCTGAACTTAATCCTGTATTGTTCACTGGTTACGCAAAACTCATCTAAGAGTGCACTCTTCAAGACTGAGTAAATGTCAGCATCCGCTTCTCCTTGTTAGCAAAGGGGAGCCACAGGATAGCTGCCCACTACCCAGGGACCTTCTGAACTTTACAGGCCCTCTCCAAGGCAGTGATCCATTTATGGATATCATCCCCCTCCTGGTAAGGAGGGACTATACTGCTCCGGTTCCTAGTGTCAAATGAGGTTTGCCTGATAATAGGTACACTATTGCTGCCACCATGGGACTCTAGTCCCGGTTTCTTTCTAGCTTTCTGTACTTCTAGCTTCTCCTTGTCAAGGGTGAACTGATCTTTACTGAGCCTGAGTCTAGTTTGATCAGGTGGTATTCCCTTTTCAAGGAGTCCTTCCTCTTGCTAGAGATTGAGGTCCCTATGGAATGATCTGACGCGTTGGACTCGGCAGAGGGGGACCTAGAACTACTCTGTCTACTCTGAACCCTCCCAGGAGGAATAAAGGGGTCACCCTCGGTGCCATCTAAACTATTTCCTGGGGGATCAGAGTATGCCAGTGAGGAATCCCAAGACTCCTCCTGGCCATACTCTGAATTAAGGTCAATAGGGGGAACCCTTAATGGCCTTTCTTTTGCAGCCTCCCCACCAACATTTTCATGTTTCTCTGTCCCACCAAGATTTTTATCATCCTGGTGAAGTAGCTCTAAGAAGTACTTTGTAGTGGGGTTGTTACCTACCTTTATCCTTCTAAGACTACACAGGGTCCTTAGTTCCTGGAACTTCAGACCACTGTACTTAGTAGATTGGGGGCCACTGAGATCCCCAACTAAAGACATGGTGACTAGGTGTAGTGTGGTGTTGCACCTACCTACCCTAGTGAAAACGAAACATCCTCAGATTGGGGAAATGGTTGTGCTAGACCCTTAACAACCAATCCAAATGTTCAGTAGAACTTATTTTGTCTTTAAAATATTATATGTGCCTAATGCTAGTGATGGTTTTTCAATTAATCCACCCCTAGATTAGCTGGTAAAACAATGCAGGCTTGAATCCCAACCACAGCACTCCAATGTAGTAGGCTGGCTTAGTATATGGTGCACAATTATGTAAGTGTAGCACCCTGCACTAATCCAGACAAGCCTTATGGTGATTTTAGCGGTCTTAGACAACTTAGAAAGCTCTCTAAGTTAAGCCCAGGTGTAAAACTCTGCTTCATTTGCAGAGTTTGCGGACTTTGGCAACAGCGTGTTCCGCATAGAACGCAGAGTTACCGTTAAACTCCGCATTCCGCAACGGAGCGGAGGTTTTTTTTGGGTCCGCACACTCAAAATGCTTCACGCGCAAAGAGCGACTTGCTGGGCACTCGCCATCGCCTATGAGATTTTCAGGGCTGTTCGGGGTCGCCACGAGATTTGCTAGCCACCGCATACTCCCGCAAGATTTTGCATTCGCCAATACGTCGTTTCGGGCACACCAGTTACTTCCAACTGAACTTTCTGCTGTACCCGATCCCAAACACGGGGGATCTACCGCAATCTGGGGAAGATTCTCTCCTCGAGCAGCATCAAAATCTTCCCGAACTGATGATTTGGATTTAAAAACCCCCTTGAATTGACATTTGGCTGTGGTTTTTTGTGTGAGGAGTCTTTTTTTTGTTTTTTGTACTTGTTTTTCAACTGGAAGGAAGTGCCCCAGAGTCTCCAACTTACTGTTCCTGTCCAGCAGGCTCCTCCTAGTGCTTTATCCATCACTGGTCACTTTTTATTTGGATTTGGAGCTGGAAGGATCACTCTTCGTGTCTGCTGCATATCCAATTGGATTTAAGGATTTTGAATTTAAGATTTCACAAGTAAGTTGAAAAACTGGTGTTGTTTGTTTGATTGGGGCTAAGCACCTGGATTTATTTGTACTTTTAATTGATTTTTAAAATTTATTGAGTTGGGTGGCCTGTTGTTTCAGTAGGGCCTAGTGATTTCTGTGTATTTCATTCTTCTTCTTTTGTAAAGGAAAAATGTTTCACAGTTTACTACATTTTCTACATGTTTTTAATACATTTGAAATTTTGATTGAATTCACTATGTGGCCTAGTCTGCCATTAGGCCTTCTAGCCAGCAGGCCCAGTGCTAGTCATGGGTGCATGAAGCAACAGTTTTTGTGGTATTTACAGCATTTAGGCTATGGATGGATTTGGATTGAAATACAAAATGTGCTTTTTTGTGGTATTTCATGTTTTGTTTTCATGCAAACAGTGTATAGGAGTCAGGACTAGGTGGTGTAATGCCTTTGAAGGATGTGTCTTGTTGTAAACATTTTTTTAGCCCAATCATTTTCATTTTTGGCATTGCTGAATTAATAATATTTTCTTTGTTTTACCATGTCTCCTTTTTCTAACCAGTGTATGTGTTTTCCATAGGCCAACATTTGCCTTTGTTCCAGATGCCATGTGGCCTCTGGCCAGGGGCCAATTTGTATAGTCAGTGCACTGTCCCGGCCTAGGCCTTCATGTGTTGTTTGATTGTTTTACAGGCCTCCTGCCTCTTGTTGTGACCATGTGGTTCGCGGCCATTTTGTGTAGGCAGTCAGTGTACTTTTGCCATAGGCCTGCATGTGTTCTTTGTTGTAGGCCTCCAGCTTCTTGCTGTGACCATGTGGCTGGCGGCCATGTTGTGTAGGCAGCCAGTGTGCTTTTACCATAGGTCTGCATGCGTTCTTTGTTGTAGGCCTCCAGTTTCTTGTTGTGACCATGTGGCTGGCGCCCATTTTGTGTAGACAGCCAGTGTGCTTTTGCCGTAGGCCTGCATGTGTTCTCTGTTGTAGGCCTCCAGCTTCTTGTTGTGACCATGTGGCTGGTGGCCATTTTGTGGATCCAGCCAGTGTGCTTTCCCTATAGGCCTGCATGTCTTCTCCTTGTTCGCAATGAATGCCTTCCTGTTCAGTGTTGTTGTTGATGACAATGTGGCACTGGTTAGCAGCCATTTTGTGCGTTCTACCAAATTCAGCCCTTTTTGCCATATGCTGCATGGATGGTTGAGCAATGAGATAGTAGTTTAATAACTTCACTTATGTTTAATCAGTTACATTTTTCCATTCTTTTTATTCATTTGTATATTATTTTTTGCATTTTTAAATACATTTTTGTATAATTTTTAAAAAAATCTTTCTTCATACCATTTCCCACTATATCTTGCTTCAATCAAATCAACCCCATGTCTGCTATAGATGCACAACAGCATTCATTGTCTAGGGATTGTTACTTCCATTGTCATTTGTCAGGTGCACCTCCCTCAGAGTCAGTGCCACATCACATGTCGTGAGTGACGTGACGTCACATGCCAGACATAAAGCAACCAGTTTCATCTGTTTGTTGTTGGTGCTGTTTTTGCTCTCTCTTATTCTTCCTGAGTGGTTAGTCACCATTAAACAAAAGTAATTATACATTAGTGTGGTTTTCCATTTTACTAATGAGTAGATTACACTGTATTGTTAATTAAGGGAGTAACAGCAGTGACCACACAATATATATATTTTTTTGTGCTACTAATTGAACAGCAAGAATGCCACGTTTCACTGATGTCCTTCTTGGTACTTTTCTTTTAGGTGCACGACAAGAAGACAACAACAAGAGACAACACATCACGCACAGTACTGCCAGAAAGAAGGCCTGTGCATGTCGTGATGCGTGAGTGACCCACACATCAGACATCTCTTCAACTTGTAAAGCTAAGTGCCACTGCTATCTAAAAGCTTCAAGATGGCCCCAAAGAAAGGTGTCACTGCTAAGCCTAAAACTACTACCAAGATAGTAGTTAGTGAGAAGAAGAAGGAGCTTACCACCACCACCACTGGTACGTTGCACCACATGTTTTTGGGAGAAAACAAACTGTGCCTCCCCCACCGGCCTCTGGAGAGCAAGCTGGGAACAGCACCCCCAAACCAGTAGACCCACCCCAATCTAGGCCCAAGCCCATGTCTGTCATACAGGCAGCCAGTCTAATCACAGCAACGTCGATGAGCAGTGATGTTGACATTGACTTATCTCTATTGCAAAGTAGTACCCATTTATTGCAGGAAACTCAAAGAAGTGGACAACAACAAGAACATGCCACAACACCAATAGTAGTTCCAGCTTCATGCTGGGGAAGTAGAGCAATACGCTCTGGAAGATCCATTGTCTTCCAGATCTCCAGCTAGAAAAAGGAGGGTTAGTGGTGCATCATCTTCTTCTTCAAGTCCTCCTTCTGATGATCTAGATGCCACTTGGATCGCGTCTCAGTCTGAGAGTGAGACACGCCACAAGATGACTCTGATGAGGCTAGGGAAAAGGAAGGTTCCAGAAAGCCTTAGAGTTAAGGAGGCAGATGTAGAAGAGGAGGATGTCAATGAGCCAGTCATCATGGATGTTAGCCCAGCCCCAGTGAAAAATGACATTTCCCCATCCCAACTTCCCAGGGGGGATGTGGCAGTGGCACCACAGATCCAAACACCACCAGCTGCCATATTTGCAAAGTCCCGTCAGTGACCTACATCCACAACCACCTCAGTAGAAGTAGGTGCTGCAGAGTCAAACATCAAAACGTCCACCTACAGCCAGTTCATCCCACATTGGCAGTGGCACCAGCAGCATCAGAAAGTTGAGCTCCCCAGTTTTTGGTTATCCATAAGGAGGCGAACATTGCCATATGCTCCATTTGTGGAGCAACTGTTAGCCGGGGTAAACTTGGTACAAACTATGGTACCGGGGGCCAAACGACCCATTTGAGAAAGAACCATATGTTCCGTTGGGCGGCCAAAAAACTGCAAGTTTTCTTGGAGAAGGGGGTGAAAGCCGGCTGAGCAGGGAATCAAAATCCTATCCGATCACGGTGGAAGGAGAATTCATTACGCAAAAAGCCCTCTCCCCAGCAGTGCAGTAGTATCACCCACATCAGCAATATCGCAATGGCACAAGACTCAGGTTGAGACACCAAGGCAACAGAGGACAGTGACTGCCCTGCTGAAAAGCACATTGAGCCTACCACTGCCTGGTCTCAAGAAGTCACCTGCATCAGTGGCATCAGGAAAGAAAGAAATTCAGGCTACTATTTCTGACATGTTTAGTCCAGAGGGGTAGTATGAACGCAACTACCCAACGGCACATTTGTACAACGCAAAGCTGGCTAAAATGTTAGTGCTGGGCCTCTCTCCTTTTTCTTTTGTTGAAGGGTGGGTTTTCTTGAATTTTTGTCAGCCATCTGCCCAAAATGGAAGACTCCCAGCCAGTCCTAAATTGCCAGAGTTGCTGTTCCAGCACTACGTCAGGATGTGCTTAAATTCCTTGGACAAGCTTTGCAGCAGAGTACTGTCCACACTATCCACATGACAATAGACATGTGGACCAGTTGCCAAGTGAATGATTACATGTGCATCACTGCAACATGGATTACTTTTGTGGTGGCTAGAGAAAAACACATCTGCAGGTGTTGACACTGCTGAGATTTTTAATGCTGCTGGGAAGCATGCCGCTGTAGCAATGTTCGCAATGGAGAAATCCCATACAGCTGCAAACATTTTGGAAGACTTTAACAACAATGTATTTGAATGGCTGCGAACAAGAGGGTTGCCATGTACAATGTCAGTGACATAGTGAGGGCCATGGCCAATGGTGGTTATTTCTGGGTCCTGTTTTGGTGCGCTGCATCAACATCATTATACCGGACTTTCTCAAAAAAGAAGACCGAGGGGCCGATTCCGATCTCGGTCGGAGGCGCACCCAATAGCATTCGGTCGGGAAAAAAGCCATGCGAAAGCCTGTTTCCCGACCGATCAGTACAGCACACCGAACTAGTAAGTACGATGCGCACAACAGCACAGAATCCGGCCGAGCCGTACTCACCCAAACCAGGTCCTGTTCCCCGACCGAGGCGAATCCGGAAACGCCAAATCGAGTCGCACGGAAGGAAAAATGCAGCTCCGTCCGGCCGAACGAGTATGATGCGCTTTCCGTACGCGCCGAACCCGTCACTACGCACGGCACGTCAAAGCATCCGGGAGAGGCGCACATAAGCTCCGATTCGCGCCACAACACGATCCACGGCTACGAGACGAACACGCCAGCGACGAGGACGAGGCAAAGCGACGAGGACGACGTGAAGCGACGAGGACGACGCGAAGCAACGAGAAGGACGAACGACACAAACCAACCATGAATCCCTTCGTCCCGATCATACCAATATTCTACATTTACTACCGGAACAGGCACGGACGCGTACGGCGCAGAAGGTAAGCCAGACACCAACCACAAAACACATACAACACGTACACGACACATCACACACACACAGAGGGATGCAGAATATACTTACACCAGCAACAGCAGCACCATAGGGGCGGGATGCCCATCACCAATGCCACATATGCACACAGGGGCCTGAATGCGCACCACCACCCCTACCCAGGGGGGCAGGATGCCTACCACTACTACCACCCTTAGCCAGGGGGGCTGGATGCCTACCACTACTACCACCCTCACCCAGGGGGCTGGATGCCTACCACTACTACCACCCTCACCCAGGGGGGCTGGATGCCTACCACCACTACCACCCTCACCCAGGGGGGCTGGATGCCTACCACTACTACCACCCTCACCCAGGGGGGGGCTGGATGCCTACCATCCCTACCACCCTCACCCAGGGGGCTGGATGCCTACCACCACCCTTAGCCAGGGGGGCTGGATGCCTACCACTACTACCACCCTCACCCAGGGGGGCTGGATGCCTACCACTACTACCACCCTCAGCCAGGGGGGCTGGATGCCTACCACCACCCTTAGCCAGGGGGACTGGATGCCTACCACCACTACCACCCTCACCCAGGGGGGCTGGATGCCTACCACTACTACCACCCTTAGCCAGGGGGGCTGGATGCCTACCACTACTACCACCCTCACCCAGGGGGCTGGATGCCTACCACTACTACCACCCTCACCCAGGGGGGCTGGATGCCTACCACCACCCTTAGCCAGGGGGGCTGGATGCCTACCACTACTACCACCCTTAGCCAGGGGGCTGGATGCCTACCACTACTACCACCCTTAGCCAGGGGGGCTGGATGCCTACCACCACCCTTAGCCAGGGGGCTGGATGCCCACCACTACTACCACCCTCACCCAGGGGGGCTGGATGCCTACCACCACTACCACCCTCACCCAGGGGGCTGGATGCCTACCACTACTACCACCCTTAGCCAGGGGGGCTGGATGCCTACCACTACTACCACCCTCACCCAGGGGGGCTGGATGCCTACCACTACTACCACCCTCACCCAGGGGGCTGGATGCCTACCACCACCCTTAGCCAGGGGGGCTGGATGCCTACCACTACTACCACCCTCACCCAGGGGGGCTGGATGCCTACCACCACCCTTAGCCAGGGGGCTGGATGCCTACCACTACTACCACCCTCACCCAGGGGGCTGGATGCCTACCACTACTACCACCCTTACCCAGGGGGCTGGATGCCTACCACCACCCTTAGCCAGGGGGGCTGGATGCCTACCACCACTACCACCCTCACCCAGGGGGGCTGGATGCCTACCACTACTACCACCCTCAGCCAGGGGGCTGGATGCTCTACCACCACCCTTAGCCAGGGGGGCTGGATGCCTACCACCACTACCACCCTCACCCAGGGGGCTGGATGCCTACCACTACTACCACCCTCAGCCAGGGGGCTGGATGCCTCACCACCACCCTTAGCCAGGGGGCTGGATGCCTACCACTACTACCACCCTTAGCCAGGGGGGCTGGATGCCTACCACTACTACCACCCTCACCCAGGGGGGCTGGATGCCTACCACCACCCTTAGCCAGGGGGCTGGATGCCTACCACTACTACCACCCTCACCCAGGGGGGCTGGATGCCTACCACCACTACCACCCTCACCCAGGAGGGCTGGATGCCTACCACTACTACCACCCTTAGCCAGGGGGGCTGGATGCCTACCACTACTACCACCCTCACCCAGGGGGCTGGATGCCTACCACTACTACCACCCTCACCCAGGGGGGCTGGATGCCTACCACCACCCTTAGCCAGGGGGCTGGATGCCTACCACTACTACCACCCTCACCCAGGGGGGCTGGATGCCTACCACCACCCTTAGCCAGGGGGGCTGGATGCCTACCACTACTACCACCCTCACCCAGGGGGGCTGGATGCCTACCACTACTACCACCCTCAGCCAGGGGGGCTGGATGCCTACCACCACCCTTAGCCAGGGGGGCTGGATGCCTACCACCACTACCACCCTCACCCAGGGGGCCTGGATGCCTACCACTACTACCACCCTCAGCCAGGGGGCTGGATGCCTACCACCACCCTTAGCCAGGGGGCTGGATGCCTACCACCACTACCACCCTCACCCAGGGGGGCTGGATGCCTACCACTACTACCACCCTCAGCCAGGGGGGCTGGATGCCTACCACCACCCTTAGCCAGGGGGCTGGATGCCTACCACCACCCTTAGCCAGGGGGGCTGGATGCCTACCACTACTACCACCCTCACCCAGGGGGGGCTGGATGCCTACCACCACCCTTAGCCAGGGGGGGCTGGATGCCTACCACTACTACCACCCTTAGCCAGGGGGGGCTGGATGCCTACCACCACTACCACCCTTAGCCAGGGGGCCTGGATGCCTACCATTACTACCACCCTCACCCAGGGGGCTGGATGCCTACCACCACCCTTAGCCAGGGGGCTGGATGCCTACCACTACTACCACCCTCACCCAGGGGGGCTGGATGCCTACCACCACTACCACCCTCACCCAGGGGGGCTGGATGCCTACCACTACTACCACCCTTAGCCAGGGGGGCTGGATGCCTACCACTACTACCACCCTCACCCAGGGGGGCTGGATGCCTACCACTACTACCACCCTCACCCAGGGGGGCTGGATGCCTACCACTACTACCACCCTCACCCAGGGGGGCTGGATGCCTACCACCACCCTTAGCCAGGGGGGCTGGATGCCTACCACTACTACCACCCTCACCCAGGGGGGCTGGATGCCTACCACCACTACCACCCTCACCCAGGGGGGCTGGATGCCTACCACTACTACCACCCTCACCCAGGGGGCTGGATGCCTACCACCACCCTTAGCCAGGGGGGCTGGATGCCTACCACCACTACCACCCTCACCCAGGGGGGCTGGATGCCTACCACTACTACCACCCTCAGCCAGGGGGGCTGGATGCCTACCACCACCCTTAGCCAGGGGGGCTGGATGCCTACCACCACTACCACCCTCACCCAGGGGGGCTGGATGCCTACCACTACTACCACCCTCACCCAGGGGGGCTGGATGCCTACCACCACCCTTAGCCAGGGGGGCTGGATGCCTACCACCACTACCACCCTCACCCAGGGGGGCTGGATGCCTACCACTACTACCACCCTCAGCCAGGGGGGCTGGATGCCTACCACCACCCTTAGCCAGGGGGGCTGGATGCCTACCACCACTACCACCCTCACCCAGGGGGGCTGGATGCCTACCACTACTACCACCCTCAGCCAGGGAGGCTGGATGCCTACCACTACTACCACCCCCACTCATAGGATGGACAATGCATGACACAACCAGCACACCACAACCTAGGGAATGCAAGAAGAAGACATCCCCCCAACACCATGACAAGCGTGTGTAGACTGTGTCAAATGCCTACAACACCGAACATGACTTTGAACATACAATGTGACCCCCTAGCACATGTGCCACACATATATGTGTGTGGCACCCACAATGCAAGCAGGCCATGACCATTGTGGCAATGGGGTCTAAACCCACATCATCACAGTGACCAAAAGGTAAGTGTGGGGTCCATAGCTGAAGCACATTTTGAACATTGTGGCAATGGGGTCCAAACCCCATCATCACAGTGACCAAAATGTAAGTGTGGGGTCCATAGCTGAAGCACATTTTGAACATTGTGGCAATGGGGTCCAAACCCCCATCATCACAGTGACCAAAAGGTAAGTGTTGACAAAGAAAGAGGTGCAACTGCCAAACTGCATGGATGATTCCTGGTCACAGAACAACAAACACATCAGTGGCAAAGTAGTGTATGTGTCCCATTGCAACATAAATTGGGGGAGCCAAATACTGCAGTGCAAATAAGACATACCTTTGGCCATGTGCAGACAAACAACACCCATGGGGGCTGACACCGTCAACAATCATCAATGACACAATGACAGAAGTGACCATCAGAATGCAGACCCACATATTTGCACCAATGGGCACACAAATGCAGATACCCTGTGGAGACTGCAGATGTGAGGTGAACAGATACCATACCATGGCAGCAATGGGACACACAAACCATGATCATTGTGCTGACCGATGACCTAGGAGTCCCAGGGACAGCAGGGGAAACCCACCAAACTACATACAGCCAATGGCACACCCAAGATATGCCAATGCAGTGGTGCAGATGCACAAACACAAACAGGCAGACCCACACTGCACATCATACACAACAGGTGAGGGGGGGTGCCAGTGTCCCCAGGCAACCACACAACACATGAGGAGACCTGAATACCAATCATACAGATGTGCATACAGTGCCACACAAAGGTAACTCATAGATCCAAATCCCCTATGTGGGCAAGCAGGCATTGTCAGATGAGAGGGAGCACAAATCACACATGTCACACAGGCACGTAGGGACAGCAACTGACACAGCAAGACACAGACACACCACAGCACCACCCCCAGGGCCCCCACAATGTGGTGACCCTGGGCTGCATTACAATACCACTGTGATGACAAAGCTAAATGTGGTTCACACTGTGAACCACAGTCATGTGTCCTGAGCAACTAACTACCATCACTCCTACACAAGCACAAATCAAACAGCATGGCCAGTAAGCCACGGCCAACATGGAGGCAGGGGCCTAGCCGGGCAACAACTCTCATCTGCACACACTCAACACCACACCCCTCGACCTCCAACAATGTGCAGCAGTGAAGCACACATGCACTGGTGACATTGCACATGCACCCATGACTAGTCCAGGGTGGTGGGTGGGAACCAAGGTGCAGAAACACATCACACATGGCCACTCAACAAGACTCCAGAATGTCTGACACACTGCACACTACGCTGTACATGGACATGACGGCAATACCACACCAACCAATGGGATCCCAGCCACAGTCACACACCAATGAAGAAGCCAAGGTCACCCACAAAGAACACACATAGACAACAACCAACATTGCAGCCCGGACCCTGAGGAGTGCCAGCAGTCACACACACAACGTGTCACAATCACTGAAAGATAACACAAACTGAAAATCACATGACAGGGGCAAACAACAAGTGCCAAGGGGAAACCTGACTGTGACCCATCTGCGTCTGCACACAAACTCAGCCCTGACAGCAAACACACCTATGGGTGACACCCTGATGACCAGTAATGTGCCATGCACCCACATCACAGAGAACCCAGGGAGAAGACTTTGGGGGAACATAGGTCAACTCAGCTAGCATCACAAACAGGTACAACACTAGGGATCACAGCATGCACAGCTAAACGGAAGTGAACACACAGACATGCACATACAACACACACCTTGGGCGCAGGCAATGTCACGGGAGTACACACTGCCATGAGGGGACTCCACTCCTGTGTGAGGAAAGCTGTGCCATATGTTGCCTCAGTAGGGCCCCATCATGTCAGCTGAGCACTTGGTCACACAATCAACAATTAGCACCAAATGAGGGCTCCCGTAACATCAGCCTGGTCATGGAAGTGCCAACGGAATCATCAGCACAGATCCAACACACTTGTATAGCAATGTTGCACTGACAACACAGATGAGTCCTTCCCCATTGATGCCCAAACCTGCATGTCCACTGGAGATGGCCACACGGTCAGGGAAGTAGACGAATTGAACAATGGCAGGCACAACAGATGTGCAGGTGTGGAAGCCACAGATGTGAAATAGACAATCTAAGTAGGAAATCCCATTGCCAAATACTGAACACATGACACCCTCAGATGCTGCTATGGATGACATGGATACACCACAGGATAGGACACATTCCCCCTGGACCACATGGGTTCCTGCACAGTAATACTTCATTATCATGAGACCAAATATCACCATCACTGCAGCAAGGGTATGGTTAGCATCATCAACATCATGTACATCAGAAGCAAAAGCACTAGAGAACAGAAAGTTGCTTTATTCAGCATATGTGGCATTAAAAGTAGAAGTCCGGTAGAAAATAAACAAAGGCCAATGGCCAGTCCATCAACAAAGTCACAAGTGGGTGACAGTGGCAGATGCCACCCTACACATGCCTGCACAAAACCAGGGACAATCCACTAGGAGGGGCAACCGGGGGTAGGCCAGGCACTGCAGGGACAGGATCAGGGCTCACCAGGAGGAAGCAGGGAAGGGGTGGTGGGTGCTGGAGAGCCACTGACAACTGCAGTGGAGGTGTCTGACATGGTGTGTGCCGGCACAACTGGGGGCATGGCTCAGATGTTGTGGGTGCCGGCACGACTGCAGTGGACCCTGCAGATGGAGTGGACAGGTCCGCCACTGCAGTGCCCAAGTCAGACAGGGTGGTAGTGGACTCCACTGCAGTGCCTACCACCAGGGGAGGAGAATGGGGAACAGGCAAGGTGGGCTGGACAGAGGGGGAGGACACCCTCACCACATCAGTGGCACAGACAAGCGCAGCAGGGGGTGTGGTGCTGGGAGAGCAAGTGGCAGGGGGAGAAGGCCGGATCCTCTTGGGGATGGTATATCTGTGGGTGGGGGAACCTGGGGCAGGGTGTGGTGGGGGCACCTGTGGAGTGGGGGCCTGAGGGATGGAGGAAGGAGACCTGGTGCTTGAGCTGCAGGGCGGCGGAGGGGTCTTGCTCTTACCACTCCGGGGGGACTTGCGGGTGGGGGCCTCAGTCTGTCTGTGCCTGGGGGAGGGTGTCCGGGGCGAGGGGCACTCTGCTCCATGTGGGGGCTTCCTCTTCCCCCTGGATGCTGGAGCAGCTGGATAGGAGGGGAAGAGGCCGAGGTCACTGAGGAAGAGGCGCTGGGTCTTTGGGGTTGCAGGTGAGGCAAGGGAGGGTGTTTTGGAGGGAGAGGCAACTGAGGACTGCGCAGTGCCCGTGGATGCGTGTGTGTGTGTACCAGGGCCCCATCCCCTGTGAGTCTGGTTTCAGTCCCCTGACTGTGCATGCGTGTGCGTTTTGTTTGTGGCGTGTGTGTCTGTGTGCTGGACGTGTGTGTGCTGGTGTGTGCCTGTGCCGGTGTGTGTGTGCTTGGGACGGGTAAGGTGCTGGGGAGTGTGGATGGAGCAGAGGCAGGAGGGGTGAGGGACTGTCTGAGGAGGGACACTGCTGCCGTCAGGGAGGAGTCCATGGACCTATTGCCCCTCTGTAGGTCAGACATGCCCGATGAGATGCCCTCCATGAACGACACCAGCTGAGTCAACAGAGCGGTGTGCGCATGGAGGACACTCAGCATGGCTGTCTGCCCTACATGGAGCTGGCGAAGGAGGT
The DNA here is from genome assembly GCA_963921515.1 of Calotriton arnoldi. Taxonomy (NCBI): domain Eukaryota; kingdom Metazoa; phylum Chordata; class Amphibia; order Caudata; family Salamandridae; genus Calotriton; species Calotriton arnoldi. Next base: position 321,761 of record CAWUFW010010975.1, read on the forward strand.
ACACAGACTCCTCACTCAGGGCAGCAGGGGACACAGGGGCAGGGTGCGGTGCCTGGCCCAAAGGAGACACGCTCCCGAACATGGGAGCCTCCACGGACCTGGGGAATGGGAGCCGATGGGAGGGCGGTGGTGGTGCTGGTGGTGGCGGGGACAGCAACACTAGCTGGGGTGTGGTGGCTGCTGACACCCGCCTCCATAAGGGAGTCATCCTCCGAGTTGCTCTGGTCCTCAGCTGAGGTGGATGGTGCTGAGGACTCCTCGGTGTGGCTCCCCTCGCCCTCCGTGCCACTGGGTCCCTCCGACCACTCCTCGGCTGCTGACCCAGTCTGGCTCTCTGGCTCCTCCTGGTCCGTGGAGCTGTCCCCTTCCGTGGTCGTGGATGTATCTGCAAACAATGGGGAAACAGACAGACATCAGTCACCTGCACCAAACGCACACACCACTGTGAGCACAGCACATTACAGAGCAAGCCCTGGCATCATTAGTTGTACATTGCTAAAAGTGCCCTAATTGAACAGGAGAAGCCAATTGTCAGTGTAGGAGAGTAGGATCTGCTTCACAGGGGTACCCCCACTTTTTGCTGATACTTCACTGGTTTTCGACATTAGTCTGGCTGGGGCCCTGCTATTCAGAACCCCAGCCTAGCTGTTTCCTCTTTAAAAGGGTCTCCATGTGCCTTAGGCACATCACTGATTGGGATCTGGAGTGCCCTTGTAAGTCCCTAGTATATGGTATACTATGTACCAAGGGCATAGGTACCTCAGAGGCCTGCCAGGGGCTGCAGCATGTATTATGCCACCCCTGGTAGGCCATCCAAACTGACACCACAGGTCTGCTACTGCAGCCTGGGTAAGGTGGTGCATGCACCCCTTGCTGTGGTATAGGTTACCTATATCACTAAAAGCATACACACATATAAACCTATAAGTCACTCCTAAGGCAGGCCTTATCAATCCTAAAGGCAGAGTGCATGGTTCTTATGTGAGAGGGTGCCCCTGCATGAGCAGGGCCCCTCTGCAGCGTTCGGAGACCATCTCTGATGCTGTTTGTAGTGCAGCCTGACCATATACTCTTAAACGCATTATATCCTCGCGGTAAAATGCTAACTATGGAATGGCTGCACCTAAACATGTCGTGTTTGGTGTCAAACATCTTGGAATACTACCCCCCGCCAATCCTGGCGGCGGGGGTAGCATTCCACCCTTCTAGAGGGAAAGGCATGTTAACTCTGACGAGTCCGGTAACTTCTTTCCAGAGCCCTGGCATCACAAAATGGATGCTGCTGCCACAGACACGAGTCTGGCCTCCTGCTGCTGGACGAAACTCCGGCAGGGGAGGCCTGGACAATAGGTTTCTGTCCCAGGGAGGTGTGACCACCTCCCCAGACAGGACAATGTGTATTGGGGCTGGGCGGGAGCACTTTCGGGTGCTTTGAAGTCCTGCACTGGGGGCACATTTGGTGTCCCTGTGCATACCCCAGTTCAAACCGGATCAGGGGCTTGCAGCCCCTGCTTTGGCGCGAACTGGACAAAGGGAAAGGGGTGTAGCCACCCCTCTGCCCTGACCCACCCATAGGTGGGGCCACAGAGTAGTCCATCCCCTATTTTTGGAATAAAGGTAGGAACCCAGTCCTTAGGACTTTAGATTATACCTGGACGAAACTCTGAAACAGAATCCTGGACCTTCGACGCTCTACTCACGATTAGAGGACTGAAGAATCTCCCTTGGGGTCAAGGAGTGACTCCCCTGCTTGGCAGGCACCAAAGAAGCATCTGTCCGGTTCGCATTACTGAAGCTCCCGTCGGACGCCGAAGTCATCGCATCACCAGAGGTGGATTCTCAGACTTCCCCGAGGCTACCCTGAGTCCCCAGCAAAGCTGAGGCCCGTGGCTATCGTGGGTGACTTGAGACCGTGACCCCTGGACACCGAGCACACTTGCAAGTGCATCATCTTCTGGGTCTCCCAAGAAGTCGTGCTTTGGGCTCCGAGTAGCCCTAGCCTCCAGCACCACCTGCACCGAAGATCACTGGCCCCCACTCCACGAGTGTCCTGTAAGCCAGCTCCACGTGCGGCGTCACGAGGCTCCTTCGCGGTCGCTAGCCCGTTGGCTAGTAGCCCTTACCGAAGGCCAATCTTTTCTTTACTTGGCAGTCTGGTTGCTCCAGGCCTGCCCTCACTTACCCTTGCTGGGTGAGTTCCCCAGACCTTGCTGGTCTGCATCATCGACGATCTACATCTTACTCGAGACTTGCCGTTGCCAAGGCCTGTTGGGTCCAATCTGGTCGCCGACACCTCTGCACTCGACAGACATCGAGCAACAGCCCGAATCCTGCTCCTGGTCGCCGACAACGCCTCCCGGACCTCGTGGCTGAAGAGTCAAGACGACCGTCAACGAACTTGAAGCACTCGACATCGGTGGGCATCTGTCCATCGCCCTCCTGGTCACTGGCTAGTGACCCAGACTCTGTCCCCTCTGCTTTCAGGTTCTTCAGAACTCCGATCCACTCTTGGATCCACCCGGACACTTTTCTCCTGGTCGCCAGCAGCACTTTGCAGCAGATCGCCATAAGAAACGACGACGAAACCCGACCCCGAAAGGCACCTATGCACCCGGCTTCCCTGGGTGAGGTAACACGAGTACTCCGGTGCTCCCGTGGGTAGAGACTCTTCAAAGTCCTAGATCTCAAAGGGTTTTGTCCTAGTCCTCTTTAAAGTGTCCCTTTCCTCTATTTTCCCGATCCCGACTTTCTCCATAGAAGTTAACGGCGTATCGCGGTTGTGTATTTACACTGCACGCGTCTCCCGTGGGTCCCCTGTGTCACTACCTTGGGTGGTTCCTTGTGGTCCAAGCACTTCTAGAGGCTCTAGGCCTAGTGTCTAGTTCAGTCGTGGTTCGCATACCACTTTATTGGTATATGGTTTGGTACGCCCCTAGGGCCCAAACGTGTATTTGTGCTATTACTGTGATTTAAGATCTTATAACCTATGTATTTCGAACTCTAGCCTCATAAAGAGACTAGAGGGGTGTGTTTAGTAATAAATACATATATTTTGAATATATACCTGGTGTGGTGCTCTTTCATTTGGTCACTCAAGAGATTATAGACTGGTAAAACAAGCTGCTTTACATTCCTTCAAGACTTAGCCTGAAGGCTGCTCTCCATAGCTACCACTAGGATAGCTTTCAATAAGGTTGTCTTTAACCTACCTACCATAAGAGTCGATTTGGACTGGTGCACGGTGCCCACTATAATTAGTGGACAGCATATGCCAGGCCAACTTCTCACATTGGTGTGCAGCGTGTGGGATTCCAGCTTGCTATTGTTTTACCAGATAATCTCAATTGAATTGATCAACTGAAAACCACTAAAGGTACCTAAGGTACATATAATTTAAGCTTAGAATATCAGTAAGTTCTACTGAACTTAGAGTTGTGTGTTAAGGGATAGCACAACCCTTTCTACAACTCAAGAGAGTTTAGTAGGCCACACTAGAGTAGGTAGTGCATACACCACACCACACTAGTAATGTCTTTAAAAGCAGGATCTAGAGATGCCCTGCAGGAAGCCATTGAGCTTCCCCTCCAAGTATGACACACTCCCATTCTTGGAACTGAGAGCTTTGTGTAACGTGAGGAAATTAAGGACAGGCCAAAGTCCCACCACCCAACACCTCCAGGAGTTGTTGGTGGCTTATGATCTTAGTAAGTCTTCAGAGACTGAAGGGGTAGGAGCAGAGGGTGGGCCAGCAGATGAGGAAGGGGCCAGGGGTACTACTACCCCCAGCCCCCCTCTGAAACTGACCAGGAGGGTGACAATGACCCTGACCTGGAAAACCCAATCCCTTCTGGGGAAGATGAAGATGAGGATCTGGAGAACCACACCTTTGTCCCCCCAGGAAGGATTATGAGTGTGCTCAGAAAGTCTAGGTCTCCTTCTCAGGAGTCTAACCACTCTGGCACCTCAATAGGGAGCTCTGTTTCTTCTCACAGGAGGGAATCCTCTCATGAGAGAAGAAAGAGACTGGTCCAGTATGAGGAAACTCAACTGGAGATCAGGAAGAAGCAATTGGCTTTAGATAGAGAATCCCTAGATCTCCTTAAAGAGAGAAGAAAGTTGGGACTAGAGTCCCATGGTGGCAGCCATGTCCCTAGAGATAGGGAAAGGTCCTATGACCATAGGAACCTGAGCAAGATTGTCCCTCCCTACCAGAGTGGGGATGATATCCACAAATGGATAACTGCTTTAGAGAGGGCCTGTAAAGTACAGAAGGTCCCTCAGGAGCAGTGGGCAGCAATCTTGTGGCTCTCCTTTGCTGACAAAGGTAGAGACAAGCTCCTCACTGTTAGAGAGGAGGATGCTGACAATTACAAGGTCTTGAAGAGTGCTCTTATTGATGGGTTTGGCCTAACCACTGAACAGTACAGGTTGAAGTTCAGAGACACCCAAAAAGCACAGACTCAAGACTGGGTAGACTATGTGGATTGTTCTGCCAAGGCTCTGGAAGGCTGGTTGATGGGCAGCAAGGTGTGTGACTTCTCAGGATTGTATAATCTGATAATGAGGGAGCAGATTCTTAATAACTGTCAAAACCAGCTGTTGCATCAGTACCTGGTTGACTCTGATCTGACCTCTCCCCAAGAATTGGGAAAGAAGGCAGACAAATGGGTCAGAACCAGGGTGAAGCAGAAGGTACAGAACCAAGGTGGGGAAACCAAGAAGCAAGATGCTAAGAACTCTGACAAGGGTGGGGAGAAGGGTAAAGATCAAAAGTCTTCATCAGGCCCCCAAAAATCTTCTTCTGGTGGGGATTCCCAGTCTACCAAGGGTAAAGGCCAAAGAAAACCATGGTGCAAGGTCTGTAAGCAAAAGACCCACTGGACCAGTGATTGCACCAAGTCCAAAGACTCCAGTCCAGCATCCACCAATGCCCCTAAGGCACCTGTTCCCCCTAGTACAGTTGGTGGAAGTGCTCCAGCCAAGGGTTTAGTAGGGTTCACCCTGGGAACTGAGTTGGGCTCTGACTTAGTCAGGGAACTGACTCAGGCTGTGTTAGTCTGTGATGGAGGCATGGATGTGACCTCCACTGTGAGTCCCAGTAATCTGGGCAAGTACAGACAACAGCCTTTAATCAATGGACGAGAGGCTTTGGCATTTAGGGACACAGGGGCAAGTGTCACAATGGTGACACAAGACCTTGTGCTACCTGGGCAAGTTATACTTGGTGAAATGTACCAAGTGACCAATGCTAGCAATGTCAGAACAGACCATACTCTGGCAGTTGTTAACTTCTCCTGGGGAGGGGTAACTGGCCTTAAGAAGGTTGTGGTAAGTGCAAACCTACCAGTCGAATGCTTGCTTGGCAATGACTTAGAGACTTCTGCTTGGGCAGAAGTGGAGCTCAGGACCCATGCAGAAATGCTGGGGATCCCTGCAGATGTGTTTGCTGTGACCAGGTCACAAGCTAAACTGTCTAAAACTGAACAGGCCTTGGATTCTGGAAGAATGGACCAAGTGCCTTCCAAGAGGAGGAGTAGTAGGGTTAAGGCAGTGCCTTCCCCTTGGCTCAGGAGGAAGATCAGTCCCTTGAGGGGGATGATCTCAGCCCTGAAGAAGGAACTGTCCCAGAGGAACTTGAGCCTGACCAGGTTGAGTTCTTGGGGACAGGGGGACCTTCTAGGGCAGATCTGAGCCAGGAGCAGCAGAGCTGCCCCTCCCTTGAACCCCTCAGACAGCAAGCTGCTGCTGAGGCTGCTGGGAAAGCTAGTGGTCCCCATACAGTGTATTGGGATGATGGACTCCTGTACTCAGAGAGTAGAGACCCCAAGCCTGGTGCTACCAGGAGGTTGGTAATACCTTTGAAGTTCAGGGGCTTCCTATTGACCCTAGCCCATGATATTCCCTTAGCAGGACACCTGGGCCAGAACAAGACTTGGGACAGAATTGTCCCTCACTTTCACTGGCCCCACATGTCTGAAGACAGTAAGGAGTTTTGTCGCTCCTGTGTAACCTGCCAAGCCAGTGGCAAAGCAGGTGGCACTACAAAGGCCCCCTGATACCACTACCTGTGGTGGGGGTGCCCTTTGAGAGGGTAGGGATTGACATTGTTGGTCCCATGGATCCCCAAACAGCATCTGGGCACAGATTTATACTGGTGGTAGTGGATCATGCCACCAGGTATCCAGAGGCTATACCCCTTAGGACCACTACAGCACCTGTGGTGGCAAGGGCCCTCCTGGGAATTTTCTCAAGAGTGGGCTTTCCTAAGGAGGTGGTATCAGACAGGGGTGCAAACTTCATGTCTGGGTACTTAAAGGCAATGTGGAAGGAGTGTGGAGTTACTTATAAGTTCACCACACCCTATCACCCACAATGCAATGGTTTAGTTGAGAGATTCAACAAAACCTTGAAGGGCATGATTAAAGGGCTCCCAGAAAAGCTTAGGCGTAGATGGGACATACTCTTGCCCTGCCTTTTATTCGCATATAGGGAGGTGCCTCAGAAGGGGGTTGGTTACAGCCCTTTTGAACTTCTGTTTGGCCACCCTGTGAGGGGTCCACTGTGCTTGGTGAAGGAAGGATGGGAGTTACCTCTCAAGCCCCCAAAGCAAGATATAGTGGACTATGTACTTGGTCTCCGCTCCAGGATGGCTGAGTACATGAAAAAGGCAACCAAAAACCTTGAGGCTAGCCAGGAACTTCAAAAGGCCTGGCATGACCAAAAGGCTGTCCTAACTGTTTACCAGCCAGGACAGAAGGTGTGGGTGTTGGAGCCAGTGGCCCCAGCAGCTCTCCAAGACAAATGGAGTGGACCCCACACTATTGTTGAGCAGAAGGGTGAGGTCACTTACTTAGTAGACCTGGGAACACCCAGGAGTCCCCACAGGGTTCTCCATGTCAACAGACTTAAGCCATATGTGGACAGGGCAGACATGGGCTTGCTCATGGCTACTGATGAAGGGCAGGAGGAAGAGAGTGACCCACTCCCTGACCTGCTCTCACAGAACCCTGACGATGGGTCAGTTGATGGTGCAGCCTTGGCAGGCAGCCTCACTACCCAGCAACAAACTGATTGCAGGCAAGTCCTCAATCAGTTTAGACACATGTTTTCTCTGACACCCAGTCAGACCACCTGGTGCACTCATGAAGTGGACACTGGGGACAGTCTGCCTATTAAAAACAAGATTTATAGGCAACCTGACCATGTCAGGGACTGTATCAGGACTGAAGTCCAGAAGATGTTGGAATTGGGAGTGATTGAGCCCTCAGATAGCCCTTGGGCTAGTCCAGTAGTCCTAGTACCTAAACCTCACACCAGTGGTGGGAAAAGAGAGATGAGGTTTTGTGTAGACTACAGGGGCCTCAATGCAGTCACTAGGACTGATGCCCATCCAATACCCAGGGCAGATGAGCTCATAGATACTTTGGCCTCTGCCAAATATCTCAGCACATTTGACCTAACAGCTGGCTACTGGCAGATCAGACTAGCTGATGCTGCAAAGCCCAAAACAGCATTTTCAACCCCTAGTGGGCATTATCAATTTGTGGTGATGCCCTTTGGTCTGAAAATGCACCTGCCACTTTCCAGAGGTTGGTGAACACAGTTCTCACAGGACTGGAGGCCTATAGTGCAGCTTATCTAGATGATATTGCTGTCTTTAGCTCCACCTGGGAGGATCACCTGGTCCACCTCAGGAATGTTTTACAGGCCCTGCAAAAGGCAGGCCTGACTATCAAGGCCACTAAGTGCCAGATAGGGCAGAGTCAGGTTGTGTACCTGGGCCACCTTGTGGGTGGAGGCCAGGTTCAACCTTTGCAGAGCAAGATCCAGACCATCATGGACTGGACTGCTCCCACTACCCAGACTCAGGTGAGAGCCTTCTTAGGCCTGACTGGGTACTATAGGAGATTTGTCAAGGGGTATGGATCAATAGTGACACCCTTGAATGACTTAACTTCTAAGAAAATGCCCAAAAAGGTTCAGTGGACAGTTAGCTGTCAAAAGGCATTTGATGACCTCAAGCAGGCCATGTGCACTGCTCCAATTCTGCAGAGTCCTGATTACTCCAAGAAGTTCATTGTTCAAACAGATGCATCTGAATTGGGGGTAGGGGCTGTACTGTCACAATTGAATGAAGAAGGTCAGGATCAGCCAGTAGCTTTTATTAGCAGAAGGCTGACCCCTAGAGAGAAACGTTGGTCAGCCATAGAGAGGGAGGCCTTTGCTGTGGTCTGGGCTCTGAAGAAGTTGAGGCCATACTTGTTTGGTACACACTTCCTGGTTCAGACAGACCATAAGCCCCTCTTATGGCTAAAACAAATGAAGGGTGAAAACCCCAAACTGCTTAGGTGGTCCATTTCCCTACAGGGGATGGACTTTACAGTGGAACATAGGCCTGGGAGTAACCATGCGAATGCAGATGGACTCTCTAGGTATTTCCACTTAGAACATGAAGACTTAACTGGGCAAGGTTAGTTTAATGTCCCTACGTTTGGGGGGGTTGTGTAGGAGAGTAGGATCTGCTTCACAGGGGTACCCCCACTTTTTGCTGATACTTCACTGGTTTTCGACATTAGTCTGGCTGGGGCCCTGCTATTCAGAACCCCAGCCTAGCTGTTTCCTCTTTAAAAGGGTCTCCATGTGCCTTAGGCACATCACTGATTGGGATCTGGAGTGCCCTTGTAAGTCCCTAGTATATGGTATACTATGTACCAAGGGCATAGGTACCTCAGAGGCCTGCCAGGGGCTGCAGCATGTATTATGCCACCCCTGGTAGGCCATCCAAACTGACACCACAGGTCTGCTACTGCAGCCTGGGTAAGGTGGTGCATGCACCCCTTGCTGTGGTATAGGTTACCTATATCACTAAAAGCATACACACATATAAACCTATAAGTCACTCCTAAGGCAGGCCTTATCAATCCTAAAGGCAGAGTGCATGGTTCTTATGTGAGAGGGTGCCCCTGCATGAGCAGGGCCCCTCTGCAGCGTTCGGAGACCATCTCTGATGCTGTTTGTAGTGCAGCCTGACCATATACTCTTAAACGCATTATATCCTCGCGGTAAAATGCTAACTATGGAATGGCTGCACCTAAACATGTCGTGTTTGGTGTCAAACATCTTGGAATACTACCCCCCGCCAATCCTGGCGGCGGGGGTAGCATTCCACCCTTCTAGAGGGAAAGGCATGTTAACTCTGACGAGTCCGGTAACTTCTTTCCAGAGCCCTGGCATCACAAAATGGATGCTGCTGCCACAGACACGAGTCTGGCCTCCTGCTGCTGGACGAAACTCCGGCAGGGGAGGCCTGGACAATAGGTTTCCTGTCCCAGGGAGGTGTGACCACCTCCCCAGACAGGACAATGTGTATTGGGGCTGGGCGGGAGCACTTTCGGGTGCTTTGAAGTCCTGCACTGGGGGCACATTTGGTGTCCCTGTGCATACCCCAGTTCAAACCGGATCAGGGGCTTGCAGCCCCTGCTTTGGCGCGAACTGGACAAAGGGAAAGGGGTGTAGCCACCCCTCTGCCCTGACCCACCCATAGGTGGGGCCACAGAGTAGTCCATCCCCTATTTTTGGAATAAAGGTAGGAACCCAGTCCTTAGGACTTTAGATTATACCTGGACGAAACTCTGAAACAGAATCCTGGACCTTCGACGCTCTACTCACGATTAGAGGACTGAAGAATCTCCCTTGGGGTCAAGGAGTGACTCCCCTGCTTGGCAGGCACCAAAGAAGCATCTGTCCGGTTCGCATTACTGAAGCTCCCGTCGGACGCCGAAGTCATCGCATCACCAGAGGTGGATTCTCAGACTTCCCCGAGGCTACCCTGAGTCCCCAGCAAAGCTGAGGCCCGTGGCTATCGTGGGTGACTTGAGACCGTGACCCCTGGACACCGAGCACACTTGCAAGTGCATCATCTTCTGGGTCTCCCAAGAAGTCGTGCTTTGGGCTCCGAGTAGCCCTAGCCTCCAGCACCACCTGCACCGAAGATCACTGGCCCCCACTCCACGAGTGTCCTGTAAGCCAGCTCCACGTGCGGCGTCACGAGGCTCCTTCGCGGTCGCTAGCCCGTTGGCTAGTAGCCCTTACCGAAGGCCAATCTTTTCTTTACTTGGCAGTCTGGTTGCTCCAGGCCTGCCCTCACTTACCCTTGCTGGGTGAGTTCCCCAGACCTTGCTGGTCTGCATCATCGACGATCTACATCTTACTCGAGACTTGCCGTTGCCAAGGCCTGTTGGGTCCAATCTGGTCGCCGACACCTCTGCACTCGACAGACATCGAGCAACAGCCCGAATCCTGCTCCTGGTCGCCGACAACGCCTCCCGGACCTCGTGGCTGAAGAGTCAAGACGACCGTCAACGAACTTGAAGCACTCGACATCGGTGGGCATCTGTCCATCGCCCTCCTGGTCACTGGCTAGTGACCCAGACTCTGTCCCCTCTGCTTTCAGGTTCTTCAGAACTCCGATCCACTCTTGGATCCACCCGGACACTTTTCTCCTGGTCGCCAGCAGCACTTTGCAGCAGATCGCCATAAGAAACGACGACGAAACCCGACCCCGAAAGGCACCTATGCACCCGGCTTCCCTGGGTGAGGTAACACGAGTACTCCGGTGCTCCCGTGGGTAGAGACTCTTCAAAGTCCTAGATCTCAAAGGGTTTTGTCCTAGTCCTCTTTAAAGTGTCCCTTTCCTCTATTTTCCCGATCCCGACTTTCTCCATAGAAGTTAACGGCGTATCGCGGTTGTGTATTTACACTGCACGCGTCTCCCGTGGGTCCCCTGTGTCACTACCTTGGGTGGTTCCTTGTGGTCCAAGCACTTCTAGAGGCTCTAGGCCTAGTGTCTAGTTCAGTCGTGGTTCGCATACCACTTTATTGGTATATGGTTTGGTACGCCCCTAGGGCCCAAACGTGTATTTGTGCTATTACTGTGATTTAAGATCTTATAACCTATGTATTTCGAACTCTAGCCTCATAAAGAGACTAGAGGGGTGTGTTTAGTAATAAATACATATATTTTGAATATATACCTGGTGTGGTGCTCTTTCATTTGGTCACTCAAGAGATTATAGACTGGTAAAACAAGCTGCTTTACATTCCTTCAAGACTTAGCCTGAAGGCTGCTCTCCATAGCTACCACTAGGATAGCTTTCAATAAGGTTGTCTTTAACCTACCTACCATAAGAGTCGATTTGGACTGGTGCACGGTGCCCACTATAATTAGTGGACAGCATATGCCAGGCCAACTTCTCACAGTCAGTCTGATGCCAAGCATGGCACTCACATCCCACATGGCCTTGCACCCATCTGTCTGGTGTCTGTTGGATTGCAACACCCCAGTGTGGGCACATGCACCAAGTACACAGTAGTTCGACAGTGCAGAGGACACGATGTGGCATGTGGACATGCACACATCACAGCTCTTGCCACTGAGTCAGTACAGGTTTCCGGATGAAAGGGATGCCCAGAGTCAAATAGGAAATGCATGTGATGCATACCAGCGACAGACACCATGATGCACCCATGTCCTGATAGCCATCGCCACAATGGTGTGCATGTAGCACATGTCACTCCCCTGCAGGACCACCAATAAGTTGACACATGCCATGGCAGAGGCATGACTGCTAAGTCATACATCACTGTCTCAGTGATGTATGACTTGGCAGCCAGACAACAACACTATGCACTGTGTCACAATAGTAGGTCATGGGGAATGCAAGTCCTGGAGCTGCACAAGTGCACATGTACATCCCCCACACAACACATCATCTTAACCCTCATCTGTCCAGGTCATACCTATTGGACATATGGGAGACCTGTGACACTACCCTCTGAACCTGAGCCCCTCACAATCTGCTGTGAATGGGGAACAGCTGCCTGAACTTCACATTCGTATACCCCAGTCTGCACGGGCAGCTGATCAAACACCTATGTGACACACAAGTATCGTCTCCTATGGTCACATCTCCAGGGGCATGCTGAGCCCCTACCAAGAAACACCCCAGCAGTCCTGGCAAGTAATCCACAGCACACTGACACAGAGGCAGACACCTGAGGGGTCAAATCACTGCGCACAATGTGTCAGCTGATACACGGGAGTGGGAGTACAGAGTGCATTGCATGGCCTGGAGTAGGCATGACTGTCCTGGTCCACATGAATGAGGGATGAGCCCTGGACAGTGGATAGCTGGCTATGTATGTGTGACACACGTAATCTGCACACTCCTGGGGCCCAAACATTGTTCCCACCCGCTGCATGGGCGTGTGCCACATACCCCAGGCACATGTGGTGGCTCAGCTCAGCAAGTGGACCGCATATCAAAGCAACACGCAGATTACATGTCCGAACACAGGCGTTGTGTGAACAATGGACCCACCCATGATGCCCACAACAGAGTTAGGGAAACAGATGCTGTCCCCCACCTTTAGTGAAGCAAACTGCAAGGACACAGTCCCAAGTGACACAATTCCCTGAATGTAAGGGCCACACCTGGGTATCAGATGAGCAGTGGGCAGTGCACAATAGAGGGACATGGCTCCTGGACAACATGACTGCTGCACTGTGGCAGTTGAACCAGGCCAGAGGAGGGCACAAAGCATGTAATACAGAGTTCACAGTGCAGTCTTTGACTCACCCCCTCCTTGCTGCTGTCTGGCCTTCAGCTGCCCATCCAGGTCTGGAAACACCACTGCCAGGATCTGGAGCATGTGGGGGTCAGGGTCCGTGTTCCGCCCCTCCTGCGAGGAGGCGACAGCTTCAGCTGGACCCGTGCAATCCTCCGGATCCAGCCCCGAAGGTCCTGCCACCTCTTCTGGCAGTTGCGGATCCGGCGCTTGTAGACCCCCACGGACCGGACGGCCCGGACGATGTCCTTCCAGATCTCCTGCTTCCGATGGGCATTAACCTGTCAGGATGACAAAGTGAAAAGGCCATTACTACACATGCAACATATCCGTGCATGACACAGTTGTATATACATGTCTCAATCACAGGGGCACATGATGTACACAGGCAGTGCAAAGCTGCCCATGGACAGTTTGCCAGACATCACTACATGGTATCATTGCATGGGAAGTAAAACCTTGTTCAAATGCACTGTCACTGCACCATACCTGTCCAGTGCATGTCACTACACACTATGGGGGGTGACAACTACTCAGTGAGCCTGCTAGCCAGTGGCGTGCAGTCTTCCAGCCTTGCTAGTCAGACAAAATGCACATTCAGAAAGGCAGTGCACAGAACACTCACCTGCTCCCCTGGTGTCCCATACAGCTTGCTGTACTGTGGAAGTAGGCTGTCCAGCAGGGCCTGGTTCTCCTCAAGGCTGAAGGCTGGGGCTCTCTCCACAGTACATGCCATTGCAGGGTCCAGAGGGGCAGAGACAGCAGCAGTGCAGTGGCAGATGTCGTCCTGGAGCATGTAGTGCAGGCAAGTGAGCTCTCAGGGGAACAGCCAGCAATATATATGTGCTGGAGAGGCAGATACTGTCCCTTGTGTCCAAAGTGATAGGTCCAAGTCGTTTGCATCTTCTGAATCTGGCCAATCCATGGAATAGCAGCACCAAAACACGCCCACAGCATCCTTCAAATCTTCAACTTCATGACATACATGATTTTGCAACATTGTTGTGGGTGACCAACTGATTTTCCAGCAACCGACTCATTTGAAATTCGAAAACGCGTCCGTTGCCAGGCAAGCCCATTGTCAATGGGTGCGCACCGATCGGTCCATTGCGGTACAACGCGTACAGGGGTACAACGTGTACCCGCACACATTGAATGTAATGGGCCGGCCGGGGGCACCGATCGGTCCATTGCAGTTCAACGCGTACAGGGATACAACGCGTACCCGCACACATTGAATGCAATGGGCCGGCCGGGGGCACCGATCGGTCCATTGCGGTACAACGCGTACAGGGGTACAACGCGTACCCGCACACATTGAATGCAATGGGCCGGCCGGGGGCACCGATCGGTCCATTGCAGGTCAACGCATACAGGGGTACAACGCGTACCCGCACACATTGAATGCAATGGGCCGGCCGGGGGCACCGATCGGTCCATTGCGGTACTAACGCGTACAGGGGTACAACGCGTACCCGCACACATTGAATGCAATGGGCCGGCCGGGGCACCGATCGGTCCATTGCGGTACAACGCGTACAGGGGTACAACGCGCACCCGCACACATTGAATGCAATGGGCCGGCCGGGGGCACCGATCGGTCCATTGCAGTACAACGCTGTACAGGGGTACAACGCGTACAGGGGTACAACGCGTGCCCGCACACATTGAATGCAATGGGCCGGCCGGGGGCACCGATCGGTCCATTGCTGTTCAACGCATCACTGTACATGTGACTGGCATATGTCAGCATGCCTGTCTCAGATGGACATATGCCAGCCACAGATAGCTCCCAGGGAGTGAGGGGCACACCTACATCACGACAGCCTGTCCAAACTTTATCATAAGGCATGTAAGGCTGCATTTCCTATTGTGTGTATGTTGGTGTACATGTTGTCCTGTGGGTGTCACCTGTGGGCAGCCACCCCCAGGCTGTGCACGTGTTAATGGGGAGAGGATCCTGGGTGTTACGTGTACATGACCACTGTGATGTGCAACTGTTCATATCTGTGCATGTGCCATGGTCACATTTCACGGTGGTGTATGTGTATGTCATGTCACATACCCCGTGAGTCCCATGTGGGATGGTATGTTTGAGCCAGGGTGTCCCAGTGGCACAATAGTGATGGTCCTCCACAGTCTTTGTGCATGTAGTGTTTACAATGTCTCTGATTTCATGTGCACAATGGGAGACAGTCTCCACATCCAGGTTGTGTGTGCATGGACTTTGATGTTGTGCGTGTGTGTGTCACAGACGTCCATGTCTGTCCTGCCGTGGCAAGTGGGACCACTACCTGTGGGGGTCATGGTTGTTTTGCTGTGGTGTATACATGATACTCCATGTAATGCCAGTGTCCATGTGGCAATACAGGGTCCCTGGGAATGTACCTGTCGTTGAGCTGTGGTGCCTGGGGCACATCTGTCCTCACATGTCACTGTGGGGGGTGATTGTGACACGGCAGCAGGAGATGGGAACTGTGACACGGCCTCATGATATCCAATGGGCCAACCTGGGACTAATTGATGCCACCTGTTGGACCGTGTTGACAGATGTTGGCCATGTATGTACCATACATGTCCTTACGGAACTGCACACTTCATGTAGTTGTGCCTCATAATGATGTATGTTGGGATATTGAGTGTGTTCAATGCCGCATATGTGGGGTGACTGACAATCTTGCTTACTTCTCCTCTGCACTGCAGGGCTCCTGCTGTCCATCGACCATTCCCAGACCTGGCAACGATGGTGGAACGGGACAGCATCCGACGGTACCGCTTCACCAGGCAGCTGATTGAGGATTTGGCAGTGCAGTTGTCCCCACATTTGCAGCCTGGCCGGCCGTATCCTACAGCGCTGACCCCCAAGGTGAAGGTGATGGCAGCCCTACACTTCTTTGCCACCTGTACCTTCCAACATACTGTGGCGACTGCTGGTGGGATGTCACAGACCATGTTGAGCCGTGTGCTCCGCGATGTTTTGGCGGCAATGTTGCTATTCCTGAACCGGTACATCTATTTCCCTAGACTGCGACGACTCACTGACGTGAAGAGTGACTTTTATGCCCTGGGGAGGATGCCGCATTTCATTGGCTCCATTGATGGGACACATGTGGCTTTGGTACCACCACAGGCCCAGGAGCAGGCCTACAGGAACCGCAAGCACTACCACTCGGTCAATACACTGGTGGTGTGTCTTGCAGACATGACTCATCACACACGTGTGTGCCCGTTTCCCTGGTTCAGCACACGATGCCTTTGTGATGAGGAGTAGTCGCATCCCCAGGATGATGGCACAGATGCAGAACCAGCGTGCCTGGCTTGTCGGTGTGTACTGACTTTGTGCCATTGTGTGTGATCTGATCTGTAGTATTCCACCCACTTTTCCAAGTCAGCTAATGTGCACTTGTCTGTCCGTAGGTGACTCGGGATACCCCAACATGCCGTGGTTGCTGACACCCCTCAGGAACCCTGTGACACCAGCCCAGATGCGCTACAATGAGGCACATGGTCGGACCAGGAGAGTGATTGAGCGGACATTTGGTCTCCTGAAGAGCCGCTTCCGCTGCCTGGACAAGACCGGAGGGTCCCTCCCATATGCCCCTGCGAAAGTGTGCAAGATTATCATCGTCTGCTGCATGCTCCACAACCTGGCAGTGCGGAAGGAGTTGCCTCTCATCCAGGATGACAATGACCAACATCCGCCACCTGTGGAGGATCCTGGCCTGGACCACGATGCCAGTGACGATGATGATGATGATGATGGTGATGTCCGCACACAGCTCATCACCAACTTCTTTAGCTGAATGTGAGTATCCTGAGGTGTCATGTCAATGATGTGAGTTGGCATGATGTGTAGGTGGTGCTCTGGTGCTGTTGGAGTGTGTCCATGGGCTACTTGACTGGATGTGTGTTGCGATGTGTGCTTACAGGTGGGCTGTACTCCCCAACAATGTTGACATGCTAACTTGGTTCTGGGTGGGTATCTTGTAACATGTATTGTGCATGAGTTTTGCTGTTCTGTCCTGTACTCCATTGCTTTTGACTGTGTGTCATTTCTGTCCTTCACAGGGTACTTTCAGATTCGTTTGGTCAACTGTGTCCATCGACGACGTGATTGCACTTCCAGGCTGGTAGCTGTTGTGTCCCTACAGGTGATGTGCGCCACACCCATGGACTTCCTTCCGTCTACAGTTGTTGACTGTGTGCCCGCTGCCAGGTGGGATTACCTTGCATCTGTAGTGGTTACGACATGTTGCAACTGTGTAATAAACCTGTGCTTCACTTTGTGATGTGCGTTGTCTGTGGTCACACATTTGACTGCCATTTGCTTACTGCACCTGTGGGCTACTTGACTACAACTGGGAATGGGTGTGGTGTCTGTGCATTGCACCGTCTTCCCTGGCAACATCAGTGTAGGCAATGAGTCAGATGGCCTAGGTGTGTATGTGTTGTGTAGCCCTGGTGGTGTGTCTCCCTCATATGTGTCACGTTGCCTTTACTCACATGCCTGTGTTGTCCTTGCTGTTGCAGTTCGCATACACAGTGTAATTTTGCAGTTCATCATCCCCATAACAGCACCCATGTTGGAATCACAACAGAGGCAAGTATGGTGTATTAGTGTGTTTATTGTGATACATTTGTGTGAATAGTGCATAGGATGGGTAGTGCTGTACATAAATCTTGCAATCCGAAGTTCCTAGGTGAATTGAAAGTCCTGGTAGACAGAATCCCCAGTATCGGGGCCACAGTTGTCTGACACATTGGTCCAACTTGTACTCCCCATGCAATGTGTGGGAGTAGTGTTGCCGTCAACAGGGTGAACAGTCTGTGCACAAAGGTGAACATCCAGAACAGGTTCAGGCTTCCTGGGAGTTGCGCTTGGCCATCGGCCTCTCACTTGCCCCTCCTCGGACGACCCCTCTTCTTGGGGGGGGCCCCTCAAGTACAGGCTGCTGCGGTGCAGGGGACTCTCCGCCAGAGTCATCCTCCCTCCCTGTGGCAGTTGCAGTTTGTTCGGCACCAGATGTTGTTGGCACACAGGGAGGTGTGGACTGGTTGCTGTTCATCTGGCGGAGGCATTGTAAAATGTCCCTGTGCACAGCCGTCATCTCATGCAGTGCATCCCACTTGGACTCCACGCGGGACATGTGTGAGTCCACGCGGGACATGTGTGACTCCACGTGGGACATGTGGGAGTCCAAGCGGGCATGATGGGCAGCCTGCTGCTGTTTCATGTCTCTGAGGAGCCCCACTACCTGGCTGAGGTCTCCGGTGCTGGACTGGTACGCATCAGCTATGCGTACCAGTTGTGGGTCATCATGCACACCAGCAACCTCTGCAAGCAGCGACCTCTGTCTCCCACCCCTCCCACCACCCCTGCTGACATGTGCAGTGTGTGCAGTGGCACGCACAGATGACCCTGGTCCACCTTGGGGGTTGGTGGTGGTGGTGGTGTCCATGGCCCCAGGTTGGTCCAGGGTCCCTGTGCTGGTGTTGCTCCTTGTTCTGTCCATGTCGGCAGGGATGGTATTTGTGGTGACAGTCGTTGGAGGGGTGGGTGCAGGGGTGCAGCTGGTGGTCCTGCTGGTGCTGCAGCTGGTGGTCCTGCTGGTGCTGCATGTAGACTTGCACCGGATGTGCCAGGTTGGTCTTCTTCGTCCGAGGAGGACAGAGGCTGTACGACGCCAGTGAGCTCCGCATCCTCTTGAGCCTGGGACTGGGACTCCTCAGCGTCTGCTGCTGTGTCCCCATCATCACCTGTTTTTGGGAGACACACACAATGTATGTTATGTTTCTGCAGGCATCAATGGTTGACACACATGACAGTTGTGACTGTGCCTCTGGGTGCGGGCCTGTACATTGCATTGTCCTAAGTCGTCACAGTCAGGGGTTGATATTGGTGTGGCACATTGTCCTGCATTATTTGGGCATTTCTATGTATTTTTTGGGGTGTGAACATGGTCTGCATTGGTTGTGTTTGGTTGACAGCCGGCCCTCCTTCCCACCCACCCAGCCAGTCAGTTATCCCACCATGGACTGTGCTTGCATTGCAGGGAGTGGAAGTTGTCTCTCAGGATGTCAGTCAGTGGTGTCCTGCTGTTTGTTGGTGCACAGTTGCCAGCAGGGCCTTGTGCTCCCCACAGCAGTAGCCAGTGTCAGCCATCTTGTGAGTCCTTCTCCACTCCCTGTGATGTGAGCATGGTTCAGGGTGGTGTTGATGGGACAGTTGTGGGGGTGAGCTATGTCTGTGACTACGACTCCCATCATGCTATTGCCTCCACCCCACTTCCCAGCATTCCCATACTTACTTGCTTTTGTGGGGAGTTCAGTGTGTGTGGGTGTGAGAGCAATGGCAAGATGGCTGACTGTGGTGTCCTGCTGTTGGTTGGTGTGCAGTTCCCAGCATGCCCTTGTGCTCCCCACGACACAGCAACAGTGTCAGACATCTTTGATGGGCCTTTCCACTCTCTGTGGGATGTGCATGCGTGAGTGTGAGCTTGCTGGGCCATGTGGTGGGGGATGTAGAGCTGTGACTATGACTCCCATCATGCTATTGCCTCCACCCCCTTCCCAGCATGCCCATGCTTCCTTCCTTTTGATTCTGCTTCCCTGTGGGGTGGGCTGGCTGTGCTGACAGGATGGCTGGGAGTGTTGTCCTGGCAGTTGTTTGGCTAAGAGTCCCAAGAGTGTCCCTGTGCTTCACACAACATAACCCAGGGTGGTGGTTCTTTGTGGGATCTTGTGTTAGGATGGGGGGGCATTGCATTCTACCAGGTGGGTTCTGTGGAGTTTGTGTTGAGGGGGGGTGTGAGGGGAGGTGCTTGTGACTACGGTCAGTGCTGCAAGTCCTCCTTCCCACCCACCCAGCCAGCCAGTTATCCCACCATGGAACGTGCTTGCATTGCAGGGAGTGTAAGTTGTCTCTCAGGATGTCAGTCAGTGGTGTCCTGCTGTTTGTTGGTGCACAGTTGCCAGCAGGGCCTTGTGCTCCCCACAGCAGTAGCCAGTGTCAGCCATCTTGTGAGTCCTTCTCCACTCCCTGTGATGTGAGCATGGTTCAGGGTGGTGTTGATGGGACAGTTGTGGGGGTGACCAATATCAGTGACTACGACTCCCATCATGCTATTGCCTCCACCCCCTTCCCAGCATGCCCATGCTTCCTTCCTTTTGACTCTGCTTCCCTGTGGGGTGGGCTGGCTGTGCTGACAGGATGGCTGGGAGTGTTGTCCTGGCAGTTGTTTGGCTAAAAGTCCCAAGAGTGGCCCTGTGCTTCACACAACATAACCCAGGGTGGTGGTTCTTTGTGGGATCTTGTGTTAGGATGGGGGGCATTGCATTCTACCAGGTGGGTTCTGTGGAGTTTGTGTTGGGGGGTGTGTGAGGGGAGGGGCTTGTGACTATGGTTAGTGCTGCAAGTCCTCCTTCCCACCCACCCAGCCAGCCAGTTATCCCACCATGGAACGTGCTTGCATTGCAGGGAGTGTAAGTTGTCTCTCAGGATGTCAGTCAGTGGTGTCCTGCTGTTTGTTGGTGCACAGTTGCCAGCAGGGCCTTGTGCTCCCCACAGCAGTAGCCAGTGTCAGCCATCTTGTGAGTCCTTCTCCACTCCCTGTGATGTGAGCATGGTTCAGGGTGGTGTTGATGGGACAGTTGTGGGGGTGACCAATATCAGTGACTACGACTCCCATCATGCTATTGCCTCCACCCCCCTTCCCAGCATGCCCATGCTTCCTTCCTTTTGACTCTGCTTCCCTGTGGGGTGGGCTGGCTGTGCTGACAGGATGGCTGGGAGTGTTGTCCTGGCAGTTGTTTGGCTAAGAGTCCCAAGAGTGTCCCTGTGCTTCACACAACATAACCCAGGGTGGTTGTTCTTTGTGGGATCTTGTGTTAGGATGGGGGGCATTGCATTCTACCAGGTGGGTTCTGTGGAGTTTGTGTTGGGGGGTGTGTGTGAGGGGAGGTGCTTGTGACTATGGTCAGTGCTGCAAGTCCTCCTTCCCACCCACCCAGCCAGCCAGTTATCCCACCATGGAACGTGCTTGCATTGCAGGGAGTGGAAGTTGTCTCTCAGGATGTCAGTCAGTGGTGTCCTGCTGTTTGTTGGTGCACAGTTGCCAGCAGGGCCTTGTGCTCCCCACAGCAGTAGCCAGTGTCAGCCATCTTGTGAGTCCTTCTCCACTCCCTGTGATGTGAGCATGGTTCAGGGTGGTGTTGATGGGACAGTTGTGGGGGTGACCAATATCAGTGACTACGACTCCCATCATGCTATTGCCTCCACCCCCTTCCCAGCATGCCCATGCTTCCTTCCTTTTGATTCTGCTTCCCTGTGGGGTGGGCTGGCTGTGCTGACAGGATGGCTGGGAGTGTTGTCCTGGCAGTTGTTTGGCTAAAAGTCCCAAGAGTGGCCCTGTGCTTCACACAACATAACCCAGGGTGGTGGTTCTTTGTGGGATCTTGTGTTAGGATGGGGGGCATTGCATTCTACCAGGTGGGTTCTGTGGAGTTTGTGTTGGGGGGTGTGTGAGGGGAGGTGCTTGTGACTATGGTTAGTGCTGCAAGTCCTCCTTCCCAACCACCCAGCCAGCCAGTTATCCCACCATGGAACGTGCTTGCATTGCAGGGAGTGTAAGTTGTCTCTCAGGATGTCAGTCAGTGGTGTCCTGCTGTTTGTTGGTGCACAGTTGCCAGCAGGGCCTTGTGCTCCCCACAGCAGTAGCCAGTGTCAGCCATCTTGTGAGTCCTTCTCCACTCCCTGTGATGTGAGCATGGTTCAGGGTGGTGTTGATGGGACAGTTGTGGGGGTGACCAATATCAGTGACTACGACTCCCATCATGCTATTGCCTCCACCCCCTTCCCAGCATGCCCATGCTTCCTTCCTTTTGACTCTGCTTCCCTGTGGGGTGGGCTGGCTGTGCTGACAGGATGGCTGGGAGTGTTGTCCTGGCAGTTGTTTGGCTAAAAGTCCCAAGAGTGGCCCTGTGCTTCACACAACATAACCCAGGGTGGTGGTTCTTTGTGGGATCTTGTGTTAGGATGGGGGCATTGCATTCTACCAGGTGGGTTCTGTGGAGTTTGTGTTGGGGTGTGTGTGAGGGGAGGTGCTTGTGACTATGGTCAGTGCTGCAAGTCCTCCTTCCCACCCAGCCAGCCAGATATCCCACCATGGAACGTGCTTGCATTGCAGGGAGTGGAAGTTGTCTCTCAGGATGTCAGTCAGTGGTGTCCTGCTGTTTGTTGGTGCACAGTTGCCAGCAGGGCCTTGTGCTCCCCACAGCAGTTGCCAGTGTCAGCCATCTTGTGAGTCCTTCTCCACTCCCTGTGATGTGCGCATGGTTCAGGGTGGTGTTGATGGGACAGAGTGGGGGTGACCAATATCAGTGACTACGACTCCCATCATGCTATTGCCTCCACCCCCCTTCCCAGCATGCCCATGCTTCCTTCCTTTTGATTCTGCTTCCCTGTGGGGTGGGCTGGCTGTGCTGACAGGATGGCTGGGAGTGTTGTCCTGGCAGTTGTTTGGCTAAGAGTCCCAAGAGTGTCCCTGTGCTTCACACAACATAACCCAGGGTGGTGGTTCTTTGTGGGATCTTGTGTTAGGATGGGGGGCATTGCATTCTACCAGGTGGGTTCTGTGGAGTTTGTGTTGGGGGGTGTGTGAGGGGAGGTGCTTGTGACTATGGTCAGTGCTACAAGTCCTCCTTCCCACCCAGCCAGCCAGATATCCCACCATGGAACGTGCTTGCATTGCAGGGAGTGGAAGTTGTCTCTCAGGATGTCAGTCAGTGGTGTCCTGCTGTTTGTTGGTGCACAGTTGCCAGCAGGGCCTTGTGCTCCCCACAGCAGTAGCCAGTGTCAGCCATCTTGTGAGTCCTTCTCCACTCCCTGTGATGTGAGCATGGTTCAGGGTGGTGTTGATGGGACAGTTGTGGGGGTGACCAATATCAGTGACTACGACTCCCATCATGCTATTGCCTCCACCCCCCTTCCCAGCATGCCCATGCTTCCTTCCTTTTGATTCTGCTTCCCTGTGGGGTGGGCTGGCTGTGCTGACAGGATGGCTGGGAGTGTTGTCCTGGCAGTTGTTTGGCTAAAAGTCCCAAGAGTGGCCCTGTGCTTCACACAACATAACCCAGGGTGGTGGTTCTTTGTGGGATCTTGTGTTAGGATGGGGGGCATTGCATTCTACCAGGTGGGTTCTGTGGAGTTTGTGTTGGGGGGTGTGTGAGGGGAGGTGCTTGTGACTATGGTTAGTGCTGCAAGTCCTACTTCCCACCCACCCAGCCAGCCAGTTATCCCACCATGGAACGTGCTTGCATTGCAGGGAGTGTAAGTTGTCTCTCAGGATGTCAGTCAGTGGTGTCCTGCTGTTTGTTGGTGCACAGTTGCCAGCAGGGCCTTGTGCTCCCCACAGCAGTAGCCAGTGTCAGCCATCTTGTGAGTCCTACTCCACTCCCTGTGATGTGCGCATGGTTCAGGGTGGTGTTGATGGGACAGTTGTGGGGGTGACCAATATCAGTGACTACGACTCCCATCATGCTATTGCCTCCACCCCCTTCCCAGCATGCCCATGCTTCCTTCCTTTTGATTCTGCTTCCCTGTGGGGTGGGCTGGCTGTGCTGACAGGATGGCTGGGAGTGTTGTCCTGGCAGTTGTTTGGCTAAGAGTCCCAAGAGTGTCCCTGTGCTTCACACAACATAACCCAGGGTGGTGGTTCTTTGTGGGATCTTGTGTTAGGATGGGGGGCATTGCATTCTACCAGGTGGGTTCTGTGGAGTTTGTGTTGGGGGGTGTGTGAGGGGAGGTGCTTGTGACTATGGTCAGTGCTACAAGTCCTCCTTCCCACCCAGCCAGCCAGATATCCCACCATGGAACGTGCTTGCATTGCAGGGAGTGGAAGTTGTCTCTCAGGATGTCAGTCAGTGGTGTCCTGCTGTTTGTTGGTGCACAGTTGCCAGCAGGGCCTTGTGCTCCCCACAGCAGTTGCCAGTGTCAGCCATCTTGTGAGTCCTTCTCCACTCCCTGTGATGTGCGCATGGTTCAGGGTGGTGTTGATGGGACAGTTGTGGGGGTGACCAATATCAGTGACTACGACTCCCATCATGCTATTGCCTCCACCCCCTTCCCAGCATGCCCATGCTTCCTTCCTTTTGATTCTGCTTCCCTGTGGGGTGGGCTGGCTGTGCTGACAGGATGGCTGGGAGTGTTGTCCTGGCAGTTGTTTGGCTAAAAGTCCCAAGAGTGGCCCTGTGCTTCACACAACATAACCCAGGGTGGTGGTTCTTTGTGGGATCTTGTGTTAGGATGGGGGGCATTGCATTCTACCAGGTGGGTTCTGTCGAGTTTGTGTTGGGGGTGTGAGGGGAGGTGCTTGTGACTATGGTCAGTGCTGCAAGTCCTCCTTCCCACCCAGCCAGCCAGATATCCCACCATGGAACGTGCTTGCATTGCAGGGAGTGGAAGTTGTCTCTCAGGATGTCAGTCAGTGGTGTCCTGCTGTTTGTTGGTGCACAGTTGCCAGCAGGGCCTTGTGCTCCCCACAGCAGTTGCCAGTGTCAGCCATCTTGTGAGTCCTTCTCCACTCCCTGTGATGTGCGCATGGTTCATGGTGGTGTTGATGGGACAGTTGTGGGGGGGCAATATGTGTGACTGCGACTCCCATGATGCTATTGGCTACACTGACTTGGCCAGCATACACAGAATTCCTTCCTTTGAGTGGTCTTCACTGTGTGTTGGTGTTGTTGTGGTGGCTACATGTCTGGATGTGTTTGTTAGTTCTATTTGTGCCACTGCCTAGCTGTAGTTGTAGTTGTGTTTGTACATGTGATGGCACAGTTGGATGTGACTTTTTTGATGGCATGTGTTGTGTTTATCTGACTGACATACACATTTTGGGATGATTCTGTTCTGGTTGCTGTGTAATTGCTATGAGTGCATGGTTTGACTTTCCCCTTGACAGTGATGTGTGTGTGTTTTGTGGCAGTATATTGTGTACATTTGTTGTGTACTCACCAGGCTCTGGGATGTCCTCTAGTCCATATACGCTCACTGGCGGAAGGATGGCCCGCACCTTCTCCTCCCAGGGCCTGAGGTATATTGGCTTGGCAGGAGGGCCACTGCGGGTGTATTGGCTGTTGATGTAGTCTTTCTTGAGCAGGTCCCGTACCCTCCTGCGCACGTCATACCACCTGTTCTGGATGTCGCTCTTTGTGCGCCGACATGGTGATTGTGCGTTCACCCTGTTGATGATCCTCTCCCACATCTTGGTTTTCTGGGAGATGGGGGTCTGTTGGACCAGTGTGCCAAACAGCTGTGGCTCTACCCTGAGGATCTCGTCTACCATGACTTCCAATTCACAATCTAGGAACTTGGGATTCTTCTTGGGGGGCATGGTGATGGGTGGTGATGGTGAGTGATGTGTGTGTTGGTGTGCAGGTGAGGGTGTGTGAGTGTGTGTTTTGCTGGGTGTATGTGAGGTAGGTATTTGTTGGTGTGCTGATGGTGTGTGGCTTGTGTGAGGGATGAGCTGTGGGTGTGTGGTTGCTTTCTCTTGGGTGCTGGCAGTGGAATGGCATTTGCAAAGGCTCATGGTTGTGATTTGTGTCTTTTATATGGGTGGAGTTGTGGGTGTGTCTTTGTTCTCTGTCCCCACCCCCAGTATTTATTGGCTTAGTAATTGCTTGTTTGGCCTTTTTTTGTGTGATTTTTCCTTTGTACTGTCTGTGTATGTTGGAAACGTTCTTGTGACCGAGTCGGACCCTGCATTTGTCTCGTACGGTCTTCTCCGTTTCGTTCACGCTGTGTATGTGCAGTTTTCTATGCTGCGTACGCGTCGGTCGCGGTGTTTTGTGTTGCTTCGGCTCGGTTTTGTATGCGTGTCGGTCGTACGGCTTGTCCTCCGTCCGACTCGCTCGTGGTTTTCGCGCCTTGCATCGTACTTTGCGGTTTGGAGTTCGCGTGTACGTTTCGGTCGGATTTGTTCCGGGTGCGTGTCGGTCGGTTGGATTCGCGTGTTTTTCCGACCGGATTGCTGTTTTCCGTGCGGCTCGGTCGGTCGACTTGGGTTCGGTACGTGTCGGTCGGATTTTGCACGCCTTGCATCGTACTTGGCGTGTCGGGCGCCACAGGTACGTGTCGGTCGGTATAATTTCCGGATCCGAGTCGGTCGGTGCTTTTTCCGGCCCGAATCGGAATCGACCCCCAAGTAAGCAACTTACTTTCCACCTGCAGAAGAATCTGCACTCATTTCAGCCATTTATTTAAAGCCTGGAAACAGCTGAGGGTCATTCAGCGTGATTATAGAATGCCTGTTAAAGCACTCATACAGGAGGTGCAAACACGCTTGAACCCCACTTATTACATGCTTGAACACCTGTTTGAACAATACAGACCTATCAATGAATATGTCATTCAAAGAGGAGATGCAACTGTAAAAGGCATGATCATTGAGATGGACCAATGGGGCCTAGTCAAATGCCTGAAAGAGGTGCTGCTTCCTTTTGAGGTGTTCACACGGGACCTCAGCAAAGAGGACAGTACCATGGGCCAAGGTATCCCCTTGTTGCACATGCTACAGGAACAGCTAAAGGAGGTGTCTGCAATGTACGCAGGTTTGGAGGAAAAAAATGTGTATGACTTGGTGGAGAGCTTAATCCTTCGCTTGTCTGCTAATACAAAGGTGCAAAGAGACATTGTGTCCCCCAAACATTTCATCTGTGCCACAATTCTTGATCCACAGTACAAACCGTTAGTGCCCACTACCATTCCTTTTTCAGACGGGATGTTAGAAAATACAAAACATGGGCAGCTGAGCAAGGCAGTGAGCTAGAAAAAGAACAGCAGGGAACTAGAGGCCCAATGGTCCAGGGCACAAGTCCTGTGGTGCAGCCTTCAAGTTCAGAGCCTGAGGCCAGTGATGTTGGCTCACAGCAGCCAAAATCAATGACAAGAACACTGTCAACAACACCAAGACCAGGAGCATCAGCACCCAGATCTGCAACTGAGTGGTTTCTACAGGCAGGGCTTAAGTCCAGCGCAGAGGTGAAGGCAAAAGAGGCCGAGCAAAGTAGAGCACCAGCAATGAACATTGAGCAAATGGTCCAGGCCTATCTGGGTGATGCAACAGAGGTCTACCTTGATCTAAACCCATTGGTGTATTGGTATGGGAAGAAGTGCCAATGGCCAGTGCTCAGCAGAGCATGTTTTCAGTGCTGCTGGTGCTGTTGTCACAGTGAGAAGGACCAGTCTATCGCCCCAAAACATGGAGCGATTAACCATGATCAAAATGAATCAGCACTTTATACCACTGGATTATCCCATACATGAAGTATCACAGAACGAAGATGATGGAGACTCAGGCCATGGAAGTAGTGTGTTAGATGACCTACTTCTGGGCGATCCACCAGAGTTTTAGGATGAGCTCTACTTTCCTGACTCCTACGCTTTCTTTCTTCGATGCCAAGAAAAATATATATGTATATAGCTAGGTAACAGTTACTTTCTTATTTGTATGTGTCTGACTGTCTGGTTGACTAATTCATCCCCACCGACTTACTCATAGACACATTTTTATTGCTGGATTGGAGTTGCAACTGCATGCAGTCAGTGAAGAAGTCTGACTCCTGAATGCCGACTGGCCCTCCAAAGCTGTTTCACTTAAGCCAGACATTGGATGGAGTTTGCAAACAAATGTGTTCCTGCCTCCAACCCTGGGCCATGACTGTCTATGCTTTCCTACCCTAGAGAGTCTTAACAAATAGTGACTCAATCTTTCCCTTCTTGTTGTTCAATAACAAAATTGTACTACTACAGGACGATCTATTGCATTTTGTCTTTGAGTCAGGACACTCACACTGTTGGTATGGAGTTGGACACCATACTCGGGGTCAGACTCAGGAGGATCAGAGATGATGGAATGACTCAGGGCATGGGTGTGAGCGTGACTACTGCAAGAACTGCCACCAGAAGAAGATGGAAGTTTTCAAATTCACTGAAACCTACCGATTTGGATGATGATGACTTTGAAGCTGCCTAAAGGTAAACAACAGCACCAGATCTACACAAGTCTGTGTAGTGGTGGCGGTGAGTGGTGTGACTGACAGTGGTGTGTTGATTTTAATTTCTAATTGATTGGGAAAATGCATTGAACCCCTAACCCTCTTGCCCCAGGCTGTGTGATTTATTGGGGTGTGACTAAATTAAATTTACACCATTAACTGATGGATGTGGTGAAGGCAACACCAACTCAAGGCAGGGCAAGGGTCTTCTTCTGCTCTAAGTATAGCCCACACTGGCAATATTATATATATTAGATTGCCCACCCATGCACAGTATTCGATATTCAATGTTTTTTACAGAGGAACAGAATCCATCATAATAGCCAGCATCATCATCCTTCCAGCACTAAAGGTTACGCTTGTCCACTACATAGCTTGAGTCAACTTCATTTTGTAACTTTTATTAGTTCACCATTCTGATTATTTATATTACTTTAGCATTACCTATCATGTATTCTCGTTTTGACAGTATTATTCTTGTGCACTACTAGTCGTACTCTAGCCTCTGGTGACTGTCTCATTTTTTTGTGCAAAGCTTGCATATAAAACGTCATTAACTCAGTTTTTTATTTCAATTTAATTAGTTCCCTGCAAAGAATATTCCTTATCCTACAGTTTGAGGTCGGCTAGGAGGGAGTGGAACCTCGCTTCTGGGTCTGGTGCTTTTACTAGTATTCAACGATAGTGCGCAAGCATGCCACTACTGTCTACTACCAACCCCATGGCACCTTGGGAAACCATGCATTAATCGCTTTGCCTAATCACAGGTAAGAGAAGAACTGTGGGGGATTGCTGAGCTACAATAATCTATATACTAGGGAAATTCACACACCCACACCCCCTCAGAGTCCTCAGGCATTAATATAGTTACAGACTGAAGAGACTAGAAGGACAGAGTATTAGGACAAGTGAGGGTACCGCATAACTATTTGTTGGTGTGTTACATTATCGGCAGATTTTGAAAACTGGCTGCGAGCCTGCATGGCAAAGGAAACAGTGCGAAGTAAAAGAGTAACCCCCAAAAAAGAATTAAATCATATGTACAGCCATAAAACATGTATTTCTCTAACAAATAAATTAAAACCCACAACGCCTGGCCCAGACCTCTCCCCAACCCTAACCAATGTCCGAAGAAAGTTCAAACTGTCCAATCAAATGTCTGTAAAAAAAATGGCAAACACCCCAAGAATCAGATTTCCTCAACTCCCACATTCCTGCCCTCTCTCCAAGTCCCACCCACCAAACAAAAGATTAAAAAAGGGGCAAGAGACCAGAGACCTAGCAGCGGGCTAGGACTCAGAGCTGCCGCTCCAAGCGGTCAAACCGCTCCTCCATCTTGGTTTCCATTTGCCCCATATTCAGGAGCATGTGGCGCTGAAAGGCTCTGAGTCTATAGGGGGCAGCAGCAGTGGTTGATAAATGGCGGCGGACGGCTGCCTGACCACCGCACCGTTCAACTGGAAGCACTGGGGCCTGGCTGGGACCTGGGGCATTGGAGGCTGCAGCGTCTGCCGCCTCCTCCTCCAGGACCACCAGCCGCTAATATTCTGCCCTGATGGACTCCAGCTTCCTTTGCCAGGACCGGGTGCTATCTCCTGCCAGTTAAGTTGTGATGAGGATCGTGGTGTATTGGCAGGAGCAGCTATATCAAGAAAGAAAAAAGACACATTTTAACCAATACTCTTAACAAAACATTAACACATAAAATGATATAGTGGTACAGTAGAACTAGTAGTATATAACATTTGCTTGTATCCTTCCTCGGCCCATTTGATTTTGATGTGATTACAATTCCAGGCATTAAGCACTATGGAGTATATAAGTATTCTTCTTCTCTCTCGTTTAGCTAAATTAATGTAGGCATGCCAGCTTAGCTTGCGCCCTAGGCAGACATACTTGTGTCGCAGACTTACGTAACTTGTGTCATACTTTGCTGCTGTCTGCAGGTGGGGCAGCTATACCATACAATATCTCTTTTCCTATCATGTCCATGCTCTGTTAAATCAAGTGCTCACTTTCACTTTCCCCCTGACTACAACAAGGCAGATAAATAGTTACTAATATATGAATGATATACGGCGCAACGTGAAGTACTACTATTGTAACCATGTACCCA
This sequence comes from Calotriton arnoldi, assembly GCA_963921515.1. Lineage (NCBI taxonomy): Eukaryota > Metazoa > Chordata > Amphibia > Caudata > Salamandridae > Calotriton > Calotriton arnoldi. Next base: position 351,558 of record CAWUFW010010975.1, read on the forward strand.
AAGGGCCACCCATGGCTGACACTGGCGAAATACCATGGGTAGGGAGTGGGCCTCGGAGGAAGGCGATTGATGATGATGGGTGGGTAGGGTAGGGGTATATAATAATGTTGTGCTTGAGCACTTCTCTGAGTTAAGGGAGTAGTCTGAAATACAACCTTGCTCAAACCTTTGAATCAAAAACCTTGATAAAAAACATTCCTTGTTTACTGTTCTTCTCAGAGGCTTTTCCATTTTCCATTGCATTTTTCTTCTAGCATTATTTTTATTCTTCACCCTTCATTCAGTCTTCACTATGAATCTCATGCATCCATCCAAACATGGCCATCATTCTCAACAAACCTTTCACCAACATACATTTGGTATTTTAACCACCCATGCATCCTTGCTTTGACCCATCAAACCACTCGGAGGATTCCTTTCACCCATACACTTTCACAAACACAGGCAGGCATAATTTCTTTCACCTTTCACCCATCCTTTACCCACTTACCCATGCATGTATCCCTATCAGCCACCTATATCCATCCTTTCACCCACGCATCCTTCTCTGCCAGTCATATTACATTTCACTCGTCCTTCCTTCTTCCATCCTTCTTTCCCATCAACCGATCAAGGTCTGACTCTTCTTCATGAAACTATCTCTGCTGGGATGTATATGCTAATGCTAAGTAAAGAAGGGGTGTCTTCAACTGTTGACAACTTAGTCTCACTCTCAAGAGTACAATGTACACCCTTGCAGCGAGAATATAAATTGTCAATAAGCAAGCAATATGACTTGCCATCGCCCGCCACTGCCGCTGGCTCACCCCCTGCAATTGCCGCATCTGCTCCCTGGATGGCACTGCCATCCCCCCTGGCCCCGGCACTGGTGGTCGGTGCAGCTAGAAAAATAATTAAACCTTTTTTAGATGCCATATGCGCCTCCCCCTATTTATTTTTTTGCGGAGGACAATTGAAACTCCATACACCACACATATCACTAGCAATTTGGGTACAGTCACAGTATGTCCTTTCAAAAATGAAAAAATATCCGGTTGAGCATTTTGTTTTTGTTGGTGGCAATTTTTGAAAAGCCTCTCTAGAAGACAACCTGTTGTGTGAAGGACTGAACTGAGTGGCTAGAGCTAATGGTGAATCTGAGTTTTTGAAAAGAAGTAAGAGTGGCCAACTGGCTGGACAAATGAACATAAAGACTTCTTGGTTGGCAAAGGTAATGGTGCCGTCCTCCTTCTCATACATCCTTCCAGCCATGGTGCACTGTAATAAGTTCAGCATCAACTACTGCTAATAATACTAGGCCTAGATAAGAAGAAGACACAACTTTGGGGTGTCCAACGTGGCCATGGCCACTCTCTCGTTTTACTGATTGAGCATGAGAAAGTAAAATAAAGCATTCATTCTTATCTCAACAAGCATGCGTAGAATACCTTACTTTGGCATGCATTCTGCACGGCACAGTAGTAGTATTAGTATTAGTACTAGTAGAGTAGTAAGGACCAATGGGTTCTCTGAGTCTTACAGTACCATCGCTAGGCAGTCCACAAAATATATTTGGGGAGAGGGAAAGCCGACTGAAAAACCAGAAGAAAGGAAGCTACAGACAGAGGCCGTTTGAGGTGAAATACAGACACTAGAAATATAAAATAACTTATTAAGTAATAGGATAAGGCAGGGATAACAAGATTTTTAAAACGAATAGATCAAAGAGGATTTTGAAAAGAAATAAAACTAGGAAACAGGTAGAAAATAGTTCAAATTAAGGAGCAGTAAAAGTTAGGGGAATACATATTAATATTAACAACAGAAGGACTTACTGGGGCCAGCAGGGCCACCGGCCGAGGAGGAGCGTTCTTCCTGCTGGGACTGGGAGGCACCTCCAGCTCCCTCACCCACCTCCACCGACCTCTTGCCCCTAGATGCTGATGCATGTACGACATAATTAAAGAGACAAGAAATAATTGGTGGTAAATAAATAATCACTCCAAAACAATTTTTGGACAGGAAATGGCAATTGCAATAACATTGAACTTTCCTAAATCATATCAACTAGTAGTACACTAGTATCACGGACCATCCTATCGATTCCAAATTTCCTAAACCTACCTAGTCCGCCAATTCCAAAGACTTTGGAATAAATTGCAATGAATGATGTTTTCTTCCTAAGGTCCGATCTCTTTCGCAATCATTCTCAACCCCCTTTGACCGTCCAAGTCACTAAGTCTGCATTTTGTCTTTAACCCCTTTACCGCGGCGAACATTCCACCGCGGTGCGGCGGTTTAAAGGAGTGGGCGGGGCCGCATCGGCCAACGGACGTGCGCAGCACTACCGAGGTAGTGCTCGCGACGGCCGTTGGCCGACGAACGCAGCGAAGGGGTTAAGTGCATAGATAAACGCATGCATACACCAAATTGATTGTTAAACTCGTCACTATACAAGCTACATAAAGGTTCTAAGAACTGAAGTGAGAGGACACGTGTGGCTAAATTACTAATACTTACGATCTTAGTAGTGACAGAACAAAGGAAAGGAGTCTCTCTCTAATCTGCATTACTTAATTAGGTAGTACCAAGCACCTGCCTAGAATAACAATCACATAATATAAGATTTGTAAACGTTACGTAATTTACCTGCATGTGAGCAGCATACGTGCTATTTGGAAAACAAATGTTAGCAATAACATAGAACACACAATAATCATAATAATAATTAGCTACTCACCAAGCCACGCAACCTCAACCCCCAGCAGGTCCAGCAGGTCCTGCTCTTGGTCCAGGATGTCGGATCACCGGTGTGGCAGCTGATTGTGGGTGTGCCGGACCCCAGAGCAGCGTTACACTGCCTGGCGCACCCTCGCCCACCGCTCCTGGTGCTCTCGGAGCCCGTACCCAGACCCAGGCCTGCGGCCTTCTGCCAGGGTGGGGGTGAGGTGGCGCTGCACAAAAAAAAACAGCGCTGCCACCTACACATTAGAAAACAATGCCCTGGGCTGCAGCCCTTCTGGGCGCACTTCTTTGCCGCCTTTTTGGCACGGTTCTCTGCCATGATGCTGGGAGGGGCGGAGAAGAAAATATAGAAAGTATAAAAAAATTAAGGGAGAAGAAGAAAGGAAGCAAAAAAAATGGAAAGCAAGTAAAAGAGAATAACAGTACAAAACTCACTAAAAAACACACAAAAAGTAGGAAAAATTCAGAATATACACTTAGAAAGACAAAGGGTAAGATAAATAAAAAAGATTGCACAAAAGGTTTTAGAAAGCAAGGAATGCAAAGATTGAATAAGGATCAAAAGTAGGCCCCAGCACCATAAACAGAGTAAGAAACAAGATGGCCACACCCCTGCGTGACCACGTGGTTCAGTTTGCACGATATTTCTACCCGAATACGAAATCCACGTTGATGAACGGCAGAAATGTCACGCGAATGGGCGGGACAAACAACTCCGCCATCTTGCGGAACTCCGCATAGCACAGCAGAGTTTTCTTTACCGCTTCGCGGAGTTCCACGTAGCACGGCTTCACAAACTCTGCCCAGGGTTACTCTAAATGGTAGTTGTGGAGAGCAGCCTTCAGGCTTAGTCCAGAAGGAGTGTTAAGTAGGAGTGGGAGTGGGCAATGAACTGCACTCTGCTCGCTAGCGGAGAATAGTTAACTACGCATTCCATTAATACCACAGAATTCAAGAAAAAACTCTGTCCCTCCGCGTAGTGGCATCAGCTACTAAACTGCACCCACAAATGCTCTGATAAAGCAACTTTACATGCTACATAGCATATAACCAATTCACAAAACTGAACTTTGAGAGAGGTGATGATTTTGGGATCCCCCCTAACCTAGGGGGAGGACCAAGCAGATGCCTTGAACACAAAGAGCACATCATGCTGAACGATTCAGTGGTGGTCCCATCCTGTTAGGACCACCCCAAGCACAGTTATGGGCAAAAATACAATCCCAACCAAAGGCCCTGCAAAGCATTATGGGATGAGATTAGCAGTGGGCAGTGAATATTATAGTATCCAATATCAAAATAATTCTACAAAGAGCTGCAGTTCAACTCGTCGTTACTAGGTGTCCCTCACGAGTCAAATGCAAAAGCATTGAAATTATTACATCAAGCTGCAGTTCCACTAGTCATTACTAGATGTCCCTCACGAGTCAAATGCAAAAGCATTGAAACCCTTTCATGAAGCTGCAGTTCCACTAGTCGTTACTAGGTGTCCCTCACGAGTCAAATGCGAAAGCATTGAAACCCTGAGCTGAGAGCTAATACTATAAATTCTACAAAGAGCTGAACTGCAGCTTCATGAAAGGGTTTCAATGCTTTTGCATTTGACTCGTGAGGGGCATCTAGTAACGACTAGTGGAACTGCAGCTTGATGTAATAATTTCAATGCTTTTGCATTTGACTCGTGAGGGACACCTAGTAACGACGAGTTGAACTGCAGCTCTTTGTAGAATTATTTTGATATTGGATACTATAATATTCACTGCCCTCTGCTAATCTCGTCCCATAATGCTTTGCAGGGCCTTTGGTTGGGATTGTATTTTTGCCCATAACTGTGCTTGGGGTGGTCCTAAGAGGATGGGACCACCACCGAATCGTTCAGCAAGATGTGCTCTTTGTTTTCAAGGCATCTGCTTGGTTTTCCCCCTAGGTTAGGGAGGATCTCAAAATCATCACCTCTCTCACTGCCTCCTTAATTTTTATTTTTACTTTTGTGAAATGACTATATGCATTTTAGCATGTAAAGACAGAGATTCTTGTTATTTACCAAAAGTATATGAGGTCTCTGTTTTATTAAGTGGGAAGCGGAGGGAAGTTGCGGAATTACACCCACCCTTAGTGTAAAGCAGCTTGTTTTACCAGTACTATTCTTATAGTGTAGGTTAAGTGAAAAAGAGTCACACAGTGTAGTTATAAAAATATATATTTATTATAAACACTCACTAACACATTGGAATATTTCCTACCTGGAGATATACTCACAATACACACAATACTTTTGTAATAGAACACGTAAGTAGCACAAATACAGAGTGGTCGCCAGGGGGAGACCAAACCATATACTAATATATTGGAATGAGAACCACGACCTAAGTCGAGACTGGACTCAGAAGATGTAGAAGAGCCGGGGACCCAAGGAACCACCCAAGGTAAATACCCAGGAACCCCATGGCGCCGTATGCAGAGTGGGAACATGACCACCTGCTCATTACAAGTCAATGGGTACATCGCGTTGCAGTTTTTAAGAAGAAGGACCCTTCCCAGAGGACCCTGAAGAAACCCCATGGAAGATGGAAGTTTGAAGAATCACTCCTCCCGTGGATACCCTGGGAACCAGGATACCTACACCAAGGAAGCCGGGTGCATGGGAGAAAAGTGACATTGGAAACCACCGTAGACCACAATGGAGGACTTCAGTGAAGATGCCGCTGGTGAAGAAGGTAAAAGACAGAGACAGAGTCTATGCCACTCAGGAGTGACCGGGAGGCCTGGGAGACGAGTAACCACCGCTGTCGGAAGATGCAAGAGAGTTGACAGTGACCTTGGCGCTGCAGCTGTGCGAAGCAGGCAATGCTGTGGCAGACCAGAAGCCATTCATGAGCTGTCTCACATCGCATGTCAAGAGCCAGAGGGTCGGTGTCTGTCAGGAGCCCCAACAAGCCTTGGCAACGGCAACAAATGTAGTAGGAGATAAAGGTACAGTGTCGGGACCAGCAAGGTCCAAGTGACTCACCATCAGCAGGCAAGTCAGAGCAGGCCACGTGCAAGCAGAGGAGCCCACTGGAGTCAAAGAAGACCCTCAAGAGGAGCCAGGGGCCGAAGGTACAGTAGTCGTGAGAGGACCTCTAGCAGCTCACCAATGATGAAGGTCCACGGTGCAGAGGATGCAGTGAGGACAAAGATCTTGGTAGCAGGAGATGCTTGAGGCTGGAGCTTCTTGGAGCCCAAAGTTCTTGGGTGAAGAGAGTCAACAAGCCTTGGCAATGGCAAGTCAATGCAGTGCACAGGGGTACTGCTCCAGCAGTTCTTACAAAGGATACTAGCTTCAAACTTGCTGTGAAGACAGTGCAGGCCTTGATGGAGCTGCAGATCCAACACTCGTTTGATTAACCTTTTGGAGTCCTTAGGAGCTCAGGGTCACCAGACGAATCAGGGGTCCCTCCCACAGGAGGGGCTGGACAGTGGGGAGGATACTCCCATGTCCTTTGTACAGTTTCACATCAGAGCGGGAGCCAATGGCTTCCTGAACTGGTTCCAAATGGAGTATTATACACAACAAATTACCCCTCTGTGCTTCGATTTTTTCAAAGTAGTGTCAATCAAATAGTATCCACTGAACCAAAACCTTCACTCAAAGTAAATGTATAACAAAATGTAATATATTGAAATCAATTTATTGCATTAAATTTATATTAAAAACATGTAGCACATTACATTAAAACATTTTTTACTAAAATCTGCTGGAGATGAATTCACCTCGACAATGATCTGGTATCATATAATTCAAAATCTCATCAATATTCACATATCAATATCCAGTTTCACATATATATTCTGTATATCAAAAAATATAATTTATAAAATAGTATTCTACAATTGTGCTTAAATGTAAACAAAAATTACAATTAAATAAAACAAGTGTCGACGCAGCGTTTCGGCGATTTTATCTCCGCCTTCTTCAGGACTTGTAAATCACATTCTTTGTTGCTTTAAAAACCCAATTCATCTGAAACAGTTTAAAACAAAACAAAAAAGAGAGAAGGAAATTAATTACTCATCAGTCCTAAAATGGGTTGGTTCAGTGTGCACTACCTTATTGCTTTATACATACTTTTATTTAAAAGGTATTATTTATAGCTACTATTGCAATAAACAAACATTGCCTCAGGTGCTATCCATTACCCTGGGCGGTCAAAATCCATATGGACTACATAATAAAACTTGCCATCTCACCAATCAATACCTTTGTGGGTCAGGTTAACTTCTGCGTGCGTTCCCTCCAAATTATGGAATATGTACTTTAATTTTTGGATATTTTCTTCAAATTATATCCTTCCATTCAATAAGGTCCTATAAATAAGAAACCTATGTTATTTATCAAATTTAAGGATTGCATCAAATGGTTTCTATCCTCCATTAAGGATGGTTTATCAAACAATTCCTTAGTTTACTTACTTTAGGAAATGTAAGCTTATTTCAAAATTTCACAGGGCTCCACTGATCGTCGTATTTTTGTAGATTTTCTGCCTACAAATATATACACTGTCATTTAAATGTTTTCAAGAGTATTGTTTAGAGAAAAGGAACTTATATATACCTATTCATTATACCTCATGAATGGCAACTTACCCTGATTGAATTTGATTAACTTTCAATTCAATAGGTGCAATCTTTACAATATTTCAAGTATTTCAAGTATCCTCCGTCCCGAGATACATCGGATGGTGTCCTTTAAATAGTTTTAATCCCCAGTCTCTATTGGAGGAAAACACACAAATTAAACAAAGAACGGGGACGATAATGGTTGGCTTTATTATCAGAAGTTATAACTAGAGGATCCCACAAAATTACATGTTTTAATGGAGATCTTTGAACTTGATAGTATCAAGCAGTTCTATTGAACAACATGAGTACAGGGGGAATAGGAGGGTTTTAAAACATAGCACCGTGGCACTCAAAACAGCATGTATGTTTTCCTCCAATAGAGACTGGGGATTAAATCTATTTAAAGGACACCATCCGATGTATCTCGGGACGGAGGATACTTGAAATACTTGAAATATTGTAAAGATTGCACCTATTGAATTGAAAGTTAATCAAATTCAATCAGGGTAAGTTGCCATTCAGGAGGTATAATGAATAGGTATATATAAGTTCCTTTTCTCTAAACAATACTCTTGAAAACATTTAAATGACAGTGTATATATTTGTAGGCATAAAATCTACAAAAATACGACGATCAGTGGAGCCCTGTGAAATTTTGAAATAAGCTTACATTTCCTAAAGTAAGTAAACTTAGGAATTTTTTGATAAACCATCCTTAATGGAGGATAGAAACCATTTGATGCAATCCTTAAATATGATAAATAACATAGGTTTCTTATTTATAGGACCTTATTGAATGGAAGGATATAATTTGAAGAAAATATCCAAAATTAAAGTACGTGCACCATAATTTGAAGGAACGCACGCAGAAGTTAACCTGACCCACAAAGGTATTGATTGGTGAGATGGCAGGTTTTATTATGTAGTCCATATGGATTTTAACCGCCCAGGGTAATGGATAGCACCTGAAGCAATATTTGTTTTTTGCAATAGTAGCTATAAATAATACCTTTTAAATAAAAGTATGTATAAAGCAATAAGGTAGTGCACACTGAACCAACCCATTTTAGGACTGATGAGGAATGAATTTCCTTCTCTCTTTTTTTGTTTTGTTTTAAACTGTTTCAGATTAATTGGATTTTTAAAGCAACAAAGAATGTGATTTACAAGTCCTGAAGAAGGCGGAGATAAATTCGCCGAAACGCTGCGTCGACACTTGTTTTATTTAATTGTAATTTTTGTTTACATTTAAGGACAATTTTAGAATACTATTTTATAAATTATATTTTTTGATATACAGAATATATATGTGAAACTGGATATTGATATGTGAATATTGATGAGATTCTGAATTATATGATACCAGATCATTGTCGAGGTGAATCCATCTCCAGCTTATTTTAGTAAAAAATGTTTTTATGTAATGTGCTACATGTTTTTAATATAAATTTAATGCAATAAATTGATTTCAATATATTAAATTTTGTTATACATTTACTTTGAGTGAAGGTTTTGGTTCAGTGGATACTATTTGATTGACACTACTTTCAAAAATTGAAGCACAGAGGGGTAATTTGTTGTGTATAACTTTCCTACCCAGTCCCTTCTGGCCTAACTGGGGTAACTCTCTTACTTTGCAAGGTCCAAATGAAGTATGCAAGAAGAGCACCAAATGTGCCCTTCAAAGCAGTCTAGTGGCACTGGCAAGCACCCCCACCCTGGCCCAATACACTAAGGGGCCGATTCCGATCTCGGCCGGTAGGGCACCGAATCGGATTCGGCTGAACTGGATCCGATTCGGAGCCCTCTTTCCCGACCGATTCGAACGTGCGTCCAGGCGAGCGAGTACGATGCGAGCGCACGGGAAATCGCCGACCGACTCGTACGCGGGTCCGAACCGCTCCGACCGACTCGCACGGACACGACTCGCACCGCGCAATGAAGACATTCCCCGGCCGGGCAAGTACGATGCGCGCCTCGAGCAGTCCGACCGACTGGCGCCGTCCGGCTCAAGAGGGCAGTCGGAGCCGGACTTTGGGGGTCCGTGTCGGACCCCCCTGTACGCGTAGCCACGTGAGTCGCACACAGGGGGGGACCCATGGGTCCCCCCTACCTGTGCATTTACGGCGCGAGTCGCATCGACGCGTACCCGCTGTGGGGGGCGCCCTTGTTCGCCTCGCACCCATTGAGTCAATGGGAGCCCGCGTACGCGTTGTACGACCAGCTCCCATTGACTTCAATGGGAGTCCGACCGAATCGAGTCCGATTGCATGCGTACGCATCGTACTCGTTCGGTCGGGCTGCTAGTGTCCGATTCGGTCGGAAATCTCTCCGGGTCCGGCTCGGTCGGAGTGATTTCCGGCCTGAATCGGAATCAGCCCCTAAGTCCTGTCTTGGAGGTGGTCACACCTCCCTGTGACAGAAAACCTATTGTCCTGCCTTCCCCTGCTCTAGCTTGGCTCAGCAGCAGGTGGGCAGATTGGCGTCTCTGGTCAGCAGCAACCATAGATTGCCGTCTGGGTCTGGAAGATTGGTTCCGGGAGCACTGAGGGCCTACCGAAGGGGCCCTACGGTGCATGGAACCATACCTCCAACACTGTTTACGGTGTTGGGGTATGATTCCAACATGTTTGATACCAAACAAGTCAGGGTTCGTTACAGCCAGTTTAGAGTTAGCCATCGCGTAATGACGCATGGCCACTCTAAGTATCGTAATGGCTGATGCACTTACTACCCAGGAGAATGGACTCCGTGGATTGTAGAAGTGTCCTGCTCATGCAGGGGTGCCATCACACTTATAACCGAGCACCCTGCCTTCAGGATTGAAAGGCCTGCCTTAGGGGTGACAGGCTGAAATGGCAGGCCTGTAGTCACTATTTGGGTGGTCTCCCATGGGTGGCACAATACATGCTTTAGCACATGGGGGACCACTGGTGTACCAATGCCCTGGGTACCTTAGTACCACATACTAGGGACTTACAAGGGTACATCAGTAGCCAATCTGGGGTGTACCTAAGTACTCACCATGATCCAATTTAGGGAAGAAGCACAGAGACTGGGGTCCTGCTTAGCAGGATCCCAGTCAGACTAGTCAGAAAAACATAATGACACAAGCAAAAAGTGGGGGCAACCATGAAAGCAGATCCTACTTTCCTACACTGCAAGAGTAGGAAATCCCTTTTGTGTCTGGTTAGCTCAGTTGGGTAGAGCTGGTGCATGCAACGTGGAAGTCAGGGGTCCAATATCCCTTTCAAATGAATCTACTTCCAACATACTGACACCTTTCCTCTGCCAGCTCAAAGAGAGCTGACCAGTCAAGAATATCCACATTAACTCTTTACAAGACTGACAGCTAGGAGACAAGAAATGGCCCAGTGCTTAATTTGTAAAAAAAACAAAAGTGCCAGGGCCCTCGTCAGGAGTCCACTGCATTGAGCATTACCCATGGACCCTGCCAGTGCTGCAGACTGTACCTACACAACTATTCACCATCACATTCTACAAGTCTGACACTTCAGACTATTTCAGGCCCCCCAAAGCTATAAGAATGGCTCGGTCTTCTCAAATTATTCATTTTTAATGTATATTGAATTAATACACAACTGTTGTTATGCTCATCTGTAATGTGCACAAACAGTGCCACCATTTGGTAGACTGCCATAAGTGCCAGTGTTAAAAATTAAGTGCAGGTGCAGAGCACCTTGAAACCACTGGCTCAAATTAAGCACTGACCTGGAACACACAAAGGGCAACCTGCACTAGAAGACTTACATTTGACAGACAAATCCACACCGGATAAACCAGGAGATGCCAGGAGAAAGGGAAAACCAAAGGGGGTTCGAGGTTTAGAGAGAGACAAGACAAACAAAGCAGTAGGGAGGAGATGCTGAACAGAGTCAAGCACTTAGAAAAAAACGAATCTGAACAGGAGCTGTCTGGGACAGAAAATCGTTAGCCCCTTGTCCCTCTCACTTGCCTTCCTTACATGTTGAGGCCCCCATGACTCCCTTGACATCCTTTTTCCCATCATAAAAAGCTGCTCCACCCATTCTATCTCCTGTTTCTTTTAGTCGTCTCCTTCTAGAGGGCAGGTGTGGTGCGCTCGCTCCAGCATGATGGCTATGTGCTACCACACCACAGAGACTCGATGTGGGTGGGGCCCAGGGGACTACTAAGGGGCATATTCACAAGGAGCCATCACCAAATTAACTGCACTTTATCGCAGCCAACGTCGTGATAAATTTACCTCCCCATTCACAAGCCGGTGTTAACAGCCCACAGCACCAGTTTACCCGCGATAGCAGCCGCAAAAAACATTGCCACAGAGGACCCCCGCAAATATTGCTAATGAGATGCAGAGTAGGCGTTCCCGTGACAAAAGCTGAGACAACAGCACACCTCAACATTCACAACGACCAGCCACATCCGCGATAAAAACACAAAACAGGCGATAAGGCGTGTTAGCACCAGGAAATCTACACCTGCTCAGACCTGGTGTAAAGTCGGACGGCAGCCTGCAAACCAAAAGGGAGCACAGCCCAGGGCTACATCGGAAGGGCAACAGATGCAATGGAGCCACCCATCATGCGGCCCAGACACCCAAGAGGGCCACAACACCCACCTCCACGACCCCAGGACCCCAACCCACAGCCAGAACAACCCCCCAGACCACCACAGACACAGTGCAGACAAAGACAGCGGAACCCCAGGAAACGTACCAGCCGCACAGACCCAACATCTGACAATGTCACCATCCACTACAGGCTGAAAGGGACAACCAACCTACGCATCCTGACCATCATCGCCTATCAGGCCTACGGCAACAACACAGCGGACAACCAACATCCCACCCCACACAAAGCTGATGGCGTGGCTGCACCTGTTGGCCCCTGGGACCCCTCATCCAACACCCACCAGAGTCGGAGGAGTCTCACAGCCAGCCACATCCAAGTCCCCCACACCTGTCCTGGACATAACCATCACCCTGGTACCCCAGTCCCCATATGTACAACACAATGCGCAGGATCCGCTGGAGACCAAGCAAGGACCATACGCCCAAGCAGGATGCACGCACATGTTGGGGGCAATACACAGCACACATGTACTACCTGTGCCCCCTGGTGACACAGCACACAATCACCGCAACAGGAAGCACACGTCTCACACCAATGTGCAGGCAACAACAGAACACCGTGGAACACCCAACAATGTTGCCTTCAAATACACAGCCAGTGTGCATGATACCTTCATCCTCCGACAGTCCATCATCAACCAGCGTTCCCAGGATGGCAACAAGGGAAATGCACAGCCCCTTGGCAATATACAAATGAACACCCCACACACTTCAACTCCACAACCATGCAACTCACAACGCTTGCAATGCACACGTCACAAAATCACATGCAACAGGCACAACAATATGCCCACCCACCAGACACGACAGAACAACTTACAATGTCCACATGGGCAAGCCCTGAACATGAGCCAGCAACGGCATGGCACCTCAGCCACATAATAGCTGAATGTGGGGAGAGGTGGCAACCAGGCATGTGTGAAGGATGCAGTAGAACCATGATTGGGAAAGTACACAATGCCAAGAGTGCCGGAGATGTGCTGGACACCTCGCAGTATGCAGAACACACCCATATCCATGGCGACATACACCGCTTGCGTATGGAGTGTAGTGGACAGTGGATGCCACCATGTCACCCCAGCCAGTGGGGGACCTCGCGGAAATGTTGCCTGTTACGCTCCCCCCTAAGTGTCAGCGGAGTGGGATGGCCCGGTGTACGCCACGCCAGCGTAGAGGTGTGAATAAAAAAGCACGTAGGCCTGGGCGTGGTCCTCTTCTGGAAAGACCCACGTCTCTGCCAGGGCGGCGCCTCCCACCTCGCCAGGAGTCCGACGCCATCCTCATGAGCGGAGTTGCCTGCGATGCCGTGCGCCTGCCGGACCCCAGCACGCGGGACCACGAACCCGTCAGACCAGCCCCTGCGCAGCCAGGCCACACTGAACACCTTCCGACACCGGCGTGTGTCAAGGGGGGCCCACCACGTGCCAGCGCAAGCCCCAAGCCCGAGGCCCGAGACCTTGGCAGCCACCACAGACCATCACGGCCTCCACGACACAGGCCCGCTTTATTCCTTTTTCGTTGACGTACTCCACTGCCGCCCCGGCCTACTCTTCGGACCAGTAGGTCCCATATGTGAAACCGTGTCCTGAGTCATGAATGGCAGTGACCCCAAATCCAGGCCAGCGGCCACAGCACCAGACCCCCCCGATCAGTGAGGCATAGTTCTATATGGGCATTTTGCGACATGTGGTGCCACTAACCCTGTTCAACCCCAGCCGGCTACACGTGGTGCCACTAACCCTGTTCAACGCCAGCCGGCTACACGTGGTGCCACTAACCCTGTTCAACGCCAGCCAGCTACACGTGGTGCCACTAACCCTGTTCAACGCCAGCCAGCTACACGTGGATGAGGGACCAGGACTACCCTGCTGACCAGTAGGTCACACATCCAGCACCTAGTCGCAAAGCACGAATGGCGGAGTCCACACCAGTGGTCGCACGGAGAGGTGTAAGAGGAAGATGCGGCTCAGTCCGGACGAATGCCGGGTCACATACACGGAGGTGACCTTAACACATGGTGCCACTGAACCTGAACTACGTAGGCCGGTGGGGTCATCCAACCCAAGCCGGAGACACTCGGTGAATGGGCCATGCTGACCGCTGCCTCAGGCCTACGCCACGGTCAGGTAGGTCACACATTTGGAACTGAGTCTTGATTACACCATGGCAGTGAACATTATTTAAGGCAGAGAACAATTCACAATACAACCTCCGATGTGGTGGCAACAAGTCTGTGCATGGCATCACAACCACACGTGTCTGTGGGCCTACGCGGACCACTGCCCTCGGCCTACGCTGCGCACGAGTGGGATCACAGATTTGGAACTGAACATCGGTAATTCAAAAGGCAGAATACATTTCTTCGCACACACGGAGGGGTGTAAGAGGATGGCACGTTGCAGTCCGGAGGGAACAGGATCAGCGTCACGGAGGTGACTGAACACTACCGACAACCGCCACTGTGTCACTAACTCTGTGCCTCGTGAGCCAACCACCCGTGGCTGTGGGCCACTGCTGACCGCTGCCTCCGGCCTACACTGCAGTCCAGTAGGTCACAGAGCCTTGATTTGGCATTCTTGGAGTTCACATATGTGTACAGGCATCATCGCAGACTGCATCCCCTCACAGCACCTGTGCCACTAAGTTTGTTCCCCGACATTCATGGACACTCACTGGTCGTACATTGGTGGCGTTTGTGTCTATGGACTAGGGGCTAGTTTTCATCCTCATGTAGCTGATCCCGAGTTGTTGGTGCAAGCGAGGGTTGCGCTTTCCACTCCTCCATTTGCTGCTTCCAGATAACATCAGACCTTCTGCATCATGCCCTGGAGGACACCTTCCACTGTCCCCCGAATCCCTCCGCAACATACACCTCGGACATTGATGAGGACCCGCTCAGGTCGCATGGCCCATCTGACTGCACCGCAAGTCACCATCCCGTGACTGGGTGCCTGTGCCGGCCGCAGTGCATCCGGGGCCACTAACTCTGTGCTGCTCAGGCCTGGGACCCCTTCTTCTGAGACATTGAATGGCCTCTGTAGCGATGGTCTTGGGGTCATCAACGCCATGTGTCTGTGGCCCTCCGCTGTCCGCCTCCTCCGGCCCCGACTGCGGGCCACCAGGGCCCACACATGGTATCGTGTCTTGACCGGCCCTGACGTCGCATCACCGCAGGAGGCACACGCCACCACCGCAAGGACCACCTCCAACCGCCATCTGCCAGAGTCGAAAGGGTGGTCCTGACAGACCTACGGAGTTGCTCAGACCTGTCGTGGATGCCATCATCGGCCTGATACCCTGCTAAGCACTCCAGGTGCCAGTGACTCAGTGCACCGCAAGCCATTGTCCATTACTGATTGAGTATTGTGCTGTTGTGAGGTTGCGCAGCAATGTCACCTCATGCAGTGGGGAAGACCTGGGACCATGATGAGGAGGATGTGTCAAGTGTGCGGACGGGAGAAGGCACAGACAATGGGAGGGCAGGTGGCAACAGCCCCAAGGCAGGAATGCAGACTGGTGGCGGCAGTCAAGCTACACACCCGGATCTAATACTGGGTATTGCGCTGTGGACTGCGGACGCAACTGTCACCTCAGGCAGTGTTTGAGACCTGGGACGTTGATGAGGAAGTTGATGCATCTGCGTCAGGACTAACCCGAAGGGACACAATCCTAGCAATTTCTTCACATGAGCGCTCTCTTCTCTAGTGCCCCTACCTCAGTGCACTGCGACTCACGGAACCTCCTGATTGAATATTGGGTGACCTCTGTCCTTACTCCGGATCCCTCCATGTTGCTCTGCATTTGACTCTGTTATGCTGGTGTTTTCTGTTTCCATTAAACTGGTGTCCACTGTTCAGGTTGTTGCCAGCACCAAGCACTCCGTGCGGGCTGGCTTATACTCACCCCACACACATCCAGCACAGGCGTCACTGTACATGTGGCCCTGCCAATAAAGGGGCCGGGCGCACGTGCCCGTAGCCAGTTCAACATGATATGTGCATGTGTCTCTGTGGGAGTGTGGGTATCCTTTGTGGGGTGTAGGGGGTCCCTGAAGGGTATTGGACACCCATGTATGTGTTCTAGTTCGCATTCCATGGTTTCAGCAACACCCTCACCTGTTGGGCCACCTCCTTTTGGCGTTCTGCCACCTGGCATTGGGGTGCCATGTGTGGGTGGGTGAAGTGTTGTGAGGCAGCCGTGATTGCGGGTGCTACATGCTGTGTGGTCTGTTGCAGGGGCTGGGTTCTCCTCTGAGTAGCTTGTCTGCCCTGGTCCTGGTGGTGGGTTGTGTGGGATGTCCATGGGCTGTTGTAGGGCGTCGGTGTCGGGGATGTGTTGCTCGTCTCGGGCATCACTGATGGGTTGTCCGTTCTGACCTGCTGGAGGTGTTGTTTGTCAGTCTGCATTGTGAAGGGGAGGTGCATGTTGGCATTGTGTTGGCGCCTTGTTCTTGTTGACATGCAGACTGTGTGACAATGTACATTGTGACTGTTTGGGCAGTGGTGGCTATTTGAGTTGGGACAGTGTGCATTTGGCCTACATGGCTGATGTGGGGCTGTAGGGGTAGATGTGCATCTCACAGTTCCCTGCTCTGTCCAATGTGATTGTTCTGTTTCTGCGCCTGGGTGGACCCAGTTGTGTCCACTGTTCTGCAGTGTGGGTGTTGCACTTTGTGCCACATTGTCATGGTATGTGCTGTGATTGCTATGTGTGTGTGCTGCAGTGTGCCACGGGGATGGGGGACATGTCCCTGAGTAATTGTGGGTGTGCAGTGTGTTACACCTCATTGTGCATGTGTGGCATTGTGCCCATCACCCCTGTCCCCCCAGTCCCTGTTGGATCCTCACCCTGTTGTTGTTGTGTCGGGTCCTCTCGAGCTGTGTCCGTACTCCCTACTCCTTGCACCCTCTCCACACTGATGACTGTGGCCTGGGTTTCCTCCAGCTCCTCCTGTGGCGCTGGACTACCACCTCCTGTCGCCGTTGCTGCCTTCCTGTTGGCAGCGGGTTTGTACCTGGTTTAGGTTGTCACGTCCTGCCGGCGCCTCTTGGCCTCCTGGATTGGCCTCCTGTGCACTCCGACTGCGTTCCAGGTGGTCTGCTTGTGGGTCAGTTGCTGGTAGTGTTCTGTCGCCTCTGTGGCCTTGGTCTTGTTTTCCTGCGGTCTGCACCCCGTCTTCCTCTCCCTTTTCTCCTTGGCCTTCCCCGAGCCAGTTGTTCCTTGCTGGTGGTCTGTGGGGTTTGTGGGGTTCGCGTTGCCCTCTGCGCTGGGTCAGGGTGCATCCATGTTGCTACGTGCTTTGGCTTGTTTCTGGTGTGTTGTGTCTGGTTTTTATGGTGAAATTTCCCGCCAGACGCGTGGGATTTGCAGGCCTGAGGCTGGTTTTCGCTTCTTTTTGTACCGCGATTGGCCTCATCGCATGATTTCTCGCGTTCACGTTTCGCATTATTTCGGCGTGCCGTTGATTTTCACGCTGACATTTGACACGTTATCTGGTGACTATCGCATGGTACCGCCTTGTTGTGAATTCCACGTTGACACGGGGTTATTTTTCCGCAATGGGCTGCGATATTGAAAGTTGCATTACGCTACTCTTGCGGTAGTTATCACACGTTCTTGTGAATATACCCCTAAGTCTTGCAAGAAGGGGTCACATCGGGGTGCAGTGTCCTGCTGGACCAAGTTCTAGTGTTCCAGAAATGTGCTGTACAATACATACACCCTACACCCACCCATCACAGGCGTCACCGGTCAGGTGACCCTGCTAATAAAAGGGACTGGGTGAACGTGCCCTAGGCCAGTTCCAGTTATTGAATGCTGTGTCCGTGTCATTATTGTCCCTGCATGTGGGCCTAGGGCCCAAGACTCTACAGGGAGCAGAGATCTCTGGAATGCCTCAATGTAGTGCCTGCACTGTGGGGCACTTTTGGGTTGCAGAGGACCGGTGTCTCTCCTGGACAGCCGTGCTATGGAGGACTTCTGGGTGGAGGTGCAATGCCTCTCCAGGGCTAGACAGCTGGGGGCAGTGGTGCTCTACCATGCTTGTAGGGTAGAATAGCAGGTAAGGGGAACTCTTATGGGTTTGTAGCTATTCTATGGATTTTTGGGAATTGGCCTCCTTTTCTTTCCTGTTCCTTTATTGGGGGGGGGCCTGTATGTGTCTTCACAATTGGGCTGTTGTCCTTTGTGGGTCTCATTTAAGTTCTGCTTCCTCTCATTTTTTGTGTCTTCAAATGAAGGGGAAATTGGGTGAGAAGCAGAGGCTTTTTTCTTCTTCCTCTTTTGAGGGTGAGGAGGGAGTGGTGTATGTGCAGCATGCCAGGCGCTCGCCTGAGGCACAGGAAAGATTGACGGCTGAGTAATTCAGGCTATGATTGATGAGGTGGTGGAGAAGGCTTTAGATGTCGAGCCTTTGCATCTCAGGAAAAAGAAGACTTCGGATTTACCCTCTGATACAGAAAATGACTCTTTGTCAGAAAGAACCGGATCCTCTGGTGGAAAGATTATTTCCAGAGAAGAATTGGGAGCTATTTTGTTGCAAATGCGGGATAATTTGGGGTTTCATCCTCCCCCTACTAAAGGGGATGTTGATTGTCTTTTTCTTCAATTTGCTAACGCTGCTCCTGTGGCTCTTCCCTTACACCCCAAAATCAGGAGGCAATTTTTAGGGGTTGAAAGGAGCCGAATCAATATTAGATTCCAAGGTTCCTGTAGAAATCCTACCCGTTGGAGGAGGTGGAGGCTGTACTGTCCCAGGCCATTAAAGTTGATTCTATTTTGGCTCCCTTGCTGGGCAGGTCTTCCTTGAACCCTGATGACTGTTCACCATCTGGACAGACCCAATGATGTCACTATCAGCAGCCATCTGTATGTCCGCGGAAAACATGCCACTAACAGAACATCACTGTTGAGGGTCCCACAAAAATTTCGGCTGTGGATCCTCGATTTGATACTGTGCTCTTCCACTCTCTTTGATATTTTGGTATCTCTAGAGAAGCTGAGTAGAACGATTACTAACTTCTCCCTCCCCCCTTGATTTTTGACGATGTTCACCATCGAACTCACCAGACAAGAAGGTGGACGCCGGCATTAACAGCTGTTTTGGGGCTGCAAATTTGGTCCTGCGGGCAACCCCCCATGCTGCTTTAACTTTGCAATCCTTGGTGAAAGATTTCAACTCTGGCAAAACTGATGAATGAATGATGGATGAGTCAGACGTTTTGGTACAGATGGAACAGCAGTCGACTCTTAACTGACTTTGACTTTCGGCAGATATCATCAAAGCAGCCTCCGTTGCTTCCAATTCAGTGTTGATAGCTCATTGATATTTATCCCTCCAGATTGATAGGCTGACTTTTCGGAGAAGGCATCAGTGATGAAGCTTCCATTTGAGGACAAGAAGCTCTTTGATGACCAGCTGGATGACATGATGAAATCTTTTAAGGACAAGAAGCATTTCTGGTCATATAAGACTTCTTCTGGGAAGCCTCATAGTTCTCAGTATTGAGATCACATTATTTCAGTTCTTGAATTTAGAGATGGAAGAAGCAGTTCCTTTGGATTTGTATATTTTGCAGACTAAGGGCCCGATTACGATGTCGGTCAGAGGCATCATCGTGGAATTGGGATGACCGGCCTATGGTTGGAGGTCCCGACCGCAGAATTATGATGCGACCGCATACTTCCATTTCCCTATGAGCGCTTGTGCTGGGGCCGTAAACCGGCCGTAGCACAATCTCCCATAGAGAAATGGAAGATTGTGTTCTTCCCTGCACCACGTGGCAGGCACCTCATGATGCCTGACACACAGTGCAAGGATGAACAGGGGGGCACCCTAGGTGTCCCCTCTGCCCCCAACTGGAGGCTGCCAAGAGAAGGGGGCCCTACTAGTGGCCCCCAAACTCACTTTCCAACAGGCTTTCCATGATGGAATGCCTGGCATGGAAAGCCTGTCGGAAATTGAGCATCGTAATCCCCATGGCGGAAACGCCATCCATTTGGATTACGGGCCGGCCTCGGACTGGCCGACGGGCTCCTTGAACCTGTCAGAATCCAGCCGGAATGACCAGCCGGTTTCAAATTTGACCCCTGATATTGTAATTAGGTGGTCGGAATTGAAACCGACGAGATAGTAACTGTGCACCTCATTTAAATTCTTTGTTTTCATCTTTAGGTCTTGGCTCTAGACAGGGCATGTGCTGTCTCAAAGAGACATGTTATATATACTTTGCGGGCTTCAGCCTACCCATGGGCTTCCCATTTGCTAGCTCCATCATTGCTCTCCTTTTCTTTCTCCCCATTTGTCCATGGCATGCATGCGTCATGGCCCTTCCTGTGTTTAGCCCTCCCCGAGAGCATGGACCAATTACTAATATCCATCCACTGTTCCCATTTGATGGCCATTTTAGGAACTTCTTTTTGCTTTCTTTAAGAGCCCTCCTCAGGAGTGCACGTGTTTTCTCTCGCTCCGAGCGCCATTTCTCCCACTGTTGCTTGCTCCCTCCCATGCCCCTGTGGTTGCTTTCCATGTGTTTCTCCGACCATCATGGAACACGCCTGTTAATCATGTTCTAATCTTGTTTCATGTCCTGTCCCCAGTCTCCCTCCTCCCACTGTTGCTTTCTCCCTCCTGCGCCCCGTGGCTGCTTGCCCTGTGCTTCCCTGACCATCATTAAATTACTCAACCCCACTCTGCATTTTTTCTAATATTGTCACCTAATCACCCTCCTCCCATTGTCATTTGCTCCCTCATGCGCCACCGTGGTTGCTTCCCCTATGCTTCTCTGACCATCATGGGTTGCTTTTTTAAGAAGAAGGAGGTAGTAGGTGGGCTTTAACTTCTCTGTCATTGTGTTCGCGTTTTATAGTTTCACCTCTCCATCATTTGCCCATTTACAACTCAGGCTCTGCATTTCTGCCTGTGAAACTGCAACGAAGAACAGAAAAGAAATGCTCCACCAGGAGTCCGGAAAAGTGAGTAACTGTTTGTACGGAATCTGTGTTTTGTCGGAAACATTCTTATGCACAATAAGTAAAGTGGTTTCCCTGCAGCTATGATAATGCGTGTTCACCACTCTTCATACTTAAAGTAGCCTTATGTCTCCATTTAACCAAGTACGGGATGTCCCATTTCTTAATTTTCGTTGAATTGTAGTGCACTCTAGGAGTTATAGTTCTAGTTGACATCATGAATTAAGACACACGAAAACAATGGTTTCTTAACTAACAGCCCTGTAGTGGCACTCTATAGTGACCTGGAGGAATCCGGAAAAGTTATCAAGTCCAGATTTTTTGGGGGGCTCTCTCCATGTGCTTTAAATAGTATATGTTCCTCTTCTTCGGTTTAATGGTACCACTTTACCAGTTTTGATGGATGAATGGTTGATTTGCAGTCACCAGCTTTCGGTTGTGTGACCTGCAACCTACATAGACGTTGGTGGTGAGAAAAATGTACATCAGTCCCAAAGGGGAAAATTTACATCAGTCCCAAAGAGAAATAATGGGCATCAGTCCCAAAGCGGAAAATTTACATCAGTCCCAAAGAGGAAAAATGTACATCTGTCTCAAAGAAGAGAAATGTACATCAGTCGCAAAGAGGAAACGTGTACATCTGCCCCAAACTAGGGTGAAGGTTGTGACGTTCATTGACCAACAGCCCCTTGGCAGAGAGGCCATTGGTGAAAGGTTTACATTGCCAGAGTAACTGCGATTTTTACAGTTGAAAACCTGGGGGCATATTTATAAGATTTGTTATGCAGTGCAGCGCAGCATATCACTTTCTAGTCTACACTGCATAACAGGGAAAAGGCAGAAGTGCACCGTATTAGAAAGAATGCAGCACATTCCTGCCTTTTCCCCTGTGCTGGTGCCATTTTTTGGCAGCCTAGCGCCAACGCAGGCACCCTTGCACCATAGTGGAAGGGTGCCTCTGTTGCATGCAGAATTGTTTCTGTGAAGGAAGGGGCACCTTCCTGCACAAAAACAATCCTGAAAGGCATATTCCTCTATCTATGTGTGCTGCTGAATGCAGCACACATAAAAAGAAGAAGTAATGAGGAGAAATAAAGATATTTCTCCTCGTTCCGCCTCTCCTGGGAAGGTGTATCTTTTTAGCGCATTCCCAGGTTTACCTGTTCTGGTACATCTAGGAATACGTCAAAAACCATGTGTTATGCATGGGAACACGCATGCAATGCCCACGGACCGCCTTCCCAGGGCAGAGTAATGCACTGCGCTGCTTTACTCGAGATTTAAGAAGCCACTCAGGGTCACACAAAGTGGCATTGGGTGGCTTCATAAATCTCATATAAATCTCATTTTTACGTTGTGTCACGCATGTACCATGTTGCGTGGTGTAAGCATGATGCAACTGGGGGTCATAATTATGGCCCCTGGTACTTACAGCTGCGCCAAAACAGAGCAGAGGAACTGTAATTCTAGCACAGGAGGCATCACGCGCTGCGAAACTACCCTAAGTTAACAGCATACTGTGTCTTGTACTAAAAGAGGGTGAAGAATATTTCTTTGAATAATTCACTACTTAGTCCTTTACTTCACCGGATTTTCCATTGTTGAAAAAGTAAAACAAAGTTAGGGAGCACGCTATAGCTTTCAATAGGAACAGGTGCTTAGAAGACCCGCCGGTGTGGGCCTCGTGCCTCTGTGGCCTCATCTCACTTCGGGCTGTGCTGGCTGCACAGCCAGCAGTTGCTCAAATGATGTCTGATCAGGTCTATCCACAGTACGATGCTATGGTACATGACAGGGACATCTTAAGGATTTGGGGGGCCATGGGCCAAACGTATTTTGGGGGCCCCTGTTCTGAATAGATTTGAATTTATTATTCATATTTCTGCTCTTTCATGTCCTCTTTGGCCAGGTCATTGACAGTGCACAGTAACATTTGCCCAAATTCTAAAGTTGTTGCATCTAATATTCAGGGATATTGATGTGTTTTCAATTTAACACAACAGCAGCTCACCAATTTTACTGCAAAGAATCTCTGTGACACCCTCCCCTTTCTCATATGCGAGGTCCTGTTTTGTGCTACTTGCTGTATACCTCCTCCCCAGACATCCGCAGCAGTAGTGTCATGGCATCCATCATTCACACGCCTTCTCGGCTGCTTCAGTCTCCTCTGTCCTGTGTGGCGTCAGCACACTGGATTGCAGCGATCTATAGGTGTTTATAGGTGTCCAACTCCTTTATTTATAAATAAACAAAAGGACATTCACCCTTCAGCCCGCACTGCCTATAAACGGATGGTTGTGTTCTCCGTTACTGCCTCTTCCTAACAACACCTCCCTCAATGTCACAGAGTGACAAAGTGGAGCGGAAGGAACTGGATATTTCAGGGTTGTTGGTTTGGTGGCTTGTCTGGTCAGATATTGCTGGGTGCCGTTATCTTTTCTCACATTCTGTTGAGGGCGTAGCTGCTGCCGCTCTTCCACCTGAATGATTAAGCTAAGAGAACTGCCTGACATCATCCAGACAGAGTCACATTATGTAGAATGCTGAAATACCTTACGCCAACAGCAGAGTGGCGCAGCGGAAGCGTGCTGGGCCCATAACCCAGAGGTCGATGGATCGAAACCATCCTCTGCTAGTATTTTGCTTGCTTTATTTTTTTTTTGCATCACAATAATTTGTCTTTTTGTGCATTTATCGGTCTTTTGTTCTCTACTGTGTGATTTCGCTATATATGCTCAGCTGCGTTGTTACCGTTACGCCCACCGGCACAGGACATAATTAGGGGGCAGTTCTGAATCAGATCCTCACGAGCTCTGAAGCGCGCGCGCCGGTGGACATCACAGAGCTGTGTAGGTGGCTGGCACCGGTCACGCGGCGCTGTGTAATTAAAGTAATATATTTGAGGTAGAATCGTACCCTGAGCAGCCTTGGTCGCAAGCTGACTCCTCCAAACTGCTGCAGCTACGATAAGTCTGCAGTGGGCATGCGGGGTTCACTGAACCACGCGGAGACAAAGGGCTTCTAAGCACGTGCTCTTGCGGCCCCCGGGGGAAGTAAAGGTCGCAGACCAGTCTTCCCACGGGGTATTCGCGCAATGGCTGGAAGGACAAGGTGGGGGTGGGATTAGAGGGGTAAAGGAAGGGGCGGGAGCCGGGTGGGTATATAAGGTGTCAGGAGAGGAAGATCCGGCCTCTTCCTGACACCTGAGCACCACCGGGGGGGGGGTGGTGGTAAAGAAAAGGTTCTTGCGCGATGTTAGAAACGACTCAGTGCTTTCCAATCTTATCTCACCCTCCCAGCAGCGAGAAACCCGTGAAATGTTGGACGGAGCTGTGAGTTCGCCAAGAAGAAGTATTTTTCTACGTTTTGGCCCAGTAGCTATTTATGATCAAAAGCCATAATGTCACCAGCGTAGGGAATTCATTGAACTATCACAAATCCGTGCAATGGATACAAGGGCTAAGGGTGTGCCTATGATGTAAAATGATCACAATACGTTAAAGAGAGTGCTGTGTGTATTGGGAAATAAGCTGGTTTCCTGTTCCAGTAACAGAGTTATTTGGTATCTTAAAGCACTCTCCACCCCCTCCCCCCCGCCCCCCCCACACACACACACACACATTCTCACCACCCTTGCACTGGGCTGACAACGATGGTGGGGAGGGGAGAGGGTAGCAGCGTTTAGAGGGCAAACAAAAGCAGGGGTTGTAAAAGTGCCCAAAAGGAAAAACATGAAAACACAGGAAATGAATAAACAGAATCATAAAGTTGTTTTCATAATATTGTAGATTTCTAAACGCTAAAGCCTCTGCCTGGCATCGGTGTCATGTACATTGCTTTACTTAATTAAGACATGTCTGTCCTTCTAGCGCCATGTTCTACTGCATGAGGAGCTCACGATGAGCTATGTGACATGATTGCATTGCCACACTATGAATCCATATCTGGTGTATACCAGCAGTTATTCTGCTGTCATCATGTGATAAAGAACTGGTTGAATATTTGCTGCGTTTATCTGATCTTTATGCTCGTATCACAGTGTGAGGGCCTGAGGGGTGCTACAAAGCCTGTTCCAATCATCGGATTCACAGTGCTTAATTTGAGCTGGTGGTTGTAGGTTGGGCCCATCTGCACTAGTTTTAGGGACCAGCACTTATTTTCAGGCGCGGCTTCTCCGTAATGGCGGAGGAGTGTCGCCCCACAGTCTACGCCTGCAGAGGTCAGTTATTGTCATTTTATTTAGGCTGTCTGCCCGAGCCCCGCAATGACTATAGGGCAGGGCAGGGCATGTCAGGGAGGAGTAGAGTGCACTCATAAGTGCATATGTGTGCTTGGCCGGCCGTCCTAGGCCGGCCAAGCACTCATGCTCACTTAGGGGTCGATTCCGATTCGGGCCGGAAATTTCTCCGACCGAGCCGGACCCGGAGAGATTTCCGACCGAATCGGACCCGTGCAGTCCGACCGAACGAGTACGATGCGTCCGTATGTTATCGGACTCGAGTCGGTCGGACTCCCATTGAAGTCAATGGGAGCCGGTCGTACAACGCGTACGCGGGCTCCCATTGACTCAACGAGTGCGGAGTCGGACAAGGCGCCCCCTACAGCGGAGTACGCGTCGAAGCGATTCGCGCCGTACACGCACAGGTAGGGGGACCCATGGGTCCCCCCTGTGTGCGACTCGCGCGGCTACGCGTACAGGGGGGTCCGACACGGACCCCAAAGTACGGCTCCGACAGCTCTTACGAGCCGGAGTGCGCGGCTCGGTCGGACTGCTCGCGGCGCGCATCGTACTTACCCGACCGGGAAACGTCTCCATTGCGCGGTGCGAGTCGGAGTCCGAGCGAGTCGGTCGGAGCGGTTCGAGCCGGGAGCGAGTCGGTCGGAGCGGTCGGGACGCCCGGACGAGTCGGTCGGCGATTTCGCATCGTACTCGCTCGGCCGGACCCGCGTACGGTTCGGTCGGGAAACAGGGCTCCGAATCGGATCCGGTAAAGCCGAATCCGATTCGGAGCCCTACCTGCCGAGATCGGAATCGGCCCCTTAATGTTTCTTCAACCCGGCTGTGTCACACAGCCAGGTTGGAGAAAAGGCACAGCCTCCAATGCACCATCTGAGCGGCAAATGAGGCCGCTCAGACTAATCCTGGCTCTGCTCTCATGTGAGAGCAGGGTCTTGATTGGGCTCATCCCAGGGCCGGCGCTAGGCATGGGCAGTGTAGGCAGCTGCCCAGGGCCCCGCGCTCAGTTCAAAACATGGGGCCCCACTTCTGTCTGAAAGGCTACACTTTCATAGTCAGCCAGGCAACAAAAGGCTCTTTTGTTTCCAAAAGGAGCCAGATATTCACTGGTACTTGGGCCATTATCCAGTTCTGCGAAGTCCAAGGCAGGTGGGCCTTGCAGCCCTCAATCAGGCTGCAAGGTCTAGATGTGGGCCCCTTTTGCAGGGCTTTGTAGCCATTATGTAGTGGTAGGAGGCCTAGGGCAGGGGGGCATGTCCTTGCCCTCGCAGCGCTATACTGTTGGATCACTACATTTTGCTTCCCAGCCCAGATCACCAGTGCTAAACTTAGAGGGCTGTCTAGTAAATACAGCTAAGTGCGGAAAACCTGTTAGTTAAGTTTCTATTATTTTGCTAAGTCTTTGATTACTTTGCACTCATTTTTCTTTTGTTTTTTGCTTGTGGGCACTGTTCTCAAAAGATGAGGATTATTTTATAGCAAAGCTACATTGTTTATTTCTTATGTGTATTTTCTGAAATGATGTTTTAACACATACTCGTGCAGTACACCCCAATGCACACCACTCCAATCCGCACTACTCCAATCCACGCCAATCCACCTCACCTCACAACACACGAATCCGCCCCACTTAATCCAATCCACCCCAGACCAATCCAAACACCTCCACTCCACCACACTCCAATCCTCCCATCCCAGTCCAATCTGCTCACTCCAAGTTAACCCACTCTAGTATAAAACAATCTGCACCACTCCATCAAAACAATCTGCTCCACTCCATTCAGCCCCACTCCATTCTGCCTCACCCCAGTCCACCCACTCCATCCTAATTCCCCCCACTCCAATCCACCACAATCCACCCAACTCCAATCCACCCCACACCAATCCAATCCACCCTAATCCAATCTACCCCACTCCAATCCAAGCCACCTCACCTCAACCAAATCCAATCCACCCCTCCCCAATCCATCCAACTGCAACCCACCCCACTCCAATCTCCAAAAATCTGCCCCACAACAATTTGCCCCACCCCAATCCAAAACAATCTGCCCCACTCAATCCAAAACAATTTGCCACACCCCAATCCAAAACAATCTGCCCACTTCAACCCAAAGCAATTTGCCCCATCCAACCCAAAACAATATGCCCCACTTCAAACTAAAGCAATCTGCCCCATCCAATCCAAAACAATTTGCACCACTCCAATCTGCCCCACTCCATCCAAAACAATCTGCCCCACTCCAATCTGCCCATTCCAATCTGACCCACTCCATTCTGCCTCACCCCATTCTGCCTCACCCCAGTCCACTCATTCCATCCTAATTCACTTCACTCCAATGCATCACAATCCACCCCACTCCAATAAAAATACCCCATACCAATCCAACCCACCCCAATACAATCTACCCCACTTCAATCCAATCCACCTCACCTCAACCCAATCCAATCCACTCCCTCCCCAATCCATCCCACTGCACTCCAATCCACCCCACTCCAATCCCAAATAATCTTCCCCACAACAATCTGCCCCACTCAATCCAAAACAATTTGCCACACTCCAATCCAAAACAATCTGCCCCACTTCAACCCAAAGCAATCTGCCCCACTCCAATCCAAAACAATGTGCCCCACTCCCATCAGCTCCACTCCAATCTGCCCCACTCCAATCAGCTCCAATCCAAAACAATCTGCCCCACTCCAATCTGCACCACTCTAATCCAAAACAATTTGCCCCACTGCAAAACACCCCAATCCAATCCAATCCACCCCAATTCAATCCACCCTAAACCAATCTAATACACCCTTCTTTAATTCACCCTACTCCAATCCACCGCAATCCAATACACCTCACCCCATTTTAATCCACCCCACTCCAATCAAATTACTCCACCTCACTCTACCCCAATCTACTCCAATCCAATTCACCCACTACCTCAATCCACTCCAACCCACTCCACCTGATTCCACCCCATTTCACTCTACGGCTCTGCACTCTACAACACTCTCTGCCACTGAACCACTGAACTCTACTCCCCTCTACTCAACTGTATGACACTCTACTCCCCCTACTCCACTCAACAACACTCTACTCCAACAAATCCAGTCTATGACACTCTACTCCTACCACTCGCCTCAAGGCCCCTCCATGCCACAAACTTTTAACCATGCTGAAGAGCAGCCACACTGGTGTACAACACGGCAAATCCACATTGCCAAAGCCAATAGTTTTTATAGGCGAGACCCATTGACTTTGCCAATGCTTGGTAACGGTGATGTTATTCTGAGCCTTTGACTAGAATATTTAACATGTTAAGATGCACACAACTCATTGGGTATTAACGCAGTGGTGAAACGCACAATACCTATGTGGTGGTGTGTCAAAGGTATTTTTAGCTGTCATTTGAATTATCACTTACATATAATAGTGTTTCATTCCACTTTTTCTAAGTACTTACTATTATACTATTTAATAACGCACATATAATGGACCCAGGAAGAACGATTGTGGCTTGCATAGATTCAAACTCCTGATCTGCAGTTATACAGCCAGGGTGCGACTCACAAAACTATTCTGCTATCAACTGTGAACAAACTGAGGCCTTTGCTTGACTCCTCCCCAGGCTTTGTATATTTAAAGATTTGCTATCCAATACTAGGCCCCAATTATTAGTGACCACACATAAAGGCTATAGGCCTTGCATGTATTTAGCCTTGTTTGTTGCATGTACTGAGCACAAACCCACTTTACGGAGAGATCAGAAGGAAGATGGATATTGTGCAAGGGCTTCCTATTGGCCTCGCATGCAAAGGTGCAGCCATCGGGAGGAAATGATGCTTACTAACTCATTCCTTAAACCCCATCTACAGACCATTGTTTTGGTACATTAGCAAGATGGCAGCCGTTTGGAGCTTTCTTTTTCAAGGGTTTATCCCTGATAAACGTGATTTGTAGTGTTGTGAAAAGCAAAGGTTACTGTTACCCAGTTTAAGGATACGTTCATCGTAGGCTGGACAGCCTTTTAAGTGAGTAATTAAATAGGGACACTTATGAAATGCTACATGAAAGATGCCACTCTTATGTCAGTTAGCCTTCTCGAGGTTGCACACTGATCACAACAGAAGTCACATTACCCCACCCAGCAGCCTTATAGGTTAATATTCAATGCTGTGTGACACACAGCAGCAATTTGGAAGCATTTCTAATTCATTTTATTGGTATTTTAACTTTTCAAGTGTGCCTTACTTCGGTGTCTAATTAAAATATTGTATGGTATTGTAGCATTTGTATAGCGCTTGCTACCCATATGGGAACATAGATAGCAAGCTACAACATGTAGGGGGTGTGGTTGGAAGGGTGTTGTTTTGTTTTGAACTTATGTGTAATGTGTTTTTATGTGATGCGTGATGACCACGAGGTACGGTTTACGTTATGTGATGCGGCACCGCAGGGTGAGATGGGTGAGGGTATGTGAGAGGGAGACTCACAAATTGTAATTATAATAAGGAATTCCCCGCTTAGCCACAGCGATAACAGAATGCTGTGTGCCTGTACCCCAAAAAGGGTGGTAATCACAGAAGCCCCCCTAATCCATATGGTGACATGTGCCAGCCAGCAATGGCTTTCAATGAGTAAAAAGATGCACAAATTGCTAGAATGGTAATTGGTGACATAAGTTGCAGCCATGCACTATTTATTTATTTATTTATTATTTAGAGGCAGAGATACTTCCTAATGCTAAAAAACACACCTGATGAAGAAGGAAGGAAGTCGAAGAGAAATCAAGGCTGGCAACCTCAGCAGAAACAAAACAATCATTAAAACATCCAAATTCCACCTACTTCTACTGGCACGAAGGAAGCCAAAATTTTGAGCAGGAGTTCACACAACAAGCCTCTCTCAAACTGCAGAAGGCTAGCAAAAGCAGACAATCACCAGTCGGACTGGTCTTATTCGGATTTTGGTTCAGACCCCAGCCACACTGGCACTCTGGACATGGAAGGGTCAATGACAAAGTGCTTAGTAGGTTTCTGCCCTGACAGCAGAGGAGCAAATTGGGCTGCCTTGTGTTGCCATGCTGGCATCACCCCTCCATGCAAGTCCAATATTTTACTTGGATCCCAGGGACCCTTGGTCATTCCTCATGACCTTCAAGAATTTTCTCCCAGTAATGTGTCCCTTCATTATTAGTACTGAATGACATTTCAGGGTAAAAAAGACACAATGTGAAGAAATGGGACGTACCCAGCTTCAATTTTTTGTCTATGAGAGCATCATGGCACAGACTTGTAGTTCTCAATTTTTTCAATCTTGGCACTGCTCTCCTCTGATCCAACAAGAGTATGCAGTTCCTTTTAAAGATGGTGGAATAAATGTGTCTAGATACAGTTTATCGGGGGGTATGCTCCAATAGGAGCAAGTGCCCTCACACACCCTTATGGGTGTCATGCTTCATTGTTAAATCCAAATGGAAAAGGACCGTCGCACACCTAGTACTTAAATTATTCCAGTTCGTTTTCTGGTTGTTGGTGCCAATTGGTAAATCCTCCTGAGTGAGAGGATGAGTTCAATGGTTGATTAGCGTTACTCACTGGATGGGAGGACGTCTCCAATTGCACTCCTTTGTATTTCAATGAAGTAATCACTCTTTTAAATTGTGTTGCAAATCAATTTTATTCATTGTTGCTTTTTGAACCTTTGTATCATATTACTTTCTTCAGTAATACAAAGATGTGTTATTTTTACACATTTAATGATTTATCATGCCCAATGCATTTCGGGCTCTGCCCTTCATCAGGGGCTTATTATCTGTGAACATAGAGGATATTTTCAGCATAGTACCATGAAAATTAGTGAAAATACACTTATATTGTAACATTGTGTTGATTTGTCACTCTTGTACATGTCATTCATGCATACGGTTAGCCAGCTGGTTGATAATAATCCAGTATTATTAACTCGAATATTGTTTGGTGACAACTTAAAAATTGTGATGTGAACTGATGCGAGGTAACCCCAGGTGAAAAAACGAGGTGATGGCGAATCTGTGTGTCGTAGTGACACTGGATGAAATGTGAGCAATTCGGTAAGATTACCGTTATCGTAGTGTAAACACGTGCGGGAAAACTAAGGTAAAAATCATAGTGACGGCAAGTGGAGGTGAACGAATCGGTAATTTTGCGGTTGGTGACAGCGTAACACAAGGCTAGTGCTCATACTTTTGGAATCGTGCGCGCTTTTGTTTAACAAACCTTAATAAAGCTTTCTGCTTTGAACGTCGGTTCTCGTCATCGGTTAAGCGACTCTGTATAAAATGTGCAGAATAAGCATACTGTTAGCCTGCGCTGTATATAAAATACGTCCGAAAGATGGTGCTAACTACAATGTCAAAGTTTATTTCTCACCTTGTTTAAATGAACAGGTCATTCGAGTTACTCTCGTCGCGAAGTTCGATGTTTGAAATCGGCGTCCCAAGTTGTGCCGTGTTTGAAGCATAACCCGGTATAAATGATGGAAACCCGGAAGTTGAAACTTGATGAAAAATAGAAAGCGGACAAGTGGCGTATGGATTACAGGGTTGATGACTACACGGTTGCTAGAAATAAAAGACAGACTGTCTACTCGAACCTACGTGAATGCACTTTCCAATTGCATCTTCACAAGATAAATAAGGTTGATAAAACGAATACGTAATAAAATAAAATGAAATAAAATAAACTAGTTCCTCGGCCCTGTGCGATACGCCTTCAGGTGGTTTCTAAGTGAATTTAAATGAAAAAAAAACTTAGTGAGAAAATGTGACAAATCATGTTAGGAAATCTCAATGAGTGGATCACATGAAACATAATGTATAATAAATGGTACATGAGATAAATGCGGGAAATTTGTAAACGGGTTTGGGTAATTGTTTTCAATTTTGAACTAAGTAAAATTTGCATAAAGATAAGAGAAAATGCAAAAACAGTTTTTCATACTGAAGACATTCAAATGAAACAATTTAAGTCCAGTCTCTCATTAAGACCCTTAGGGTTGACTGTGTTAAGTTGGTTTATCCAATACACTTCCCTTTGTAATAGGTACTGTGTGTTATCTCCCCCTCATAAAATTGGTACTTGCTCTAGTACTGCGAATCTCAATTGGCTTGTATTGTGATTCATGGAGTTAAAATGTGCAGCCACCGTTGATTTTGGGTTCTTTGTCCGGATGTTACTTTTGTGTTCAGTCAAACGGATTTTGATTTTACGTTCCATTTTCCCTACATATGCGTATCCGCACGAACATTTCAACATGTGTATCACATTTGTGCTGTCACATGTGGCTGTTACTCTTAGTTTTACTTGCGTTCCTTTAGTGGGGTGAAGTATGTGACTACCTTTGATAATAGCGTTACAATTGCCACAGTTCATGCAAGGTAGAGTACCCTTGTATTTGACATCTTGATTTCCAGGATTTTTATTATTGAGTATTTCTTTTAGATTGCGGGTTGACAAAGAAAAAAGAGAAAATTTACTCTTGAGTAAGCCTACAAAAACCGAGGCACAAAGAATGGTGTTTATATCGAAATTTTCCACAAGAAGTATGAGCATAAAAAAGTCAATAATGAAACATTGGTCTATCTTGACACTAGAAGAAGATTTCAAAGGCATCTTCAGTCAACCTCCCAGATTTGCTTACCTTAGAACACGCAATCTACCGAATTGCTCACATTTCATCCAGTGTCACTACGACACACAGATTCGCCATCACCTCGTTTTTTCACCTGGGGTTACCTCGCATCAGTTCACATCACAATTTTTAAGTTGTCACCAAACAATATTCGAGTTAATAATACTGGATTATTATCAACCAGCTGGCTAACCGTATGCATGAATGACATGTACAAGAGTGATAAATCAACACAATGTGACAGTACAAATGTGATATACATGTTGAAATGTCCGTGCGGATACGCATATGTAGGGAAAACGGAACGTAAAATCAAAATCCGTTTGACTGAACACAAAAGTAACATCCGGACAAAGAACCCAAAATCAACGGTGGCTGCACATTTTAACTCCATGAATCACAATACAAGCCAATTGAGATTCGCAGTACTAGAGCAAGTACCAATTTTACGAGGGAAAGATAACACACAGTACCTATTACAAAGGGAAGTGTATTGGATAAATCAACTTAACACAGTCAAGCCTAAGGGTCTTAATGAGAGACTGGACTTAAATTGTTTCATTTGAATGTCTTCAGTATGAAAAACAGTTTTTGCATTTTCTCTTATCTTTATGCAAATTTTACTTGGTTCATAATTGAAACAGTTACCCAAACCCATTTACAAATTTACCGCATTTATCTCATGTATCATTTATTATACATTATGTTTCATGTGACCCACTCATTGAGATTTCCTAACATGATTTGTCACATTTTCTCACTAAGTTTTTTTTCATTTAAATTCACTTAGAAACCACCTGAAGGCGTATCACACAGGGCCAAGGAACTAGTTTATTTTATTTCATTTTATTTTATTACGTATTTGTTTTATCAACCTTATTTATCTTGTGAAGATGCAATTGGAAAGTGCATTCACGTAGGTTCGAGTAGACAGTCTGTCTTTTATTTCTAGCAACCGTGTAGTCATCAACCCTGTAGTCCGTACGCCACTTGCTCGCTTTCTATTTTCATCAAGTTTCAACTTCCGGGTTTCCATCATTTATACCGGGTTATGCTTCAAACACGGCACAACTTGGGACGCCGATTTCAAACATCGAACTTCGCGACGAGAGTAACTCGAACGACCTGTTCATTTAAACAAGGTGAGAAATAAACTTTAACATTGTAGTTAGCACCATCTTTCGTACGTATTTTATATACAGCGCAGGCTAACAGTATGCTTATTCTGCGAATTTTATAAAGTCGCTTAACCGATGACGAGAACCGACGTTCAAAGCAGAAAGCTTTATTAAGGTTTGTTAAACAAAAGCGCGCACGATTCCAAAAGTATGAGCACTAGCCTTGTGTTACGCTGTCACCAACCGCAAAATTACCGATTCGTTCACCTCCACTTGCCGTCACTATGATTTTCACCTTAGTTTTCCCGCACGTGTTTACACTACGGTGTACATAACGGTAATCTTACCGAATTGCTCACATTTCATCCAGTGTCACTACGACACACAGATTCACCATCACCTCGTTTTTTCACCTGGGGTTACCTCGCATCAGTTCACATCACAATTTTTAAGTTGTCACCAAACGATATTCGAGTTAATAATACTGGATTATTATCAACCAGCTGGCTAACCGTATGCATGAATGACATGTACAAGAGTGATAAATCAACACAATGTTACAATATAAGTGTATTTTCACTAATTTTCATGGTACTATGCTGAAAATATCCTCTATGTTCACAGATAATAAGCCCCTGATGAAGGGCAGAGCCCGAAATGCATTGGGCATGATAAATCATTAAATGTGTAAAAATAACACATCTTTGTATTACTGAAGAAAGTAATATGATACAAAGGTTCAAAAAGCAACAATGAATAAAATTGATTTGCAACACAATTTAAAAGAGTGATTACTTCATTGAAATACAAAGGAGTGCAAGTGTAGACGTCCTCCCATCCAGGGAGTAACGCTAATCAACCATTGTCATGCTTCATTATCAGGCAAGCTCCTTGTTGGGCTGGCACTGCTATGCCCAACGGGCACTCACAAGGGGGCACTTTACCGGAGATCTTTTTATAGAACTGTTGCACCATATTATATAGTAAGGAGCTTATATGCTGGATCTAATGACTCCTGGTCCCCCCCATTTGATATAACTGCTCTTCTCTAACCTGAGAGCCTTGTGAAAAACACTTTTGTGTGTCTCCAGAAGTTAACTTTATTTCTGATCTCCAGTGTTTTGAGGAATATCCTGATCGGCTCAGAGGATCGCCACCTCCTAATCATTGAAGGAGAAGGTAAGTATAACACTAATTTTGTTGCCTTGTATTATTTCCCTGTTTGTTACGAGTGAGCTTTCTGATAACCTGTTATATGTATATGTTTGTAATAGGATGTAGGCGAAACAGGGCAGATTCTACCAATAACTTCCAGATGTGTACAGGACATGATATGAAGATGGCAATTTCTTTTCATATTCCTAGCCCACCTTCATTTTTTCAAGTTGGACGACCACATAAAGTTGGAAATATATTCAACAATAGGACTATCTTTTTGGGGCGATTAAGCGATTTTCATCTGAATCCTGCCATTCTGCCACTACCACTTTCTACAGTTCTGACACCAGATGAAAAACCTTATGTTGCAAAGTCATCCTGTGCCCTGGGCACCCCCCCAACTTTTTGCTGACTGGTACTGGTGGTAACTGACTCTGACTGGCCCTGGGCTCTGCCTAACCAGGCCCAGGGCCAGTGCTATGCTGAAAACACTTAGAATACAGTGAAAACACTTACATACACTAGGGTACACTAAGGGTTGGGGTACCCCTGTGATTGGTATGATCTATCCCATAGGGCCCTAGTACATAATAGGGCAGGGGGATTGAAACTACCTATCAGTCCCTAGTATATAATAGGGCGGGAAACATCATTTACAACACACGCGTTACAACGCGTGTCATTACAACGAATGTTTTACAACGCGAAATCCATTACAACGCATGTCATTACATCGCATAATCCATTACAACGCATTCCCCAAAGTAACGCCCCGGCGGAGTTAGAATAGAAATTGCGTTGTAATGGATTATGCGTTGTAACGACATGCGTTGTAATGGATTTTGTGATGTAAAAAATGTGTTGTAATGACACGCGTTGTAACGCGTGCGTTGTAACATCATACATTCAATAGGGCATGACAGTTTAGAGGCCAGCAGACCTTTCTGCACTTGCATGTGTGCACTGCTGAAGCCTAAGGTTATTTTAAAAGTGTCTCTGTGTGGCAGGACTGCTTTTAAAAAGTAAATTGTGCCCAAACTCGACTTTTGTGTTTGGGGCACTTAAAAATGATTAACCTACAATTTTTGGGCATATTAGGTACCCCCAGGGTCTCCCCTAGGTGTCCCAGGGGTGGGGGGGTCAGGTATCTATAAGGTGGACCCTTATAAAAATGAATTTTATATGCCCTGGGTAAAGTGGAATTGCACATTTCACTCCCCACATTGTGATAAAGTGCTGCCCAAAATCGACTTTGGTGGTAGGAGCACTGTGGAGGGAGGATCTGTAATATTTTTACATATTCAGAACCCTTAAAGTCTCCCCTAGGTGTTCCTGGGGTGGGGTTCCTGTAGATATATGTAGCATACTTATAAAATATGTTTTTATAAGCCCTGGTGCTGGAAAAATGGCCCAAGTCACTTTTCCCATTGCAAATCCCTTGCCATAGGTTAACATTGGAAAAGGTTATTAGTTAATGACTGGAGAAAGAAAAGCCATAAAACTAGGATTAAAGGACTCAGTAGAATGGTAATGATAAATCCAACAATATGGTATTGTTGAATTTATTGTAAAATGTACAGGCAAGAAGTTATAAGTCTTTTTTTTGTCTGTAAGCCAAAATTCAACCCTATGCTGCTCTGCCCTGATTGATCAGAGATAAGTGGGTGAGCCTGGCTGCTTTGAAGAGGTGAAAAATGACCCCTGGGGTTAGGAAGCCTCTCGGGGAGGAGAGGGTGCTGGTCATAGGAATGCCAGGCCAGGGGGAGGAGTCATAAGCCATGGTCTTCAAAGGAAAGAGAAGGCCTCAGTGTCATTTACAACTTTAAACTGTTCACCTACAGCCAGATGCTAGGCTTAAGGAAGGAATGAGCAGATGCAAGGGGGAGAGACTATGGAGAATAGCCACCCTAGGGGTGTGTCTAGCCAACTCTTCTCTCCCTGCTGAAAATTCTGACGTATTGAATTTTGGAAGAATAGTGGTTTCTGGGTTAGCATTTTGCCACACTCTGCAGGAAGTGGTCAGATCTTTGGGTGGAACCCTGCAGCTCATTAGACAGGAGTGCCCTCCTGCTTGACCCCAGAGAACACTGAATAAGTATCTGAGAGGAGCGGTGCCTCCCAGATCTGCTGCTTGAAACTTAAGAAAGCAAGACGGGCCATGCTGGAAGTTTGATGTGCATTTCCAAAGGACTGCACCTTTTGAATCATCTGCAACTACAGCCTGTGGATTACTTTGCTGTAAAAGGACTAAAGAGTGGACTCCCTGCTAGCTACAGGTTGACATAGCTCACCTGGACATCACCGCAAAGAATCCCCAGCCTGGAGTACAACCAGTGGATTTGTAAGGGTTTTGTTCAAGTGGATTGTGGGAATTGAAGTCTCACACTTTCAAAGACCCTCTTAGAGACTCCAGAACCTTGGATTGTGTGTTGGATACTTTGGGACCCGCAAGAAGAACTTCAGGAAGGAGTTCTAACTGGACCCAGCCTGCTGGAGGGGGCTGCACAAGAGTGGTGAGAGATCCTCCAGAACAATTGCTAAAGGTGAATGTGTCCCTGTCAGAGGCAACAAAATGACTAAAAGGGGCACTGTTGGTTTCTAAGCACTAGAAAGTGACTAATCTTTAAAAATTCATATCTCTGGTTCCCTACAGTGGATTCGTTTTGTTTTGATGTCATTTAAAAGATAAAAATATTTCCTATTTTTATAAATTGGTGTTGGATTTTTATTTTGTGTTGTGTCTTAATAATTTACTGACTTGGTATTTTTAAATGCTTTACATACCTGTCTTTGAAGTTAAGCCCCTACCAATAATCCACTTTCCAACATTTGGTGGCAGCGGTGGGATTCGAACCCACGCCTCCGAAGAGACTGGAGCCTCAATCCAGAAATGTTGGAAAGTGGATTATTGGTAGGGGCAAATGTAGGTCTGCCACTGCCAAAAAGGCCACTAACACAGTATAGGGCTCAGAATAGGTCTTAGAAAATTATTCCTATGCTCAACCCTTGGTAACATGGCTGCGAGCAGGCAGGCTTAACTTCAAAGACAGGTATGTAAAGCTGAATGTGGGAGGGGGGCCATGTAGCCCACTTCCCAGTCTGATTTTGACCACGGGGTCCCTATCCCCCATGTCTCCTGGGTACCCTGGAGCTCACCCAGGGCACCCAGTGTGCAGGATGGGGACTGCAGGGGGAGGCTCAAGGCCCCCACGGTCCCAGCTGGCTCCCCATCTCCTTATGAGAGCCAGCATTGCTATTGCACACAGGGAGCTGCTGGAAATGCAGCTCCCTGTGAGCAAAAGCAAAAGTTTAATCTGTTTCCGAAAGAGATGAAACATCCACTTCCAGTGGGTGGGAGCACTTTGATACCCCCAGTCTGCTGGAATCGGAGTGTTTACTTTTGCTTGGCAAGAGCTCACAGCTCCCGCCAAGCAAAAACAACAGCTATGTCCATGGGGTGGGCACCCTGGGACATAGCAGGAGCTGGCCCTGGGGGGTGGTGATCCCTTGGGCCATTAATGGCTCCAGGAGGGGGGACGCTTGGCCCCCCTACTTCTGTGTTGACGGGCTGGTCCTGGGGAGGTTGAGGTCCCCGGGGTCGGGGAGGTCCGTGTGGCCCCCCGCAAATTATTTTTATTGCCCCTGGGAGGTGGTGGTCCCTTGGGCTTCTAGAAGCCCAGGGAGGGGGTCCGCGCAGCCCCCTCCATTATTATAAGCAAATCCCCAGGGAGGTTGTGGTCCCCGGGGCTCAAAGAGCACTAGGAGGGGGGTCCGAGCAGCCCCCCTTCATTGTAAATAAAACCCCAAGGGAGGTGGTGATCCCTCGGCCTTCCATCAGCCCTAGGAGGGGGGCCCCATGTGCTCCCTCCTTCTATTTGTTTAATGCCCACATCCCCCCAGGACATGGCCGGCCCAGGAGCTATAATGTAAACAAGCACAGGAGCCCACATTTGTTTTTTTTTTATTTTCGCCGCAATCGCTAATTGTCCATGATTTTTGGTGAAATTATTTTTAAAAAAAAGCTTTTTTGCCCTGGCAGGCACTCTCTGGGACCCCAGCACAAGAGATAAGGGGTCGGGAGTACCCAGCCCCCTTTCCATTATTTTTTTTAAAAAATTCAGGGACTCTGCTGGTGCCAAGTTCCAAGATAGCTGCCAACACTTCCTGGTTGAAGTGTTGGCAGCCAATCAGATCTCAACTCGAGATTGGGAGGGATCGCAGAGCCTTCACGTCCCTAGATATCTAAATTTGGATTTTTTGAAATAGTTCTAAAACTACTGAACAAAGTTAGACCAATTAACATCAGGCACTCTTTCTAAGCCAAGAGCTAGCTTTCTGCCAAATTTGGTGTAATTCCATTCAGCGGTTCGGGCTGTAGTCGTGTTCAAAACCCCTATGGCAAATAACATGGAAACCCCACTTTCTCAACCCCCGCTGGACAGATCATCACGAAATCTTCCACGCACAACTAGAATCAGGGCACCCTTTTTTGGGAAATGTTTGTGAAGATACAGCGCCAAAGTTATAAGGAAGTCCAAAAACGTTTTTTCTATGGAAACATGGTCTTAACTATAACTACCTACTGGCGACCACCAGTAGGTAATAAATAGGCACACATTTACAAAGCTAAGTTTACAAAACATTAGCCATGGCAGGACCTCCCCTTTAGCCCCCCCACCCCCTTGCTTGCCCTCCTCCCCACTTTGCCTCCTCTCTGCTGGGAGAATGCAGCTGTCCTTCTCCTGGGCTGCCTAAAACAAAAAGATAAAATATGTGAGTTATTTCACTCTTCAGAGGTGCAGAGTATATGTTGCAGTTCTGTTTTGTAGAGTTAGCTGACACTTGTCCATAAAAACCGGGATATTTATTTAACATTAAGTAAAGTGTCGGGAAGATGAGACAGTCTTCCGAAAACCAGCCGTCTGCTGTCACTGCAGTCCGGAAAAAAGTGCCAGGGCACAAAACAGAGCCCGATAGAGACCCGTTTCGAGACAGCAGGCACATCGATGCGTGCGTGCTCACACTGTTCACTTCTCACTAGTAGAGAAGTTACAGCATGACGTCATGCCAGGTGAGTGTTGTAGGGGAAGGGAAATCCTGTAAAGAGAGTCATTTTCTCTCAGGATTTCCCTTCTCTTTTTGAATCTCAGGAGCAGCAACATTGTCGTGGTGTCACTGGGACTTTAAGTGGAAGCTTTTCAGTATTATATACAAGCCATAGTTGCTGCTTATTTATCTTATGCAACTAGCAACCATTGACAAAGCCAAAAGTCCTGACTTGTTGTAGGTATGATGTTACTTGTATCATATATCTGGATGCAATGACAAAGAGCTAAATACAAGTCGGGTGGCACACTATGCTAAACACAGATTTTTAGCGTATGTATTTTTAAGCCACGCCCTTAATTACATTGACCACGCCCCTTTGAGAGACCCCCCAGTTTTTTCATACCACTTAAAGCCCTGCTTAATGGGGCAGTATACTTGAAATTTGAATCAACATATTGCAGCTGTATCCACTCTACGAGGCCGCTAGTTTCTGTCTGTGTGAGGCAGTACCTGTGAGTCGTTTTTGCAGGACCCGATATGGGAAGTTTCCAGTGACCATAACGCTGTTATTTGTCCTTTCAGTTGATGAGGTACAGGCCAAAAATTGCTTTTTTAATTCTCCCTTTATTTTAAGAGAGTGAGAGCATGGTGCGTCAAAAAACTAAGACAACCTTGTGCACATTCTTTAAAAGAAATACGACCACAAATTTGTTTAGTATATGCTTTAAACATAGGACCGAAATATCGTGTTTCCGCCCGGTCTCGAACCGGGGAACTTTCGCGTGTTAGGCGAACATGATAACCACTACACTATGGAAACCCATCGGTTACAGTTGTCACAATTCATTACAAGAGGATCTCACCGTGGTCTCTATTCTACAGTGTTCATATACAGCTAACTTTTAGCGTGCGTTTTCAGCCTGCTAGGAAGCGAGTGAATAATATTCTGGAGGCGCATGAATGAGATATTCACTCGCCTTCTACAGGGTTTGACATTTTATTCCCTGGCCTTTAGTTTGCATTTGCTTTGCTTCTCCCTTTGCTTGTAATTGAAGGTACATTTTGTTTGCAAATATTATTTATATCCCAACAGATTGGGACTTTTCAAGAACTCTTGCTCGTTTAACCCTTGCAGTAGAGACCATGTTTGAAAAAAAGTGGGCACTGTTCTTGCAGGAATGCATTAGTGGACCAATGAACGAAACAATAACGCATTAATATTCAAGCATGGGCTTTTTGCCAGACTTTCAGAAATTAAAAAGGAAATTTGACGCTTACCTGTACTTCTCTTTGGTGTAGTGTTACTGTCACTACAAAAGCAAGAATTCCCGTATTTGTACCGATTGTAATTGTATTTGGTTAACATGTAGTCTGTGCCCTTCATTGTGCACCTAGTTGTAACGTTATCGCAAATGTGCAATCATTACACACTGTTAATGTGGACTCACAGGGCATTGTCTTTATGTTCCTGCTGGACTTCAGTTTCCCCCTACGCCCTTGTGCAAATCCCCCTGCCAGACTCCTGGGCAGGTATTGGGCCCGCCATGGAAGCTTTGTGGTATGTGGCCTGAATACAGGACTCAACTGGTCTCCGGCGCTACGCATAACGCCGGACATCTTCTTGACCCCATCTTTTCTAACCTTGAGTCACTGGAAGTCTTAGTACCTCTCCCCATGATCTGGACAGATCACTTCCTCATCTCAATGCTGATTACGCTACCTGCCACAAAGTCCCAGCCGAACCAGCATCCGTCACTGAAACGGCCTTGGCATAAATTTGACCAGGAGTCTTTTCTCACAGCCTTGAGCACAAAGCCGCTAGATAAAGCCATCAATATGGAAGAGGCTGATGCGCTCTTTCATAGGTGGGTAACTCAAGCACTGGACACCTGTATTCCTTTTAAACTCACGCACTCTAAAGGTGCTCGGGCTAATGCCTGGTTCAACGAGGACTTGACCCTAGCCAGGAAAAACTGCAAGGTCCTGGAAAGAACTTGGAGGCGATCATATGCCCCCCAGGCTAAATCACAATACAGGTCAGCCATTAAATCCTACCATAAATTAGTGCACAAAACTAGGGCAGCCCACTTTTCCAGCCTGATCACTACAAGTACTAATCGCAGTAAAACTATATTTTCTCTTTTAAAGGACCTGATCACTTCTCCCTCGGCATCAGGCAGTATTATATCCTCTAACCAACAATGTGAAGAGCTGGCGAACTTCTTCCTGGAGAAGGTCGAAGGTATCTATCATAATTTCGACCATGGTGCAATTCCCAGCATCACCGAGAGGAATACGCACATGGGTCCTGAGATCGTCCCTCTCACATCACTACCTACGATCTTTCTTAAAGACTTGGAGAGACTAGTAGCCACAATTAAATCAGGATCTCCAGACAACCCCTTAAGACCGGACGCCTTCAGGAAAGTTCAACAGGGCCTCCTACCTGAGTGTCTGGAGTTGCTCAATCTATCCCTTGCTTTGGCGGTGGTCCCAAAATCTTGGAAGCATGCAAAAGTAGTTCCTCTACTTAAGAAACCAATACTGGACTCATCTAAGCCAGAAAACTATCGTCCAATTTCATTGCTTCCATTTCTTTCCAAAATCCTGGAAGCTCATGTAAATTCAACGCTAACTTACTTTCTGGAAGCTAATCATCTACTTGATAGCTCCCAGAATGGTTTCCGACCACGATACAGTACAGAGTCTGCACTGTTGATGGTTGTTGAGCAATTAAGATCTGCCTTGGATGCCAGCAGAACCTCTGTCTTGGTTCTGCTGGATCTGAGTGCGGCGTTTGACACGATCTCCCATGAAATTCTGCTCCACCGTTTGGAGGAGATAGGGATCGGCAATAAAGCCTTATCATGGTTCTCTTCCTTTCTGGCTGACCGGACCTTCCAAGTGATAGCTCCACCTTTTGCTTCCCGTGTTCACCCTCTTCGCTGTGGGGTTCCCCAGGGCTCGGCACTGAGCCCCACGCTTTTTAATATATACATGAGCCCATTGGCACGGTTGGCTAAAGCGGGAGGAATCTCCCTAGTGTCGTACGCAGATGACACCCAACTGGTGTTCGCCCTGTCTAACAACCCCAGCCAGGACAGAGTGAAATTTAAAGAAAATACAGTTGCCATCACAGAGTGGATGACAGCTAACTTCCTGCAGCTGAACTCTGCAAAATCTGAGATTCTTCTGGTTGGCAAAGACTCCCATCTCTGGAATAATGATTGGTGTCCTCCGGCCCTTGGAGCTCCTTCAGCCCCCAAATCTGCAGTGAGAAATCTGGGTTTTATGCTTGATAAGGATCTCAGCTTTGAGACGCATGCCAAATCAGTGGCTGGGAAATGTTTTGGGCTACTGCGTGGCCTTAAACCGATACTTGGTCTATTTGACGCCCAAACGCGTCAGTTGATCATCCAAGCCTCTATTCTGGCCCGATTGGACTACTGCAATGTGCTCCTTCTGGGCTCCAATAAATCTGTGCTGAACCGACTACAGCGGGTCCAGAATGCTGCAGCACGTGCCATTTTTGCCCTCCCCAAATACAGCCATGTTTCCAACCTCCTCCATCGCCTGCACTGGCTGCCCCTTGAACATCGAGTGCGCTTTAAGGCGCTCTGCATCATGCACAAGATTCTGACAGGCATCGGCCCAGATATCCTGAGCGACCTGTGCGCCCTTTATTCTCCATCGCGAGTGTTGCGCTCGGCAAACCAGATTCTTGCACGAATCCCACGCATACGAAGGACCAGATCTGGTGGGCGCTCTTTCAGGCGACTGGCCCCCGCCCTATGGAATTCTCTCCCTCTTCATATCCGCAGCAGCTCTGATCACCAGGCCTTCAGACGGCTTGTGAAGACCTGGCTTTTCTCTCAACCCTAATCTCTCGCTTGTTCCCCACTCAGTTTTGCTTCAGCGCTGGGACGCCTCATTGCCGAGGCAGCCATGCGCTTTACAAGTATTATAATCTAATCTAATCTAATACAGGTGATTCCCACCTTTTAGAGAACTTTCCCGCATAACTGATGGCCTAGAAGTCTCATTGACCTCGAAGATGGCTGA
Organism: Calotriton arnoldi; assembly: GCA_963921515.1. NCBI lineage: Eukaryota > Metazoa > Chordata > Amphibia > Caudata > Salamandridae > Calotriton > Calotriton arnoldi. The sequence goes on from CAWUFW010010975.1 coordinate 395,774, forward strand.
ACATTGGCAGCGAAGGGCGGCCCATCGCCTCTTCTGCACAAATTAAGGTGGCACATGAGACACATCATTTGCCAGGTCACCAGAATGCTGGGCATGCCAGCCCTCGTTTTAGGATGCAGTCTGGGTGGGTGGGGCCTATACTTGTCATGTCAGGAGGACACTAGGACCATGAGCTTTCTAGCTGGGCACTGCCCACTACTTCCTTTGCAAGGGTGGAGAAAAGCAGGAAGTAGGGGACAAAGGCGAATCCAGCATAGGACAAACTGATGGAGACAAGCAAACCCAGGAGAAGAGGAATGCGTGACAGAGAAAACACCTAATAAAGAGTATTTCATCAACACCATACCTGTGTCCACATGGTTTGTGTACTCTGCCAAAGAAAGGCTAAGGCAACATTCACAGCATTGTCTGCTGGGGCGACCTTCTCACTGATGCCAAAGAGAATAAGAAAGAGGTGATTGGAGGAAAGGAAGATTATGAGTTAATAATTTGGATATTAACGCCTTTCAATTATCTATAAAAAATAACACCCAACAAATTTTGGTTTCTCAGATTAAACAGCGTAACCTATTTCTAAATGCTGACAACCTATAGAAGCAAAAGCAATGGATTAAGCCAGATGGAAGAGTATTGGAATTATAAATTGTTTTGGCCATTTGCTAAGCACAAGGCAAGCCGTCTCCAGTGGCGGCTGGTGAATTTTGAAAGTGGTGGGGCGAAAAATGTTGCAACCTAATGTAATATGCGAGCGAGCAAAGCGAGCGAGCCCGAACTGCAAAAGGAGGGTGCGTGGGGGTTCTCCCCTGCAAGAAAATGGATTCAAATGGTGGCTTTCACACCACATATTTACTGCAAATTGTTGAAAAAGGGGATCCAAATATAGCATTTTGAAGCACAAGTGTGAAGAAAACATTAGAATCAAATCAAAAATGTGCCCAATCCTCAAACTGGTCTGCTTGCAAAATGACCCCCAAGCCAAGCACATACAACCAACGGAAACAGGCCCTCTAAGTGTTTCCCACCTGTAACACATCTCTAAACCACCTATGTTTTCATTGAATATAATAATGAAAATGCTGTAGTTTGTTCTTATTTATCTTATGCAACTTACAACCATTGACAAAGCCTATAGTCCTGGCTGGTTGTAGGTTTAATGTCACTCGTATTATATATCTGGAGGCAATGACAGAAGAAGCACAATACCATTGGGGCAGCACACTATGCTAAGTACAGATTTTTAGCTTAACAGTTTTAAGCCACGCTCATAATTATATCTGCTGCCCCTACAAGAGACCACCCCCAGTTTTTTCATCCCACTTAAAGCCCTGCACAGATCAGGTATCCTCCATAAAAAGCTTACACAGACACTCCTTGTCCTGTATTAGGAAGCAAGTATTTTGCTGTCACTGGCAACAAATAGGTAGGAAAACGTTCAACTCAAAATCATTATTGCTGTTTTTCGGGTGTTACTATATTTTATATGTGTGTGTGTGTGTGACCCAGGACAAACAGAGGGGTCCAGCTCTGTTGCACGAAGAGCCGTGTCCCCAAGTGGCAGCTGGTAAAAAGAGGGCAGGTTTTGAATGAAGGCCCCGGTCTGCAGGAGCACCTCCGAGGCCCTGTTGCAGGTGAGCTCCACCGTTAGAGACCCCCCCACCTTATGTGCGCTCCGGACTGCGAGAGGCCGCTGGCGCACACACACATATTTCCTGTGCACTTCCTGTATCACTACAAGCTCGCATACAGTGTCCCTGCACTCCTCCTGCACTCTCTCCCGCACACATTCCATCCCGGCACCCCTGTACCCAGATGTACATGCACAACTCTTCTGCACTCCTACAAGCACACACCTTCTCTGCACTCCTGTACCCCTGCACATCTACACTTCCGTCGTCAACTGAACACATGTACTTCACACGTTCACTCATACACACGCTGTACATCTCCTGCACCCTACACCCCCTTCAGATCTCGGCCCCTGGACTCTCATGTGCTCTTTTCACCATAGGTCTATTTACAGCACTTTGAAACTTTAGACGTGAGTTATGGAGCACTGCACACAATCTCATTATTATCGGCATATTACTGCTGCTAATAGTAGTGTCATTGCGAGCATTGTTGTGACTGTAACAAGCAGACTCTTACTGTATGTGGTCCAGGGTGAGCATGGCTCGGTCGGGGTCACACTGATTCTTGCACGACTGGCCCTGGTGATCCGGTGACTGGCACGGCGCCCTGTCTACGACGACTCTCTCCAATGCTGTTCTCTGGGGCCTCTTACGATGTCCAACTCCAGTGGTGTCGCGGGGGCTCCGATGCTTGTGATCACTGTGCCCTATCGGGTGAGCGAGCACGCCTCTCCGAGTCCGTGCCCCTCAAGTGATGTCGCTGACCAGATGCCACTCTCTGTGCCAGGCACTCACTCTAGTGCCATGCAGTGATCCAGTGCCCCTCAACCTGCAACTAAGAACACCCTATCCAGAGTCCCAGTGCCTCTCTCTGGTAACACACTGGTGGCGCAGTGTGGCAACCCCTCTCAGCCAATACAGACGCTGCTCCAGCAGCGCCAGGATTGGCTTAGCAGGGATACTCACTGCCCATTAGGAGACCGAGGGCTGCGGCGTTGATCAACCCTCGCTCTCCTAATGCGCAGCCGCCAGCCAGAGCAAACACTAGTGCGCATGACTGGGCTAGTCGGAAAAATTCTCCGACCCAAACCCAACATGCTCATTTGTGAGTTGTGAGCTCCGCTCGCAGTGCTGAGTCTGACAATGACATGTCAGTCAGCATGACGCCGGAGTCAACCTGCAGGCTGCCCTGCCCCACCCCCTGCCTGTCTGCTAAAAAACTGTAAATGACTGCTTCGGAGTCGGACGCGGCCCGGTACTCGGGAGGTAATAATAGGCTATTATTACCGTTCTTTAGGGGCCAGAAATTACTTGTGGGTCAACGCCCCAGCGCCCTAATAGACGCACCGCCACTGGGCGTCTCACTATGCACATCCATTGGGAGGTCACCCCAGAAGTGAGCATCTTGGACTCGTTCTTCCACATGATGCCTGACTTTCAAGAGGGGACAGAAACTCTGGTACAAGGAAAAAGACCTTCCCATGACATAGAAGAAACTTCCTGTTCTAAAGACCTTGGTAACAGGCATGGTAAAGTCATGAATGTATGGTGCCCATCTTGGATTTGATCGGGTCGCCCACTGCATGGCAAAGAAGCAATCTCTGGCATTCATGACCATGTTTCCTTAGCATTCACATAACCTTACAGGTGCAATTTCTGTCTTCTGAAGCCACTTTGGGCAACAGCCCATCACCAGAGACCTGTCAAGATCCCCTGACCAAATAGCCACAGACTCTAGTGCTTTATCAAGAGGCAGAAGACATTAATCTGTAAACAGGTCTAACGGCTTAACTACTTGCGGTCTGTCTGATGGCTGGAGCAGGTGACAAAGGAAAAGTCAAACTAAAACTGAACTAACTCACCCCTGCTTCCTAATATATCCACATAAAAAAACTCATAACAAAATAGTGTACACCAACGCAGGCCTTAAGATTGGAAACTGTGCATTTTGCAGAGGAAGCATGCTTTGGAGTTGGGTGTGAGACAGCTCCAAAATTTCACATCTAGAGACATCTTTACTTTCCTCTCTTACATCCCAAAAAAGGAGTTGCTGCTCAACCCACATGGAACCCTTCGGAAACACTCTTCACAAAGTGTCTGAAAAGTAGGCTGCTGCTAGGCATACCGAAGGTGAGAGAATTACCTTCAGAAAGTGGACTTTTGTATGGCTACCAGCTTCAGATTCTTTGTTCCACCATTGGGTTTGGAAGCAGAGCGAAAATGTGATAGACTGTAAAGCGAAAGCAAATGCTGACTTCATTAGCTATGGTGGTTTTACGTTTTGCACTGCCAAATTTTAATATAAGGCTACACTTACTTGCAATATGCTGGAAAATGTGCAAATACATGATGGAAAATAAAAATGGATTCAATATTACAGAAATGCATGAAATTTAGCAATCATCTTAGGTTACTGTACTTGTTCAGTTAATATCAAATAGAAATCAAATTTCAAAATTAAAATGGATCAATACAGGTTAACGTACACACAAGCAACAGTATATAAAAACTGAAGTAGCTCTGCAGTCATGTGAAATAAAACAATTAGAATTTGCCAGTCTTCATCTGTCTCTGTGGAGAGGGACATCTTATCTGCATTCCTCACTATGAATTCTCTCACCACTTTTTAGTTGCATTTTGTACTTTAAAGTAAAACCAAATGTTGGACCAGTGAGTCAGTCCTTGTGTGGGATACTAGTGACCTTTCCACCATCGGGCATTGTTGCCTGCCCTTCTTGCTAATTATACTCTTACTCTAGTCAGTTTTCTACTCTTGTCTACTGGATGACCGCAAATACACATACTTAAGGGTAGACCACCCCAAATACCCATGTTTGTATGCACTCCCCAAAATACACAAAGATCACCCCATCCCCACGGGCAGACCTATAGTCTCAGGGACAGCCGACCTACAGAGAGACTCTCAGAATTTGTGGATATCTTCTTACAGCCCTTAGTGAACAACCTGCCCTCCCACATAAGAGACACAAACATATTTTGAGTATACTGTCAGGCATAACCTGGGAAGCGAAAATGACACTGCTAGCACTGGACATAATTGTTTTATACACTAATATCAAACATGACCTGGGACTGTATGCTTTGAGACGCACACATAATACCAGATCGGCGAGCCATTGGGATTACACCAACATTATTATGGAGATGACTACCTGATACTAGATAATAATGTTTTTCTATTTAAGGATCACTGGTATAGACAGACCCAAGGGGTTGCTATGGGCTCCAGATTCTCTCCTTCATATGCCAACCTCTTCATGGGGTGGCTGGAAGAGGATTGGATCTGGAGCTCATGGGTACTGAATGGAACGACTCAATTTTATATTGGGGGAGATACATAGAAGACTGTCTAATGATATGGACAGGGACGACAGAGAAGCTGCATGAGTTTTTCAAACATCTGAATAAAAATGAGTTTAATATTAGATTCACTTTCCAGTATAGCCAGAACAGTGTAATATTTTTGGATGTGCAACTCTATATACTTGACAATAAGATTCATAACAGACTATACCGTAAGCCAACGGCACGTAATGCGATTTTCAATGCATCAAGTGCACACCCCAAACACCAAATTAGGGCTATTCCTTAAGGTGAATTAATACGAGCACGACAAAATTGTAGCTTTGACCCGGAGTTTAGGGAGTGTATGCAAGGAATGGAATCCAGATTTAAAAGGAGGGGATATGACAAAGGCACCGTACGGAGTGCCATGAACAAAATTACTAAGGTTAAAAGATTGGATACTCTCAAGGAAATAAACAAAGAGTAAAGAGCAAACTGAAAAAGTTCATCTTGTCATGGACTACACTAAACTTTCTAATATACTAGTACGAAGCATGAAAAAACACTGGCACATACTTCATGCGGACAAGACACTTGGCCTGACATCACATATCGTAGGGGAAGATGCCTCAAGAGCTTTTTAAGTCCAAGTTACCCAAGGATGACCCAGTAGGCACACTGGCTCACATCACAAACACTAGGGCTCTATAAATGTGACCATTGCCCAATGTGCAAATGGGCTTTTGACAAAAGGAGACAATTCATGGGTCCTACCAACAAGACTTACAAAATAGAAGCAAATATTAATTGTAACACAAAATCTGTGGTGTACGTTATAGAATGCAAATGCAAACAAAAGTACATAGGAAGTACAATCAGAGCCCTAAAAGACAGGATCAGTGAACACATGAGGGCCGTAAAACAAGGGGATGCAAGATATCCCATAGCCACACACATAGCTGAATGTGACGCACAAGACAGACATAGGACTTTTGGTTTCTATGGAATTGAACATATACCAAGAGACCCTAGAGGGGGCAATAGAGAGCTGAATTTGAGAAGAAAAGAAGCAATGTGGATTTTGAGGTTGAGGAGTGTTGAAACTGGTCTTAACACGGACCATGGATTACAATACTTCTCGACTGAGAATTTGGGAGGATCATATTGCTAACCAATGTCTGATTGGTTATAGGTTTTGAGCCAATACAAATAAAGATGAGTTTTTCTCGATCTGCATGGAACAAAGACTTAATATGTAATGAATTTGGACGATTGTTGTTACGAATGGACCACATATGGTTGAATTTTCTATTGCTGTAACATCAGCAAGTTAAATTGCATTTTGATTATAAAGAAAATATGTTGCAATAATTTGATTGAAATTGGCTAAATAAGTATATTTAACTTACAATTATATACAAATGGGTTCTTCCCTTGTGCTGCCTCTGCTATATTATTATCATTATATGAGGCGGCCACGGAAACCACAAGAGGATCAAATTTGGGAATTCCATATTTATAGATTGAATATACTGGATAGTGAATTGATCATAATGTAATCAATCAGGGTGTTTACATGACTGTAACCGAAAAATTATAAATTGAGATGAGTACCGACTTTTGATCACATGAGAAATAAAATGACCACGAGTAAGTTATTGAGATTTTATGAAGATTTGGGATTTAACATTCAATTGCTGGAATTATAATAGCTACTTTTTCTACATTTCTATAAACTAAGAATAGGTGATTAGACTTTCCAAAATGACAGTCGTTTCAGACTACCGAAAGATGGACTTGTACATTTGAGTCCTTCTTTATTGTCAATGGTTCCACGAGTTAAAAATACGGAAATCCTGTCACGTCTACATAGCGTACTCGCAACAGATCCTAATGAGAGAGACTCGAAGTACCGCTAAGCAGAAAAGTTTCGAACTCACTGGTTGACTACTTGAATCTACATTGTATGGCGGGTGAAAATTAATCAGTTGTCCCTTTGTTTTTCATAAGGATCAGGTACGGGTCTAAGTAGGCTCTGTTATCTCGGAGCAACCTAGTGAAAATAATTTCATTTGCACTCAAAGTACAACAGAATTTGGAGTTTTAAAATAAGGAATTACTTGGGACGGAATTACAACCGGATTTAAGGTGTCTGGTCCTGGCAATGGACTATTAGTCCAAACTGTGATTCTAATATGGTCATGGAGTCAATGGGCTCTGACACTGTGACTTCGGCCTGCATTTTTCTCTTTTTAGAAACTTCAAAAGAGAACATTCGGTATCGTATGATTAACTAGAGTGTATATCATTTCACTACCCTTTCAATTTCAATCAGGAGAGCACTTCACAATTACCTTTTTGTAGGGTAATCAACATAGGTAACACAAGGAAAGATCCCTATATTCAAATTTTCTCACCTTGGTTTCACATCGGGAGCAGAGTTGTATATTTACCATACTGTAACCATGAAACAAACAAAATATTATTCGTAATATACTAATGAGATTCTGCTTTTGTTCGTCGGAAATGAATTATGGATGTATCAGTACGTAAAAGCAACAAAGGCCATATATTTTGAGCATGGGTTTCCACTAGTCAAACATCTTTAAGACTTTCTCTGCAAAATGGAGTTTAGCACCAAAGTCACAATGGGGTGATGTATAATAATACACTATTATAAAATAACACATTACAGTGGATTTTTATTCTATTTCTGTACATTTTTAGCCCTGACGAAGTCGCAGGATATATTTCCCTTTGAAGCGACAAAACACGTGTTGGCTAGAAATTGATACAACTGACAAGATAAAGAATCAATAAAGAATAAAAAGTAGAAGACTACTGCTTTTCTTGAATTGATGCTATTGACATTATATTCTTTAACGTGTGCTGCAGGTTGGCTTGTATACTGGTATGTTGTCTGTGACCACATATTTGGCAGCAGGTTGGTTCTCCTTTACCTCTTTAGTACCGTACCATCTTATATTAGCCTAAAGAATATTTTTTGTGGATTTCTTTGGAGCGCCATCTCCCTGCAACTCTACACCCTTTCATTCGTTGATCAGTTTGTAATTGTATTATAACTGTTGAGCTTTGTCGTTATTATATATTTCCCCAATTCTCACTGAGCTATTCTTTGTATGATTATGAAAAACCTGCAGGGGTGTACTGTTCAAATAAAGTGTAAACAATTAAAATCTCCTAAGGCCCTTCCCAAGAGAAAATCTCTTGGTCAGCGCAATGAAAGTTGAGGCTCTTCATTGCCAACAAAAGCATTGAATCTACAAAGAATTACTTTACATCCAAATAATCAATGCTCATTAGTCATGATTGTATACAGACCGATATTCAAACTAGTAAAACTATAGTGCAAATGTGAATTGAGTCACCTCCTAGAGATACAGTTCTACAAGTTGACTTGGAGCCAGGTCTCACCCATCTTCATGAAGCAGTTGGTGAACTACTATGAGCAGTGTCAGCGTTACAAAGCGGTGAACCGGCTGTACTAATTTAATTTAAGGAAAATCTTATATTCGATCTCTGGATTCCGATTTTTCAATTAGTTCAATCCAATAGAAAGAACAACTAATTTTTGTTAATGATTATACTCTCCTAGATATTAACTTAATTTTGAATCCCGGAGAAAATCAAATTAAAATGCCCTCTTCATCTACTGTTATTTTTTACCTGTGCCTCCGCAGACCCTATCTCCCCTACCCTTGCCTAAATAACAGCTGAAAGCGGTTGAAGGAAAAGAATGGACAGATTTAACAACTTCTCGAATTTCCTAGCACCTTCCTGGTAAATATGTAGACTTAGGAACTCCTTGTCGGATTCGGTTCCAACCGACACATAGTCGGCAGTTCCGCCCGAACGATTATGATGTTTCCAAACACTGTTCGGAATGACTCCCATTGACTCCTATGGGAGCCTGTGTTCCGACCGACAACACAGGCTCCTATGGGGAAAATGGGTGTCTGTGGACAACCTTGCACCCTGTTGCGGGCCCCCCATGGTGCCTGCCACACTGTGCATGGTTTTATAGGGGGGTCCCTTGGGTACCCCCTCAACCCCAAACCGGAGGACTCAGGATGAAGGGGGCCTGCTAGAGGACCTCAAAGTCAGTTTCTGAAAGCCTTTTCGTGTCCGACAGACCGAGTCAGAAAGGCTATTGGAATCCGACATCGCAATCGGTCGGTCCGAAACAATGTCCCTTGAGCTGTACGAATCAGCTCCGACAGACTCGGATTCTCTGAATGACGGTCGGAACCGATTCGGAATGACCGAATGGTTCTTCTTCCGACTGCGAGCATCGTAATCGGTCGGTCTGAACTGTTTCCGACCGAATCGGGCGGATGGGTTCCGAGACGGTCTAGGGGAATCCGACTGTCGGTCGGAGGCTTTCTAACCGACATCGTAATCAGGCTCTTGATTGTAGCAAAGTTTGTGTTAAATAGGATTTTACTCTTAATGATGAATTTAATGGAAAAACAACATTTAATTCAAAGCACATTTTATTTATTATGATATCTATTCTCAATTCAAATAAAGGGCAAGAACTGGTAAAAGGAAAAACTTGTATCACACAAACAAAAAATGTAGATTGATCAGTAGCCACTCAGACCTCTTCTGAGGATGTAATTGAGCATGATAAATAAAATAATATCCCCCCAAACCTGTAATCCTTCATTCACTTTTCTGGGTTATAAGGGGGCTGAAGTCAAATCCAAATATAATTTTTTTTTTTTAATCAGCAAGTTTATTCTCCTCATAAATTCTTCACTGAAAGCCCTGGAGATAAAGAACCTGCAAAAAAAAGAGGTCCAAAACAAATCTAAGGGGAATAAATCTTCCTCGTTGAACATTTTTCCCATTTTAAACAAAGGGAAAAGAAAATGAGCTCTAGTTTGCAAAAAGTAAAAAAATGAAGGATGAAAAAAGAAGCATTGCTTAAAAATGCCCTCAGGTGTACAAAATGCTGTTGAGCTCAGAGTCTTAGGAATCTTTTCAGGAGGCTGAGCCACCTAAAGAAGTAGCTTCAAGTGAGAATGTAAATAAGATAGAAGAGGAAATTCTTAGGAGGGATTCCGGAGTTCAAACCATGCCTGAACAATAATGCTTTAAAGATAAGTATTGCCCATTTACTGTATTAAATTCTGGTGTTGCAGATCTGATGGTGAAGTTAACCGAGAGTTAGAGAACAGTTGCTGTACCTCTGGAAACAATGTTTCCCACCACCTTAAAGAAAGTAGATCTTGTTTGGTATTGATTACCAGAGATAGTAAACCCCATCCTTCCATCTGGACCATATTTGCATTGTGTTTAGTTTTGACCTCTGGTTTAGAATCTGGAATTCCTCTGTCTTAAAGAATCAGTTGGAAAAGAGATCATTATGAAAAGAAAACGATTCAACAATAACTTGTTCACAGGAAACACGGTCTGCAAGTTCTTTTGAAATCCTAGAATAATGTGGTATTGATAAATGAGCATCAGTATGCAAACACGGCCAACATAGTGGGGCTAAGAATCTTGTTATCAATACCAACAACCACTAATGGTCATCTTTGCTAAAAACTGTCTGTGCTCAGTTCACGAGCAAAGGACGCCAGACACAGTTTACTATGTAACATGTATGTATCATAGAAAATGCTACTACATTAGGACTGGCCCCCAAAAAATTCTCTAACATCCAGTTTAAATATCAGTGGACAAGTGAAAGGTCGACCAGTGCCCCTTGCGACATCTCACGCCCTGCTGTTGGCCCTTCTCCTTTGCGTGAAGTCAACTGACTGTGCCTACCGAGTGTTGTCTCTCCAACACCCTGCTCAACTTTATTGAAACGTAATAGTCGCCCCACGAGGGCAACGTTGAGTAGCCAGCCACTAGAAGTGAGTCCAGTTGAGTCTAGTGTAGATACAGATTTTAGTTTGAATATTAGTTATTTACACCTGCAACATTCTAATGACCTCCAAAACTCACTAGCTATTAACAGTAATGTACCTACTCAAGTCCCCATGATAGAGTCAAGTTTAGCGAACATGGCAATAAGAGCAAACAAACCATTGCTTGTTACACTTGTCCCATGGAACCTGGCTGGATCTTAAGTCTAAAACTGCCTCACCTGCTTGGAACAAATCTATTGGAAAATTTGACATCTAACTTTTTCAAGAAAATTGGTGTATTGATCTAATCTTCTAAGCAGAGCACTTAAACCTTTGTGTTCCAGTGAAATCAAGCCGTTTGGCAGACACTCTGGAGGGTTAATAATCTGGTTCAGAGCTTCCCTTAACTGAAAAATTCGACAACTAGCTATAGACTGCCCTGACATTTTAGGCATTCAAGTACTGAACAATAATAAACCTACTGTAGATATTTACAATATCTACGCCAGAGGGGTTAAGAGAGGATTGGCGTCAAAACATTGCAAACCCTTGAGGACTACTTGGAAAGGAACCAGCATCAATCCCATCTCATCCTTTCCGGGGACTTCAATACCACTTTTTAGCCCCCGGATAGTGAAGGCAGAAGGCTATCCAGTGAGGAGGATGAGAAATGGGCTATCCGTCAGCAGGATTTAGCTCCTATAAAAAGGCAATATCTCTGGAATTAGGGGTTAGGGCTACCAACGGTCGGACTAAGTCAGACAAAGAGGGAGCTTTTATGTTCAATAAACCTAACTGCATGAGTCACATTGACTATATTTTGGTCGATTTGAGGTTGTGGCTCTACGTTGATGATATGGTAGTGATGGAGCAGGGTAAATGTAAAAATTTTAACCTCCTAATATTTTCGTACAATATTAATAAACATGTTCATTTAAGTAAATAACCAACAATGTATGTTAAGGGTTAATGGTAACACGCAATTCAGTGTGCAAATTAATTGACTTATAATTGTTTATGTTTGTAACATAACATAATATTTGCGTACTAATTTAATAATAAATGCATGATTTGTGCTTTTAAATAAAACGTGTGGTTGCAAAATAAAGCGATGGTAAGTAAGGGACAGCTTTATATGTTGCTTCTGCTAGGTAATACCTAATTGGGGTACGTAGAAAGACGGGAGGGAAACGAAAGGGTTTATATTTCTTTGTTTTAATAACATTTTGTTTATCTTTGAAAATAGTGCGCTTAGGCCTGCCGAGCAGCAATATAAAATGGCCGCGAGTTACTAGAGTGCGCATGAGCGGATGAGACCATGTGATAGAGGAGAGAGGCTGTGGAAAAGGGATGATCACGTGCTGATGCCGAGAGGCTAAGATGAAAGTATGGTCAAGGCTGCTGAGACCCTTCTGAGCAGATGTGTGCCAAGATGATCAGCAAGAAGCGTGAGAAGCCTGGTTGAATCAATAGACGGAACTGTATTACACAAAATGTAACAGAAAAAGATACAATTTGGACTGATCGAAACGGATGAGCAAGTGCATGAACTGTGGGAAACGATGCTTGCATGGACATTCCACACGGAACTGGTTAAGACCAGGAAGTTGATTAAAATGTATATGGACCTGAGTTTTTGACCAATGAGAATGAATCGCGCCATGTAAGAAGAAACATTTTATGCTGTAAGCTAGAATTAGGGTATAAGAAGACCTACTCTTGGTGGGAGGGGTTAGAATGCTGCGGGATGCTGCGGGAGATGCTGAAGAAGTTAGATGCTGTAGATGGGAGAAGTTGCGGTTGCTGATGCTGACGAGCTGATGCTGCTGTTGTTATTTTCCTTTTCCAGTTGAGTATAAAGATGCTGCTTTAGGAGAACTTTTATTGATAGATTTTTATTAGAATTATTAGGCTTTCCCCAGAGAGATAGATAGATTGATCTATAGAGTTCTTATTATGATAACCTCGTTTTTCCGTCTAATAAAAGTGCCATGCAATTTCAAACTATTCTTATATTGATGATAAATGCAATGATCTGAATAATAAGCTTAATCTCAATTACCGGCCTTCAAAACTTTATATAAACTTTATTATTCTTTAAACAAATGACTCAGTGATTTTCTTTAGCATAATGATTAATAATGAAATGGTAAAAGAGTTCATTGTGATTGAGCTGGTCTTAATCACCATCAACTGATTCCTACTAGTTGGTCCATCGACCAATGAGCGGAATACCTTAAAAGCAAATGAGAAATATTATGTCATTATAAAAGAGGTATCCCGTCTCCTTCCAGCGAATCGTTTATCTCCTAGGTTCATGACGGAGGAAATCCAGTGAACAAATGAGTAAGTGAATGTATATGCAGTGTTATGGGCCCCACCGTCATATGGATATAGTGTGTGTGTTAGAGAAATAATTGCACCTGGATGACCAAAGCATAATAGGAGAATTATTTTTATTGTTAGCGCTGGATCAGATTTCTTGGTAGCAGAGTTATGGTTTCTATAGATTAGTTTGGTGATTATTGATTTATGATTATAGATTATTGATAAGTTTATGTCTAACACTTTTTGTTGAGTCGCGTTATGTTATATGTAAGTTTTCACGCTTCCGGGAAGTAGGAAGTGGAACACGTGTGGCAAGAGAAGTCGCATGGAATTTTACACTGTCTGAGTTCATTTTTGGTAATAACACAGGTTGTGTTATATTAGGGACATTTTGCGTATAAAAGGTGTGTAAGTGAAATAGTGATCGGTTTTCTTGTGAAACTCTGGCCTTAATTCTCAGGAGCAGTATAGTCTCCACATGTGTTTTATCCCCAGAGAAACGGGTTTACTGATTGCTTGAAAGAAGGGTAAGGTAGAGGGAAGTGCTACTTTATCGACGAAACTGAAAGTTCTGTGGTAGGGTAGAGGTAAGCGCTGCCTACTGGAAAATACAGAATTCTTGTGTGAATGGTCAAAGCTATCTTTTCGGTTTAGCGAATCAGACAATGGAAATGTGGATAAAATGTTGTAACTAACAAGAATTGTTGAAAAAGAAATTGCCGATAAATTTTGTAAAGGAGGGGTCAAGAGCAAAGTGACGTAGCCAAAAGCCGCGCTGGGATTGGACAGTGCGCTAGTCACATGAGAACAGGAGCAGGACTGACGTAGACAAAAGCTGCGCTGGGATTGGACAGTGCGCTAGTCACATGAGAACAGGAGCAGGACTGACGTAGACAAAAGCCGCGCTGGGATTGGACAGTGCGCCGTAGACAGAAATCGCTGTGATTGGAGTGTTGGTGTGAGTCGCGCTAGTATTGGTTGAAATAACGCATAGGGAACAGTATTGAAGTGCGGATTGTTTAAGGAGAAAAAGGTTGTGAATCATGTCGTATTATGAGTATGGAAAGGAGAAAACGTCTTGGATGTCGAAAGTTAAGAACTTCTTTAAGAAGGACAAAAAGGTAGTGACTAGAGAGGGACAATTAATTCCTCCGCCGAAATCACCAGCTTCACATATGATGCTGAAATATAGATATCATACATGCATATGGTTAGAAAATTGGACAAAATACACCAAGAATGATGGAGCATTGGCTTTTCCTGAGAATGGTTCATTTAATGTAGCTGTACTACGGAACTTGAGAGAAAAGATGGTAATGTTAGAACCCAGACCTAGACCAACACAGTTCGAAGCTTTAACGGAATGGGAAGATGAGATGTATGAGCGAGAGAGATCCAGAGGATTAAAGAATCATGAGTTTTTGCCTGGAAGGTTGTGGGGAATAAATCATGAGGACAGAGTAAAGCGTTGGAGATATGCTAACATGGCAGGAGGTTTGTTTCCAGCTTTTGCGGTTGAGGAAGAAGCAAAGAGAAAGTGTACAGAGAAAAAGAAACATGTAGTGGTAGAAAAGTATATGTATGTTGATAGTGAAACAGATGACGAATTGCTGGAAGATATTTTAAACAGAAACTCACCTCCATACCAACAGACTTCTGCGGTGGTGGTGACACCTAATGCACCGCCAATGGAAACTGGGAGGAATAAAAAACCCGAACGAAGAAATGAAATAAATAGGTCACAAGAAACATTTAAAACTTCACAAAATGAAGAGACAGAAAGTGACAATGCAATTGAATTAGCAAAAATGACAAAAGAAAATAAGAGAATTGACAAAGAATATGGAAGCTGTAACTGTACCAGTAACAATAGGTCCAGTAATGCCAATTTTTGAGAATCAGAAAATTAATGAACATTCCTTAGTGATTCCTATGAATTCACATTTGCAAAGAAAAAGAGAAGGGATGGAACTGAATAATGAAAGTGCACACAATTTGGCTAGTACGTGTAGACCAAGCCCACCTACAAATTTGACGATAAATGAGAATGAGATTAGGAGAATGCCTATGGTGACAGAGTCTGCATCAGGAACACCAGAAAGAAGCAGTGATTGGATAGAATTAAATAGTACGCCTGTAGGTCCGACTCCAGAAGAGTTAAATGAATGGATAAAAGCGCTAAAAGCAAAAGAACCAGAAGAAAAACCATTAGATGTAATTAGGTTGAAAATAGACATGGAAGAGTTGATTTTGGGAACAATTGGAACAGAAAAACTAAAAAATTATCAGGATGACGAGATTATGTTTTTGTGCAAGAGTCTTACTTGGAGAGCTAGAAATTTACATGACAAATTGGAAGAGATTGCAAGTGAACTAGGAGTAGAATTTGTGAAAGTGAGGACGTTGCAGAAACCGTACAGAGTAGATTTTTGTGAGAAAGACATAGAGAATTTTAACACATCAGGAAGACTGACCCAAATAAAAGAGCTGATTGTTTTATTGAGAAAATGGGGTGATGTGGATAGATGGAGAAATAGATGGACAAAGAGGAATGAGAAAACAACAGATAAAGCATCTTTGGCTTTTGCAGTAACAGATAAGGAACCAGTTGCTAGGGAATACCCGATGAGAGAAACACCAGGGGGTAGTTATGTGCATGTTCCGTGGACCAGACAGGATATACTGTCATTTACCAATGACTTTCCCAAATTGAGAGAGAAACCAGTAGAATGGTACAGACAAGTGGAGAGATTTGTTAAGGTGTCAAAAGTGCTGTGGATAGATCTAGATGGATTGTTTGATATAGTAGTGCCAGCTGATTTGTGGACAGAATGTAAGATTACCATTGATTGGCCAACTGTAGAATATCCAAGGGATGCTAAAACAGGAGCGCCAGGTCCAGAAGTGATGAGGAAGTATGATCAAGTAGTTACCTTTTGAAGAATAAAATTCCACCAAAAGAAACAGATTGGGTAAAAATAGACAGAACAACGCAGGAAAGCAAAGAATCAGTGCACGCGTACTATGAGAGATTGTTGTTGGTTTTCAAACAGTATAGTGGTTATGAGACACTAAGTGAGAAGGACATGAGTCATTTTGTATATAGGTTTGTGTATGGATTAACACCAGAGATAAGTGAAAGGATTAAGCAGCACTTGATAGGATGGCAGAATAGCACAGTGGATGAAGTTTTGAGATATGCTAAGTATTGCAGTGATGAAATTGAGAGTAAACAGCGTAAATTAAAAGAAAAAGCCATGTGGGCACAGGTAAAAGTTGCAGAGAAGCAAGAAGCTCAATTGAATAATACTAGCAGTGAAACAGGACAGTTTAAATCCCGACCTAATATAGGTAAAGGAAAAGGACAAATGAGCATAGATGAGGCAAAGAAAAAGTGGCCATGCCACAACTGCGGAAAGGTAGGACATTGGAGAAACAAGTGTAAATTTCCTCCAAAACCTAATGTGGAAAATCAATCATTAAATTCACAGGTGCAGAGTGAGGTAGTTACTCAACAAGGTCAGGTGCCTCAACCACCACTTCCCAAGAGTGTTAACCAACAGAAATACAGTGCAGAAACAGGATTCTACGGAGGAGAACAGGTAAAACAGTTGTAGCGTGCAGCTGAAATTTCTCAATATTGGTTACGACAGGATGAGAATGAGACGGATGAAAGTCCATGACGGTGCCTAAGAGAGAGGGAAGAGTGCGTGCTTGGCGCAACTCTAGAGGTAGACCAGTCTGGTCCATTTGTGGATGGAGAAGTGAATGGTGCAAATGTAACATTCCTTGTTGACACTGGAGCTACCCGTTCTACTGTTAGGTCAGTGGAAATTCCAAATCTTCCTCTCTCAGGTGAACATATCCAAGTGGTTGGAGTTTCCAATCAGCAAATTGAAACGCCTCTTACTAGATTAGTAAAGGTAAGAATTGGTCCATTTAGTGAAATGCACCGATTTGTGGTGTGTGATTGTAGTCCCGTGAACCTTTTAGGACGCGATTTATTGTGCAAAAGGAACTGCACAATTTATTGTACTCCAGACGGAATTGCATTTCAGACCCCAGATGAGGATGTGCTGTATAAAATGACAATGGTGAATTTAGAACCAGAAGTAAATGGTTTGTTTCCTATATTTGATGCAGAGAAAATCCCAATTGAGTTGAAAAGAACAGTGAAAGAAGAAGTGTGGGACTTTACAGGAGAAGATGTAGGATTAATGAAAGGAGTAGATCCCGTAAAAATAACAGTAAAAGAAGGAACGAGTTGCCCAAATACGCCCCAGTATAAATTAACTCCAGAAATAATTGAAGGAATAACGCCAGTAATAAATAAAGTGATTGAACAAGGGATTTTAAAAGAAATCATGAGCAGTCCATGTAATTCGCCAATAATGGGACTGAAAAAGCCAAACGGAACATATAGAATCGTACAGGATTTAAGGAAGGTAAACAAAATTGTTGTGCCTTGTTGCCCAATAGTACCGAACCCTGCTGTGATTCTATACCAGATTCCACGTGAAGCAGAATGGTACACAGTAATTGATTTATGTCATGCATTTTTCTCTATTCCATTGCATCCAGATAGCCAGCCAATATTTGCGTTTAGGTTTGGAGAGCGTATTTTGGCATGGTGCCGAATTCCTCAAGGGTACACAGAAAGTCCCTCAATCTTTAATCAGATCCTAAAGAAATCATTGGAAGATCTAAGAATGCCAGAAAAGTCAGTAATGGTTCAGTATATTGATGACCTACTGGTGGCATCAAAAACAAAAGAAGCATGTGTCAATGATACAATTGCTTTGCTGAATCATTTAGCAAAAAGAGGACATAAAGTGTCCCCTTCAAAATTGCAGTTTTGTCAACAAGAAGTCCAGTATTTAGGGCATACAATTGAGAAAGGAGTGCGAAAGGTAACGACAGAAAGAATAAAAATGATTCAAGGAATGAGAGCTCCAATGACACAAAGAGAGGTAAGAATGTTTTTGGGAATGGTTGGATATTGTCGACAATGGATAAGCGGTTTTTCACTAATTGCTAAACCATTGCAGAAATTGACAAAGAAGGATGTTAAAGATCCTTTTGAAATGAATGATGAAGAAATGAAAGCATTCAGAGAGCTGAAAAAGAAATTGTGTGAGGCTCCAGCATTGGGAATGCCTGACTATGAGAAAGATTTTGAGCTGTATTGCAGTGAAAGAGATGGTTGTGCATTTTCAGTTTTGGTGCAGAGACATGGAACTATGAAAAGACCAATTGCATATTTTTCAGCTGTTTGAGACCCTGTAGCGAAAGCGTTGCCTGGATGTTTGAAAGCAGTTGCTGCTACTTGTGTGAGTCTGGAACAGAGTGAAGGCATAGTGATGGGGTATCCATTGAGAGTGTATGTTCCCCATTCTGTGGAAATTCTTTTGACAAGAACGAAAACCCAATACATGACACATAGTCGGCTGACTAGGTATGAAAAGGTAATTTTGAGTGCAGATAATGTGACCATTGACAGATGTATGAATGTGAATCCTTCAACATCATTGCCAGATGAAGAGAATGTGATTGAAATGGATGAAGTAGATCACGATTGTCTGAATGTGCTCGAATACTGTACAAAACCAAGAGCTGACATCCGAGATGAGCCTTTGAAAGAATCAGATTATATTCTGTTTGTGGATGGCTCATGTTTGAGAACGAGTGATGGAGTTCTAAGTGCAGCATATGCAGTTTGCACAGTAGCAACTGTATTGGAAGCATCTTGTCTGAAAGGTGTACGGTCTGCCCAAGTTGCAGAATTAGTAGCTCTGATTCAAGCATGTAAGTTGGGAAGAAATGTACGGGTTACGATTATGACTGATAGCCAGTACGGCTTTGGGGTCGTGCATGATTTTGGTCAGATTTGGTCACAAAGGGGTTTCTTGACGTCTGCAGGGACGCCCATCAGAAATGGAGATTTTGTGAAAAAGTTGCTTGAGGCGATACAGCTGCCTAAACAGATCGCTGTTGTGAAGTGCAATGCACATAAAAATGGGGAAGACTACATTACTGTTGGCAATAAATATGCTGACGAGATGGCACAGTACTGTGCAAAGAATGTGGTTTCTTTGAATAAATGTCGCGAAAGAGAGCATATTTCTTGTCCTTTGCTTTTTACTAACTCTATTGAAACATGGGATGAGGTGAGACAGTTACAAGAAGCTGCAGAGGATGAAGAAAAAGATACTTGGCTAAAAGCAGGATGTAGAAAACATGAAGAAACTGATGTATGGGTTTACAGGGATGAGAGACCAGTTATGCCTGATAGCATGATTTCTGACATGGCACGGATGTACCATGGGCAAGCCCATATTGGGAGAGATTCAATGATCAGACTTTTTAGACAAACATGGTACAATCCAAAATTCAGAGCCATAGCTGAGAGTCTTTGTCAGAGATGTCTTATTTGTCAACAGTTAAATCCAGGAAGGAAGACAGTAGTGAGTCTAGGAAGAATAGGACGAGAAGGGGGTCCTTTCACTAGAATGCAAATGGATTTTATTGAAATGCCACCTTGCAGCAGATTGAGGTATGTTCTAGTGGTCGTCTGTTTGTTTTCCCGTTGGGTGGAAGCATATCCAACAAGAAGGAATGATAGTATCACAGTAGCAAAACTTTTGCTGCGAGAATTCATTCCAAGGTATGGTTTTCCAGTCACGATTGAAACAGATAGAGGAACACATTTCCAAAACGAATTAGTTAAACTGATTTGTGAGCACTTAGTATTAAACAGAAACTGCATTGTGCATACAGACCAGACTCTTCTGGAATAGTAGAGCAAGTGAATGGAACGATCAAGAACAGGTTAGGAAAAATGTGTCAAGCTACAGTACTGAAATGGCCAGATGCTTTGCCATTGGTTCTGATGACAATCAGAAGTATTCCGGAAAGGAAAACTGGACTCAGTCCACATGAAATAATCATGGGACGAGCAATGAGACAAGCACAAGTACCTGTCAACAAGCTACTGACTATAACTGATGATCTAGTGCTGGATTATTGCAAAGGATTGGCTGATGTGGTGCGTTCTGTGTTTCATCAGGTTGGACCGGATGCGACCACTCTTGAAAGAAAACCAGCTCACGACTTTAATCCAGGAGATTGGGTTCGAATAAAAGTCCACCGGAGAAGAAACTGTTTGGTTCCTCGCTGGGACGAACCACGACAAGTGATCCTAGTGACGACCACCGCAGTCAAGTGTGCAGGAGTGAAACACTGGGTACATGCCAGCCACACCATCAGAGTTCCAGAACCTATAGATCGACATGTGAGTCGGCATCTGGAAATATCAGATAACAGTTCAGCATCAGAAAGAGAAGAAGAAACAAACAGGGTGCCAGAACCTGAAGATCGACCTGTAAGTCGACATCTGGAAAACCCAACTACAAGTGCAACGATAGAAGAAGAAGAGGAAATAGAAGAAATAGCTGAAGTTCCAGAATTTGAAGATCGACCTGTAAGTCGACATCTGGAAATATCTGACACCAGTTCAGAATCTGATACAGAACATTCGGAAGGTGAAGAAATTCTAAAAAGAAAGTGGAATTTTGAAAGCATAAGAGAAGAAACTGAGCAAGAAGATAGTGACAGTGAACAACCAAGTACAAGTTGTGGTAAAATTCCTTCGCAGATAATATTAATAGATGTAGAAGGGAGAGTTTCAAACCAAAAGTTAGAAAAATCAGAAAAACCCCGAGGAGCAGTAGGGACAGATAGTCAAACACAAGAACAGGGAATTTTAGGAGCAGATAGAGAGACTGACACAAATTCGGAAGAACCTTGAGGAGGGACAGAAATAGGTGAACGAAGGAAGATAAGAAAAGAACCACAAGTAGATGAAAGTGAAATTATAAGCTTCAAAATAAGAGGAAATAACGAAAGAATTGAAACAGAGTCTGAAGAAAGTAGAGAAGAAAGAAATGAAAAACTAGAGACAAGAAAAAGAAATTGGAAAACAGAAAGAGAGGAAAAAGGAAGTGAAGCAAAAAGGCCAAGAAAAGGAGACAATTGGCCCAACGAAGTAAGAAAATTAACATACAGAATCATAAAGTTGGATGGGAACAGTGCTGAACAAGTGAATGAAATAACAAGTCAAAAAGAACAAGAAAAACAAGGTGGAAAACACTTGCAGAAAACGAAAAGAATAAAGAAAGTAAATCAAAAGTATAGATCGCCTGAATGGTTGTATCGTGCTTTGACTAGTCACAAAGAAGAATTGAACACTCACGAAAACCCAGAACAAAGAAACCTGATGGGAGAAAGTGAAGTGCAACAAACCTGAAGCAACAAACCTGAAGAAGTTTAGATAGTTTACCGGATTTGACAAAACACTGAACTGACGAATTTACCGGATGTGACAGAGAAAGAATTCTGAGAAAGAATTAAAAGAAAGTACCAAGCAAAGACAAAATATTGGAAGTACAGAGTGGCAAGCAAGTCATTTCTGAGGTGTAGTGACACAATTTTCTAGAAAACAAATAAATAAGATTAGAAGACAAAATGGAGAATACTAGAGATAGAAAATGTAAATGTGAGTTTTTAAGTAGATGGTGCAAGATGTGCTGTTTTTGTACAGGATTATTAATAACAGTATGGGTGGTATTAGCAATAACTATTCCAATTAGTTTAGCTGTAGTAGAAAAGTCTAATAACACTGAGAAAGGAAAAGGAGCTAACACTCAAGAGCCAGTTATTTTAAAGAGTAGTGCAGAATTACATAAGGACAAATCAATAACAGATTTTTCAAAGAATGTTTTTACTAAATTACTGTATGAGTATGTAGAAACAATGGATGTAAGAGATTGCTATGTTTGTATGCAGTTGCCGGCATCTGTAGCAGAGGGTGTGATTTATCATCACCTCCCTTTGACGTATGGAATAACATGTAGTGTTTTAGCAAGTTTATTTTATAAAACAGGTAGATTAGAATATTATTACAGTGATATAAATAAGATTTTTGCAAAAGTTTCTGTAGTTCCCGAGCTTAACAAAATAAAAGAGGGAAAGACGTTTGGTGAATATTTCTTAGAAGATAAGATTTTAACATTAGATAGTATAATTAGGTACAACCTTACCTGTGAGTTAAAGAAGGAAGAAAAGGTATTTTTAGAAATGGTTGAAGAGAGAAGAGTGAAATTTCAAAGAAAAGTGATAGAAGAGACAAAAACACCTCTTTGGGCGTTTGAGGAAGACCATCATGACAAGAAAAAGACAAATGCAGCTATGACTCTGGATTGGCCCCAACAGGGAAGGTTGTGCATTAGAAGAAATAAGACAAGATATGATAATTATTTTGTGGGTTCCAGCAATTGCCATGACAATTACCAAATTCTAGGTAGATGGGGATTTAAAGGGGGAAAAGATCCAATATTTCCAGGGATTTATTATATTTGCGGAAAAAGGGCTTATTATAGGTTGCCGGACCATTGGTATGGGTCATGTTACTTAGGCCTGGTCTTTCCAAAGATTTTTCATGTGGATAGAAAAGAAAATGGAACACACAAAATGATAAATACCTTTACACGTAGAAAAAGGGAAAGTTTTTCAGAAATAGTAGGTGATATTTTTGGTGCATTGATACCAGCAGTGGGAGTATCTTTGAATGCATTTAGAATTCGGAAATTGTCCACAGTGGTAGATCGTTTATCTACAGATACTGCTGGAGGGTTCTTGATGGTAAATACCGAGATGGTTGCCATGAGAGCTATGGTGATGCAAAATCGACTTGCCCTTGACATTCTTTTGGCAAAAGAGGGCGGAGTCTGTGGAATGCTGAAAGTCCAACATTGTTGCACTTACATTCCAGATAAGAGCGAAAATATACAGAAGTATATAACAAATATTACAAATTTGCACAAAGAACTTGTTCCACTGGAGGTTGAAAGTGTTTGGGGAAAACTTGGTAAAGGGTTTTCTTCTGTAACAAATTGGTTAACAAGAATGAGTGGATTAATAATAGGGAAAGTTATAATAATAGCAACCATGATAATAATAATAATATTAGTACTGAAACTTGCAATAACATGTATAAAGAGAAGAAGAAGGCAGAATAAGATAGAAAAAGAAAACATGATAAACAAGGAAAGAGAGAGAGAAATGGGTCAAATAGAGTTAGAAGAAATAAAAGAGAACATGTACAAGAAAACGAAGAAACAAGTTGAAAGGGATACAGTTGTGTAAACTAACAAAAGCAAACGGATAAAAGATATATGCTGTCTGAGAAAATTGTATAACTTAGGTTTTTGTGGTGATATTAAAAATCACCAAAGGGGGAGTTGATGGAGCAGGGTAAATGTAAAAATTTTAACCTCCTAATATTTTCGTACAATATTAATAAACATGTTTGTTTAAGTAAATAACCAACAATGTATGTTAAGGGTTAATGGTAACACGCAATTCAGTGTGCAAATTAATTGACTTATAATTGTTTACGTTTCTAACATAACATAATATTTGCGTACTAATTTAATAATGAATGCAAGATTTCTGCTTTTAAATAAAACGTGTGGTTGCAAAATAAAGCGATGGTAAGTAAGGGACAGCTTTATATGTTGCTTCTGCTAGGTAATACCTAATTGGGGTACGTAGAAAGATGGGAGGGAAACGAAAGGGTTTATATTTCTTTGTTTTAATAACATTTTGTTTATCTTTGAAAATAGTGCGCTTAGGCCTGCCGAGCAGCAATATAAAATGGCCGCGAGTTACTAGAGTGCGCATGAGCGGATGAGACTATGTGATAGAGGACAGAGGCTGTGGAAAAGGGATGATCACGTGCTGATGCCGAGAGGCTAAGATGAAAGTATGGTCAAGGCTGCTGTGACACTTCTGAGCAGATGTGTGCCAAGATGATCAGCAAGAAGCGTGAGAAGCCTGGTTGAATCAATAGACGGAACTGTATTACACAAAATGTAACAGAAAAAGATACAATTTGGACTGATCGAAACGGATGAGCAAGTGCATGAACTGTGGGAAACGATGCTTGCATGGACATTCCACACGGAACTGGTTAAGACCAGGAAGTTGATTAAAATGTATATGGACCCGAGTTTTTGACCAATGAGAATGAATCGCGCCATGTAAGAAGAAACATTTTATGCTGTAAGCTAGAATTAGGGTATAAGAAGACCTACTCTTGGTGGGAGGGGTTAGAATGCTGCGGGATGCTGCGGGAGATGCTGAAGAAGTTAGATGCTGTAGATGGGAGAAGTTGCGGTTGCTAATGCTGACGAGCTGATGCTGCTGTTGTTATTTTCCTTTTCCAGTTGAGTATAAAGATGCTGCTTTAGGAGAACTTTTATTGATAGATTTTTATTAGAATTATTAGGCTTTCCCCAGAGAGATAGATAGATTGATCTATAGAGTTCTTATTATGATAACCTCGTTTTTCCGTCTAATAAAAGTGCCATGCAATTTCAAACTATTCTTATATTGATGATAAATGCAATGATCTGAATAATAAGCTTAATCTCAATTACCGGCATTCAAAACTTTATATAAACTTTATTATTCTTTAAACAAATGACTCAGTGATTTTCTTTAGCATAATGATTAATAATGAAATGGTAAAAGAGTTCATTGTGATTGAGCTGGTCTTAATCACCATCAACTGATTCCTACTAGTTGGTCCATCGACCAATGAGCGGAATACCTTAAAAGCAAATGAGAAATATTATGTCATTATAAAAGAGGTATCCCGTCTCCTTCCAGCGAATCGTTTATCTCCTAGGTTCATGACGGAGGAAATCCAGTGAACAAATGAGTAAGTGAATGTATATGCGGTGTTATGGGCCCCACCGTCATATGGATATAGTGTGTGTGTTAGAGAAATAATTGCACCTGGATGACCAAAGCATAATAGGAGAATTATTTTTATTGTTAGCGCTGGATCAGTAGTTATGGATAGAATAGAGAGTGACCATAACCCTCTCAGTATTCTATCTCTTTGTGGTAGGTATCCATCTGATCCTCTTCCTCTTTACCTCACTTTGGACATCAAATTAGCTACTAATATGCGTCACCTTAAATGGGGTCAACCAGCTGCCCATCCTGACATCTTGCCCTCTATTAGTTCTGATCTGACAGTGGTCTTAGCCAAGCTGAACACCTGCCATAGTAGGGAAGTCGATGCAATGGAACTAACAGGTGTACACCAATGCTTCTTCGAGCACTTTTTGTCTCGGACGCGCTAGAGGACATTGACCGGGTATTTAGAACAAGGGAAGGAGCGCCTGGATAAGGGCTCCTGACTTACTTTATACGGACTGCACTGCATTGCACTGCACTGATTAATAGCTATTATATTTCAAACGTGGTATTCAGTTTTAATTGGTTTTAACCTCGTCTTTATTTTTTAACCTCGTCTTCATTTTTAAAACAAAAAGAAATTCTATTGCATAGTGGCCCACACTCACCTACTTAACCATTGCACTCGCACCAGGTTTGTGTCTTCCCCGGTCCACCACGTAGTGTTCCGATTGAGTGAAGGGAAGGCTGACACAAACCGGAAGTGCTGCAACGGTGATTGGGACGGTTAGCGGTCTAGCTGACACAACCGCTACCATAAAAACCCGATGCCCGCCTCGACGCGCAGCGGACGCGCTAGAGGACATTGACCGGGTATTTAGAACAAGGGAAGGAGCGCCTGGATAAGGGCTCCTGACTTACTTTATACGGACTGCACTGCATTGCACTGCACGGATTAATAGCTATTATATTTCAAACGTGGTATTCAGTTTTAATTGGTTTTAACCTCGTCTTTATTTTTTAACCTCGTCTTCATTTTTAAAACAAAAAGAAATTCTATTGCATAGTGGCCCACACTCACCTACTTAACCATTGCACTCGCACCAGGTTTGTGTCTTCCCCGGTCCACCACGGAGTGTTCCGATTGAGTGGAGGGAAGGCTGACACAAACCGGAAGTGCTGCAACGGTGATTGGGATGGTTAGCGGTCTAGCTGACACAACCGCTACCATAAAAACCCGATGCCCGCCTCGACGCGCAGCGGACGCGCTAGAGGACATTGACCGGGTATTTAGAACAAGGGAAGGAGCGCCTGGATAAGGGCTCCTGACTTACTTTATGCGGACTGCACTGCATTGCACTGCACTGATTAATAGCTATTATATTTCAAACGTGGTATTCAGTTTTAATTGGTTTTAACCTCGTCTTCATTTTTAAAACGGAAAGAAATTCTATTGCATAGTGGCCCACACTCACCTACTTAACCATTGCACTCGCACCAGGTTTGTGTCTTCCCCGGTCCACCACGGAGTGTTCCGATTGAGTGGAGGGAAGGCTGACACAAACCGGAAGTGCTGCAACGGTGATTGGGACGGTTAGCGGTCTAGCTGACACAACCGCTACCATAAAAACCCGATGCCCGCCTCGACGCGCAGCGGACGCGCGCAGCAAGCGCGCCGCTGGCGCGCCAAAGGCGCGCCAAAGGCAAGCCCGTCTGCGCTCGTCCGCGCAAGATCGGGCACAGGGCCCAGTCCCCCTGCACCTACGCTCTCAGCCCCCCTCCAATACTCCAGAGAAAAACTATTTCTCATAAGGCAAACATCAAAGCAACTATGCTCCCACCCTATCTCCACTGAGAAACTACAAGATAAGTGCACTCACTGCCTATATGAATTTCCATTAAAGACAATCCAACAGGTGGCAGGGAAGGTGTTTAATATGGCTCTGCTGAATTGCAGATCCTTACCAAAACACACATTGGAAATTTTCATGCTTCTACAGGACACAGATCTTGATGTTCTGTTCCTTACGGAGACATGGCTATCCCCAAGTTCAGATTCTGATGTGGTGCAGGCCCTCCCCCCTGGCTACCTGATCCAGCGTCTGGATAGAACAAGTGGCAAAGGTGGTGGGATAGTAATTATATATAAAGACCACCTAATTTGCCGCATCTTGGATAGCCCTCTCCTAGATTGTGAAAACGCTCATTTTTCAATTGAATTTTCCCCCGCAAATTCTTTTGTTGGTATCCTCCTATACCGTCCCCCAGGAGTACAGGGACAATTCTGCAGCTCGCTATTAGAAACTGTCCTCTCTCTGGCTAGTGTCTCATCCAATTTTAACCTCCTTGGAGATGTAAATCTTCATTTTGATAATCCATTGGATAAAGTGGCTGACGAATTAGCTCTGGATCTCGCAGCCTACCAACTCCACCTAAAGACTCACCAAGCTACACACATGAAAGGTCATCTTTTGGACCCTATTTTTTCAAATATAACAGAACTAAAAGGGAGGGAACCTATTCCCGTCCCCTGGTCAGATCATTTCTTAGTTCCGTTTTTGTGGTACCCACCTACCTCTGACCCTCACATACCAGCTTTACGTACCCAAGCCCGGCAATGGTCCAAACTGGTTACAGAGGACTGGACTCGTGTACTTGAATCTACCAAACCCATATATGACTCCGACCCATCAGTAGCAAACAGAAAGTTCTCTGTATGGATCGAGAACGCATTAGACACAGTATTACCCAAAAAAACCCTATTAAAAAAAGGTGGACCCAACAAATCCCCTTGGTTTACTTTGGAACTTCGCAAATTAAAACAACAATGTAAGAAACTAGAAAGAGCATGGAGGAAAGACTTTGCCAGTGAGAAAAAGCCGAATATAGATCATCTATTACATCCTATAAAGTGGCATTAAAAACAACACAGGCTGCCTATTACGAAGAAAAATTCGATCCTCTTCTAATTCCTCTAGAGAAACATTTTGTATTGTTAAAAAACTCCTGAAAGTCCCGGATCCACCTTCAGCCCCTGACCCTTTTGGCCACCGATGTGACGAATTAGCAGAATTCTTCTCCACCAAAATTCAAAAGATTTTAAAACACTTTCCACTTAATACCAAGGAACACTGTTCTGAGCCTCACAACTCAGAACCACAGAGTAGTGCCCATTGTCTAAATTCCTATGCCCCTCTGACAGAGGAACTTCTTTCCCCTATCCTAGACTCGGTCAAGAGCGGGTCTCCGCTCGACCTGGCCCCATTTAACATACTAAAGTCAGCAACACCCATCATTAACTCCTCCATCACTAATTTAATTAATGCCTCCTTAACATTGGGCATAGTTCCCCTGGATTGGAAAAAGGCCATGGTAAGGGCACTTCTGAAGAAACCCCATCTGGATCCTACAGAGATGAGCAACTATCGTCCCATCTCTCTATTACCTGGAATTAGCAAGGTGGCAGAGAAATATGTAAACCGTCAACTCTCTGCTCACCTTGAGTCCGCTGGACTTCTCCACGCCTCCCAGACGGGCTTCCGCCCTGGCCAGGGCACGGAGACTGCAATGATTGCAGTGGTAGAGGAGGCTAGAAGGATTCTTGACTCGGGGGGATCCGCGGCCATTATCCTTCTGGACCTAAGTGCAGCCTTCGATACGGTAAACCATCGCACTCTGGTACGCCGCCTTAAAAGAGTAGGAGTGACAGGATCGGCTTTAGCCTGGCTGAAATCATTTCTGGAAAATAGAACCTTTCAAGTATTTGAAGATAACATCCGGTCCCAACCAGTACCACTCCACTGTGGGGTTCCCCAGGGCTCATCTTTGAGCCCTACACTTTTTAATGTGTACATGTCCCCATTGGCAGAAATTGTAACTCCATTTGGAATTAAAATGGTCACCTATGCAGATGACACCCAATTAATCGTAACATTGAATCAGGTGGAACAGTCCTCGGTAGACTTATGCTCCTGTCTCAAAGAAGTTACTCATTGGATGAACAGAGCACACCTCAAACTTAACGGCGAAAAAACAGAGCTCTTATTGCTGGGCGATCAATCAATATTCCACCCCAATACTATGTGGCCGACCTGCATGGGACCAGCACCTTTGCCAAAAAAAGAGATAAAGAGCCTGGGTATCTGGCTGGACCAGGACCTTACTTTTAGAACACAAGCTAGGAAAACCGCCGCTGTTTGTTATGGTCTGCTCCGAACCTCGAGGAAAATACTGCCTCTTTTACCTGGCCCCTCTAGAAAGCTCCTAATTCAGGCGCTTATTCTATCCAGATTAGATTACGGTAATGCCCTCTATTTAGGAGCTCCCAAATCAGTTACCACTAAGCTACAGGTGGTTCAGAATTCGGCAGCAAGACTTCTCACGGGCACAAAAATCCGATGTTCTGCCAAACCTGCCTTGAGATCACTTCACTGGCTCCTGGTACAGGAAAGAATCCATTTTAAGGCCCTTTGCATTACGCACAAAATCTTTCAGGGCAAGGGTCCTTCTATTCTAAAAACCTGATTAAACCATACAAAGCCAATAGAAATCTACGTTCAGATGATCTCTCCCTAGCCGACACCCCAAGAATCAAGAGGACACGGACGGGTGGCCGCCTCTTCTCCTATAATGCCTCCAAACTTTGGAATTCCCTTCCTCTCACTATTCGTAAGGAAACAAACCATTTGATATTTCGCAAACATTTGAAGACCTGGCTATTCCCGTAAACCCATCTGTCCTCTGGCCACTTCCGCAGCGCTGGGATGCTTCCGGGTAGCCATGCGCTTTATAAAAATTTCTTTCATTTCATTTCATTTCATATTTTATAATTCCCATGTCCCACACTAACAAACACACTTATAACTTTAGTTCATAGCTTAATAACTATTGTACACGATCCAGAAGAAAGCTGGCCCTGGCCATCAAATCTAAGGGCATTAATCGAATCTGTTCTTCTAGGAAGGCATCCTAGCTAAGCTACTCTAAAGCTAAAAGGGGCTAAGATGAAAAGAGGTGGCAGGATCTAAAAGAAGAATGCTCTGACAATGATACCACCAAATTTTGGTCCTTGGTTAAATGCGGGTGGGGGGGTAATGCGCCTGCATCTCAACCAACAATCTATATCTCACCAACAGAATGGTTTAAACATTTTAAGGATGTGTACTCTGATGATACTCAAGTTCCTGCTGATGGGCAGGGACATCTTAAGGACTTTGGAGGCCCCGGGCCAAACATAAATTGGGGGCCCCGCTCAGCACAACTCTGAATTTATTATCCAGTTTCAGCTCATTTACGCACTCAACGACTCTGGTTGAATTGAATTGAATAAGAAACTTATAAAGTGCAGACTGTCACTCCGAAAGGAGCATCCTGGCGCTGGACAGTTGAGGGCATGCAGAGCAGAGAGGAACAGGGACCTATATAAGGGAATGGCAGAATTCATCTGATGCTCCAAAAATCCAGGTCTTTAATGCCTTCTAAACTGTGTTTCTGTTTCTAGGAATCTCAATTTGTCTGGCATGAGGTTCCATGCTTTGGTTCCTAGCACAGGTACTGATTTCCCTCCCAAGGTTTTATATCTGAAGCAGGGGGTTTTAAGGAGGTTCGCCGAGGAGGATCTGAGGGTCCTAGTTGTGGTGTATGGTGTGAATCTTGCTGAAAGGTATGTTGGACCCAGTTTACGTACTGCTCTGAAGGTGATTAAGAGAATTTTAAATAAAATTCTCTTGTGTAGAGGGAGCCAGTGGAGGGATTTCAGAGCCGCCGATGCGGAAGCCCTGCGAGGGAGTTTCAGGGCCAGACGGGCTGCCGTGTGCTGGACCACCTGTAATCTCTTCAGTGTTGATTTGTTGACCCCCGCCAGAAGGCTATTACAGTAGTCTAAGCGCGAAAGAGTCAGCGCCACGGCGACTGTCTTCCTGGCAGATAGGGGGATAAAATCGAAGAATTTTTTTAATGTTTTAATTAGAACGAAACAGGTCCCTGCCACCTTCAGTGCGTGAGGTTTAAAAGAGAGGGAAGCATCAAATAGTACTCCCAGATTTTAAGCTACTTTGACAGTAGAGGGGGGGGGGGCTATAGCATCTTCCGGCCACCAGGCCCTAGGTTGAAAGGGATTTTCTTTCCCTTGCAAAAGGATCTCAGTTTTGTCCGTGTTACACCTGAGATGGTTATCTTTCATCCACTGGATGACCTCCGAAAAGCAGAGTTTAAACTTTGCTTCTGCAGTGGTAGAGTCTTTGTCTAGGGATAAGATCAGCTGAGTATCGTCAGCATATGATGTTACTTCAATCCGGAATGAGGAAATAAGAGAGATAAGAGGAGACATATATATATTGAATAGGAGCGGACTAAGAGAAGAGCCCTGTGGGACTCCTGCCATAATAGATCGTTCGGGGGAGAGAAAAGTGCCAAGAGAAACCTCTTGCCTCCGGTTAGTCAGGAAGGACTTGATCCAAGTCAGGACGATGTTCGAGATGCCACTAGATTTTAATCTCGCCAGAAGTATGTCATGAGAAATGGTATCAAAAGCGGCAGACAAATCAAGCAGGATTAATATTGCCTTTGTCTGCAATGAATTTCAATGTATCTGATATTTCCAGTAGAGCGGATTCTGTAGAGTGTTTAGGACGAAAGCCTGACTGGCGTGGGAGGAGTAACATAGAGGTTTCAAGAAATTTTGAAAGCTCTTTATTGACCAATCTTTCCGTAATTTTTCCCAGAATTGGTAACAGTGATATTGGGCGAAGATTTGAGAGATTGGATATGTCTACATTCTGCTTTTTCTATAGAGGTTTCACTATGGTGAGTTTCCATTCATCAGGGACCGTGCCAGTGAGTAATGAGGAATTTACAATGTGATTAATCACTGGATTGACGATATTTAAAATTTGATGTAGGATCGAAGGAGGACAAGCATCTAATGGCGAGCCCGATTTGCAGGCTGCAATTGCTGTCTATGTATTCTTCAGCGTGACAAGTTGTAAGACTTGCAGGGAGGGCCTACTGTCCGTAGGATCCAATTCCTAATCATTGTCAGGTTCTCGTAGGGTGGGAGGTCCAAAGTCCTTTTGAATATTCTTAATCTTGTCGTCAAAATAGGTTGAAATTTCATTGCAGAGGGTCTGAGAAGGGGGAATTTCTTTACACAATGCTTTTGGGTCGATGAAGGACTTTACAATTGAATAAATCGATTTTTGATCATGATTGGCCTCCACCATTTTGTTGAGGAAATAATCTTTTTTTGCTAATTTAATAGAAGTCTGGTATTGTTTCCTACTTATTTTGAAAGCTTGCCGGTCTACTGGATCATAGGCCCTTCTCCACCTGCGTTCTAAACAGTATCATTGACAACTCTCTTCTTTGGCTAGCTTACATCTGTGCCCAACATTGGAACAAGCAGTTTCTCTTTGGCTGGCCAGCACCAGAGAAACAGAAAGATGATCAGTCTGAACCAGCCCGTTGTATGTAGTTCTATGGACAGTTCTCTCACTTTTGGCCTGTGCATATGGTGGGTGTTTTTTGTTTACTACTCTCCAGTTTCTGCTATGTGTCAGGTGGTACAAGGCTGGGATCGCACCAGCCCAACAATGGCTCCAAGTGAATGGGTCAATCATGGAGGGAGAGTATAATGCTGCACAGCTCATTGACACATGGCCTACCTGCCACATAGGCAGATAAACTAGTGGTCCGACCAAGCCTTCCAATCACAATTTATGCTGTTACACTGTAGCTAGTCTGTCAGAGACATTCGGGTACACGGCGCTGATGGGTGCTTTTGTTTACTGCACTTCCTGTGCTATGAGCGACAGGTATTCAGAGTTAGGAAACAGCAAGCTATGAACACACCACCTGGCAGCAGCCCCAAAAGGAAGATGCAATCACAGAGGAACTTCATCTTGCCAATCTTTACTACACAGTAAGAGCCTGATTTATTAAGCTCCTACATTGCCATTGTGTCACTCAAGGCAAATCAAGGGCTATATTCAGATTAACCAATCCACGCAAAGCCACCTTAATTGGCTTGGTAAATCCAGAGTAACGAAAGGCAGTGGAAGTCGCTGCCTTGCATTACTCTGCACTGGGAAGGTGTTACATGGGTAGAGAGGGGTGTTCCCAATCATCTATCCATGCTTTTTGGCACTTCCCAGATTTGCTAAGAGTAGAAATCCTGGGAATGCGTCAAAATTGAGGCACAATGAGGATAAAAACATCTGTATATTTCCTCTGTTTTTCTCTTTCTAAGTGTGCTGCATTCCGTAGCACAAATTAAAAGAGGAAATCACCTCTGAGGATGAATTTTCCACAGGAAGATGTTCCTTCCTGCACAAAAACAATCTTGTCTGTAATGCAGGCACCCTTGCACCATGATGCAAGGGGGCTTTGGCCAGTGCAGAGTGAGCAGGAATGTGCTATATATTGGTAAATATGGTGCCTGTGCTGCCTTAAAAAAAAAAAAAAAAAAAAGCAAGTTAACAAACTGGTTTCACTACTGTCTTACTTAATTCTATTCTTGTCCATCTTCTCACTCCTCTCTTTCTTCTTTCATCTCACTAACCTATTCTTCATCTTCATTGCTGACACTCTCATAGTATAAGACGAGTAAGATGGATGAGTGGGAGACTGTATGACTGGGAGTGAGTGGAGACCGGAACAGGGGGAGTGCAGTGGCGTGCACCATCCTGAACTGGCATAGGATATAAGCTGGATGCGTGATTACACAGTAAATGCAAATATGGTTAAGAGCGCGGTTGATAGCTCTTTGTATGACTGGGTGAAGACTAGTATGCATGTGAATTCCTGTACGACTCAGATACATTACTTT
Organism: Calotriton arnoldi; assembly: GCA_963921515.1. Classification (NCBI taxonomy): domain Eukaryota; kingdom Metazoa; phylum Chordata; class Amphibia; order Caudata; family Salamandridae; genus Calotriton; species Calotriton arnoldi. The sequence continues at coordinate 429,508 of CAWUFW010010975.1, forward strand.
TTTGCAGTCAATGTTAGACACATAATGATGGTTTTGTTATTTTTTGGGGCATGGAGATTTGGGTGGGCATGGGGGGAGTTGAAAACGACATGGGAATGCACGTATTATGTTACGCAGTGTTTACCCGGGGGGTGGGATGTTTTTTTAATGTTACAGCTCTGTATTTTTTGCTTTCTTTCTTTGAATTTTTATGTGTTGTGGCGGTGACGGAGCAGAGGGTGAACAGTGTGCGGGTGACTGCAAATCGATGAGAAATGGGACAGTTTAAATTTATAACGTGGAATGTGAAAGGGCTCAATTCATTTGTGAAATGCTACAGGGTCCAAACGTACTTACGAAGGCAGGGTGTCCAGGTGGCGATGCTACAGGAGACTCGCCTGTTAGACTCTGAAGCACAGACGCTTCATAGGAAGTGGAGGGGACAGTTATTCTCATCCACCTACTTCACTTATGCGAGGGAGGTGGCAATCTGGGTGGCCCATTCCGGGTACATGATTACACGGCAGATATCGAAGGGAGATATGTGATAGTGCATGGTGTGCTAGATGGATTGGAGGTATGCTTGGAGAATGTCTATGCCCCAAATATAGATAACAGGAGTTTTATTTAAATCTAGAGAAATTGTTGCTCCCATATATAGGTATACCATTAATACTGGCAGGAGATTTTAATTGTATATTAGACGGCAGCCGAGACAGACACCTCCTGAAACTACATACTAAGCCCAACATGTCTGCTGCTCTGTGGGGGTTGTGGGCCGCCTGCACTGCGTTGACATCTGGCATGAAACACATCCTAGCGTACAGGGGTACACCTGTTCTGCAGCATCGCATGAAGTCGCCAGCAAACTTGACCACTTCTTACACTCGGATGGGGCTACTGAAGCCTCAGTACAGACACGTCTGCTGGGGCGTTTTTTGTCAGACCATGCCCCGATACTCCTAAAGTGGGGTCCTAAATGTGAACAGCCGAGGGTCCCGCTGTGGTGCCTACGTCCAGAGATACTTCGGGATGCGGCCTTCCGGGAGGAGCTTCGAGTGGCCGTTGCAGAATTCTTTGACAATATTTGGACAACCGCGAACAGTAGAGGAATGGAATGGGGCACACTCAAAGTGGTGACCCAGCGAGAATGCCCCGCCAGAATAGGCGGGATGAGAAGGAGACTAGAGAGAGAGTTGACTGAAGCTGAAAATGAGCTGACTGCGGCGCAGCATGGGGCAGAGACCGGAACTACGAAGCGCCTCTCTCTTACGGACACAACACCGGGTTAACGAAGTGTGGTACAGATTGGGCTACCTCACTAGACGTGAGCACCACCAGTTGCTACAAAGGGAAGGTGGTAAATCTGGTAGGCTCTTCGTGTGGCTGCTCAACCGGGAGTATCCCTCTCCTCTTATAATGTTGCTTGGGCGCCCAGATGGCACTGTTGCCAGCACGCAGGCTGAAATTAATGCTGTGATGCACAACCACTTTACCGAGATCTATTGGGAGAACCCAGAAACAGACCTGTCTACTGATGGGGGATTTCTGTCAAGAGTACCCCTTCCCCATCTCACTGAGGAACAAGCGGCAGGCATAGATGCGGAGATACAGCTAGAAGACCTAAAGGAAGCGGCACAAAGCATGGCTTGCTCTAAGTCCCCGGGCCCAGATGGAATACGGGTGGAATTCTACCAGACATACACCGATCTCCTACTCCCCGGCTTGCTGGAAACCCTGCGGGAAGCTAAGCGTGTGAGAGCTTTGCCCCAATCAATGAGAGAGTCCCAGATTGTCATGATTCCGAAATCGGGCAAAGACATTTGTGAGCCGGGCTCCTATAGACCCCTATCAATGCTAAATGTGGATGCAAAGCTACTCGATAAGGTCCTGGCAACACGCCTCAGTAAGTTGGTGACCTATCTGGTTCATGAGGACCAGTGTGGGTTTATGCCAGGAAGAGGAACACATATGAACATAAGGCACCTCTCACATGTATTACACTCAGTAGCATACAGCAAGATACTGGCGGCAGTAGTCGCCTTGAATATTGAGAAGGCATTTGACACCCTGCGGTGGGAGTACTCATGGGAGGTCTTGAGGAGAATGGGGCTGGGTAAGGAATATATGTCCTGGATTCGTCTCCTCTATCATAAACCAAGTGCTCGGGTACGGAGTGGCAGGCTGATAATAGAGACATTATCCATTGAGAGGGGCACAAACATGCGTGTCCATCGCTCTTATTTGCCCTGGCAATGGAGCCACTAGCGATTAGGCTACAACGAGACATGCTCCAGTGGGGTATCCCCATAGATCGCGGTACTCATGTAATCTTGTTATATGCGGACGATGCACTACTATATATCTGCCAGTCGCAGGGGGCGATCCCAACGCTTCGGGATATCTTAACTACCTTTGGATCGACGTCGGGCTTGCACGTAAATTGACGGAAGACAGTCGTCTTTCCATTATTGGCCCTTGTGAGGGAGCGAGCATCGGACTTCCCGGAGGTTGGATTCAGCCGGGAGAGCGATAATTTTTGCTATCTAGGCAGTGCTTTAAATGGGAAAAAATAAGTGCAGGTACTCATTAAAGTGAACTAGAGGTGTGGCAAGTGGGCGGGGCTATGGGCGGGGCTAAGGCCAAGATATGATGATACATAATAACTTCTATACCAGTTGCAGCACATATCAAACCACAACGGAAATGCATTTATGTTAACAAAACAGGTTACATCATTACACAAAATGAAAGCTAAACAGCATAACATGTTAAAAATGTCCTTGCTTTGTAATATTTGAAACTTCTTAATGTCATACTGTTATTTGTTGTTGTTTGGCACAATGCTGTATATCCTCAAGCGTGCGCACACACAAAGAAACAAGCAGACATGTACACAAAAGCTGCTGAGCTAAGGACTACAGAAGCGCCTTGGCTGTCAGAGGCAGCTTCTTCTCGGACAGCCTAGTGCTCACCAGCACTAGCAGCCAATGAGCTTACTTTTCATGAGTACCGGTACTCTGCTAGGCAGTGGCGAAGTGCCGGTATTAACAGTGATAAAAATAAGAAGTGCCAGTACTCAGTACCTGTGAGTACCGGCCCATTTAAAGCACTGCCTCTGCCCTTTTCCCTATGGCCAGGCTCTTCCTGTCTCTTGCTGGTTCAGTATCTTTACATCCACACCTCTTCTCCGTTCTCGATTCACCTCTCATTTCTACCCAGCCTCCAACCTTCTCTCCCTGGTTCTGCCCCTCTTATTGCCACCTCTAGCTTACTTTATGCACAAGTCTCTTACATTTTGTCACTGTTTTTCCTCCACTTGCCTCATCTTCTCTCCTCCATGATGTACCCATACCCTACATTTGCCACCTGGCCAGTAATTTGTTGCCCTATATTTCATTATTTGTGTTGATAAAGCACACTTACTGTTGAGGCCTGTAGTTTTAAATAAAGACTTGCAAAAATAAAAAAATAAAAACTTGCTAAATCAGGATTGATATTTTTCCCAGTAAATAAAAGCATAAAGCATTTTTTCACTTCAAAAGTACAAAACTATTTCCAAGCTGTGAACGTGTGTGTGTGTGTGTGTGTGTGTGTGTGTGTATGTGTGACTGTGTGTATGTGTGACTGTGTGTATGTGTGACTGTGTGCGTGTGTATGTGTGACTGTGTGCGTGTGTATGTGTGACTGTGTGCGTGTGTATGTGTGACTGTATGCATGTGTGTGTGACTGTGCATGTGTGTGTGAGTGTGTGCGCGCACGCTCCGTCGCGCCCTGTAAATTCTGCAAGGCAGCTTTTTAAACTAAATTTCAGGCTAATGGTTCTTTTATCTTTCTTTATCAGACTGCTTCCCGGCATTAAAAGAGGCAATTCGATTATAATTGCATGTGGTTCATCAATAGCTAAACCCATTACCTCAAGAAATACAGCAGATTTTGTACTTTACACGAATTTGTGTTAAAATACAATTTCTAAGGACCCATTTCAAAACTGAACAAATATCTGGTATTTTTAACTGAAAAAAGTGGCAATTCTAACTTCAGCTGTCACCTCACTTTTTTTACATTCCTCCCTCCCCCTTCCTTCTATGTTCATGTCGGTTTTCCCAAACCAGATCCAGTTCCTGGGGTGCTGCAGCGTTCCCTGCCATTCATTGCTCTTTGGGCAGGGCTAACTTCACACCCATGGGTCCTTCGCTGTTATGTACATGCAGCGATTAGTGTTGATGGGGCACACAAAGGAAAGCAGCTCCTGCGCTGAAAAAAACAAACATAAGAAAACCGGCTGCCACTCGCTTTCGTATGGCCAGTGCAATACCTTAAATGGACTGGATTACTGACCGGCAGCCCCAGGCCTGGCTATTCCACGCACCTGACTGAAAGGAGGGACGAGGGGGGGCGGGGGCTTGCAGCAGAATGGTTGTTGACGCCTAATCAACAGTGCAGGGTCTGCCTAGACCCTGTATTGTTGATCACAGCGTGATGCAAGCCCTCCCCAACCCCTGCAGTGTGGGGAAATTCTAATAGGCGCTACTGGACGTTCGCAGCTGTGAGATGCTGAGCGGCATTTGTCCTGCATTCGAGGCGATTCGAGGCGATAGCAAACCTTAGCCTGTCATGCCATCAATGAGGGTACCGGTACTGTCCTTGACTAAAGAAAAGTGCCGGTACTGACAGCTAAAAAATTTGGAAGTGCCGGTACTCAGTACCGGTGAGTTCCGGCCCATTTAAAGCACTGTATCTAGGTATACAGGTGGCCCATCGGCTGGAAACGCAGTACACGCTGAATGTTGGAAAAGTTGTTGAGGGCCTCAAAGAGTCGATCAGATTCTGGAACAGACTCCCACTTTTGGCCATTGGAAGGGTAGCCATGGCGAGGATGGTAATGCTGCTCCTACGGTGCCTTTATGCACTCCAAAACTCATTCTGCAAAATACCGAAAGCCACATTTGATACCCTGAATTGTCTTCTAATCTCTCCAGCAACATTGCAAATAAAAATAAGTTAAAAAAAAGTTAGCAAACTGGTTATTTTTTAACTCTAGACAGTGTGGACGCTGTCCTGAAAGTTTAAACAGGGGGCCCCTTTGAAGGTGGGTCCCTGGGCCAGAGCCCACTTTGTCCATGCCTTAAAATGTCTCTGCTGATGGGCTGTCCTTAGTTACAAAACCCCATAATTATGCTGCTCCAATTCTTGCTTTACGTGACATTATTGTCTCTCTCAATGCCATTGCAAGTGGCAAGGCCCCTGGGCCTGATCGTATACCAAGGGATACCTACGATAAAGAAAATTTGTCTAAATATATACTTGTCTTAGCTAATGCCATTTGAAAGGGTGTAAAAATCTCTGATTCATGGAAAGGTGCTGAAGTGAAACCAGTCGATAAAAAGGGCGACAGAAACTTGCCGGTAAATTACAGACCAATGAGTTTAATAGATCGTGTCCAAAAGGTATTCTGTCGTCTAGTTCTGACCAAAATTCAGGACTGAATGGATGAAAATGAAATATTAAAACCTTTCCAGGCTAGTTTTAGGAAAAAAGATCAGTTCCATTGACCAGGTCTTTCGTTTTATACTCTGTATTGGAAGACGGTGCTTATCAGCAGAGGCAACTTGTATGTTGCCTTTGTTGATCTTAAATCTGATTTTGGCCCGGTCTCTCGCCAAAAGTTATGGTATGTATTCCGAGATATTAGCATGCCCCCTGATATTTTATCATTAGTCATTCATCTGCATGATGGCAATTATGCTAAAATTATATGGGGTGTGCAGGGAAAGCTCATGGACCAAATTCCTGTTAGCAAAGGAGTCCGTCAAGGATGTGTCTTAGCCCCCACATTGTTCTCTTTCTACCTAGATGATGTAGTGCAATTTTCTTCTCACCATCCCATTGATGCCCCCTCTCTCGCTAAAGTGAAAACACGGATTCTCCTATTTGCTGATGACACTTTATTGATGTCCAAAACCCCTAGCAGGCTTCAACAATTATTTAACCACTTTGAGGAGTTTTGCCGCATTTGCAGCTTGGAGATCAGTGCAGCAAAGACTAAAGATATGACTTTGAATCAGCACAAAACCTATAAAAAGAGGTTAGCACTGGGGGAGTGCCACTCGCAAAGGTTGATTTGTTTGATTATTTGGGTATAAAGTTGACTGCTGCTATGACATGGAAGCCCCATGTCGATCAAATGACTGCAAAACACAGACAAATTGTAGGTGTTAGCTCCAAAGAACATCGTGCATCGTTCAGCGAACCAATAGCACCAGCCTTACAGATTTATGAAGCAAAAGCTGCGAGTTTCGCCATTTATGGAGCGTAACTCTGGGGTTTATTACCAATTTAGGACAGTATCACTACCCCTCAGAGCATTCACTTGTAAATGGGCTGCTACAGAATCTACATCCCTACTGTGCCAGCATGCAATGCTGCAGTCCGCACACTCCAAAATCACGCATGAACGGCACTACGCGGTTCTCAAGTGTGCTCTCGTGTTCTAAATTGCGCACAAACAGCACCACGCGGTCTGCGTTTCCTAAATGTGAATGGATAAAAGTCAGCCAATCAAAAGGATTGTAAACAGGCTATGATCCAGGGCAGAGGCAAGCACAAGAAGAGGAAGGCAAGCCACTGAACAGGAAACAGCAAAGAAGAGCGACAATAAAGCCAACCAATGGTAAAAATGGTGGGCTGTACTCTCACTGTAAGCAGTTAATAGGTCGCAATAGGTAATTCACAACTAGACAGCTTTCACCGTATGGTAGGTGATACCTAAAAATGACTGCACTAAAAAGCATAAATTTACTATACCCATCCCTGAGGGAGATTCAGTGAATTACGTGTTAAGGCTACACGGGACTAAAACTGTATCTGAAAGGGGAATACAACGACTTACCTCAAGCGTGCTGTAATCTTCCTATCCCTGAAGCTCTCGTCATTACATTAAAAGGGTGAGAATCACAAGGGAACGGTGTACAAATGATCTTCCCATTATCGTACTAAAACAATCCTTGAGGCACAAGTGATCATTTCATTTCCTCTTTTTTCCACCAGCTATAGAGAAGGGAATGTTCCTAGTTCTTGGAAAGGTAGCATGAGAGAGATTTAGAAATAATCACAAAATTGTGAACTGCTAGCGTTTCTTGTTACCATTAAGAAATTGTTTGCATCTTCGGTATTGGACCATTTCCAAGCACAGGTACAGAAACAAGGTTTAATTCTTCTTGAGCAAGTAGATTTCTGTTCCATCATTTGGTGCTTTACTATCACATACCTGCAAATGATCTTCAAAAAGTATGTATAGTGTACAAGCCAATTTATGCCACTTTTATTGAGTCCTCTACAGCGTTCGATAAGGTGGATTGGGCCAAGCTTGTTGCTCACGAAATTCTAACAGGATCCTTGGGGGGTCTTACTTGCCCTTCATAAAGACACTTGGCCATTAATCTTCACTTGGAATTGAGAGAGAATTACTGGGAGAAAAATAAGTACTGAAACTTGTTTAAAACATGTCTATCTATTTGTATTTGCCCCACTTCTTTTTACTTTGATATCTACAATTTACAGTGAGAAATTGGGTTATTAATTTGTGAGCAGCCCTACCAACTCAATAAACCCACTGTGGTAAGGTTGAAACTAACCCTGGGCGTAGTTCGCGTAGTAGCGCTACGCGTAGCTACGCGAAGTGCACTTCGCACTACGCGAGCTACGCGAACTGCGTAGTGCACTGTGCAAAATGCTGTTCGCACTGATTGCACAGTGCCGGATGCTTGTCCGCACTGTGCAATCAGTGCAAACCGCATCTTGCACAGTGCAAGCGGTCGTTTTCTGCCGCTCGAGTAGATTTCTACTCGAGCAGCAGCTTTCTCAACGCGGACTGGTAGTTTCTCATCGCGAGCGTTCGCGAGCATACGCGACCACTTGCAATGAGAAACCTGACCTCCCCGCGTTGAGAATCTCGCGAACGAGGAAAAAGTCTCGCCGGGATGTCATTTTGCTTGCTCGCGGTCGCCAACTTGATGTTGAGGGCCGCGAGCAAGCAAAAAATGACCGCTACGCTACGCGTGTTTGCACTGTGCTACGTGCAATTCGCGTAGTGCGAAGTAGCGCAAACTTCGCAAACTACGCGAGCGTAGCGTAGTACTTCGCCCAGGGTTAGTTGAAACATAATCTCTGCTCAACCCCTAGCAGCTATGAGACAAGCAGCAGGTAATGCTCAGAGAAGTGTGTGGTAAGTTCAGGCAGTACCAACAATTTCAAATTAAAGATCAAAAGACAATAAAATCCCCAAAACAATTAATAAAAATAAAGAGCAAAATGCATCAATATAATCAAAATTGGTTAAGGGGAACCAGAGGTATGGTTTTTTTATATTTTGTATGGCAAAACACAGCTTGAAAAATTCAAGCACAATGGAGAAACATTAATGCAAAGTGGACCGGGGTCCAGTCACAATTTCACTCTGACCTCAATGGAGATGTCAAATACTTACAGCCTGATTTAGAGTTCGGAAAATGGGTTACTCCAACAAAACGTGACAGATATCTGTCTGCCTTATGACAGGTGCCATAGGATATGATGCACTTTTAATAAGGCAGACAGCATCTCTCTCATGTTGTGATGGAGTAATCCATCCGCCAATCACTAAATCAGGCTGTTAGTCACTAACTACTGGGAAACCTTCTACTGGTTAGTCCTGTAGCCCTTAGCTCCCCAGGGCAGGCTTTTGGGGACCAGGTCTCTCCTCAGCCTGGTCTCCTGCAGGGTCTGGTCCCCTTTAGTAGGCTGGGCCCTCTTTGAGTCAGGAGTCTTCCTGAGTTTTCTGTCGCTGAAACAGGTAAAGAGAAGGCCAACCACTTAATCCCTAGAGAGCAGTTCTTCCCTGGGTGCCAACAGGATTCAGAGTTCCTTGAGTCCTTATGTGAGTTATCTTCTCCCATCATGAGTCAGAAGTCATATTTCTTCTTACAGAAGAGCCTAGCCCTTTATATGGAGGTTCCCAGATCCAGGAATGTTCTGAAGATGTTGAGGTGGAGGGGTAAGATTTATACTGTGCATTAACCAGTGATTGGAGAAACATTTCCACTCACACCTAACAATTTTCTTGCAGTTCCCTCATGTCTTTTTTTCGGCACTTCCTCCTTGCCTTGCTGTAAAATTACCCAGGAGCACCTGTTTCAAGATGTCAGGACCCAGATTCCACCAGACAGACATATTTTCAGCTGATTGGCACTCCCCTATCTGACACGTTCAAAACTAAATTTCCCTTCCTACAATGGTCAGGGCCTGGTTGTCAAGGAGGGCTCTGGAGATGAACAGGACAATCCCTCTTTTTGCATTTCCAGGTCAAGAGAGATAGTACTAAAGATACACTTTGGTCTGTCAACTATCCACTCCCACACAGCTAATCCCTGCTAAGTGGTCAGCAGTTAACACTCATTGGCCTTTCTTGGGCCCACAGGCAAGCCATTTTCCTCTGAGTCAAAGTCGTTTACTCTCCCAACCTAAGAAGTATACTCCAGCTCATTGTGTGTGATGAGTAGCAGAACTGGTTTTAAGTTTGTTCGGTCTCATGCAACTGAAAGTACATTTTTACAAAGTTACTTTTCTGCTATTTATCAAAAATCTAATTTCACCATTAAATCAGATTTAAAAAACTAAGCAGAAAACCACTTTGAGCCAGATTTCTAGCCCTTTCCTAAGCAGAGGTAGAAAATAAAGATTTTAATCCCACCTAGGCTTAAAAGGTCTAGGCTGGACTATGCAGTAAAAATGTTTTGGGGTTTATTTCAATAACTCCAATATGCAGTGTACTCTATTTTAATATATAGACACCCTGGCCTGTGGGCTTGGTCTTGTCCTACATGGCAAAGGCATTTTTCTCTGCCATGTGTCACTGTAGTATATTTAAATTGCATCATACCCAGAGCAAAATGCTTGTCTTGGCAGAAACATATTTTTGTCATATGTGTGGATGATGTAAAGACACACTGCAGCCCACATAGGATATTTAACTTTCCATGCCCTAGGTGCACTTAAGGAAGCATTTACAATGGACTTCTAGACAAGTTAAATAGGCACAATTGTGTGTTACAATGTACAGCACATGTTTAGAACATATCCAAACAAAAATAATCATAGCTAGTATTTAAATCATAGAAAGTTGGACAGTGTACCAAGTTAAACATATATGGGAATTAAGGAATTTGAGTGCTCGTTCACATGTCAGTCAGTTAATGATAAAGGTGTGTCTCTTATCACAAGCCTAACATCGAATTTTAAACCTATTGTAAGGAAACAGTTAAGTCCTCTGATAGAAATTTATAATACATGGGAATGTTTAATCCTGGTATAAAAGCATGCCTTTAATTTCCTTATTACAGTTGAGTTGTGACTTCTCTATTCGCCTGTTATAACCAAACTAGATAGCTGCTCAACTGTAATGACTTGATAGCAAGCCTGTATTATTGGGTAGTGTATATGCACCAAATGCAGCCCAGCCGGCCTTCTTGGTGCGCTTGTCCCTCACCCTCTTTAGGTGGGCCACGTCCCCTAGGTGTTAGGTAGCGATTTTAACTGTGTCCAGGAGACGCGCCTTTAATGGTTGCACCCCCCACTGCTGTCCTCTCCAGTGGTGTTGGTGGCAGCGTGCTTCACACAATGGGCTACTCATTGGTCGCCACAGGACAGCTGGCAGGCATTATACCCATGTTCCCGTGAATACTCTTTCTACTCTATTATACACAACCTACATGTCAGGCTGGATTACATCTTTTTCCACCATAACCCCCAGTCCCAACCTGGAGGTTCCAACCTACATTACTGGAAGATCAAGTGCTCCTTGAGGAAACAAGGGAATCCATTTCCAATTATTTTGCAGATAATTGGGACACAGCTACCACTAGAACGGTGGATTGGGAGGTTTTGAAAGTAGTAATAAGAGGACACTGCATAGGAGCATTAGTGGGGACAAGAGCTATTCTACACAGGGATCTGTTGTGGACTAAGGCCCTACTGGGATCGCAGGAAACTACAGCCAGATAGGACCCAGCAGTGCTGCCACACTGAAGGCCACTCGCAAGCATCACAAACAACTCTTAGATCAATTACGGTGCATTGACTTTAAAACATACCAGGCTAAAATGCATATGGATGGTGAAAAGTCGGGGCGACTTCTGGCTTGGCTCCTTCGCTGCGTGAAACCATCTCATCCCATTACAATGGTTAGAGACCACCTAAACCAGGTGCACACTAGCCAGGCAGCCATTCATGAGGCCTTCACAGAGTATTACAGTGGGTTATATGATCCCCCGCAGATGGAGCATCGAACAGACATCGTAAACTTCCTGACTGGCCTTGACCTGCCTACGCTTGACCATCTGGTGTGTGCGGAGGTGAACGCCCCTCTAGTGGTGCAGGAGATACGCGGTGTGATTAGGGGCGCAGCCATGCTCAAAACTCCAGGGCTCAGCAGCTTTCCTGCCAAGTTCAATAAGGCCTATGAGCCTTTACTGGCCCCCTCAAGCTGTTGGAGGTCTTTCAAGCGACCCTGAGTGAGGGGAGATTACCGCACTCCATGTGCAAGTCCCTGCTGGTATCACTGGTAAAGCCCGACAAAGACATGATGGAGCTGACATCCTACTGCCCACTATCCATACTGGGGATGGACTACAAAATCCTAAGCAAGGTAGTAGCGCTCTGCCTACTGTAGCACATGACACACCTGGTACACAAAGACCAAAATGGTTTTATCCCTGACAGATCCACCACACTCAATATTAGGAGAATACACAGGGTGATGGAGTAGGCCCCGGGGAGTTGGCCCTATGCGGCCTGTTTAGTGCTGGACTTAGAGAAGGCATTCAACACCTTCGATTGGGGCTACCTCTTTGCCACTCTGTTGAAAATGTGTGGCGAGGGGAGACAGCAAAGTTACATACGGCTTTTCTACCCTGAGCCGACTACCCAGTTTCACCTTCTCTTACGGTGCACAGGGGCACTCGCCAGGGTTGCCCCCTCTCCCCGTTACTCTTTGCCTTGGCAATGGAGCCACAGGCACAGAAGCTCCACCAGGAGGGCGATGCCTGTGGCATCCCGCTAGATGATGGAGTCCATATAGTATCACTGTATGCTGTTAACTGGGCAAAATCCTGCGTTTTCGCTCTGCATGCGGAATGCCCCCCACAGGAAGTCGTGGTGGGAGACCAGGTAGTGAGATGGGAGCCTCTGGTCTTTCGATATCTGGGGATCCATGTTTACCACACCACAAAAGATCTCATAGAAGGGGAAGCTGACCAGGGCCATTTCCTCCCTACAACCACAGATGGCCTTTTGGAGCACTCTCCCGGTCACAGACCAAGTACGTGTCTCGCTTTCCAAAATGGTGATACTCCCCCACCTCATGTATTTCTTCCATAATTTGCCAGTGTTCATGCCTTGCGGCACCTTCGCGGAGCTCCACACTATGCTGGGACGGTTCATATGGAATAGGAGCAGTGTACGGGTAGCTCTTCGTAGATTGCAGCAGCCAGTGGAAAAGAGTGGCATAGGCATGCCAAATTTCGAACATTATTGTCTAGCAGAGCAGCTGCAATGGCTGGTGAGATGGTTGACTGTGGCAGCTGGACATGGTGGGTGAACTGCCGTCCCACAGAGTGCGAGAACTGATTGGATCAATGTTACTCCCTGGAGCACGGCTGCCCCGAGGAGCAAGTGGCCTGGTGACACTGAGTTACCAGAGCTATATGAAAAGCCTAAAGCTCATGCCAGATATGATCCCCTACTCTCCGGCCATTCATCTGAGCTTCTTTACACAGTTCCACACAAGCATTGGGAGGGAGGGGCTGGCGACCTGGAGAGATGCAGGAGTGTCTTCAGTGGCCTTTTCAATGACCAGGAGATGATGCCCTTTGGCCAGCTGCAGGAAGATTACTGCCTTCCAATGGGTCATTTTCTTGCTCATGGGACACTGATTGCGGAGGTGGGGAGTCTGTGGGGTATTACAGACACTGCACAGGAGCAACATCCGTTGACCCATGCCCTGTTTGTGATGGGGTCCATTCGGAAACTGGTAACGTGGTTCGTCAAAGCTCTGACACACACGACTGCAGACCCATTGCTATCCCTCTGTGACTTATGGGAAGCGGACATAGGCCGAGTCTTAACGCCCAGGGAATGGGAACACATCGTACATTGTCCACGCAGAGTGTCCCTAATGCCAAATTCCAATACATCCAATTTAACATTCTACACAGGGCATATCTCACCCCGGCTACCCTCCTCACTTTCCCCTAAATGCCAGGCACCTAATTAGGATCTAATACATATGTTTTGGTCGTGTCCAGATGCTGTGACATTCTGGTCCTGGTTCACAGATGCACTCACCATACTGACAGGCCGCGACGATATCCATACCTTAGAGGGGGGTGCTGTTCAGAATATTTACGCTGAGGGCAGTGCAAAAGGTGTCCAACTGGTTCATAGATTTGGTGATGATTATCACTCGTCGAGCTAGCTTGATGCACTGGAAGGCTGCCACGCTCCCGACACTCTAACACAGGCGTGCAGCAACACTCAAGTGGGGCTGGGCAGAGGCAGCCACGCTGCGCAGGGAAGAAGTCAGAGGCCTCCGTAGGGTTCCAATTGCCGACTTATGGGACAACTTGTTACAGGAATTGCAACATGTTGCAAAGGCTGCACCCCAGGACGAGTGACTGGGACTGGCGTTTAAGGCTCATTGACATACGCCTAGGGTCCTATCTGAGGTGGAGCCATCTAGCACTGACACCGTTATTCCTCCAGGGCGCCTGCTGGATCGGGTGATTGTCATTCCCTTTTTCTGCAAGGGAGGAGGAGGAAGCCCCGGAACTACTCATAAATATAGTCTGGTCGTTTCTCTGGGTCATAGAAATGGATATCATGGGGTTTACCCACCATTACTGGATTACACTGTATAAAATATATTGTCCTTATTGACGCCCATGATGTATTTGTGATCTGCTATCACGTTTGGTTTGTGTTGATATTGAGGGGCATATGTACAAGCCTTTATCACCACCACAACATCCCTTTTTCCGATGTTGTGTTGGCGATAGGGGCTTAGCCTTATTTACAAGGCAGTATTAAGCCACTTAACGTGGCTTAACGCTGCCTTGTAAATAAGGCCCCCTTTCACGCTATGGTTAGCATGAAAGGGGTGGGCAGTGGGTGTTGCGGTGGGTGTTCCACCGCAACATCCATTGATTTTGACGCTGCCCCCATGTACAAGGCAGCGTACATAGGAGGCAGTGCCAACATTTTCCTTATTTTTGCATTTTCCATATGTGCTGCCTTGAAAAAAATGCCATGTTATGACTTTCATGTGTGCTGCATGAAGCAGCACACATAAAAGTGACAAAATGGCATTTTAGGATTGTTTATTTGCAGGAAGGAATACCTTCCCACACTTAAACAATCCTCCCCTGCAGGCAGACACCCTTGCACTATGGTGCAAGGGTGCCTGCATTGGCGCTACACTGCTAAGTGTAGCGCCAGCGCAGGGGGAAACGCAAGGCTGCACCATATCGTTGTAAATATGGTGCAGCCTTGCATTTCAGAAGTGGCGGAGTGAGGCGTTAAGCCATGACGGCTAACGCCTCACTCCGCCACTTCCTCGTACATAGTCCCCTGAGTTTTATAACATTGAACCATGTACTCCTGTCATTAAATGATATGCAATGTACTGTGTATCTGATGCTGTCACCCGGGTAGGACGATAGGGAGTGCTGCATGCCGGATGATTAAAAATCAATAAAAATTGGTTAAAAAAAACGGTTACGAGTTATTACTCTTGGGTTGTGATGTCAAAGTTAGAAGGCAAGGTGAAAGGCAAGTCACAGAGAATAATAACAGCTGGAGTTTAAACAACAAAACTGAGACTGGCAATTCCTTCTTCTGATCTGTTTTTCTAAAATGAACAGTGATCACTAGAAATGAGAAATTTATGGCAATAGGTTTATTTTGTGTTCCCTGTGGGTCATTGTAGGAAAGATAGATAGTCTCAGTATATTTGTACAGTTTTTATTTGACATACATTAAACTGATTAAACTGATATTTCGCAAAAAAATTACTTACTGCTTTTTGGTGTGTGCAATTTTGCACTACAGATTTTTCTTTTATTCATACCTGCAAAAAGAAACACTCATTCATATAAAAAGCAAGACGCCAAGGGTGTAAAGGGGTTGTGGGAAGGATGATGGTGTTACCATGTATTATATTCATGTTATAATGCTATTTCAAATCACTTCAGATTTTAGGATCTTAAATAGGAACTTCTCAGTGACAAAATTATGATAATATATAGCAGGGGTATTGTATACCATATATAATTTAGAGATCCCCACACCCCCATTGGTTCTATTAGGCAATCAGCATGTCCATTTTGATATACATTCCTTGTTTTATTTGTCAGAAGGGAAGATACTCAAGCTACTATTGTATGTCAGTAAAAGGTCTCCTGATACAAGCAATCCAATTGGAGCTAGTACTTATTTACATCAATTATATACGGCCTTGTCTGCCATTGTGAGATAGTGGTATAAAATACATAATGCAGAATAGAATACACTTCTTTTGGAAATAATTGTCTTTTGCGTGGTGTACCCCTAGATTTTTTCCTTTAACTCATTTGCTCGCTTTACCCCTGCTAACAAGAGTACCTGTGCTCCTCCTTTTTTTGTTGCAAATCTGTTTATTGAAACTAACAGAGAATAACATACATTTAGAGACAATGCGCCCCCATCAACAAAGCACAAATGAAAACCATCAGCACTCAATGTGAGTGTCAAGACATTTCAGATAGAGGAGGAGCAGTAGAACAAGCTTCAGGAGATAATACCTTTTCCTTGGCACCCATATCACGGAGAACGGGAAGTAATCCCAAGCTAGGAACCAGGCGGCTCACCCTTGAACCTCCTGGAGGATACAGTCTAGTCCCCCTTCCCCACCTTCTGTAACAGGTGGATCCAATTGGAGGGGGATGGCATCATGAGAGGGTTGTAGAGACTTGTCCAAAGCAATATTACTAAATAGTGCATATAATACAACATAATATATAACCTGCTCCCCTGGGTCATGTGATAAACAACTTGACACTTCAACTTTAGCGATTGCTGGGGCCCATCTCCCAAATTAAACAAGAAAGAGGGGAGAGATAAAACGAGAAAGATAAATAAAAAAGGAAGAAGTGAGGAAACAAAGAGGGGGGAAATAGTGGCCAATCACATACCCTTATGAGAGAACAGGAAGAAGCATCCTAATAGTATCTCGTGGCTGGGATGGGTTAGGGGATCTAGGATAGAGGAGTAGGGGAGTCTTCTCCTATGGGGACAATGAATCAGGGGTGTCTTGTCGGCGGCCCCTCACATAAGGGATCAAGGCATCGTCAAACAGTTGCAAAGCTCGAAGTCTAGGAGGGACTAATCTGGAGTGCTCCATCTTAGAGAAGTGGTGTATGAGTGGTTGCCAAGCGCGAGTGAACTTAGCATCTGCGTGTTTAAGATATGCAGTAAACAATTCAAGGGCTAAAACCTGCCATAGGCGGAGGAACCAAGTGGCCACTGGGGGAGGGTGGGGTTTCTTCCAAAACAACACTATGGACTGCCTGGCTGCTCCCAGCATCTGTAGTATTAAACGCCAGTATGAATACTTCATGGCCGTTAAGGTAGGGGGCCTAATGCTTAGCAGCGTAATCATCGGGGAAGCGGGGATAGGGAACCCCACCATGTCTTTTATATGGCTGAGAATCTCCTTCCTGAACATTTCCAAATTCGGGCAGGACCACCAGATGTGGAGGAAGTCTCCTCTGTCAGCCTGACATCTCTAGCACGTCGGGGGAAATTTTGCAGCATCTGATGCAGGCGAACCGGGGTAAAGTACCAGCGCGACATGAGCTTGTAGGCTGATTTGTGTTGCGCAGTGCTACGGTAAATTTTGGGTATTTCCTGCCATAGCCGTGCCCAACTCTCAGGGTCTATGTCCTCTCCCAAGTCCAAGTGCCATTGCTTTTGATAAGTGTGAGGTAGGGGTTGTTGCGAGTGTTGCAAGACGGAATAGGTGCGTGAAATCAGTCCCCGCGACCCATTGAACTGGCGCACTAGAGTTTCAAATGGAGTGAGCCTTCTAGTGGCTCCTTGAGTATATGCCGGCGCTAGCAGCCAATGACTTAGCAGGTAATACTGCATCCGAGCACCCTCTGGAAGGTGGAAGGATTGTTTGCATCGACCAAACAAAAGTAATTTGTCCTCTTGAAACATGACTTGGAAAACGCGGCATTCACCATCAGACCACGCGCTAAATGCCCGCGGTTGCAATGCGGGGGGAAACATGGGGTTACGCGCAATGGGGGTATTAGGAGAAGGGAAGGTTGTCAGGCCACGAGAGACGGCCAATTTGTCCCAAATCTCCAGCTCTGTTTTAGTAGGGGTAGCAATATATGCACTACGGGGTCGAGTTCCACGAGAGAGCCAAGCTAAGTTATAGGGGCCTGCAAGAGACCGCCCGATCCATGTGAAACCAGTGTTTCTCGCTCTTGCGAACCCCCCATTCTGAGATATACCGAAGATGGCAGGCCCAATAATACTCCAACAGATTAGGGCACGCGAGACCTCCTCGATCCCGAGGCAGCATCAGAATCTTATTAGAGAAACGCGGGCGCGACCGCCCCCATATGAAGGAGGTAAAATCTCGCTGAAGGGAGAGGATGTCAGCTTGGGGTATTGGGGTGGGGAGAGATTGAAATAGGTAAAAGATCTTCGGAAGAAGTGACATTTTTATAGCGTTAATGCGTCCCAGCCATGCAAGAGAAAGACCCCTCCAACTAGATAGTTCTTCCTGTATCACCCCCCTAAGTCTGGGCCAGTTAGCCGATGTCCAAGAAGAGAGAGGGGGGGGTCAGATCTAACCCCAGATATCTAATTGACTTGTCCGACCATTGAAGGGAGAGCAAACCCTGAAGAGCTTGAATGTCCGAGGTCGAGAGGGTGCGATTAAGAGCATGAGATTTAGCAAGGTTTATCCGGAATCCCGAGGCCATCTCGAAGGATCGCAAAAGCGGGCCAAGAGCCATAAGGGAGGAAGAAGGAGAAGAAAGAGAAAGCAAGAGGTCATCTGCGAAGAGAGAGACCTTATGATCATATCCCCCAAAAGGGATACCCTGGATCTCAGGACTCCGTCGAATAGCAATGGCAAGGGGTTCTACCACAAGGGCAAACAGCAGTGGAGACAATGGACATCCCTGCCTAGTTCCCCAGTGAATCACAATGGGGACAGTGAGCCATCCATTAAACCGAATGCGGGTAGTGGGATGTGCATAAGATGCCATCAGCCTAGAGATCATCATAGGGCCCAAGCCCACCCTCTGCAGTACCTCCCGGAGAAAGCGCCAGTCCACGCGATCGAAGGCTTTCTCAGCGTCCAAGGACACTAGACAAGCCGGTATGCCTCTAATCTGTACCTTTTCCACTATATGGGCGATTCGGCGTATATTATCTGCTCCCTGCCGCTGATGGATAAAACCGACCTGATCCGGATCAATCAAACCTGGAAGATGAAGTACAAGCCGGTTCGCCAGGATCTTGGTGTAGATCTTAGCATCAGTATTTAAGAGCGCAATAGGACGATATGATTAAGGTAGAGCTTGGTCCCTCCCAGGTTTAGGGACAAGAACTATCTCTGCTTCCGCCATAGTCAGAGTAAGACCTGAGACCTCCGTAAAGCTGTTAAAAAGATGTAGTAAATGTTCGCGCAGTTGTGAATAAAAAACCCGGTAGAAAGTCACCGGAAGGCCATCAGGTCCTGGGGTTTTCCCCACCGGAAGCTGCTTCAGAGCCTTCGCAATTTCCTCCTGCGTAATGGGCTCCTCCATCAAGTCCTTATAATGAGCACTAATAGTGTCTAACGGGCAAGAATCTAAGAACTCCCTGATTGCCTCCGGGGGGCATGGAGCGCCCGCATAGAGTGTCCCACAAAAATCCAAAAGGACCACAGATTTATCCAGCTCAGAGAAAGCCCAAGTACCACCCAGACGTTTGAGTTTGGCTATATGCGCCCACGCATTCCGAGCCCGAAGCCGCCGTGCCAGACATTTCCCCACTTTGTCCCCACCCACGTAATATGTTTGTTTAAGGGCAAGTAACAGTCTCTCTGCCTTATTAGTACGATGAAGTCGCAATTGGCCCCGTGTCTCTGCAAGCAAACGCCTATTGCGGAGAGACGGATGCAGGTGATCCCGTCTTTCTAGAGCCTTGATCTCCGCCACAAGCGTATTCTCTACGAGACGAGATTCACGAATCCTTGCAATGGAGATAGTGGAGATGACCCCCCCGCATGGTAGCTTTCAAAGCGTCCCACCTAGTAGCCTCAGAGGTGTTTGCGAGGTCATTCACCTCGAAAAAAGCCTCGATCTCTTTGCGAACATCGTCCACATCCACAGGGTCCCTATAGCACTTAAGGTGGAAGTCTCCACCTGGGGACAGGTCCCGCCTGAGGCCTAGGGGATTGTAAATAAATTGCTATATGTGCGTGGTCAGACAAGGATATGTCGGATTACTCGGCGACCGCTAGCGTCTGTAACAGAGGTAACAACAGAAAAAAGTAGTCAATGCGGGAGTAGGAACGATGCACGTGGGAAAAGAAGGAGTAATCTTTAGAGTCAGGATGTAAATAGCACCATGCATCCATTAATCCCAGGTCCGTGATTGCGTGCTTTAGAGCAGCCGACGTTGCCCCAGTCTGATGGAGAGTCAGGGCTGTGCGATCCCATTCTGGACTCCATACCAAGTTAAAATCCCCCCCAAGAACGATCGGTGTGATGACTGAGTGAAGTAGGTCATGAAGGTGGGAGCACAAATAAGCATCTTGGTTCTGATTGGGAGTATATATATTCACTAGGGTCAGGAGTCCCCTCCCCCAGGGCACCTGAATTTTTAAAAACCTCCCATTTCCGTCTTTCGACGCTTTAGTGTTTTGGACCCCCCCAACCAGCTTTAAGAAAGACGGCCACACCGCCTGTTTAGTGGAGGCGCAAGCCCAGAATTGTCGGGGATACTTAGGGTGGGACATAAGGCGGGTGTCAGAGGAGAGGAGATGAGTCTCCTGAAGGAAAATAATGTCAGGCTCTTGTTGTAGGAGATACCGCCACACCTGGCGTCTTTTATTGGGAGAAATAAGTCCCTTTACATTCAGTGAAAGGAATTTCACGGGGTTAATCGAGTCCATACTAGTAGGTCAGTCCGTCCAGAGCAAGTGAATGGCCCGCAATGCGGGGGAAGAGGTTTCCCATAACCTCAGTACCCCACATCAACATAGTCCATAGCAGCCCCACAGCCCCCATATTTACTGGATACTCCCTAGACACTCCCACACATTCAAAGGCTCCCCATAGCAATCCCCATCCCCCCAAGAGCAGCATAGCAGGGGGAAGAAAAGAGAAAATTAGAGTGGAAAAGGGAACAGAAAACATCCAAATACATGGCCAACTGGGCCAAACATGGTCAGAGTCCATGAGGAACAGCCCATAGTCCATAGAACAGGCCATTCTGGAAACGTCACTCTCCAAAAGGACTCCAGAAGAGAAGGGGGGGCGGCAAGTAACAAGCCTGCCATGGGTCTCCGCGTCCAATGGTTTGCCAAAGTATACAATCAGCGTTAAAGTCGCCCCCCTCCCAGGGCACATTCAATAACAATCGAAAACAGCTCTAAGGGTGTCATTGTTCAGCATAATTTCCCCGCACGGGATGTGTTTCCGGGGAAGAAGAGGTAGCATCTTTATATGTCACGTTTTACTCATTTAACAGCTAAGTAGAGCTGTCGACGGAAGAAGGTCCCAGCCGAGCATCCAAAATCTTGGCGCCTCAATCGACCCCAAGACACCCAAGGAAGAAACATCCTCAAGTTGTGTCAGCACTATTCCGAGTGGGCCGGTGAATGAGGTTGCGGGGAAGAGTCGCTCAGGGCTCTGATGTGACTAATAATTTCCTGCTTGGCTTGAGAGGAATCCTGTTCCTGAATACGTCGCCTATGCGCGCCAGCCCAACCATGGTCGATTCCGGGCACAAGAGCCCCCTGGGGCCCCTCCGAGGGGCAGAGGGGACCGGTTCCTCCAATTCGGCCAGAAGATGCAGGAGTTGTTTCGCTTCCATCAGCGAGTGGATAGCACAGCGCTTCCCCTCCCAAGTGAACAATAGAGCAAAAGGATGGCCCCACTGGTATTTAACATTCAGATTTCGAAGCTTGTCTGTGACCACCTTAAATTATCTTCACCTACGTAATGTAGCTGGAGCCAAATCCTGGAAAATCTATATTGACTGGCCATTGTAGGAGATGTCTTTGGCCCCCTGGTCTTCCTCAGGATAGCTTCCTTGTCTGCAAAGAAGTGGACCCTTGTCAGGATGTCTGGACAAAATCTTGTCTATTGCGAGGGCCCTGCACCCGATGAGCTCTGTCCAGCATAGGGGGTGTCGTCTCTTCTCCTTCACGGATCGCCTGCAGTAGGTCCGCCGTGTAGGCCATGATGTCCTTGCCCTCCGCTCCCAGTGGAACCCCCCTAATGCGTAGATTATTTCGCCTACTGCGATTTTCTAAATCCTCCTGTTTCAGCTGCAGGCTGATATTCTGGTCCTCCAGCTCGGCCATCCTTTTCCATAGGCTCTCGTGATCCTCAGATCTAGCGTCCATAGTACGCTCGAGGTCGTCCACCCTTTCGTCTATCTCCGTGACTTCCTTCCGAATGTCTTGAAGCCCAGCCTTAAAATCCTGCCTGAGGGAACCGATTTCATCTTTGATCTCCTGAAGGAAAGACGACATGAAGGCCTGTGTTATCTGGACCCCTTGTTCTGCATGATCTGGAGCAGATGCCGAAGGTGTAGGGGCGGTCTGTGTCTGCACACCAGTCTTGGACCACATAGATGTTACCGGATTATCCTTGGTCGTAGCCGCGTCTGAGTCCTTGGTGGCCTTATTCTTGGGGAGCATGGTTACAATAAGCGGGGTGTCGATGCCTCAGCGGAGTGTGAGATGTGCCCACAGCAGGTGCGCAGGCCTTGCAGCAGTCCCACTCTTTCCAGGGATAGGCAGTCCGTGGGAGGAGTGCTTGGGCAACCCACCAATCTACCCCACACCTCTGCAATCAATCTGGGGCAGCTCCCCCGCTCCTCCGCTTTATTCAGCAAAGGATTCTATTTCGCCAGGCGTGTAGGGGAGATCCCACTCAGTCCCACAGGGTGTCCACAAGGCACAAGTAGCCAAGGTCCGATTGCTCCCTGCCCACCCCTAGGTTCAATTCAGGGCCAGTTGTCCTCTCCGGGATCCAAAAACAGCAGTAGGAGGGCCTGCCACGTCCCACTCGGACCCTCAAGTCAGTTAGAGGAGTCAGGGTGACCACTCCACCAAGGGGCCTGTTTGAGCACAGTCCTGCGACCTCCCCTAGCGGCGAGCCTCCAAGCCCCTCTCCCTACTCACTGCGACCAGTCAGCAAGGCCGGGGGAGTCCCAAGGGCACCGGAGTCTCTCGTAGGCCTCTTCCAGCTCAGTGTTCAGGCCTCCTCTCCAGCTCCTGCTGCACCCGGTCCCCGCTGGCGATAAGCTCCCTCTTGCACTCCCGGGACTTGGTCCTTTCGCCCTGCGGTGAGGGAGCAGGACGCGGCTCAGCCGGGCAAAATGGCAGCCCCCCATCAGCCAGCCCTCAAGATCGCCAGCTGGTCGTCACGAGGGGGGCCCTTCTTGTAGCACCTCGGGTCTAGGCGTCAGCTCTCGGGGGATCCACCTCGCAGCCCCCACAAAGTCCAGAGTACCTCCGGCCCCCTCCACCGCCGCGAACAGGGCAGTGCATCAGCAAGGGCCCACAGGGTCGCCGGGGGCCCCCACCCGCCCCACCGCTTCGGGATGCTCACGTTGGGCTGGTCACCGCCATCGGGGCACCGGATCTCGCCACTGCATTCTCCCGAGCCACTAGATGCCGCCCAGCGGGGTCCGCGTCTCGGACGTTCGTGGCCAAGATGGTGGCCGCCGATCTCCGTCCGGTGCTCAAGCCCAAAACCCCGTCCGTCGGGTCAGGCAGAGAGCTCCGCAATCCGCCAGGAGCAGCCTCAGACCCCCGGGACCAAGCGGGGCCCAAAGCACCAGGGGACTGCCCCGGGAACAGGAGGCGATCGCTAGAAGCAGGCGCCATGGAGCGGAGACCCAAGCTCACTCCATGAGCTACGTAGCCACGCCCCCCGTGCTCCTCCTTTTAACATGATGAATTTGACATACCCCCAATTAGCATATCTAACTTATCTATAAGTTCCCAGTATATAGTACAAAGTGCACTCAGAGCCTGTGAGTTAAGTGCCACAAGTAAACTGTAGCACCCAATGTGCCACCCACTACAGTGACAGTCTAAACATGACAGCAGACCTACCCTCTACAGTCAGCTATGCAGTTTTAGACATAAAATTCAACCTGTCAAAGTAACTTTTTACAACACTCCTAAAACGTCCTTTAAAAGGTTAATAAGTCACCCCAAGTAAGCTTTACTGCCCATAGGAAAGATGCAAGGTATTTAAATGTAGGACATGTAAGTGTTTAATGTTAAACATGCCCTTATAGTGAAAAGACCCCAAAAGCTATTTTCACTGTGGCAAGGTTGCCTGTCCCATAGGAAAGCATTGGGATACAATATCAAATTTAATAATGTCTCCGGCTAGGAAACACTTACAAATTTCATTCTTGGACTTTTTAAATATTTATTTTAAGGCCAATTCTTTGGCGAAGTCAGAATTGTAAAACATATTTTGAAATAGGTACTTTTAGAAAGTTACCTTTTCCCTGCCTAGAGCCTTTTGAGGCCCATTTGCATGAACTCCAACTGTCACCTGGCAGCTGAACAGCTCCCTTGATGACGTGTGAACTTGCTCCCAGAGCAGGGATAAAGGGCCTTGCGTGTGGGGAGGTGATGCTATTCCCTTAACAGGATGGCTGTGCCCAGGATCTTGATTAACTTCAAAGAAGCCTACCCTTCCACAGCCAAATGTTAGCTGACATCTGGGAAGGCCATTCCTTTGTTCCCCCAGTCAGGCAAGCACTAATCCCAGTGGGAGAGGAGTAGGGGTAGGTGATAAAATCTGCTCCGCCGGTGGAGTTCGCCGAGTTTTGCCCACTCTGTGTTACGCTTGTAACGCGGAGTTCCATCAAAACTCCGCCAACTGCTGCGTGGCAGAGTTTTTTCTTGCATGCAGCTTTCCAATGTTAAGATGGTGAGTGCGAGCAAGAATTTCCATTCCCTAGTGCAATTTTCGGGAGCTACAATGCCACTTGGCGAGATTTCTCAATGCGGGAGTTCGCTGCAGGTCACGGCAGGTTGCGACTGTTCACGTTGAGAAAGCTGCCACTCAAGTAGAAAATCTAATTGAGCGGCAGAAAGAACCAGCACCCTCTGGCAAGTCACATTATGTCATTTGCGCTGGTGTTAAAGCACAAAACAATTTCCCAGTGCTAAAAATCAGTGCAAGCAGCGCGATGTGCCAAATACTGCCCACTCACGGAACTCTGTGGAATCTCGCAGAGTTTTTATGTAACTCCGCAGGATTCCGCGGAGTGAAACTCCACAAGTTCCGCTCACCTCTAGAGAGGAGATGCAACTAGAACTGGTTTAGAGTGACCACAGGAACGGGTTACTCATTTCCCTGGCCACATCTCTAGGATCGGCAAAGGAGCTCTGCACAAAGGATGGATGTTTCTGTCATCTTGGTTTCAGGTATAGATGGCCACTGTGGGATTGTTTGCAGTAGGGCACAGAGGGAATGCTGCAAACATGGGCGGGGTTATAAATGGGAACTTTTACCCCAATGGTTAGGGTGGAGGCAGGAGTCACCCCACCTACAGGTTAGTGCCAGACATAAATGTGGCACCCACAGTACCCTCCACGAAACACTTTCTGGACCAATGGAAGATCAGAAGAGGAATAAACCAGATGTCTGTAACCTGAGAAGAGCTTAGAGACTATACCAGCTCTCCTTCTTGTAATCAGGATAATGAAGTTGAAAGATGGACTCCAAGTGTCATAAGGCTGACCTCCTGTTCACGATACAGTGACATATGAGGAGGACTCTTATAAATGAAGTTGTATATGTCCTGGGGGATAGAGAAATTGCACATTTCACTATCCCCATAGTAGTAAAATGAATTGCAAAACACACAAGATGATGGACGGAATGCTGCACATTGGCAAACATTCACCCCCAGTCACAGATCTGGGTTTAATCCATCGTTATTTTGCTTCACCACGCCACCCCAGTTCAGACATAGCCATATGCAAATCAGTCTTGACCCTGTGCCTGGGGGTGAATGTTTGCCAATGTGCAGCATTCCGTCCATCATCTTGTGTGTTTTGCATTTCGCCCTATGTGCGAAGGGTATGCCCAGACGTGGGTCCCGTGCTCACTACGCCACTGGAGTCAAGCTATCCTGGCTGATGAAGGCTGATAGCCTGAAACCGGTCCTAGGATGCTTGATTCCGGTCCAGGGAAGACATGGCTTGGCAGTTCGGTCTGGACTGTTCCCATGAGGCACAGGGTCAAGACTGATTTGCATATGGCTATGTCTGAACTGGGGTGGCGTGGTGAAGCAAAATAACGATGGATTAAACCCAGATCTGTGACTGGGGGTGAATGTTTGCCAATGTGCAGCATTCCGTCCATCATCTTGTGTGTTTTGCATTTCGCCCTATGTGCGAAGGGTATGCCCAGACGTGGGTCCCGTGCTCACCTCGCCACTGGAGTCAAGCTATCCTGGCTGATGAAGGCTGATAGCCTGAAACCGGTCCTAGGATGCTTGATTCCGGTCCAGGGAAGACATGGCTTGGCAGTTCGGTCTGGACTGTTCCCATGAGGCACAGGTTCAAGACTGATTTGCATATGGCTATGTCTGAACTGGGGTGGCGTGGTGAAGCAAAATAACGATGGATTAAACCCAGATCTGTGACTGGGGGTGAATGTTTGCCAATGTGCAGCATTCCGTCCATCATCTTGTGTGTTTTGCAATAGTTTATGAGCTCATAACTATTGTTGAGAATTACATGAAAATAGCATTGAAACACTTAGGAGAATGGTATTGATAAATCCAACAATATGCCATTGTTGAATTTATCCCAAAGTCTACAGAAAATAAGTTATAAGACGTTCTTCTCTTTAAGCCAAAATTCAGTTTTCCTGCCTTTCTCCCTGATTGGCCAGAATTAACAGGATTAGCTAAGCTACTTTGATTAAGTGATAAGTGGTTCACCCACAGAGAGGCTATCTGTTAGAGAGAGCTCTGCTACCCAGGAATGCCAGAGCAGGAGTGGGGGGGGGGCGTAAAGCATGGAGCTCCAAAAGGGAGTAGGACTGGCAGGAAAACCCAACCCCATCTCCCCTTCAGCCTCTCTGACCCAGGCAGATGTCAGGCTTAAGGTAGGAATTTGCAGATGTTAGGGGGAGGAGAGATATGGTGATGAGCCATACTGGAGGTTGGTTTAACTAGTTCTTGCTCCTCTGCTGAGATTTCAGCCATATTTAATTTTGGAGTAATAGTGCTTTCTGGGAGAAGATTATGCCACACTTTGGAGGAAGAGGTCATGCTCTGGGGTGTTGCCCTGCACCTCTTTGGACAGGAGTGCTCTCCTGCTTGACCCCAGAGAACACTGAATAAATACGTGACAGGTGTAGAGCCTCTTAGATCTGCTGCTTGAAACTAAGAGAAGAAGAAGGGACCATGTTGGAACTGGATTTGCCCCACCAGGCCCTGCACTCTGACTGACTGCGCCTGCTGCACAATCTAGAAACACATCCCTGTGGATGCGCATTGCTTCTAAAGGACACATGGGTGGACTACCTGTAAGCTACAGGTTAATAAGGCTCACCTGAATCATCACCACCAAGTGTCCCCAGCTCCGAGCGCCCACAGTGGATTTGTACCCCAGAAGTTTCAGAAGTGTTGAGAAGTTTGGAGCAGCTTTGTAAAAAAGCTCCAGAGGGGGACTAACTCGACCGGGACCGCCAAGCCGGACTACCTCAACTGCGAGACGGCCAGCCCTGCCTCTAGGGGAAGGTTAGTCTCATCCTCTTTCGTTTGGGGGGGGGGTCATGTAGGAAAGTGCCTCCTTTTGCATGGCTAGATCACACTTTTTGCCTGAATGTATGCTGTAACTTCAAACTGTAAGTGTGCTGGGGCCCTGCCAACCAGGTCCCCAGCACCTCATCTCTGTCCCTAAAACTGTACCACAATTGGCACAACTTCTGTTTCCTCTATAAGTCCCTTGTAAATGGTACCCCTGGTACCTAGGGCATGATGACGGAAGAAGGTCCCCTAGGGACCCCTCACCCAGATGAGGTGGTGATGCTATCGCAGGCTGCGTATCCCGGTGTAGAACAAAGCGAAGAGTCGACATGGCACACAGCCTGTGCGTCAAGCCTTCCAGCACTACTTAAGATATTGGTAAGTCACCCCTCTAGAAGGCCTTATTAGCCCTAAGGCAGGTCTCCAGTGAGAACGTCCCTGCGAAAGCAGGGGTGCCCCTACAATGTCCGGTTCATTCTGGAGTATTGTAAGTGCTCAGGGAAACCATAAAGAGTACATGAGCGGAAACACATCCAAAAGAGTTTCCTAGCTTCATGATGGCTTCTCTGTAGAAGGGGATGTTTGGTACCAAACATCTTGTCTTAATAAATCCTCACTGATTCCAGTGATGGATTTATTCATTATTTCACACTGGAGATCCTGTTAGAGCACAGCTTTCCAAACTTTTCATGTTGGTGACACACTTTTTGTAAAAGCATCATTTTTGCGTCACGGTAAGGCAGTGTAGCGAGCGTAGCGAGCGAGCCCGAACCACCTAAGGGGAATTCGGGGGGTTCTCCCCCGGAGAAAATTTTGAAAAAAAAAAGTGGGCAAATGGTGCATTTTCAAGCAAATTTGAGAAAGCAGGAAGGTTACTAAAGCAATTGTGAATCTGTTCTAACAAAGACAGTGACTGGCAAAACTGGGTATATATGTATATATATATGTATATATGTTGACAAGCCCACCATTAAAAGATAACTAACTAAGATCCAAGATTGTCCACCGTACAAGCAAATTCTGATTTTCTCCCTTACATACCTGAAGCAGTTAACAGTGCCACAGCGTGGTAAAGTCAAAAAGTAGTCATCTATTTCAAAGGCAAAAACACATTTTATCCGAATTCACAAGCTGTTCAAAATCCTATATATAGTCTTCTTTATTAAAATTTCAGGTTGAGTGCTACAGAGAAGTGGTGATATATCTGTACTGGTCTGCTGGATGAAATTCTACCAAGAACTACGTGTCCCATTGGCCTCATCCGGTGACATGTGAGGGCAATTTTGCCAGGGATGTATGAGGGGAAGAGGCCAAACATCTAACTCTATGGTGCACTAACTGGACAAGAGAGGTTGGAGTCCTTGACCACAAACATTGTGTCACGGGCGTCGACGAAAGGAATTACACACTGTAACGCAGACATAATTTACCCACAGTGAACAATAGTGTGTTCAGCCGGTAATTAGCACAAAAGTACAATGGTTGTCAGAGAAAAAAACATTGTAATGTCCTACATAATTAGACTAATGAGCAGGATTCTATACTTATCAGCATTTCAATGCTTTAGTTACAATTCCAGGATGCAGAATTACAGGGCCCTTGCTTGGTGGACCCTGAGAAATGGAGAATAACTGGGGAAATCTGGATTACTGCACCAATTTCTGTGGATTCGTGACCATTTTCAGCCTGTTTCTCACACAGGTTTTGGCTGCCTTTTGCAGTCTACATACCTGGGGATGGGGCAGTGGAAATTGTGGCTACAGTATTTTCACATCACTTGTAACCTCAATGTAGTCAGTAACTCCTGTTACCACCTGCAACGGGATCACCGCCACTCGTGACTGTGTCCATTGAGTTCGAGGTACTGTACAAACACCATATAGGATTAAGAATTTGGGTCAAATACATATATGCCGCCTGAGATTCCCCTGCCTTAGTTATAAAAAATGGGAACAGGGCCTTTTCAATCTTTGTGTCGTTACCAATTCAAGCCATCTCCTGACATCTGGTTTTTACGAAATCCATTAAGCGACAGAGCAGCAAGTGCAGGCGCGCATCTGCCGCTGTGCTGCTACGGTCGCACACTATTCGCAGACAGAACTCCTTCCTGTTCTCCAGTGCTTACTGATGCATAGAGTTACTCTGCAAACGAAAAGGCACACCAGAGCCTAATTAGTCTGGCAGTTTAAGAAATAGGGACGTTATGGACCAGTAACCAGAATAAATATGTATTTATTCTCCTTTAACTTCGATGTGGAAACGCCAGCCTTAAAGACTGGTGAGGCATCTAAGGTGGATGGAATGTGGCAGAGTAGCATTCAGAAGATTGGGCAAAGCTACTTCTCCTGCTTAAAATCAATACATATGTCCAATCAAACCTTTTACAATAGGGATCTCAGACCTCTTATGATGGCAATGGAATGAGGTTTGAAGTTCCTGGTTTCAAAAAAGAGGCCCCTAGAGCAGTGGTACACCATGTATAGCTTGTGAGCAACATATTGCTCACAAGACCCTGAAACGTTGCTCTCTTGATCATCTGCACCTCTTTCTTTTGCCACGGTTGCACTGGACAATCATTTTACTCTGAAAGGGGCCGTGAGAAGAATTTTCTGATTGGTGGTCTTCAATGGCGCTATTTTCCCAGCACTTGTTCCTCAGTTCTGAATATTTTTAACTGGAGCCCCTTAATGGTGGGTTCAATCTTAGAAAAGAAGCCCCTCTCCTGCTATAGTACAGGATGGCATTAGGATCACTTCCTCTTTTCTGAGTACTTTGTGAGCATTTAAACGCTCAGTTACAGTTTCTGTCTTCATGGGGGCCCAGCGGCGGAATGGCTAATGGGCATGTCCGATGCTGTGTGCAGCTGCCCTTCCACTGGTCTCTGGCTCTGTCCAGTTAAGGATGTAATGTTCATACCTGAAGTCAGTGCGTTTCCAATAACTCTCACTGTTGCCATGTATGGGAACTGAGGCACTGGGAGAAAGTGATAACAGAGATGTGCTCAAGTTAAACACCATTTGGAGAAGTGGAGGGGGGGAGTCTACCAATTGGAAATTGCTAACGGAGCGAGTGGCAAAATGTAATTTCCCTTGTAGTGGCAGATTCTTTCCCAGCCACAATCTACACTAGATTGCTGAAATTTCCTTTTCTTAGAAGGCCCCTTGGCTTCTTGCTTTGTTTTCGGGCACGGTGGTTGTTGGCTGCCTGGCTGGGGCACTTGGCTGGCAGCCTCCTTATCTGCAAGGTGTAAGAATGCCCTAATGCACCTTGGCAGCTGCAGGCAGGAGGCACCCCCAGGGTCGCTGGGTTAATGAAGAAGCGTGCAGGGCTGGCTCTGTCCACCCTGGCTCAGAGTGCTTGGGAGGGATTATGGACTGCGACTTTATCTGGCATCAGTCGATACTGCTAATGAAGCCACTCACAGCGCTCCCTTGAGGGTCATTAATCACCCTATCACCCCTGTCTCCAGTCCTCTCACAGGCCCATGCCCGCTGAGGTAATTATGGGCCTGAGTGCAGCCTGGCAAGAAGAGGGGGCTTTTATCAGGGCACAAAAATAGATGGCGGGCCAGCTCCCCCAGGGGCTCTCGGAGCCACTGAAGGGGCCGTCAGCACTGCTACCCAGCTCCCAGTCTCAGGCCCTTGTCTGTGAAACGCTCCACAGACGCCTGCCCGAGCCCCTTCCCCACTCATTTATAAGAGGCAGTAGCCTGCTCGAACCCCCATAAACATAATTTCTTCGAAAAGTCCCCTTGAGCTGCCAGGGACGTCTCCCCTCACCCCCGGCCGCTCAATCCCCGGCTTACTTTTTCTGGATAAAGTAACCGCAGCCCCCTTGCCACCATTTGTAAAACAGTGACATGAACGGCAGCAAAACTACTACACGTCCCATATGTCCAACACATACAGGCGCGGAGGGGCAGGAGGTGAAGTGATAGTTGGAAGACAGAGAGGAGGCACCATAAAAGGTGAAGAAGGGGGAATGGGGAGTAGACATAAAACTACGTGTGATCAAAGAGTTAGAATAGCAGTAAACGCGATAAATGACAAATACAAAGTAATTACCCACCTACAGCAGGTCGGTCAGGCAGGCCTGGATCTCATGGTGGCGGGAGCGCCCGGGCGTCTCTGCGCTCTGCGGCACAAACAGACAGCACCGTAGCCCGGCTCCCCTCAGCAGCCTCCGGGCAGTGCTCCTCGTCTCCGGGCTGCCTCTACTATTAAAAGTGCGCCGTACCGAGCGCCTGGGATGAGGAGCAGAGGCGGCTCCATGGACTGCGCATTCAACGATCAACACGCGCGGCAAAGAGAAAGAGGCCGCGCACACACGCTCCACTAACGCCTCTCCTGCCTCCGTGTACTGCGTCACTGACATGCGCAGAGGTCCTGATACAAAAAGTTGAACAAGAATATACGTCCTAAAGATTTACGACAGACGTACATGCTTGATTAGAGAGCACCGTCGCGCGACACACCCACACATGTCAGGCGACACAGTACCGTGTCGCGACACAGTGTTTGGAAAGCTCTGTGTTAGAGGATCCCCTGAACATGACCCAACACTGGTGTGGTTCCTGTCTAGTCTTAGCCAGCCTGCCATCACCAGACAGGCTTCCGGACCCCTGGGTAGAGAGCCAGAGCGCTCCGGATCCAGAGACAATGCCTGCTCTGGGCAGAGGTGGTCACACCTTCCCCCCTGCAGGATCTGCCTCAGCAGAAACAGGGCCTTCTAAGCCTTTCCGTCTTTGAGTCCTGCCCCCAGCCCTCGGCAGTTTGAAGCAGATGGCCGTCTCCAGTCCTGTTGCACTTTTGGTGGGAGGACTGGCAGTAAAATTAGGTAAAGCAGGAGATGTGTCTACCTTTACCCTGTACCACCCCTCAGGTGGGACAGATGAGGTAGACACCACTTTTCACTATCCGGCATCTTGAGGATGGGGATAGGGATAATAACCTATTAGGAGTCAGGCTATGCCCACCCCCCATGTGGGGTGAGCATAAAAAGGGTGTAGGCACCCTACAGGTAGGCAGCCCTTTGGCTTCTACCTGGCCTTCTCTAAAACGCCCTTAAACTCAGTATTTATGTGGCTCCCTGTATACCTCACTTCAGATTCTATGGACGAAAAGAAGAAGACTGAAGACAACCGCTTGTGAACCAGGAACTGAGCCCTGTTGCAGAAGAACCCGGCAAAAACCTGTCAACTGCGAAAAGGACTTGACAATTGCGGCCTGCTGTCTTTCCTGAAGAGGCCTCCAAGAAACCCCCCGCCCCTCCAGCCTTCGCTAATTGCCAAGAACCTCCCTTTGGGCTAGAGGCTCTAGTCTCCTGTGACCACCTGTAAAGAAACCACATAATCAGAATTACAATACAGAGCACAGCACCAAAGTAAATTTCAAACTGACTCTGTTGTCAGTTAAATTTAATTTCAATAATACACCAAAGAAAGCAAAATGGACAGAATAATATAGTCCAAATGTGTGTATAAAATTTGATAAGTTCTTGGTTCGTTGACACGTTCATCTTGTAGACGACTTTCTCAAGGCTCAAACTGTGACTGTTATGTCTGTAATTGTTCAATTCAAATCCGATCCAAAATCCCCTTGGTGCACTGCAGAATTAGGACAGCACAAGCTTCAGAATTATCCTGGGTGCAGCGGATTATGTCCCAAATTCAGACGTTGTCTCTCAAATGCGAGAGTGACACTTATACAGGCTTGGGACTGTGGTGCTCATTATGATAGACAAGACTACAATCCTAGTATTTCATTAAAAAAGTACAATGTCCATAGTAGTTGGGGGGCAGCCCGTGTGTAAGGTGCTCCCTGCTTCCTTCGGATAAGTCCACAGTGGTTGAGGACCGGCACTTCGTGCCAACGCAACTCACAACTGTTAAAGAACTCCGACATCTACAGACTTCCACCAACTTGAAAGATCCTCCCAGCAAAGTGACAGCCCTACTCTTGCGACCCAATACCCTCCTGCCAATGGCTTCAATGGCATGAAACATCATCGGTGGCATGACCGCCTCTTTAGTGACCGACTTCCTCGCACCGCACTTGTGGCCAGACCGATGCTGGTGCCGATCAAGATCAGCCCACGATCTCTGGTACACCTGAATCAGGTGAAGTCTCCAATGCCTGCTGTGCCTGAGCCCTGGGCCTCAAAAGAACCTTCATCCTTACAATAAACTCAAGCTTTGACCTCCAAGTGACCGTGGTCACCTGAAACTCCCTGGTGGAGTCCTGCACCTCATGACCACACCAGCACTCACGTGGCGGTCCTCCGCTATTCAACCCGGCACTGCTTAAAATATCAAAGGAAGTAAGAAACCTCAGAATGACCATGGACTCCAAGCTTTTGAGGAATGCCCAAGTGGACAATCTAGCAAGATCAAGCTTTGTTACTATAAAAACTCTGCGACGAATCTTCCCCCATTTTGGATTTCCACACAAGGGACAGGCTACCATCTCCCTTATTTTGTCCAAACACGATTACGACAAAGGCCTCTACCATGGATCACCTTTAACGACCATGAAAAGACTGCAACGGATTCAGAACTCGGCTGCCAGACTACTCTTCCATATAAAACCGGGAGACCATATCTCCCCTGCCTTGAAAGCCCTGCATTGGTTGCCGGTTGCCAGAAGATCCAAGTTCAAGCTGCTTTGTATCACCCACAAAGTGATACATGGAACGGGACCGCTCTTCATCAGGAATCAAACCACCAAACACATTCAACAAAGGAACCTCTGCTCTAGAGTGGCACCTCACCTCAACATCCCAAGATACAAGAAACAAAAATGGGTGGCACATCATTCTCTGTTCAAGCAGCCAAACTATGGAACTCTTTACCCCTTTACATAGATCCACGGATAACCACCTTATCTTCAGAAAACTACTCAAGAATTGGCTCTTTCCCACATAACCACCATACGGAAACTGATAGAAATATACAGCATATTTCTCTGTATATAAGCATTTATTTGTACTATAGATATGTACCTATGTATGTGTATTGCTTTGTATAAACGTGTAGAATACTTATGTTTTAAAAATTATTATATATAGATATTCATTAGTTCTGCTTAACAAATGTACATATTACTGATAGTTACATTATTCTATGTTTTTAACATGTATATAAGTGACTGCATAGATAAGTAAATCTTCCTATCATAACTATTTATCTACAATTGCTTCACTATTGATCTACAAATAATATATATATATATATATAAATCCACAAACCTTCAGTTAGAAAGTCAAACGGGTCGCACTCCCACAGAGTTTTTACTGCTTTTATTTTCTCAGACTTCCTTCTTTTTTCATCAAGCAGGCGAAATCAACCAACGCGTTTCGGTGTTAGCAACACCTGGACGAAAACGAACCGTCTCTGAATATATATATATATATATATATATATACTAAACACAGAGGCTCCATTTTACCGGGGGCCACCAACCCTGCAGGGCGGGCTCTCAAACAAGCAGGTATGGAGAATCCTGCTGAATTAAACAAAAAACCACAGAGCCCAACTTCGTCTTATTCCCACGTAGACATTTATTCGTCTGAAAGCGCGGCAGCATTTGAACACTCGGTACTTCCTACGCGTTTCGTCGTCATCGCCTTTTTCACAGGTGAGTTTTAATTAATTAAAAGTCTCAGTGGTCACGTGGCCCTTTACACAACTGCAGGCCCCAGAATGCACCATTATTGTTGCAGTGTGACTTGGCACAAGTTCCATTTATGCCTAATAGCGTGATTAAAACTGCCAATGTCCCGTTCAGTTTCTGGTTTTGTAGTGCTCTGGAGATCAGCCCTAGGACTTGTCTGCTTCCGCTTAGGGATTTTTTTTTCTGTTCAACTGCCTCTAATTAACTGTCTTGATAGAAAACGACCAGCAGAAGTCAGTAAAATACCAGAATTACTTTCTGCTGAGGGACTTTCTTTTTTTTCTTTTTCTGGCAACTGCCTCTATTTAACTTTCTTGATAGAAAACGACCAGCAGAGGTCAGTAAAATACCAGAATCAATTTAGCATTCTCTAGATTCCAGTCCATAGAAATTGTCTTCCACGAGCACCTGTAGACAATAATATTTTTTTCAAATCTTGTATTTTCAGTGATCTGACCACCTATAGCCCTGATTTTATGTTAAAAACAGCTTTGGACTATGCCATTTCCCGCTGAAAGGCAATATTTCTCTCCATGTGTTCCCATACCTGGCATGTCACGCAGTTTAGTGCTTACTTTCCCTCCATGTTAAAGAACAGTAGATGTTTCAGCACCCAGGCTAATGTGCTGCATAGCTAAATACATATAAGGTCCCAAAGGTGAGACCGATTGCATTGCAAATGCTTGTTTACTATTCCGAACCCCAAAACAAGGCTTTCTAAACCCTCCCTCTGACTCTTCCCCCTCCACCTCCCTTTTACTCATCCCCCTGCACCTGCCTTTTACTCATCCCAAGGCACTTCCCTCTGCTATGAGCTACAAAACAAACAAACAAAAAAAATTCTAAATTCTTCCTTTCTATCCCTTCACTATCCTTTTCAATCCAAATAACAGTCTAACATGTCCACCACTCAAATTAATTTCATATTTCACTATACTAATTCACCACCAATCCTGGGTTCCGTAGTAGCGTGCTACTCGCGGAAAAAGCACTTCAACGCAGTGGCGGCTGGTGACATTTGAAAGTGATGAGGCGTAACATTATTGTCGTACTGCACTGCGGCAAGCGCGCGTAGCGAGCGAGCCCGAACAACCTACGGGGGGTTTGGGGGGGTTCCGAGTGGACAAACAGTGCATTTTCAAACAAATTTGAGGAAGCAGGAAGGAGATATTTAACTGATTTTTTATTGTTTTAATTCACTATATGTATCTTTTTAATGGATAGGGATGTCTGTGAATTTTCTTTTCTTTTGTGGTAACCCCTTCTGTCCTTGTATGGTCGTCACATAGTGATTTGTCGTGTTAGATGTCTGCGAATTCATTGTGTTTCTGTAATATGTATAATGTACTCTGTTTCTATATTTATATGTGATTTTATGTATTTTCTTGCAGCTCTGATGAAGTTCACGTGTAGTGAACGAAACGCATTGGCTGTCTTTTGCTATCAATGAAAAATAACGACGTTCTGGATTACATACATTTTGGAATTGGAACTGTATATGAATGAATTCTAACTTTGCTGTGCACTATCATCTGTGTGTTTTGGATTACTATGAAACTCTTTTGGTTTTCTCAGATCGAGTTTTCGTCTTTTTTCTGAGTAACAACAAAATGTGTAAATATGGAGCAGTGTATTTTTGGCGGTGGTGCTGCTACTGGTCGTGCTGGTGTTGTGCGTGTATGACATCTCTGGTTACGCTTCTGAGCATGTTGATCACCAAAGCATCGAACCACCTACTACGCGCAACGTTGGGAATTATTTAACCCTGGGCAAAGCACTATGCTACGCTCGCGTAGTTTGCGAAGTTTGCGCTACTTCGCACAACGCGAATTGCACGTAGCACAGTGCAAACATGCGTAGCGTAGCGTAGCGTAGTGCAGCGGTCATTTTTTGCTTGCTCGCGGTCCTCAACGTCAAGTTGGCGACCGCGAGCAAGCAAAATGACATCCCGGCGAGACTTTTTCCTCGTTCGCGATCAGCAACATCAAGTTGCCGATCGCGAGCGTGGAAAATAAACCTCCCGGCGAGATTCTCAACGCGGGGAGGTCAGGTTTCTCATTGCGAGTGGTCGCGTATGCTCGCGACCGCTCGCAATGAGAAACTACCAGTCCGCGTTGAGAAAGATGCCGCTCGAGTAAAAATCTACTCGAGCGGCAGTAAAAGACAGCTCGCACTGTGCAAGATGCCGTTTTCAATGATTGCACAGTGCGGACAAGCATCCGGCACTGTGCAATCATTGCGAACAGTGCACTACGCAGTTCGCGTAGTGCTACGCGTAGCTCGCGTAGTGCGAACTGCACTTTGCGTAGCTTCGCGTAGCGCTACTTCGCGAACTACGCCCAGGCTTGGAATTATTCAGAAAACCTAACACACGTCCCACTCCTTCCACAGAAGTGCATGCTCAGTTGATAAGTCTTTTCAAATGGCTCTTTATCATAGGATTTGTGTTAAAAAAACCTGTCAATCTCAGATTTCTGCAAACACCTGTGTGACATTATTAGACAAAACATGATAACACTACTGCAGAAAGACAATACTAGCAAATTCTTTCAGAGAACATATGACCTACGCTGCATACACCAACACTTAAAGACTGTTATGTCCGTGTTGTGTGCTATATTGATTACTGGACGGCTCTCCTTGGACATCGCTCTATAGGCAAGCTTTAACTTGAACAGCACACAGTCCACTTCACGAAAACGGTTGCTAGCATTGCACAAACTCACAAAATGGAATCTTATATCTACAAAGCACACATCATTCCCCATGAGAACTCACATGCACAGAAGCAGCGCACGGCGGCATAAATTGTTTCATCAATGCACACAAATACACAAAGGGATCTCTTGACAGCACCACAGACTGCACATCGCAAGATACATTTTATCTCCACAGACACAATACACCACACAGCAGACCTCTTAAGTGCACTGCTCAAAACACACCAGGAACGCCACAGCTTGAATTCTCACACGAAAAGTATTACAAGGACTGCACACAGCACATCCACAAATAACTGAGAGTTATTACATGCAGGCCGGACCTTTACATTACTGCTGCCCCCACATTTATTGCTCCTTCATTGCGTCTGTCAGCATTTCCTGACAGCGTATTATGGAGCACATGGTGCATAGTCTGTATCAATCAGCCTGCGCGGAGCAGATAAAAGCAGCAGACTATTGATAACAGGCCTGAAATCGGCGCACTGCAAGTACTGCATTTTCAAAAGGCGGCGGCGGCAACCCTGGGGGCTGCCATGACCGGGCGCTTCTTTCAAACTGCACACCCAGGAGTGCGCAGAGCAACGCCTGCTTCTTCGGCATAAGGTGCTCTTTCAAAATTACGGTTCCTTGTATATTCTTTCCCTGTAAGCAAGCGCAGGCCCACGGAAACGCTTTCCATTGCACCCCTGCATTTAATGTATAAATGAAGAAATATTTACTATCCTTGTCCCGCCTTCCCAGTCCCTGGCACTCCCTCGGACGCTCGCTGGCACCCCACTCCGATATTCCACAAACCCCAACGCTGACAGTGGCTGGAGCTTTTACTCTTCCATAGGACACGACACACAAATCTCCGGAGAGGACATAAAACATGTTAAATAGTGACAAATCATGGGGACACTGCATGCGATTTCCTTCTAATGAATTCAGGGAGTTGACTTGGCCAACATATTTACAAGTACTCTGCCTCACACGAGTCCAGTGGCGTCCGCCAGTAACAAACGGTGGAGGGAGCGTGAGCGCGGGGGAGGTGATTAATAATAATTTTAAAACGTACCTCGCGGCTCGCAATACTCGCGGGGGAGTCGCGCGGGGATGGGGGCCGGGGGGTTTAGAAATAAAGTTTTAAAAAAACAAAACTTAAACTTACCGGACGGGTCCGCGCCGCCTCTGCTGTCTGCTCCTGGGCCGGGGTCCGGTGCTTTGGCGCCTTCAACGTCTTCTGGGTGAATGGCTGGCAACCCCTCTCAGCCAATGCAGACGCTGCTCCAGCAGCGCCAGGATTGGCTGAGGGCAGGGATACTTCCTGCCCATTAGGAGACCGGGGGCTGCGCATGAAGCAACCCTCGATCTCTTAAGGGGAAGGCTAGTGCGCATAAAAATGATCAGCCCAAAAACGAACATGCGCACTATTGCGCGCCGCTGTCACTCAACCCTGAGAGTGCTGCCGCAGCCCCACCCCCTTCAGCGTCCTTGGCGTGTTCTACTTCTGACGCTAATTCCAATCAGGAGTCCTGATTGCTGCAATTAGCGTCAGAAGTACAACGATTAAATTCTAAATGGGGCCGTGGCATTAGTGGGGCAACGCCCCAACGCCCCCAATGGATGCACCGCCACTGCTTCAACACCTCATATGGGGTAGCAAGCACTATACAAATGCAAACCTTTTTAACCTCTTCTAACCTTTCACTATCCTTCTCAATTAAAATACCTGACTAACATATCTACCACTCAAATAACTTTCCTATTTCACTATACTAATTCACCACTAACACTGTATGGGTTCCAGAGTAGCGTTCTACTCACCAAAAAAAGCACTTCAACCCCCCATCAGAGGTAGCAAGCGCTATGTAAATGCAAACCTTATTACCTTCTCTATCCCTCCACTATCTTTCTCAATCCAAATAACTGACTAACATATCCACCACTAAAATTACTTTCATATTTTCACTATACTAATTCACCACTAATCCTTTATGGGTTCCGAAGTAGCGTGCTACTCGCCGAAAAAGCGCTTCAACACCCCATCAGGGGTATCAAGCGCTATATAAATGCAAACCTTTTCTCTTCTCTATCCCTCCACTATCCTTATCAATCCAAATATTTGACTAACATATCCACCACTCAAATTACTTTCATATTTTCACTATACTAATTCACCACTAATCCTTTCTGGGTTCCGAAGTAGCATGCTACTCGCCGAAAAAGCACTTCAACACCCCATCAAGGGTAGAAAACGCTATGTAAATGCAAACTTTTTCCCTCTTCTATCCCTCCACTATCCTTCTCAATCCAAATAACTGACTAACATATCCACCACTCAAATTACTTTAATATTTTCACTATACTAATTCACCACTAATCCTTTATGGGTTCCAGAATAGCGTGCTACTCACCGAAAAAGTGTTTCAACGCCTTGTCAGGGGTAGTAAGCGCTATATAAATGCAATTACAATACAATACAACAAGCTAGAAGAGGCCTTTCCTGTAATTTCTCAGTTGACCATTCCCAACATGGCCTGCCCTGGACCCTGCTGCTGACCTCTACTGGAGTGAGTCCTGACTCTCAAGTGCTGTCCCCATGGTCTTGGACCATTGGCTGTGTCAAAGTGTATTCCTCCTAACATTTCATGAAGCCTAGAACTTAGAAACTTTTTGGCTCCAAAGACCTCTGGAGGAGCAGGACCAACCTGGTAAGCCGAAACGACAAAGGTGTATTGCTGCTGGGCCAAAGATTCAGGTTGCTCCTGCTCAGAGCTTTTCACAATAGAAAATCCTATTCAGGGGGACCTCACGGAGAAGGTATCTGGCCTCGTGGAACCCTCTTCGGCTACAGCTTGCAGATTTGCACAATTGGAAGAAACAGATCTCCAAAAAAGTGACTGTCTGACGGAAAAAATCTTCACTAGGCGAAGGTGCACAAAGTATCTGGTCTGCGAGGGACCTTCCTTGGGTACGAATTAAAATTTCTTCTCCTTGGAGCATTCCCGCCAAATGTCATTGACCTTACTGAGACCTCGTCCAGTGGCTATCCGGCCACCTGGAGGCCTCTCCAACCACAGCCTGCTGCCTTGCCCCTCTGAAGACTTTCAACTTCCATTTCAAAAACTAAATCCGCAGATAAAGCTTTCGACCAGGTTCAACCTGTTTCTTCTAACCAACTCACATTCCATCGCGGTTAGTCTTACCTTGTGCCTAGATACCGGTCAAGCGCAATCAGGCGACTGCGGTTGGCGCCTTATGATTTTTTACACTATTTTTATATTTAAACTTTAAAAATTCATCACGCCGCTTTCCTTATTTGATTTTTGCCATTTTTGTGTCATTTTATTGATTAAAATATTTTCTGTTTTTCTATTTGGTTTGGGATTTCTTTTGTGTTGTGTTTTAATTTTATTACTGTTTCAGTACTGCATAAATAGTTTAATGATTGCCTTTAAGTTCAGCCAATCTGCTCTATGCCATGCTACTAGGGGGATGAGCTCAGGTTAATTTGGTGACTTTCGTGATTCGCCCTAACAGGGATTATGGTTATTACCTGAGGTGGGTCCCTACCCATCTTCAGCTAATACCTAAATTTCCTACGAATCCAGATGTTGATTAGGAAAGAATTAATGTTGTACGGGAACAATACACAAACATTACTAAAGAGCCTAACTTTTTTTGCAAAAAAGAAACTGAATCTGAATACAAAAATGTAAAATACCTTTTGTCTACATCTTTAATCAGCATAATAAAAAGGCAACTTCATTTGTAAGTTTTAAAGGTGCCATTAACTACCATCAGAATGTTGTTAAACATGATATTATTGTGATAAATGTTGCTAATTTACAGATTTACGGTCTCGAATTAAGGACTCTTCATGCAAAATAGAATGACAATGTGTATGCAGATGCTAGGTGCCAGTTTTGGTATACAAGACCTTACAAGATTATTATTTATATGTTTTTTTACCAGCAGCAAAAAGACCTAAATGCTTTCCCTTTATATTTATTAGGAATAA
Organism: Calotriton arnoldi; assembly: GCA_963921515.1. NCBI lineage: Eukaryota > Metazoa > Chordata > Amphibia > Caudata > Salamandridae > Calotriton > Calotriton arnoldi. Next base: position 470,988 of record CAWUFW010010975.1, read on the forward strand.
TACAGCTGCACATGCTTTAAAGTTTTCATGTAATCCATCATCTGCGACAAATGTTTTAAGATTGACAGATTTTTAGAAATATTCTTATGATTTGTACTCTTATGAGATGATCATGTGATATTTATGAAGATATGTATTTGTATGATTGTTTCATTGCATTACAGTGATCTAAAATCAAACTTAAATACATAAATTTAATCTCAGCTTGGGTTAATGTGCCTCCCAGTCCATGTTCATGGTCACCTCTGTTCAGCTGCATAGAAGAAGATTATCACATTAAAATGGATGCTCTCTCGTCCAGCATGCTGAGTACTTTTTGAAACAATAGTATCAAAACTTCTCAGCGATCTTTTACTTATAATAACAATGTTGTCATACTTGGGATGATGTTATGAATGTATATTTGGCAACACGAGCATTAAGGGCGTCATGGGCCAAACCTTTGGGGAGATTCATGCTTTACAATCTCTTTTGTAGAAGAAGATTTCATAAACTATTTCACTGGTCCTGATTCCATTCTTAGACAAACATACAAATGTCAACAATAAGCAAATCAGTGGCAGGTTGGCTCAGATCAGAGAGAAAATAAGAAACGGTTATCTCAAGGAAAAGAACTACAAAGAAGAAAATGTATGAGAATGGAGGCGCTTTTCAAAATATTTCCTGCCTGCCTCAATGTGCACCTGTTATAGTTCCCATTTCATTTTCTGCTCTTGTTAATGCATTTTTCAAAGGTACATCTGGCATAGCTGCCAACTCACATAGTGCCAACGTGGGTCACACGATTTTGCCTCCTTTCACACGGTCACCCGGTGAGGAGCGAAATCTCACGGTGGCCGGAGAAACAAGCTGAAAACCACAGTTAACAGTGGCTTTTCAGCTCGTTTTCAGACACTGTAAGAAAGCCGATGTCCATTAAGAGGTTTGAAAACACCCCAGGAAACAGGCAACAGCCTCAATGACCCTTTGTTTTCATTTTTATGGGAGAGGTGCTGGGATAAGGGGGGCTTCGTGAGGGGCAGGGTGCCTCTAAGGTCGCTCTCGGCAGGAGGCCCGGCCCCCATCAAGGTCCCGCCCCCTCCTCACAGGGTGGCATTAATTTGCAAGTTGACAGGTATGATCTTGGCATGATAATGACACCCAAATACAGAACCAAGACCATGATCAGTGGTGGGGGCACTGCCAGCAAATCAGTGCTCGCTCTCCCATTACATCCTGGTAGATGCAGCTCATAGTGTTTTTGAATTACTCACACTCAGAAGAGTGTTTGCTACCAGTTTTGGCACAGCAGGTGCTGACTTGCAGGCAATGTGCTCCTTCCACCTTTGATTGTTAGGCTTCTATTAGAGGCGTTTGGTTGACGAGCCATGGGTTGCACCTGCACGTTTGGAGTGCTACTTTACCTGATGCAGTTCAAGTGGCATTTCAAGCACCCCCAAACCTGCTTGATACTTTTGGCTGAAGATGGGCAAGAACCCAGGCACACGTCCAGAAATGCAAACGTTGACTGCGCCAACATTAACAGCAAGCACTTTTCTACTTGGGAGCAACTCAAAACACTATGAATGGCATTTACCAGAATGCAATGATCGAACTGGCACTGATTTGCAAGCAGTCTTTCCCCTTTATCGTCAGACTCATAAAGGAATTCTTTTGTTGATGAGCACCTGTGCGCTTTGGAGCAGTGCCTGGTATATTAGAACATTGGAATGTTGGGAGCTCCATTGAAGACAATGGAGTAGCTCTGGACTTAAAATGGCTGGTATAAGCCCAGTACTCCAACATTCCAATGTTTGTCTTTTTGTTTCTTCATTTTTAATTTAGAACATTCTACCCTTAGTGGGTGGAATGTTCTAATAGCGTTATAGCCCTTCTGCCTCAGGCTATACCAGTTGTTAAAGGCCCTCTCCCTCGTTATAGGCCCTCGCCTGCGGCTCGGGCCTATAACTCGGGATCAGGGCCTTTAACAACTGGTATAGCCCTCGGCAGTGGGCTATAAGGCTATATTAGCGCGTTGGAATGTTGGGAGCTCAACTGAAGACAATGAAGTGACTCAGGGCTAATGAGGGCTGGTATAAGCTCCAACATTCCAATGGCTGTCTTTGTGTTTTTCCCATTTTAATCTAGATCATTCTACTCTCAGTGGGTGGAATGTTCAAATAGCCTTAGAGACCTTCTGCCTCGGGCTATACCAGTTGCTAAAGGCCCTCTCACTCGTTATAGGCCTGAGCCGTACTAGTTCAGGGCCTTTAACAACCGCTATAGCCCTCAGCAGCGGGCTATAAGGCTATATAACATGGGGTATTTCAAGTACCGAAAACTACGCACCAAATCCTTGGGTCTATTATAAATCTGAATAATACAGAAAAGGGTTTTTATTTTTAAGAAAAAGAATAATTTGAAGCAAGCTCTTTTATAAAAAAAAAAACAGCCTATAACACACAGATCTAACCGTGGAAAATTCCCTTTTCAGGACGAAATCCCTCACTCACCAAAGGTGACATGCTTCATCATATGGGATTCTCCTCTCAAGAGAAAAACCTAGTTCTCTTGAGGGCTACAACCCCCTCTCTGAGAGGGAGGAGATCAGGGATGTTTTCAAATTCTAATTTATTGCAAATATTCTTAATCCACATGTGATGAGCAAAATAGTGTGAGTGAGGGCGCAGCGCAAAAAGAAATAAACAATGTGCAAGAAAGTGAAAATAAAACTAGCTAGGGGCGCAAAAAATATATATTTTATTCTGGAGCACCCTCTGCCAGGATTAAAAACAATGCACCAGCGACATGGATCTAAGTCGCGATTGTATGGTGGACAATAATGGTCAACATGTTTCAGCCAACAAATGCCCCTAACTCGGGCGAGGCTTTCTTCAGGACCTATAAAGATGCTGCTGCTTTAGTGCTCAAGTGAATAAACAAAAAAGGATATAAGAACGAGATACGTTCATGTTACATCTGCTCCGGACGGTAAATTTGCCTATTGGAAACAAAATCATTTATTCAGAACTGTGTCTCTTATATAAAGATGATGCAACTGTGAGTTTAAATAGAAAGGAAAGGGAAAACCCTTACCCGCTCTTGCTAGGCAAAGAACAGTACCTCAACCTGGCAACAGCTCAGGATGGGGGCACCGCTCTGTAAAGAAGAAAGTGGTGCAACTATCAAAAAATGCATGATATCCTCTTCTGAATCATGTGACAGTATAACTAGACTACAGTAGTCAAAAGATGCTAAGAGCATAAAATGTAGGAAAACCTGATGGAATCAAGGGACTGACCCAGGTATCCAGCCTAAACAATGTCTCAGTAATTAAATGATCGTGGATGCACACGGTTGGAACATGCATATGACATGCAGGATCAACAACCCTTGGTTAGTACTGTTCTAAAAAAAAAACAACAATACTGATCTCTCTGATATACATGATAAAAGGTAACGCTCTATAAGCAGTGCTAGATAGATTAACATATATCATCACTTAATCACTTGTTTCTTACAACGTAAGGAAAAAGGATCCTTTCATTTTAACAAGTTTAACTCAGCCCACTATTCAAAGCTACAAAATGAGATCCTATCCTTAACTCTACACCGCTTCCTAATAGAATGCGTGCACAGCCCACGGTAAATATATTAAACCCTCTGGACACAACCATAGAGCCTAAAGGGCCATGCCCCGCCACTCGACTCACCTCTCCGTCGATACCCCGAGCTCTAAATGAGCCTGCAACCGGAGGTGAGCATCTGTGGCCAGGGTGCTCGTTTATATACTAGTCTGTTCACGATCTGCTACAGCTGTGGAAACCGCAATCCCCTGTACTAACGCGCAGGCGCTCATTAACTAATGCTAGCTTTCACGCATGCGCAGTTTTATTCTTCATCAACGGGGGTTTATACATTGAAAACCAAAACTGATTCATAAGCATTTGACTGTTATAAACTACAGACATCGTTAAGATAAAAACTGCGGTAAGCACCATGCGGTTTCTAATGTATTTAACGACACTACTAAGCGCGAAAATACTACGCGCATGCGCTCTACAGATCATGCCCGCTGGGATATGTAGTTTCGAAAGCCTGAGACCACCCAATCTTAATCTAGGGAATAAGAAAGGAGAGGCTACCCCAGCGTTACCATCATGATTTTGCTCGTATGATTGTAGCATATTCCATAGTCCTTAAGATCTTAAAAGACATAATAAAAATAGAATACATTGAGCTTTGAAAACAATACTGATGCCTCTCATTCATTCAACACACTGAATGGACACATAGACCCTCTCTATAGACTAACACCAATTACGAAAATGCCTATGTCTAATCAGTATATCGTGGACTCAAGAGACATAAAACCTGTGTTACAACTATGTTAATGCAGCGTCCATTCACTCGCTAAGATCAGTACGTGCATGTTTGTTATCAAAAGGCAGAAAAAACCTAAAGGGGGCAGCACAGTTAATCTTTTTTCATATATATTAGTGTTAGTGGTCCAGAGTGTTAAACCATAGAGGCATAGTTACTCTTTATAACGATACCCAAGGAATATCGTCATTCAACCCTATGCTATCACTGTTCAATCTGTGCACCCAACGTTGCTCTCGTCTGAATAGATAGGTATGGATGTCGGTGACGTGATTTGGAATGGATGGTTTCTCAAGAACTGTCCACCTTAGATCCTGAGGGGAATGATTAGTTTCAAGAAAATGATTGGTCAATTTTGTTGATGATTTTCTGCAACGAATTGTACTCTTGTGTTCTAAGATACGGGTTTTGACTTTACGTGTAGTCATACCCACGTATCTTAATTTGCAGGGGCAAGTAATCAAATAAATTAGTTGTTCACTATTACAATTCGTGTGATTGCCTAATACCCAGGGTCTAGATGACCCAATGTCTATTTCAGTAGTGTGAGTAGTTTGAGGAGAAGCTGCACACGAACCACAAGGGAAATGTCCTTTCACTGGCGGCATACCCCAAAGCAAATCCTGTTGACCTTTCCTCTTGCATCTAGGTCTTGCATGTACTAACCGATCTTTAATGTTCGTACTACGTTTGAATGCAAAAAGTGGGCGTGGCAATGGCATAGTGCCAATGTTCAATATTTTCCAGTTGGAAAGAATACTCTTCTTGATTTTGTTGGAAAAGTTGCAAAACGTATTCACACAGGTCAGTCTATTATTCGCTTCTTTGGGTTCTCCAAGTTCTATAAGTGCTGCTCTGTTGTTGTTAGCAGCCCGTTTTAAAGATTTCTTCACAAGTTTCTTCGGATAGTGCCTCTCTTGTAATTGGACTGCCAAATTCTGTGCATGTTCTTGATATTTGATGGTATGACGAGCAATTCCTTCTAATGCGTAAGAATTGTCCAAACGGCAAATTCTCACGCAGAGCTTTGGGATGGAAACTCTTGTATGACAATAATGAGTTCCTTGACATCGGTTTCTTATACAACTCAGTGCTAAGGCCGCCGTCAACAGGGAAAATTCTGATATCCAAGAAGGGTAGGCCGGTGTTACTATACTCACAGGTAAAGTTTAGGTAATCATTCCTGCCATTTAGCCATACCTGAAATTCAACAATGGTTGATGGTGCCCCTCTCCAGATCACTAACACATCATCGATGTATCGTTTCCATAACCGTATATGATCTTTATACGGATTCTCACTGCTGAAGATATGATCCTGTTCAAACACATGAACATAGAGGTTTGCCAAACTGGGGGCACAAACACTCCCCATAGAAGTCCCTGAGATTTGAAGGAAGAGTTGGTCCTCAAATTTAAAGAAGTTCTCTTTCATAACTAGCCGGGCACAAGCATTGATAAAAGGTACTGGGGTGATGGTATCTGGAGCTTTTTGCATCAGGAGAGTCTCAATGGTGGATAAGGTTTCGTCTTGAGGAATGCACGTGTACAAAGATTCCACGTCGAAGGTCACAAGGAAATCACGTTCAATGTCAAATTGTATATCTTCTACCAAGCGCAAAACATCCTTTGTGTCTTTCAAATATGTTGGCATTTCGCTTACCAAAGGCCTCAGAAAATTACCGTCCGGAGCAGTTGTAACATGAACGTATCTCGTTCTTATATCCTTTTTTTGTTTATTCACTTGAGCACTAAAGCAGCAGCATCTTTATAGGTCCTGAAGAAAGCCTCGCCCGAGTTAGGGGCATTTGTTGGCTGAAACATGTTGACCATTATTGTCCACCATACAATCGCGACTTAGATCCATGTCGCTGGTGCATTGTTTTTAATCCTGGCAGAGGGTGCTCCAGAATAAAATATATATTTTTTGCGCCCCTAGCTAGTTTTATTTTCACTTTCTTGCACATTGTTTATTTCTTTTTGCGCTGCGCCCTCACTCACACTATTTTGCTCATCACATGTGGATTAAGAATATTTGCAATAAATTAAAATTTGAAAACATCCCTGAGCTCCTCCCTCTCAGAGAGGGGGTTGTAGCCCTCAAGAGAACTAGGTTTTTCTCTTGAGAGGAGAATCCCATATGATGAAGCATGTCACCTTTGGTGAGTGAGGGATTTCGTCCTGAAAAGGGAATTTTCCACGGTTAGATCTGTGTGTTATAGGCTGTGTTTTTATAAAAGAGCTTGCTTCAAATTATTCTTTTTCTTAAAAATAAAAACCCTTTTCTGTATTATTCAGATTTATAATAGACCCAAGGATTTGGTGCGTAGTTTTCAGTTCGTGATTATTTGGGGATATAATCCTGTGCAGGTCTTTAAACTTCCCTAGGACCCTCCTGCTTGAATGAGTTGGTGTGTAATGTATTTCAAGTACCACCAAACCAGACTGCTACTTTCTTCTAAACAGGGGCAAAACACCCAGAAACATGAGCCCAGAAATCCAAGCACTGGCAGTGTCAAAACTGGAGCCAAATACTCTCCTCTTTGTGTGTAATTCAAAACCACTGTGAACTAAATCTGACAGAAAGCAATAAAAGAACTTGCTGGCAGTGTACTCCCTCACACCATCCCCCTCTTGAATTAACCAAAACGATATCCCCTAACAGACACTGATATGCCATTAGAAAATAAAGAAACATTTGGATTTGAGGAAGGGTTGTTTCACACACTTTCAATTCGATGGGAAGGTCGGTCTAGGGCGAATACATCATTTTTGTAGAGTATATTTTTTTCCCTCTATAAGTAGTACATTCTTTGCTCATAGGCAATACATTCTTTTCTTGATGGAGCAGTATTCTTTTGACTTTGACTGAGGGAATATTCATAACCAAAGCTGCAGTGCTTTCATTTAAACTGTTCCGATTATTTAGAAAGAAAACAATATTGTGAAGTCAAAATTAAGATTCTTAAAGTGTTCTTGATGAATTTGATTCTATAACAGAACTGAATCCTATTTCACTAAACGCTTATGTTCCACGTTCTTTTACATGAAATTTAGGTACATCTATCAAAATATGTTATCTGTATGTATGCAAATCTAAAATATGAATTAAAAACATCACCCAACTGCCGTGACATTGCCACCCGCAATGCCGTGACTCGGATTCGAACCGAGGTTGCTGCGGCCACAACGCAGAGTACTAACCACTATACGATCACGGCGAGCTACTTGGGCTCGATGCGTCATCCTCTCTGTGGCTTTAATAGCATATAACTGTGGCACGGTTGCTGCTCGCTGATAAGTTGAAAGCACATCTTGGCCAGCTGTCTGCGAATGAACTAAAGCGCTTTATGCCCGCCTCCCTCTTTCATTGGCCGAAAGAACACCAATGGAACACCTATTTGCATCCTACTGTGCTTGGACCGGAAGCGCATATTTACGTACCAGTGCTGTGTGACCTTATCATACGTTGGTCAGACACAGCTCTGGGTTTGAGCAGTAATTTACACCGTTACAGCGCGCCATTCTTGTCCTTTTATGCGAGCAACGGTACTCAGACGGAAACTGATGTCCTCTCCTATTTAAAGTGAGTGAAGCAGATCAGGATCTCACTAAATTACTCAGACGATTATGGAAATGGGACAAGATGCAGGGGGAATTTAGAGAGGAGAGTGTACTGTCAAGCCCGATTGATTTGAAGTTGCATTTACATAGCTTTCATTGCCATTGACGAGGCGTCGAAGCGCTTCACATGAAGAGAGTATGTTTGGTTTAGGTTGGCTTCATTTCTCTTTAAAGTGCCACACAGCTGCACAGGAGGCGACCTGTTGTAAGAAATGACAGTAGTTTGAAGTTTGTTACTTGACTAGTGTAGCGATGGGCGAACAGCCTCTGCGGCTGCTTGACAACCGAAGAGTAAGGGTGGACTTAGGGTTGATGTGGACCCCGTTTTGTACGCGTTTCAGAACGTCCAGAGCAGCACCGTGCAAGGGGACTTTCTGATAAAAACGTACAGCTGGGCTCAAAACAAAGGCCTTCTTGAAAGGGATATCAGCCCTCCTTTTGTTTGAGGATAACACTGGATGGGAGCTACCTGATGCCTAACAGCTAGACGCCAAATGTTGGTAACTACGTGTGTGTATTCGCAGGGCTGTTAGCATCAGTGTTTGGTGTTGCCCCCAGCAGAGTTCCAAGCTGTTCAACATTTTTCACTGTTAGACAAGGCAATTCAGCTTCTTTTCACAGGTGAGCTTATAACTACGCTCGTCAACAGTCGCCTGTAGAAAAGACAAAACTATAAATAGGAACGTTTCCATCACAGTGCGTTTCTTGTGCAGATGTATCGACATGTTCAGTGAGCGTCCAGTGGCCGGTTAGCTCAGTTGGTTAGAGCGTGGTGCTAATAACGCCAAGGTCGCGGGTTCGATCCCCGTACTGGCCATGACCTTATTTTTTAACAAAAGGTCTTGATTCCTCCCCAGCTTTGATTTTTGGCCACTTAATTCGTGTTATTTTACTACAGTAAGACTTGCAGCGTAGAGACGCGAGTGACGGGTAAAGCAAACATTTCGAAACCGAAGGGCAGGAAGGACGTGCTTAAAACGGGACGTGGTGGGGTGAATTGAGGCAAGGCACAAGAGTGCCTTGAACGTTTGGGGTACAGGATGCTTAATACTGGGATAGAGAGAGAAGGAACATCCGCAGAGAGGAAAATTGACAAACAACTGCTTCCACCAGTACGAAACCTCTCAGCGTTGTGACACAAAGCATTCTCGTACTGCATTACATAATACAACGGGAGTAAATTGAAGTATCGAAATAATCTGATAGCTACAAGACGGAGAGCAAGATGTATTGTATCTTTCCATTTGGATTTTTATAGCACCTACCACCCCTGATGAAGCGTTGAAGCGCTTTATTGTGGAGGGAGTGAAGTTCAGGAGTGAGCAGACACAGGGGGGGGAGACAGCGCTAATATTCTGATGTGTAAACATGAAATGTGTGATGAAAACGGGAGAGGGCGGGAAGAGGGGCGATTGTTTCACAGGCTTTCGATTCGACGTGCAGGCGGGGCTATAGGGGGAAGCTACAGTATGAAGTTCAAGCACATTTGTGATAAACGTTGGTAACATGACAACAGGGCCGTGAGATGGGATGTAGCCTGAGTAGAACCTTCTCGAGTCTTCCAACCATGATCTGCATATATTGCTGAATGATGCCCATATCCTGGGTCTGACGCAGAAACACCCAGAAGCGAGCGTTAGATAGCCTGGCCATTCCGGCCCTGCACACCACACAGTGAAGGTCTCGGAAAACGTGATCTCGTCCTCTCTAGACGCTTACACACCTCCGGAGACACTGCACCTACCCACCTCCAGGGACACCATTCACCTTACCAGGACCCTTCCTCGCCCCTTAAAGAGACACTGCAAGTTATAACGTACAAGGACAGGGCACCTCCCTGCCTTATGGGACCCTGCACCCCAGCCACCTACAGGGACTATGCATGACCCCTCCCCCCACGATTTGAGATTTTCACTCACAACCCCCCCCTGCCCCCCTCCCCCACCTACGGGGACACTACACCTCCCCTGCGTCGTGTGATCCTGCACCACAGCCGCCTACATGGACTATGCCTGACTCCCCCATGACTAGAGATTATGCACCTGCCCTCCCTTCAGGGATACTACACCTCTCCACCTCCATGGAACCTGCACCTATCTGACCTATAGACACCCAGCACCTCTATTACCAACCGGGACCCTTCGCCTTCTGAGCCTCCAGGGGCACTTCATCCCCCAGGACACTGCAACTTCCACACCCCAGGGAGTCTCATGCTCCCCTACCTACAGGAACCCTATACCTCTACAGAGCTAGTTACCCCCACCTTTAAGCGCCCTGCACATCGAGAAACCTTGCCCAGCTCTCATTCCTGAGACTAATCACCTCATGGGAGCCTAAACGTCACTCAAGGTACCCTGCTTCTCCCCTCCACCACCTCCGTGGACCATGTACCTCCTCCACCTACAAGGATTCTGCACCCCCACACCACGAATGCCCTGAACTTCGAGAGCCCTACACCACCAGGAGCAATCTGACTCCCTAAACTCTGCAGCCCCTCCCTCTACAGGGACCCTGCATGCCCTGAACTCTGTGGACCCCACAGCTCCATGAATATTTCACCTGTACTTCTCAATGGACTCTTCCACTCTAAGGACCCTGCCCCTCTTTTGTCACCTCATGGACCCTGCCTCTCCAGCACCTTCAGTGACCATTCATCCACCAAACCTCCAGAGACCTTGCCCCAGACCATCTAGCGGGGCACTGCACTCCTATTTCCAGGAACACAAAACCACCAGAAACCGGTTACCACCCACCTCGAGGGATTTTTCACATACAGGGACCATTTACGTCTTTCACTTCAAGGAGCCCATCACCAGCCCACATCCAGGAACCTTTAGAGATCTTGTCTCTTCTCCGCCTTCTCCATAAACTCCACATCTCTTCCACCCGAGAAACCCTGCACCCAGCACACCTCCTGTAACCTTTCATCACACCGCCAACAGGAACCTTCCATCCTCCTGTGGACCCTGTACCTCCCTGGAACACACAACTTCCACAACCTAAAGAGACACCACACTTTCCCACCTCAAGGAACCCTACATCTCTCCTGCCTCCTGGGATCCTGCACCCCTCCTCTACAGGAACCATGCAGCTCCCCCCACTTTAGTGATTCTGCACCTCTCTTGCCTCCAGGGGTTCTGCACCTCTCTTGCCTCCAGGGGTTCTGCACCTCTCTTGCCTCCAGAGGTTCTGCACCTCTCTTGCCTCCAGAGGTTCTGCACCTCTCTTGCCTCCAGAGGTTCTGCACCTCTCTTGCCTCCAGAGGTTCTGCACCTCTCTTGCCTCCAGGGGTTCTGCACCTCTCTTGCCTCCAGGGGTTCTGCACCTCTCTTGCCTCCAGGGGTTCTGCACCTCTCTTGCCTCCAGGGGTTCTGCACCTCTCTTGCCTCCAGGGGTTCTGCACCTCTCGTCTCCAGGGGTTCTGCACCTCTCTTGTCTCCAGGGGTTCTGCACCTCTTGCTTCCAGGGGTTCTGCACCTCTCTTGCTTCCAGGGGTTCTGCACCTCTTTTGCCTCCAGGGGTTCTGCAACTCTGTTGCCTGCAAGGGTTTCTGCACCTCTCTTGCCTCCAGGGGTTCTGCAACTCTGTTGCCTCCAGGGATTCTGCACCTCTCTTGCCTCCAGGGATTCTGCACCTCTCTTGCCTCCAGGGATTCTGCACCTCTTTTGCCTCCAGGGGTTTGTTCTGCACCTCTCGTCTCCAGGGGTTTGTTCTGCACCTCTCGTCTCCAGGGGTTTGTTCTGCACCTCTCGTCTCCAGGGGTTCTGCGCCTCTCTAGCCTCCATGGGTTCTGCGCCTCTCTAGCCTCCATGGGTTCTGCACCTCTCGTCTCCAGGGATTCTGCACCTCTCTTGCCTCCAGGGATTCTGCACCTCTTTTGCCTCCAGGGGTTCGTTCTGCGCCTCTCTTGCCTCCAGGGGTTCTGCGCCTCTCTTGTCTCCAGGGGTTCGTTCTGCACCTCTCTTGCCTCCAGGGGTTCTGCACCTCTTTTGCTTCCAGGGGTTCTGCACCTCTTTTGCTTCCAGGGGTTCTGCACCTCTTTTGCCTCCAGGGGTTCTGCACCTCTGTTGCCTGCAAGGGTTCTGCACCTCTCTTGTCTCCAGGGGTTCTGCACCTCTGTTGCCTGCAAGGGTTCTGCACCTCTCTTGTCTCCAGGGATTCTGCACCTCTCTTGCCTCCAGGGATTCTGCACCTCTTTTGCCTCCAGGGGTTTGTTCTGCACCTCTCGTCTCCAGGGGTTTGTTCTGCACCTCTCGTCTCCAGGGGTTTGTTCTGCACCTCTCGTCTCCAGGGGTTTGTTCTGCACCTCTCGTCTCCAGGGGTTTGTTCTGCACCTCTCGTCTCCAGGGGTTCTGCGCCTCTCTAGCCTCCATGGGTTCTGCACCTCTCTTGTCTCCAGGGATTCTGCACCTCTCTTGCCTCCAGGGATTCTGCACCTCTTTTGCCTCCAGGGGTTCGTTCTGCACCTCTCTTGCCTCCAGGGGTTCTGCGCCTCTCGTCTCCAGGGGTTCTGCACCTCTCTTGCCTCCAGGGGTTCTGAGCCTCTCTAGCCTCCAGGGGTTCTGCGCCTCTCTAGCCTCCAGGGATTCTGCACCTCTCTTGCCTCCAGGGATTCTGCACCTCTCTTGCCTCCAGGGATTCTCCACCTCTCTTGCCTCCAGGGATTCTGCACCTCTCTTGCCTCCAGGGATTCTGCACCTCTCTTGCCTCCAGGGATTCTGCACCTCTCTTGCCTCCAGGGATTCTGCACCTCTCTTGCCTCCAGGGATTCTGCACCTCTCTTGCCTCCAGGGATTCTGCACCTCTCTTGCCTCCAGGGGTTCGTTCTGCACCTCTCTTGTCTCAAGGGGTTCAGCACCTCTCTTGCCTTCAGGGGTTCAGCACCTCTCTTGCCTTCAGGGGTTCGTTCTGCACCTCTCTTGCCTCCAGGGGTTCGTTCTGCACCTCTCTTGCCTCAGGGGTTCTGCGCCTCTCTTGCCTCCAGGGGTTCTGCGCCTCTCTTGTCTCCAGGGGTTCTGCGCCTCTCTTGCCTCCAGGGGTTCTGCGCCTCTCTTGCCTCCAGGGGTTCTGCGCCTCTCTTGCCTCCAGGGGTTCTGCACCTCTCTTGCCAACAGGGGTTCTGCACCTCTCTTGCCAACAGGGGTTCTGCACCTCTCTTGCCAACAGGGGTTCTGCACCTCTCTTGCCGTTCTGCGCCTCTCTTGCCTCCAGGGGTTCTGCGCCTCTCTTGCCTCCAGGGGTTCTGCGCCTCTCTTGCCTCCAGGGGTTCTGCGCCTCTCTTGCCTCCAGGGGTTCTGCACCTCTCTTGTCTCCAGTGGTTCTGCACCTCTCTTGTCTCCAGAGGTTCGTTCTGCACCTCTCTTGTCTCCAGAGGTTCGTTCTGCACCTCTCGTCTCCAGAGGTTCGTTCTGCACCTCTCTTGTCTCCAGAGGTTCGTTCTGCACCTCTCTTGTCTCCGGGGGTTCTGCGCCTCTCTTGTCTCCGGGGGTTCTGCGCCTCTCTTGTCTCCGGGGGTTCTGCGCCTCTCTTGTCTCCGGGGGTTCTGCGCCTCTCTTGTCTACGGGGGTTCTGCGCCTCTCTTGCCTTCAGGGGTTCTGCGCCTCTCTTGCCTTCAGGGGTTCGTTCTGCACCTCTCTTGCCTCCATGGGTTCTGCACCTCTCTTGCCTCCAGGGGTCCTGCACCTCTCTTGTCTCCAGGGGTTCTGCAACGCCTCTTCCAGAAGCCTGCACCCTCAGGTAACCTTCACCTCCAGAAACTTTACGTCTCCAGGGACCTAGCACCCATCTACAAACAAGTCCCTTTCACATCAATCTCCATGATCTTTGTATTACCCCAGATCCCAGAACACTCCGCCTCCTCCACCAGGAGTCATGCACTCCTCCACTCCCACATAGTCACCCCCCCTGCACCATCTCTCATAGTGACTTCACCACCACCTATTCACCAGAGATCGTACATCTCCCTGCCTTACAGGGGCCTTTCACCTTTTCTCCTCGAGGTACCCTGGACCACTCTCCCCATGGACTCTGTATCCCTCCACCGGAGATCATGCAACCCCCTTCCACCAGAGCCTTGCCCCTTCCCCTTCTCCACGTACCCTACAGCTTCCCCCACAGGGCATTCTCATCTATTTACCAGAGATCCTATGCCATCCTCCCCGCCTCTCCCAGGCTCTTTTCCTCCTTTAGGAACTCTGCACTTTCTCTACTGGGGGCTCTTTAGCACTGTAACCCAGATATGCTTTACCCCCCCCCCCCCCTTTTCTAGAGGGGCCCTATGCCTTGCCTCTCTCTAGGGACCCTAGTTCACTATTTGGAGGAAAGGGCCTCTCAAGATTGCACATTTTCTAGAAAATGCATTAGTGTAAAATGCATAAATCTGACTTTCATTCCTTGTACACAATTGTTCAGAGAACGTGTAGCATTTGAAAAAACAGGGGCAAGAGTTCTGCATTTCCTTGTAAATAAAGAGTGGCCTGTTTCTGGAATGTTTGTTTAAACCCATTGAGCTGCCTGGATCAGCAGTCGATATTCCAACATGTTTTTGAAGCACAGCCCTTAACAATCTTGTTTCTGTTCTTTTCTTTGTTCTGCCTTGAAAACCAAGCAACAACAAAAATCAATCCTCAGGCACCAACTTTGCACAACGGACCTCTGTGTTTATGGTCAGAATTTGCAAACAAACAAATAAGTGATGAAAGCAATGCTTGAATTAATTTTAGCATTCGGAAATCCCTCGGGCGCACCCAAGCCATCACTTTTCGGGTGTTATGTCACTCCAGACAGAGACCAAATCAGTTTTGGCCCTAGCATAGGATTAAGTTATACCAGACTGATGAGGCTTAAAGAGGCAAACACTGGCCGGGGATGGCTTATTGTCTTTTCTGGAAGTTGTCTGCTGTAACAATTTGGGCAGAATTACACGCATGCCAAAAATACCCGATTTCGGCGGGAGACTCCCGTTTTTCATGCGAAAAATGGCTTTCTTTAAGCTGTTTCCCACCTGAAATTGCATCTTTTTCAATAGAAGTCGATAGGGAAATTACATTTTCACGGTTTCTGTTTCAAAATCTACAACTTCCCTGTCCTAAAATGTTGACACGTATGGAATTCTTCCTATTGGAGCAGGACCAAGGCTTAACGGCAGATGCCTGCTCGCAATAGTGAGCAAAAATTGATGGACTGGATTGGGCTGAGTTAATACTAGAGGATTAAATTAATCCAAGCGTTCCACCTATCACCTTTTTTAGGTCTCGCTGAGCCAGCGCATGCGCTGCTCTGCGAGAAATTTAGTGAGTGGCTTTTGAAAGTGCTACCACAGGCTTTTGCTGGCCTCAAGCTTGCGTTCACGCGAGCGTGCACGTGCGCAGCCGCCATCTGTCTTTCCTCCGTCACGGGTCATTAAGTGCATCGCGATCGCGATCACTTTCACGGCCGCGTCTCTTTCACGGCATGTTTTACAATCTAGATAAATCCTACTCCTTCGTGCGTCAGTTGCATTGTTAACTCCGTTGTTTCTTGCATATATTTCCTTTACTTGCCATGTGTTTTGGAAGAAGGTCCAGACAGATGGTTTTTTTAGCGAAAGGGCATACATACGCTTTCTGACTCTTGTGTTTTTTTGTGCAAAATTTTTCTATTATCTGGCAATCTCCATTTGCACAGGAGATGCAAAATGGATTGCTATACACCATTATGACAAAATAGTCACCAAAGCCAGCATCGGTATTAATTTTGTCATTTTTTCACAGTAAATATTCCTAATAAACATTTCTGCATGGCCACACCCTGGGCATCTGTGATAAGCTGCTTCTCCACTTAAACACTTAACCTCCAAAACTCCTTCACCTGCAGGCAGTTTTACGTCCTATATAAAAAGTTTGCCTGATCATGCCGATTCTAACGCATGCTGCTAATTTATCTGGGTAGATCCATACCAGCTCCTTGGGAAACCCCCCCGCCCACCCCTTCCCCCCCCAATTTCAAAAGTTAGTTCGTAATGTTCTGTTCTGGGGGGCTTCTGGGAACATACTCCAGATACTTCTGACTGTATGTGCAATTTTTGGTATATTGTAAAAATTTGACCTACTCTAACCCGGAATAATGTTTGGGCTTGCATAAATGGATTCCCTACTATGTGGCACTCTAACTACCGCCTGCCATCTCAAGAAGGAAATATCTTTCCTCAGTGTTTGGAATGGATGAGTGGCCCAGAACGGTACTTTGCAAACTGATCTCTTTCACAATCTACTACAAGCCTGTACCACCCTCACCATCTGCCGAGCAAATATGGAAGGTTTACTTGGCACTCCCAGCTCCAAGGTAAATGTCTGACTTGGTGTGTAGTTTATACATGTTACAGCCAACGGAGGCTTCCTTCATCGACCGACCTGAACTGTGTGCTGCAGCTGAGCTGTTGCATAATATAACAAGCATTGGCATAGCCAATAGGTCTCGCTTTTGGGACCTTATAAGTATTTAGTTATGCAGCACAATATCCTTGGTGCAACAACATCAACTGTTGCATCATGGCTAAACACTTATAAGGTCCCAAAGGCGAGACCTATTGGCTATGCCAATGCTTGTTATAATTGCATCTGCCTGTGATTCTGAAAGTTGCTAAACGTCGATTATATCTGCTGTGTAGCTTTATCTGTGTTCACGTGGAGAAGGGCTGCCAACAGGTCCAACACAACTGGAATAGCCGGTGCGGCCAGTGGCAACACACCTCACCCCTCGAAATGTCTCCTATTTGATATTAAAAATCTAACCTTCCTGGTTTTGACAGGGTGAGGGAAGGGGCAAACAAAGTAAGTTTTATTGCTTTGATTTTGAATTATGATTTACTCTTTCTATTTCAATAACATTTACTAACTTTTCCACCATTTTACTCCCAACCCCAGTACAGCTCTTCCCTGCCTCTCATTTTCTCTTCCCTTTAAACCGGGCTTGAAATAATGTTTTGGTGACTCGGATCTCTCCCTTTCACCGCCTCCCCTATCAGAATTGGTTAGAGAAACAGAGTGGGATACAGTGATGGGCGATAAAGTTGGGGTAATGCTGGGCTGGCGATGGTCTGGCCACAGGGACGATAGCTCTGAAGGCATACAAGAAACAAGCATTTGCAATGCAATAGGTCTCGCATTTGCGAGAGTTTAAGCTATTGGCATTGTAAATGACAATGCCTTTGATTTATGTTTTAAAAACCAACACGTAAATAAAAGGCATTGCCATTTACAATGCCAATAGCTCAAACTCGCACAACTGCGAGACCTATTGCATTGCAAATGCTTGTTTGTTTTTCTCTGCGGTAAGAATTTAGCATTTTCGAACCATGTAGCTAACTGTTTCCTCTATAATCTGCCTATAATATTTATTCGGGCCCGAATATGTGCATGTCCGGCGTGCTCTTAAATTTCACTTTGTGACATGTTAACACTATAGAAAATAAAATAAATGTGTGCACTTCCCCATTTCTCAGCTCCCTCGCCGCCTTCCTTCACACGCGCCTTTTTTAAACCACTGAGATTCCCCACATACTGCTTTTTTTATGTCCATGGTTTTAGTGGTAGATTTCTTTGCCCAAATATGTGTTAATTCACATTATTGTCACAAAGTTACTTCAGAGTGACAAATGCACGCTTCTGTCAGGACAACAGAAGCTTCACTTAAGTGAACAATGACAGATGAGAAACGCGTTAGTTATGGTATTTATAGGTGCAGATTTCATTCAGCAGTTACACAACAAATGTGATCGTGGCTGCTCCTCCCACTTGATTCATGCGTTCCAGGAGTTGGCTGTCCAGAGAGCAGCATTTCTCTCCCAGAAGGGTGATTGCGATAAAGGCCGCCGTTCATGTTTAATACAGGTTTTATATTTTTGAAAATATATATTACTGTAATAAGACTTACAGAAAAAAAAAATGAAGCTACGTTGGCCGGGAATCGAACCCGGGTCAACTGCTTGGAAGGCAGCAATGCTCACCACTATACCACCAACGCTTGCATGCAAACTGGGAGCACATTTGACATAATGTAGCCGGTAATGTCTATGCGAGACGGAATATATTGGGATAAAGTGCTCTAGTGTGAACACTGATTTTTATAACAAAATGTGTCCCCTCTAGTTCTGGCACCACAAGACTGAAACAGGCAGCCAGGTCTGTCCATCAAGCACCATTAACCCACACCAAAGGGAATGCTTTAAAAGAGGCCAAATGTCCAGGAGTCCATTAACAATTTTAAAATCTGGAAAACACCTAACTCAAGGGCCTTGATTGCACTTTCTATGCTGCTGATATATATTTCAGATATTCTACTTTGCCTTGTGAAGTAAGCACCTCCTTATGTGTTAGGAAACCTCTGGAATACTGCAGCTGTTTCCAGTAGCGGCTTGCAGGGAACGAGGGGCGGGGGGAGGGGTACAAAATAAAAAACAAAGCACTTATCTCTCCTCCGTTGTCTCTCTGCAGCCGGAACAGGAAGCACACAGGCTCCCCTAAGCCAATCACAACGCTGCAATGCAGCATTGTGTTTGGTCTGAGTGCCGTGGATAGGTGTTCAGATGGGGAATGGGAGCCTGGATGGAACATGCAAAATGCACATGACTGTTTGGCTGGCCCAAGACGGTCGGCCAAACAGTCATGTGCACTTGGAGTGTGCAAACCACTCCTCCCCCTGTGCCACCAGCCCCGCCTCGCCCTAACCCAGCCCCAAACCTACGAAAAGTAAAATGACAATAACACAGTTATTATCATTTTATTTTTTACTGCTCTGAGAGCAGTGGGGCGACGCTCCTCCGGCTGTTTCCTTTCACATGTATCCCAACACGAGTGTTATTAGTTAAAATGACAAAATACTTTCAACATGCAGCCAAGGAAAGGAATACTAAATACTGCTCTCCAAGTTAAAAGTATTAGCAGCACTTAGTTACCCACAGTTACTTTGCATGTCCCCATATGTATGCACAATAAATTATTCCGGACTAATATATAATGGCCTCTTCATTATTTATTCTCCATTAGAGCTCCCTTAGGAGATTATAGGGTGCTGCAGCACCCCCAGCACCCCTACTTTCAACACCATTGCAACTGTCAGAGACAGAGCTTGCAACCGCTTTCTACTGTGCACCAGTCTCTCCATATAGAGAATTAGTACTTCCTCCACTAAAGGATCTGAGGGTCCGATTTAGAGTTTGGTGGACAGAGTACTCCATCGCAAAGGCAATGATGTACCCTCTCCGCCAAACCCTCGGTACACCTGTTTATTTCGAGAGATGGGCAAACATTACGCTTTCTGCCCACAGAGCCCCCACTGGCTTTGTCGATGGAAAACTTCTTACAACAGCTGACATAGTAGGAGCTGTCAGAGGAAGATCTTTTCCAGTCCGTCACCGTCAGAAAAAACTGGTCAGTGAGGGACAGAAAAGAAAAATGACCCCCACACCCTGGGAGAAAACTCCCAGAGTGTGGGGATCATTAGTTTGTAGTTTTTTATGAAACAAACTTCCACTTTGGGAGTTTTTTTCTGGAAACAAAAAGAAGTTTAAAGTTTGGTGAATGGCTGTCAAAACAAACCTTGCATCCACCAAACCTTTTGTTCATTGAAAGGAATCTTTAGGATTTGGTTCCTTTCAGTGTACAGAGATGACTGCTGGCCCGGTAATCATTTCTAGCTTTTACAGGCGGTAGTCCATCAGGATGATAAAGGTGATGTTTTCAGCCACCCTGACAGATGGAGTACAGTACATGAAACACTACATCAGGCCCTAAAATTTTTAAACTCTACCCTCATCTATGTTTGCACTCTCTCACTGTACTTGCCCTTCTAAAACCCCCATCAGTATTCAATAAACAACCCAACCATGGTGAATTTTCTATCTGCCTAGGCTTATTCTGACAGCGTAAGCAAAGGGCTATATTAGTGATCCCTGGGATTAGCAACGGGCCCCATACCTGGTGTGTGTTCTTTTCAGGACAGGTCTCTGCCGGAATTCTCCCCTCTGCTCCCAAAGAGACAAAACACAGTTTATATGATAAAACTAATGTGTTTGAAAAGCTGCAGCTGGGCTACCGTGTTATGTCTAAAACATTAGCAACTATTGCTGACTGAACAGAAAACAGTACAATATGGTGTTGTGTATTCTAAACATCCGAAATGTTCAGACTGCATCCCAAGAAGAGTCACTGAATAACAAAACAACATGTACAGGATATTTCTATAATAATGTTACAAAAACAAAAGTGTTGTGTGGTGACTGTGCAAGCAGATGCAGCCTAAAACATCTAATATGCTAAACTAAGGGAGAACCAAAGTGAAAACCAAAGTGGGCCCAGAGAAGAGATCACCACATCCTCTCCTTGGTTGGAAAAGTAACTTAATGACTAACAAAAAAAAAAATGTCACGAGCTAAGCAATTTCAATGTGATACTAATAGGCATAACATGCACATTTATAGTTATAATAAACTGAAACATGAACATTTTCAAAAGGTGGCTTAATTAGGGTGAAGAAGGGGCACCCAAGATTTCTTCCAAAAGATCAATGTTTAGTGAATCAATAACGGAATCGGTCTCCTCATGCGATGATTCCTGAAGAGCTCCATTCAAAAGCTTCAAAGAACATATATGATTCTCGTTATTAGCAGATGCTGAGGAAGTAGTCTGTAGTCCTGCATCCCTGTTATTAGAGCCAAAGTGTGGAAATCCTGGTGCAGAAGCACCCATCTCCCCAGTAGGAACCAGCTCATACCATGCATCTATCAGCAGCTACAAGTTCACAGGACAACTCTGAATATGTGTCGTTATCAGACTCATAAACAGGTTCCTGACCATAGGAACAGGCAATTACAGCGCCAGGCAGACATCAAGTACCCACTTGAAGGGACACCACAGGCAATGAAACACGGGCTGTACGCAGGTAAACTAGGCAGGTCGGTATGTCAATGGCCAGTCAGTGTTCAGTTCCTGGACCAGCAGAGCTTCAAAGAGTTGTATCATGCACTTACGGCACAGCTGAACCAGTGGCAGTTCAAATATCAGTGGGCTTCAAAACGGAACATTCATTGCAGAGTATCAAAAATCGAATCAAATTGCAGCAAATGAGGAATAACACCAAGATCATGTCCCCAAAAACACTGGAAAATAGGGAATGTATAAAGGCCGGTATTGCTCCAAAGATTTTCTGAAAGGTACTGACTAAGCCAGTTCCAATTGTTTTTAAAAAGTGTGCGATACCAGTAGTAATGGAAGCATTAAATATGCGATGCACAAGCTTACCAAAATGCTGTGGGAGATTTGTGCTTTAAAATGATTGTATTTCACTGGTTGTCCTTGCAACCTGAAGTTCAAAGGTTTGTTGGGCAGGTGTTAATGCCACATCTTTTTGAAACAATAAGGGTTTGAGTCGGCTTAGCTTCTCAAAGTCTGCCTTCAAAGTTGGAATTGAAGGCCACAACGAACTATCAGAAACCACAGGCATAGGTGGGAAAAGCACGTTATTGCAGCAGGTCACTATCTGAGAAACACACACAACATATGGGATCCCAGCCTTCATTCCACACACAGTCTTGATTGCTTAACATTAAGTAACTTTAACTGGAAAGGACTGTAATAAGGGGGAGAATTGAAGGGGCTGGCATTCCTTTTAAAAACATGCCAGATTCGCTACCAAAGTGTTACACACTCCGCGAATGGTAACGTGGCCTCTCGGCCAACAGATGAGTAGCTTCCTTTCCAGTAAGGAACACCTTTCTGTCTGCTCATTCACATCGATAGTCAAAAGTGAGTGACCATGATTTCTGAATAAAGCTCACTCCCAGAGCTTCATATCTACCTACCAGGAATAGTTTCATGCAAGATGTGCCCTGGAATGTTGATATCGGCAAAGAAAATATGCTATGAATTAACCATACAGCGGAGGGTGTTTCAGCTGCCATAAAGGGCAACTGTTCTAACTTCTTGATATGTAAGATTGTGTAAGTGGCATATTTTTTGGCCATGAGCCGCTGTTTGCATGACTGGTTGAAAGGCAAGAATAGCTGCTTTGAATTAAGGTAACGCCATGGCACGCAGCCATTTTTGAGGACCTGAAGTGTCCAACTAAACTGCATAATAGATCTAAGATGATTTTGCCTAATGGTATAATAAAGACATGTCATTTTGTATAATATCGATAACAGATGACCCAATGTTATTCAAGCAGTAAATGTGAGCAGGCAACGTATTAATGCTATTATCAACAACAGCAAGTGCGTCATCCAAATTATCTTGATCAACTTGCCTTAATTTTGAAGCTGCTTCCATTTGTGACAATTTCCAAATTTCATTGTAAATGCATAAAAAATTATTGTGATCGCGGGGACTTAGGACCCAACATGAATTCAGATAAGTCCATGTCTTCGGACTGGAGGGAAAGATGTTGCATTACAGAAGACAGTGTGGCATGTTCCAACGATTGTTGGCATAATTTCCCTACTGATTAAGTGGTGACTCTCTTTTAGTGTTGCAAATGGGAATAATGAGTCGGTCTGCTTGCCTTAATCCCCGGTGTGGAATTCAAACAACGAGCATAACAACCATTTGTGTCCACTGGCCACAATAACTACCCGCTTGGACCTGAAAGTGTGGAGTTAAATGTACCATTCATCACCATCCTATTGAGCTGTTCTTCAGCGTAATTTATTAAGTGTTGACAATTATCAAACCGGGCAATGGAAGGAACGTTGGGAGAATTCAAGTCTTTAATTTGAGAAAATCCTAGACAAGTAGTCTATTGAACTGTGCAATTTAGAAAAATCATCAGTTTTTTTCTGGAATTAAACATGCTCTAAATAAATTGTCTGTTTCCTGAACTTGCCAAAGTTTGGTACCCCAAATTGATTTCATGTTAATGTTATCCTTCCAATACACATATCCTTTTAAGAGTAACTGCTTGACAAACTAATCTGTATATACTTGCTTGGTTTGTGTCAGCATATATTTCTTTGCTGGTGTCAGGACAAGTTTAAAATAAAAGGATTTGGGGTCTATCGCATCATGTCCAGAAAAATATATAAATGTGTCCCTATATGTATTCCATCATCATCAACATTTTCACTTCGGTCATAAAGACCATAAAAGTACAAATTACAACAAACACAATGCAAAATTAAATACGGTATAAAAAAATCTCAGTTAAAAGACATAAAATAGTTAAAAATCAGTAATACATCTTAATAAAATACAATGCCTTGTACCTCACATATCAGGCTTAGACAGATTCATCTTGTTCAAAAACAGTAAAAGGCACCGCCATCCGTTTTTATTTCACAGAGTTTTTCAAATTAATTCTCTAACATATTTCTATTGGCTACCTTTACTCCAATCGATTATAGTTGCTTAGACTTGACTTGTATAGGATCCTAGTGTCAGTATTGATCAGGGCATCCAGCTAGTGACTATGGTCATAAAAAGTTATTTAATTAAACCTTTTCCTGGTAAACAAGTACCTTGAAACAGCAAAAACTATTGGCTGATTGGCATCATATTTTAAAATTCTAATGGCCATTTGACAGCCGGAAGTCACTAGATTCCTACAAATCTGCACTATCCATTTGGACCTGTATTTTTTGTAAGCTGGACAGATAAAGAAAGCATGTGCCTCAGTTTCTTCTGATACGCCACAAGATGGGCACTTCTGAGTTAGGTCCCGCTGCAAGTGTTGATGAAAGAGCGCATGGAAGGGATCCTTGCCTGAACTGTATATAACGTTTTATGGCCATTACTGGCTGGATCTCATCGAGAAAAGCCTCAGGGCAATAAACATCTTTAATCCCAATCAATATTTCTGTCAGAGTGCCCCAAGTTGTATCCCCTAAACATAGAGGAGAGTTTATACCCCTTGTACCGATTCACAAGTTTCTTCCTCAATATTTGAAAGGATACTGCTGCAGGGTCGCAACATAAGCCTGCTAAGCCAATTCTGGTCAGAGTAGCCCCAATATAAGAAAGCCATGGCAGTCTTTTAGATCCAGGTAGCTCTAATATCTCTTCCAATGCAAGTCTGAGGTGACCCAAATTCTCCTCCAAAAGAGGAGAGGTCTTGGGTCAATTCCCTCTGAGATGGGCCTAATTTCTACATCTAGGCGAATCGGGACTAACAGAGTGCTAGGGGGAAGACTCGCTAGTTGTCTAATAAATTTATTTTCCGCCAGCACTATTTCTTTCACAGGTTTATGCCCCCATAGCTCTGCCCCATAGGTGATAGCCCCTAAGGCTTGGGTTTTATAGATCTCGACCGAGGGACTTATAGGCTTGAAAAAAGAGCCCCTGTGCACCTTGGCAAGACCACCTGTGATCCGTGCAAGTATCATCCTTTGCTTGCCAATATGGAAAGACCAACCCATATGCTCATTAAAGGTCAGCCCTAGATATAAAAAGGTGGAGACCCTCTCAAGAGGGATTCCATTCAGAGTGGGATTAGGCTGTGTGGAGTGCGAGGGATTGAACACCATAAATTTTGTCTTTGTGACATTTATTTCTAGCCCCCTCATCTTATAAAATTAGCTGAACCCGTCTAAAATCCTTGCATACCCATTGGAGATTTAGATAAAAGAAGGGTATCATCGGTAAACATCAGTGTTGGAACTTTAGTCAAGGTAATCTTGGGTACGTTGTTGTTTCTAACCCCATTTAGTGAATCCACCAAGCTGTTTATATGGAGACAAATATGGTGGGAGCCAGCACGCAACCCTGGCATACTCCCCTACTCACAGGGAATGTTTCTGAAAGCTCCCCCAATTTCCCACAGAGAACTTATGCGAAGTCCTTCTCATGTAGTCCTCTAGTAATATGGCAGAGGTAGAAAAGAACCCCAAAGTCAATCATTACAGACCAAAGTTTAGGTCTCGGAACTAAGTTGAAAGCTGACTTTAAGTCTACGAATGTGAGATAAAGGCTACCACCCTCCAATACAACTGTTTTCCAGTATAGGAGTTGGAGCCTAAAAACCTGATAAATGGTAGAGGTTCACTTCCTAAAGCCTGCTTGTAGTGGGCTAAGTACACTATGGTCCTCCATCTACTCATGGAGTTATTCCAAAACTACCCTTGAGAAGACTTTCTGCATCATATCAATCAAGCTGATGGATCTATAATTCTCTGGTAGCAGAGGAGATCCTTTTTTATAGATTTATTTTATAGAATTATTTCTGCTCCAGCCCAGGATTGTGGAATGGGAATTCCCCCCATTGTGGCATTAAATATCGCCCACCTATATGGGCGCCAAACATCTGGTTGGAGAGATAAAGGTCTCTGAGTATTTTATCGATGCCAGGTGCCTTATGGGGCGCTATTTTGTGAATGGCACTGTACTTCTGGGAGAGTTCTCAAAGGAAAATCCTTCAGGTCATGCCCAAACAATCCATTAATTGGGTATCCTATGGTAGTATTCACCCGTTCCTCCTGGCCCTTCTGGGCATCATATAGGGGCCGTAAATGCCCCTATATGAAGGAGAGAGTCCCATTTAGCCTGATCCCTTCTTTCTTAGCCAGTTTAATAATACTACTGTGCGTGACTATAGCACGTTTGATCTGAACTGTATCCTTATCTTTTATTGCTAGTATTAGGGATGTTTTAGCATTCCTACATTGTCTATTGTACCATGTGAGGATATTTCTCCTATGGCCCCTATTCTGCACATCGAAACAAACAAGTCCTTTAATGTGTCTGTTAGAGCTACATGTATCGCCGCCACTCTATCTAAGGAACTGATTTTACCATCCGGTTCAATAAAATTACTCAAATCCGACAGAGTTGCCCACCACCCCATACAGGTTACCAATTAAACTGGGAGACTGCTGCATAGTGGCCCAATACATTTGACGTTGTGATGATGACAGAGTTTTTGAGCTCCCTTGTGTGGAGGTTGGACAATGTTCCCACTATGTGTATTTAAAAATTGTGCGCTGAACACTAGCTTGATGTAAATAATGATGTCCATAATGAAGATAACAGAACATTTCACCATAATTAGCATCATTTAGATACAAGTACTCTCTCTCAAAAACTAAACTGTGTAATATTCCAACTCTGAGAGCATGGAGTTTACAATGTCATCACCCCAATTGTCAGAATATAACCCAGGTACAATAACATTACCCATAGAGACCATAATGACGTAAGGAATATTTCTGTAGGGCCAAAGATATCATAGTAGACCTTATCCCAAACAATTCCATCAGTTACTGGGACAGCTGAAATGTTCACAAGGGACAGGTCTCTTTTCAGCTTATGTGAAGATGAATGAGGCATTATCACCTCGTCACCCAGTTCTGTAGCAAAGCGTTCTGGAAGGTAATGGCCATTTATTAGCAAGAAGAAAAAACAGTCCCAATCCCAATCCAAAGGAATAAGAAATGCAAGGAATGTGCTATCCAAAAATATATCCAAGGAGGGACCTGATAAGTGTCTTTTAGCCATGAAAGGAAAACACAGGCCAGTGTAGGGAGAGTGTAGGGGGAACTGTCAAAGTAGTCAGAAGATCATCTGTTTCCACAAAATACCCAGAAGCAGTTTGCTAAAAAACAGGAGCCACAGGTGCTGGATGAGAACTAGTAGATTCCACAAGGGGTTAATGAGCATGAACAACATCTGTAAGAGATGCAGTAGTAAGTACAGTACTCACTTCTGTCGTATGGCTGGCGTTTGTAGCGGTGTTTGGAAGTAACTGAAGTTCATTCTCGGCCCCCCAGCAGCTGGGGAGAAACAGCTTTGATGTTGCTCACAAGCTGTAGAGGAATCTCCTGTATGGTAGTGAGAGGAGTTAGGGAACTACCAAGAACTCCTTGTGGCCTACTGTTTAGGACCAGCCACACTGTGTAACTTCATGTGATCAATGAAGACAAAACAGTTGTCTTTAGAACCAGCAAGTGGTGGCAATATTACAATTCTTGTACCTTGAATGCCAAGGACTGCCATGGGTGCTTTGTATGATGGATAAAATTCCTTCTTTAAAGCAATCTTTTAAAGAATGAGATTCCCAATTTGTGGAATCCAGCCCGAAAGTGCTGACTGCTCCTTGATTTCAGTGGAGGCAGACGTCTTCAACTGCTCATTGGATTGGTGTCGCAGAAGTGTTGCAAATCATGTAAGACAGAACAGCGATCATTTATTTCAACGGGTGTGGCTGTCAACATGATGTCTGGACCATCAAGGTCTGCAACATAGATTTCGATGTTAAAGAGGACCTTGTATGGGGTCCAGCAACCTAGACATCGCTTAGGGAGATAATTAAGTGCTCTTTGTACCCCATCTAGATGATGGATCCAACTACGCCCTGTACCTAATCCTCTAGCTGTTAAGGATTGCTTTAAGTCACAGTTCATCCTCTCCACTACCGAATTTCCCCCAGG
This sequence comes from Calotriton arnoldi, assembly GCA_963921515.1. Taxonomy (NCBI): domain Eukaryota; kingdom Metazoa; phylum Chordata; class Amphibia; order Caudata; family Salamandridae; genus Calotriton; species Calotriton arnoldi. The sequence continues at coordinate 498,363 of CAWUFW010010975.1, forward strand.
ATGATAGGGGGAATTGTAATGCACCTCTATACCAAGAGAAGCCATAGTATCCTTGTAAGCCTTAGAGGCAGAAGTAGGGCACTGGTCCGAGTGGAATGTAGTGCATGCGTGTGTTCCGATATAGACTTGCAAATCTTTAATAAGAGTGCGAGCATCAGCCGAACATTGTGGCCACACCCAGAGGAACCTTGAGCAAGAATCAACTGCTAGCATGATAAATGTAAACGCTCCAGCCGAATGAAGAGGTCTATAATGGTCCAAATAAATGCAACCAAAAGGTTTGTTGAAAATCAACAGGTGTTTCTATGGTGGGCGTGCCACAGTAGAACTTTTAATTTGTTGACAATGTCACAACAACTGACATATTTATTTGCCTGCTTATTTAAGCCATACCACAAATAACGTTGCTGTAGTAATGAAATTGTTGCTGCCACACCTGCATGTGCAGAAGCAACACCTTCATGTGCAGCTCTCACTAAGACTAGCCTACTGTGTTTGTTGGGAATCAAACGATCACCAACCCCTGGAATAATAAGAAAGAACTTTTTGTTCACTTAAATGGTATGTATATTTAGCTGGAAAGCCCTAAGCCAAAAGGATGCTGTCATGTGTAGTAGTAACGACAGCTAATATATTGTCATCCACCCTCGTATGATAATGAGTAATTGCAGTAACTGTTTCTTTAGCAATTGCAGGTTTCGCAGCTTCAACTGCCAAAGAATTCCCTACAACGTGTGGTCCCACATGCTGATGACTCAATGTATGAAAGACATGAGTCAGTAGCAACCTATCTTTCAGGTCTTCCACCTTCATTCACCCAAAGCGTTTTATGCTTTATAGTATTGCTTTTAGAGTCTTTGAATCCATTCTGGCGCCAATAATGCAAATTGCCATTAAAAAACTGGACACAATAATACAAATCACACACTGAGTGTGTGGAATTCAGGATCTGTATGTTGTAGTGCTAGAAGCAAAGCTTTCAGTTCAGCCAACTGCACAGTATAGTCCCCCAAGGACTGTGTGTGAGTTTTTTATGGTTGGAACTTTGCGTCCAGCATCACACCAAGAACAGTGGCTCATTCTGCTGAGTTTTGGTGGTTTGTCCCTATAGCTGACTGGGCTGAATCATCAGTATAAATAATGTATTTATACTGCTCAAGAGGTAAAACATTGCTGGGCATGGGATAATCATGCTCATATTGAAGAAATTCTTGTGTCTGTAGTAACGAGTCAAAGACGAAGTCTACATCCGCATCTGTTAAGGATTTTGCTCATTAAATCCATCTTGGATAGAGGGCTTTAGCATTTGGAACGCTTGCTTTTGTGACAGCCTCTAAGGCCGGAATAGGAGTAACAACAATGAAGCGTTTCCCTTGTGCAAGTGGCCTTTCTTCTAATATAGCCATCTGCACCGCAGTCAGTATTTTTACAGTGGATGCAAAACACATCTACGCATTGTAATATAAATGCAATTTATATGCAATCGGTCCTGTTTCACCTTCAATAAAGGTACCATATGCAAAGCCAATGGCACCCATGACTATATGGATGAGCAGGTTTGTAGTATTTACACGTGTATGTAAGTAACGTATTGCAAGCAAGTCAGATTGTAGTAGTCGGAGTATGTCTGTGTGTTCTAATGTACAATGTGTAAGGGAAAAATCAGATTGAATGAATTCATATAATGAATTAATGCATTGTGCATAATCAGGAATGTAAGTTCTGCCAAAAGTAAGGAATCCTATTCCTAACAAGCATTGTAGCTTCCTTAGAGTATTTGGTGGTTGTAGCAGAGCACACTTCTCCAGGAAGTGTGGTGTAAGTTTTTTTTTCTCATAAGGAAGTTTGTATCCTAGAAATAGGACACTTAGAAATGTTATATTAGATTTCTTGAAGTTGAACTTGTAGCGAGATTCGGTAAATCCTAATATTATGCGATACACCCTAGCTAAATGTGTGTTTAGCTCATTATCCATCAAAAGATATAATCTACATAGGACAATGCGTCTAGGTCAATATCATGTAGAATTGACACAATGCGGCCAGCAAACAGTCCTGGGTTGTTCTTATACCCCACGGGGAGTCTAAGTCCCGCACTGTGTGTATTTTATATTAGAAATGTGTGTGTATGACTATTTAAATGTCTGTAGTCTGAGACAATATGGTATGAAAGATCCGGTTTCAAGACAGGAAAAAGGGGATTATTGATTCGGGAGACACAGGATTCAATTATTCCTTGTGGGGATGTTCGTACAAACTCGGGGGGCCAATCGACCTCTGCTAAGAGAATGTCGTATGATAGTGTTAAATTTTCCCGGAATACTGACTGAATGGTGCGCTGTATGTCACCCTCAATTTGTATATCCAAATTATTATTACTTGTCAGGAGGGGCAACGTGTGTGTCTGTCTGGGGTTTCAACTGTTAGGTATTGATCAGTTGCTTTTGCTGCCAGAAACTCCTGGACATTCTGGCGCACTACAATGACCTCTGCAGCACTGTTGAGGAGAGTAACTGCCCACTTCCTGTTCTGGGGGCAAGTTCTCATTGTTTGTGGCATATTTTGTGGTTAAAGCCGCAACCTTCTTTTTCTGAAATTGGGATTTAAATTGAGGAGGTTTCTCCTCCTTCTTTATCTTCACGTCAGACGACCATTGTGAGTCCATTTTCGGTTTGACATACTCTTCTTGTCTGCGCTCAAAATGCCCTCCTCTCTCATAGTGTTTCTCTGAGGAGTCCTGAAAGGAATAAGAAGGACGAGTATCAGGAAGCTGATACCTACCAGGTGCTTTCAATTGTGTGCGATCACATAAATTGTAGCGTCTGTCATAGGGCTCCGGTGATTGAGAACCTACCCGAGGCCTAATTTTTTCTTTGGATTTGTGTTTGTCCCATTGTTTTTTAACAAACTCCTGGTTCTTCTTGGAAGTGTCCTTGTCCGAACTGGGTTTGCCAAGTTGTGGTTTACTGGGTCTGGTACCCAAATTATTGCAAACCTATAGAAGTATATACTTCAGCAATAATTGTAGGTAGCTCACGTTCCTGGTTGACTAGTGCAACCTGCGCAAGCCGCTGGCAAATAGCCAGAGAAGCTGCTTCACCTTTAATGTTGGACAGAATCATTGAGGAGACCACGCAAAAACTTCTCATTAATTACATCCCCAAATCCAGGGCAGTAGCTGCTACGTGTTTGTTCTGTATTTGTTTTAACACCTCCAGCAAGACTAACATGGACGGAGTGCCATGTGTGATGGTATGGACTGCAGCAAAGACTGTGCCCCAAGTGTTACAGTCACCTATTTGCGGAACCATCCCATGCGGTAAGCACATAGTCCATATTCTGTGACTGTCCTGTAGTCCTATATGGGTAAACACAGCTTCAATTTGATACATTTTTTGGGCTATCCAAAAAGGAATTTCCTCACAGTTTGTGGGGATTTTTCCTATAATTGAATGTATAAATATTGGACTTATGGTAGGTACTGCAGGCACCTGCAGTTGCCCTGCCAAAGCAGGCATCAAGGTGCGCTAAACATACCGAGTTAAGCGTCTGTATAGTCTAACTAGACCAGTGTATAATTGCTGTAGCTCATTAACATTGAGACCTTGTAGATTAGGCAATGGTGTATAACGAGCCAACGCTGACCAAGTGGCCCCTTCATTACTAAGGGAACACATGCATATGGGAGCAAGTATGTGTAATAGGGCACCTCAGGATCAGTTTTGATGTCCCCAATGTGAAAGTGGAATTTGTAAGAGCTGATATGCTCTATACACTTGCTGTGCTGCAATATTAGTGTATTCATGAAATGTTACTTTGTTAGCATCCACAGCTTGAAGGTTGACCCAAGAATAACAAACTTCTAAATGGTAGGCATTGTGGGCTTCGATGACGAAGATTATGTCACCGCCTACATTGCCATGGCCATGTAGAGTTAAGTGTGCATAGACGGCAGGTCTGCAGTTGTCAGCAATGGGTATAGGTTGTGGTTGTGCCATTAAGAAAAAAGTAATGGAAGCAAAGTGCAAACACTAATATGGGTAAATATTTAAAGGTTCAAGCTTGGACAACCAACAGAAAGAAAATAGGTGCTTCTTAAAATTCTGTGGAGGATTAATCCCCAACACCATGGACGTCTCCAGAGGAGGTGTAAGAATACTATGGACATGCACAAGTATTACTCAGTAGACCTGTTAAATAAGTACCTGACCAATCGTTGGTTGTGCCATGTTAAAGGGATTCTGCTGGTAAACAGAACTGTGCGGTGGGATGACAGGATGTCAGAATTTAGAGACTGTGTCTCTCTACCACACCAGTACCTGTCGGCCCAAATCCGGGCTAGCTCACAGTGCCTCACCTGAACTCCTAAGCTTTCCAGAGTAGCAGGTGATTTTGGCAAACGTAGAACTTGACCCTCTAGTCACCAATGGAACATTAGAAACAGATCATCACCTTTCATATCTCACTCATGCATGCCCTTCGCAAACAAAGGAAAGACACAGTGAAAGATTATAATACATTTATTGAAACTATCGTAGCCTAAGCTAAGTAATTAACATTACTAGCAGACTGCATACAATAAACAACCCAACCATGGCAAATTATCTATCTGTCTAGGCCTATTCTTACTGTGCAAGCAAAGGGATATATTGGTGATCTCTGGGATTAGCAATGGACCCCATACCTGACATGCTTTCATTCCAGGACAGGTCTCTCGACCAGAATTCTCGTCTCTGCACCCAAAGGGAAAAAAAACTGTTTGTATGATAAAACTACTGTGTTGGAAAAGCTGCAGCTGGGCTACCGTGTTATGTCTAAAAGTTAGGAGCTGTTGCTGACTGAGCAGTAAACAGTACAACATGGTGTTATGTGTTCTGAATGTCCTTGTACGAAATGTGCAGATGGAATCCCAAGAAGAGTCACTGAATAACAAAACAACATGCACAGCATATTTCTAAAATAATATCACAAAACAAAAGTGTTACGTGTGGTGGCTGTTAAATCAGTCTAAAACATCTAATTTGCTAAACCAAGGAATAACCAATGTGGGCCCAGAGGGCCATCACTAAACTGCAAAGATGGGCAGTCAGTCCCACAGATGCATCAAGTTGATAGGAGGCCTCCTACTACAGGTTTGCAGGCTATGGCCAGGGGCAAGAGGATGGGCTATATCTTCAGTGACTCTTTATGATTCAGTGAGCAGGTGCAATGTCTCATGTCTGTGGGTTACTTGCAACATAATGCGTGGATCCAGGAGGGAAGTCCTTAGCTGTGTTGGAGATCAGCAGGAATTGAAATGATCCTTGACACCAGGGATGAAGCTCTGACATTCGCTGATGAAACTTCATATCAATCCAGTTGGCTGGCTGTAAGTCTTGACAGGCTTAAGTTGAGCTAGTGATTAATGCAGCTTGTACCTGAGAATAAAAACTGCCACGAGAGCAGATCAGCTGCTTGCAATACAGTTAAGTCCCATCATCTAATTGCTGCAAAACAAGCAACAAGGAGACACTGTAGGAGTAGGCAGAAGAATCATTGATTTCTCCATGAAAATGTCATGTGAGCGATACTTAGTCCTTTGTTTGGAATAGTTGTCATTTAAACATTAAGGCAAAAGGTGGGGGATTGGGCCATTTAGTTCTGATTCTTTACATATATTGATTTTTTTTAATGTTATGGCATTATATTGAATCATTCTACTTTACCTGAACACTCAGGGTGATATGCACAGTGGGAGTGTTGTTAAACCCCTAAGGGTTTGCACAGATCCTGAAATACAGAGGACACAAAGTGAGTTTTTTGTTATGCTGGAGTAATTTGTGCAATTTGGGAAATTTTGCCTTACCTTTGTTACACCAAATCCCTGAAATTACGCGATTATGCAATTTGCGTAATACAGCACAATTTGTGTTAAAAATGCAAACAAATGACACAATTTGCGGTAAAATTGAACACAAATGCACTGGAGCAATACAACATGAGCCGCAGTTGTACGAGGTGATTTTTCTCTAATGTGTTATTGCGCCAAATATTGACCCACGGACTCATTTTGCGTTAAATAAAGCATGAAATTAAGTATTTGCATTTCCTGTAATTATGTGTACTTTTGCATAGCACATGAAAAATCACAAAGCAATCTAGAAAGAAAGAATACATTTTAATAAATAAAATAATACCAAATTGTCAAAAACGCACTAAGGGAAACCGAAGTTGTGAATTTTTAAAGTGTAGAGTTCAAAATTGCTCCGAAAAGTGTTAAGCGCCAACCTCAGTCATCTGATTGTTCTTGACCGGTACTTAGGCTCAAGGTAAGTCTGACTGTGATGAATCACGGGTCAGTTACAGAAACTATGGGTAGGCAGAACTTGTGAAATTTCACTCCGCGGAATACCACAGAGTTACATAAAAACTCCCAGACATTCCAACAGCGGTCAAAAAAATATGCATTTTGTACTGCAGTTTAGCATTGGCAGCATGAGCAGCACTGAAAATTCACCACACACAGCACCATGTGATGTGCAAGAGCGTGCGACCCTCCAAGTTGATTTTGTTGCGGCGCGAGTAGAAAATCTACTCGAGCGGCTGCAAATCTACTAAAAAAGTAGCCCTCTGACGGTGACCGCCTGCAAAGAAAAATAATGCGAGGGGATGTCAAATCTTGCTCGCGCTTGGCATCTCCCATTTCTAGAGCCTCGTGGGAAACAAAATCCCACCATCCGGTGATTGGCGGAATTTGTCAGAAACTCTGCGTTACAAGAGTAAGGCGGTGTCACCAAATTCCACCAATTCTGCAGGCAGAATGAAACATTCCACCCACCCCTGATAGAAACCAAGTTTGACCCGGTCAGAAGTTTTACCCTCTGGCTTAGGGCCTGATTTAAATTCTAGCGGAAAGGGTACTCCATTACAGCAGAGAAAGAGCATCCTTTCCACCACATTGAATGTCCGCCCACCTCACCTTCAGAGATTACTCCATCTCTGCCTTTGACACCATTCTCCGACATCCCTGCGGAGTAAGAGTCCGTTGGAGATTTGCCATTTGTCCACTTGCCTTATTTAGAGTGGCTGAACAAATGGCATGTTTTTACTTTAACACAACACCATCCAAAATGTGAAAGTAAATATGTGTACGTGTGCTGTACGGCACTATCATGTTGACAGAGCTACATGGAACACTTTCATGAGATGCCCACTGGGCTGGCGAACATCTCTAAATACGACCAGTGGAGTACCCAGAGTATGGCAGTTGTAATGCATTCCTCCATGCCGATGGAGCATACTCCATCCGCTGCACTTGGTATCAGGCCCTCAGTCTCTGAAATTTTAGTCAAAAATCCTCAGCGGGGCAAGGCAGCAGTCTGTGGCCTAAGAGCGTTCAACATCAACGGATAGCCCTGGACAAGGTCTCAGTGAAGCAATTGACTTTTGGTAGAAAAGCACAGAACAGGGGAAACTTGAATTTCATGATCAGAGAAGGTCCCTCGCGAGCCAGATACTTTTGGTGCATTCCCAATGTGAAGATTCTTTCAGCGGGGCAAGGCTGCAGGATCTAGCCGAACAGGGCTTCATGAGGCTGTATGCCTTCTCTGCGAGGTCCAGCTGAATTTTATTTGCACCTGCAGAAAAGCTCAGGGCAGGAGCAATCAGAGTCTTCAGCAGTTTGGTTCCAGACTTCTGGAGGTCTTTGGAGCCAAACCATTTCTAAGGACCAGGTTGGAGGATATGTTAGTAGGAGTTCACTCTGGCAAAGCCAAGGGTCCCAGGATCTTGGAGACAGCACTTCGGAGACTCATTCTAGCAGAGGCAAGCAGCAAAGTCCAGGGCAGGTCCAGTTGGAACTGGCCAGCTGGGATATTGCATAAAAGGCCTTTTGTAGATTATGTCCCTGTAGCTTGAACTGTAGCGGGTAGCACAATGGATGCTGCATGCCACCAGTGACATTTAACTTACAGGCCCTGCATACATGCTGTACCACATACTAGGGTCTTATAGGCATGTTAAATATGCCAATCAGGGGTATGCCAATCTCATCATGTTGAAAGGGGGAGCACAGGTACTTTACCTCTGTTTAGCAAGGGTAAAGTCCACACATATCTACACCCAGCAAAAACTGATATGGCAAAAATCTGCAGGTACACAACACAAAAAATTGTAATTTTCTACACTTGGAAAATCTGTTGAAAGTGTATGAATATCAGAGAAATGTGAACACTTGAGCGCACTGCCTGTTCTTAAAAATAATTTGGGTGTTTCACAAAAGTATTTATGAGTATAGGAAGTACTCATAGGTGGTCTTGCATGCCTTTGTGAATCAACACCCGGCTATCAATCAATAAAGATGCAAAGAGAGCACAGTCCTTTCCTTTTGTACTAATTGTATATGAATATTCCCTGAAAATTCACATTGTATATGTTTTGTGACTAATTCAAAAAGGCAGGAGTTCTTATTTATGTATTTCAGTATGCCTTTTGAATAAACCCTACTGCCAACATTCTTCATATGGACAGCTAATATACATACTACGTACCAGACTCACACTCAGCACTCACCCTAAATGTGACACTAGCATCTGACACAAATTTCTGATACATACACTTCACAATGCCTGATAAACACACACTACACGTAATATACACGCCTGTCACATAATATGATTAGCTAAACCCCGGAACACACAATACAAACACGGCTAGAGATGCACTACCCAATACACATACCATACAAAACAAACCTGGTAAAGGATGCACTACCCAATACACATACTCCATGCAATACAGACATTTGTACACTGTCTTGAAAGACAAACAGTCATAAAATACACACACTCCTGACTATAGAACCAAACTGATATAGAGGTCCAACACAAGTCAAGACTCCTGAAGCACACATTGAATGTGATACACAAACACAGTACACTCAGGGAAAGGTTAATACTTACCTTTCAGAATGCCCAGTACAGACATACTCTAGGTGATATATAAATTTGGCACATATGATGGATCGACACAATTCATGGCACTCAATACATACACTGCAAATGACACACATACAACTCATGCAATACAATCATTTGAACAAACTCTTAGAAACACACTCTTTACATATGACACACACCTTTAAAATAAACATGCTTTTGTCTTTATTTACCCTCAGAATGATATAGACGCTTGACACACACCCAACACACAGCCCAAGAGATACATATGCCCCACTCACGACTCCGTACTTCTTATTCCAACCACTCTTGAAAGAGACAAATTCTTGATACATTCACTGATAAAACGCACACACTTCTGATTCCACTACTTTTTGGTATTCACAAAGGTAAACCTAGACCAAAAGTCTAAATTTACTAGTAGTAACTTACCGTTGTGAATACCGAAAAGTAGTAAAGTTAGACTTTTGATCTAAGTTAGGCTTTTGGTCTAACGTTACCTTTGTGAATACCAAATAGTAGTAAAGTTAGACTTCTGGTTTAACTTTACCTTTGTGAATAGGGCCTCAAGACACCAAATACACTCAGATTGACATAAATGTCCCGTACACATGATGAATACAAACACTCCATTGCACCTAATACACATAGTCCATGTGGTTCACACTCCCAACACAGAAACAATTCATTTTATACATATACTCTATACAGTATTAATGGTTGTTTTTCTTTAGATTAAAAATAAACATGAAGAAAATGATTCTGATGAATTTATTCTGTCTAACCATAACAGACAGCTTTTTCGTTATTAATGATTTTCACCAGGTAGACAAAACCAACCTGGAAAAAAAATGTTTTCTTCATGTTTATTTTTCTCTTTGTCCTTTGTAAAGGCGGGTCCCCCTTTAGCCCCCTGACCCAGAACCAGGAGCTGAAGAGACAGGAAACTCTTACTAAGATGTTGAAACACATGACCACTAACCAAACAATCTTGCTGCCATTTTCCTATTCTCCATAACCTCTACCCTCTCTGTTTGTGTCGTAATTCCAGACAGGAGTGGCTCCTCCACTAGAGCGGAGGAGCCTCGCCCCACTAAACAAATGCCCCCAGAGCTGACAAAGTAAATAGTAATATAGTTTATTTATTACCATTTTATTTTTCAGCAACCCGCCCTGAACCAAGTGCCAGGACGGGGCAGGGCAGCTGCTGCTGAGTAGAAGCAGGGAGCTGTGCACATATGTTTAAAGTGCGCATGTTTCTTGGCTGGCCATCTAGCGACGGTCAGTCAGACATGCCCATTTTAAACTTCTCTAACCTAGCTGTCTTAGACAGGTGGGTTAGAGAAAGCTTAGGCCTCCAGAAGTCTTAAGAGCGCTGAGAGATGCCGCTTCCTCCAATCCTGATGCTTTTCTCATGCTTGAGAGCAGCGCCAAGATTGGGTTGTGCAGTTTCCTAGGTTCCGGAGCTTCGAGGAGAGACAAGGAGGACATTGTGCAGCAAGCCAGGAAGGTACCACCCAGTACAAGTACAATTGGCTCTTAAGTATCTTATATTCACTGACCGGGCATGTGATCTGTGAGATAGCATGTCTTTGAGCAGTGATAATTTCTTCATAGTGACATTGACCCATTTTTAAACCGCTGGAGAAGAGGGAGTTTTCCATGTTGCATGAATTCTTTAATTGCTGGGTCAAGTTAGAGGCGGGCGGATGCAGTTTCATTTGTTAGGACTTCCTGCCAAAGACTCGAATGATATATATGTATGTATATAATTTTTTTTAAAGAAAATGACCTCCCACCACAGTAAAGAAAGCCACGGCACTCCAAGGAGGTTGGTTTGCAAGGTTTAATCCATTAAGGCAGAGAAAAACACATCAACACGTTTTGGCATTTACACGCGTTTGTCGCGTAATCAGCCTATGGAGGAGGCAGTGTGCCCCCCCCCCCCCTCTCCATTATTATTAAATTTTGGCCCCAGGGGATAGGGTCCCTGTGGCCTCAATGAGGCCCGGGGAAAGGGGCTTTGCTCCCTCCCTTCCCTTTTACTTTTCACAGCGACTTCCAGTAGTCATTTCTTTTTTTTTATATGCCACGATCCCACAGAGTGCCATGGAACTCCAGCAGGATTGCAGATTTTTTACCTTTTAAATTATTTTGGGTCCAGGTTGGGTCCATCTGGGTGCCCTCTCCACAAGGTCTAGGGGGGCAGGGTATCCCTACCCTGCCCGGTTATGCTTTTTATTCATTAAACTCAGGACAGAGAACTAAGTCCCCGAGTGCTGTATGCTGCCTGCAACGTTTTTTCTCATGTTGGAGGCAGCCAATCAGAGAGCTTGCTTCCATGGGTGCCCTACTCCTGTGGGAGCAAGTTGACCTAGGGGGGACAAAAACCCTTAGCTAATCAGAATGATCTATTTTATTAAACTGGGTTTGAAGGACTCTTACGAGAGTCCCTCAAACCCAACCGTCCAGATATATAAATATTTTTGATCTCTAATTTCTCAAAAACTACCCAACGGATTTACATCAAATCACAAAAAGAATGCTTTCTTGACCAAGATCCGGCTTCCTGACAAATTTTGTGTGATTCCATTCAGGAGGTTTTGGGATTTCGCATTCCAAAAAAGTATATGGAAATTGCATGAGGATTGTACGATTTTGGACCCCTCCTTTTTCTCACCCCTCCCTTGACGAATCACCCTGAAAATTTCCATGCACAAACTCGGCAAAAAAGAGCAGTTTTTTTTTTTTTAAGGTTTTGTGAAGATTCGTCAAAAGGCACTAAAACAAAACAGCATTGAAATGGTTACCTAATGTATAACTACCAGTTGCAACCGCCACTGGGTAATATATCTAAAATATGTGTGTGCATGTATTTGTTTGTGTGTGTGTATGTATATATATGTATGTGTATATATATATATATATATATATATATATATATATATATATATATATATATGCTATTTGACTACAGCCCGAACCTTTGAACAGATTACACCAAATTTGGCAGAAAGCTAGATGTAGGATAAAGTGTGCTTTTTGTGATTTGGTGTAAATATGTTCAGTTGTTTCAGAGATATTAAGTTTAAAAAATATAGATATCTGGGGTCACGAGTCCTTGCAGTGTACTCGTGGATCTTACTAAAATTTGATTGGCTGTCAATACTTCAACCAGGAAGAGTGCGAGTGAGCAGAAACCTTCTGTTTGCGTTGAGAAAGCTGCCGCTCGGGTAGAAAATCCATCCGAGCAGCAAAAAGATAGCAGCACCCTCTTGAGCTGCGCATGGTGCCGTTCGTGATGATTTTCCAGTGCAGGACAATCATACAGAGCTGAAAATCTCAGTGAACGGCATGACCCTAAGGCACTCTGCCACTTGCGGAACTCCACGTAGCGCAGCAGAGTTTTTGTGTCACTTTGCAGAGTTCTGCGTAACTCCGCCCAGGCTTAATGGTCAGTGACATCACTGATGACATCTCAAATTACATCATTGATGACATCATCCACAAACTCACTGATGCACCCACTCACACCCCATAGAACCTCTTATATACTCACTGCCACACAACCATTCACAGACCCATACCAGTTCTTCTTACACACCCATTCAATGATTCATAGATCTACACCCACATCCACTCACTGACCCATGCAGCCACTCATACACCCACTTACTCACTAATACAGCCACTGACATATCCACTTATACACCCATAAAGCCACTCACACACTGAGTCAGTCATCCATAGAGCTACTCACACACCTAGTCACTCACCCCTACAGTTAATCACACAGCCACTTACTCACCCATACAGATACACACACACTCACTTACTCATACAGATAATAACACATACTCACTCACTTATACAGTCAGTGACACAAGCACACACTCACCCATACAGCCACTCTCGCATTCACTCACTCACCCATAGAGTCACTCATATGCCCGTCACTCACCTATACTGCCTTTCACATACCCAGTTACTCACCCATATACCACTGATACATCCACTCACTCGACCACACAGCTATACACACACTCGCCCATACAGCCCCTCACACACATACTCACTAACCTATACAGCCACTGACTCACCCACTCATTCATCCATACATATAGTCACACACCCACACAGATACTCAGACAACCATACAGGTACTCAGGCAGCCAATCACTCACCCATACAGCCAGTCATGTACCCACTCACACACCCATATACCACTTAGACACCAACTGACAGACTGATAGACATTCACACAAACAGTCACTCACCCATACATTCACTGTGATGCCTAATCACTCACTTATACAGTCAGTCATGCACCCACTGAATTATCCATACAATCAATCAATCACGGCATTTATAGAGCGCGCTACTCACCCGGGAGGGTCTCAAGGCGCTGGGGGAGGGGGTAAGTTACTGCTCGAACAGCCAGGTCTTGAGCTGCTTCCTGAAGGCGAGATGGTCCTGGGTTCGCCGAAGGTGAGTGGGGAGGGAGTTCCAGGTCTTGGCCGCCAGGTAGGAGAAGGATCTTCCTCCGGCGGTGGTTCTGCGGATGCGTGGTACGGTGGCGAGGGCGTGGCTGGTTGATCGTAGCTGGCGTGTGGGCGTGTAGAAGGACATGCGGTCGTTGAGGTACTTTGGGCCCAGGTCGTGGAGGGCCTTGTGTGCGTGGGTGAGGAGTCTGAACGTGATTCTCTTGCTGACGGGGAGCCAGTGCAGGTCTTTCAGGTGTACGGTGATGTGGCTGTGTCGGGGGATGTCCAGGATGAGTCGTGCGGAGGCGTTCTGGATGCGCTGGAGTCTCTTTTGAAGTTTGGCTGTGGTTCCGGCGTAGAGGGTGTTCCCATAGTCCAGTCGGCTGGTGACGAGTGCCTGGGTGACGGTCTTCCTGGTTTCAGTGGGGATCCATCTGAAGATCTTGCGGAGCATGCGCAGGGTGTTGAAGCACGAAGATGAGACGGCGTTGACTTGTCTGGTCATCGATAGGGAGGAGTCCAGGATGAAGCCCAGGTTGCGTGCGTGGTCCGTTGGCTTGGGTGCGGTGCCCAGGGCCGGGGGCCACCAGGAGTCGTCCCAGGCGGAGGGTGATGAGCCCAGGATGAGGACTTCCGTCTTGTCTGAGTTCAGTTTAAGGCGGCTGTTCCTCATCCAGTCGGCGACGTCTCTCATCCCGTCGTGCAGGTTGGCTCTGGCGGTGGTGGGGTCGTTGGTGAGGGAGAGGATCAGCTGGGTGTCGTCGGCGTAGGAGATGATGTTGAGGTTGTGTCGGCGTGCGATGGCTGCGAGGGGGCTCATGTAGACGTTGAAGAGGGTCGGGCTGAGTGAGGATCCTTGTGGAACGCCGCAGATGACTTCGGTGGCTTCGGATCTGAACGGGGAGAGGCGGACTCTCTGGGTTCTTCCGGCGAGGAACGAGATGATCCATTCCAGTGCTTTCTCTCGGATTCCGATGTTGCTGAGGCGCTTCACTAGGGTGCGGTGGCAGACGGTGTCGAACGCCGCGGAGAGGTCCAGGAGGATGAGGGCAGCTGTTTCCCCGTTGTCGGTTAGGGTTCTGATGTCGTCGGTGGCTGCGATAAGGGCGGTCTCGGTGCTGTGGTTGGCCCGAAACCCGGACTGCGAGGGGTCGAGGGATCCATTCGTCTCGAGGAAGGCGGCAAGCTGTCTGTTGACGGTCTTCTCGATGACTTTGGCCGGAAACGGAAGGAGCGAGATGGGGCGGTAGTTCTTGAGGTCGGTGGGGTCCGCCGTTGGTTTCTTCAGGAGGGCGGTAAGCTCGGCGTGCTTCCAGCTCTCCGGGAAGGTGGCGGTGTGGAAGGAGGAGTTGATGATGTCCCGGAGATGGGGTGCGATGGTGGCGTCGGCTTTGTTGAAGACGTGGTGTGGGCAGGGGTCGGTTGGTGATCCGGAGTGGATGGAGTTCATTGTGCGGGTGGTGTCTTCGGTGTTGATCGGGGTCCAGTTGCAGAGGGTGGTGGTGGCGGGCATTGGTTCGGCGGTAGGGTGCGTTGTTTGTGCGTCGAAGCTGTTGTGTATGTCGGTGATCTTGCGGTGGAAGAACGCGGAGAGTGAGTTGCAGAGGTCTTGCGAGGGGGTGATGTCGTTGTTTCCGGCGCTGGGGTTGGAGAACTCTTTGACGATGCTGAAAAGTTCCTTGCTGTCATGGGCGTTGTTGTCCAGTCGTTCTTTGAGTGCCGACTTCTTGGTGGCACGGATCAGCTGGTGGTGTTTGCGGGTGGCGTGCTTGAGGGCGGTCCTGTTGTCTGTGGTCTGGTCGAGTCGCCAGGTTTTCTCGAGAGTGCGGCAGTTCTTCTTGGATTCCTTGAGTTCGTTGGTGAACCAAGGGGTTTTCTTGCTTCCGGGTCTGCTGGGAGGGTTTTTAGTGGTGCGAGGTCGTCGGCGCAGGCGGTCAGCCACTTGGCGAGGTTGCTGGCTGCTTCGTTTGGGTCCGTTGTGTCGGTGGGTGTGTTCTGGCTGAGGGAGGCGGTGAGCTGCTCGGCGGTGATCTTGCTCCAGCTCCGGCGGGGAGCCTGTTGCGGGTGGTGGTGGGTCGCAGTCTTTCTGAAGCTGAAGTGGACGCAGCTGTGGTCGGTCCAGTGGAGTCCGGTGGCGTGGCTGAAGGAGATGTGCTTGCTGGACGAGAAGACGGGGTCAAGCGTGTGGCCGGCGTAGTGGGTGGGCGTGTTCACCAGTTGCTTGAGTCCGAGGTTGGCGAGGTTGTCCAGCAGGGCGGTGGTGTTTCTGTCGTTGTTGTTCTCCAGGTGGAAGTTGAGGTCCCCTAGGAGGATGTAGTCGGCGGAGGGCATGGCGTGCGGGCTGATGAAGTCTGCGATGTCTTCGCTGAATAGTGTGCGTGGTCCCGGGGGTCTGTAGATGAGGGTGCCTCGGAGGGTGGTCTTGGGGTCCGTGTGTATCTGGAAGTGTAGGTGTTCGGCGGCGGTGAAGGTCTCGTCGGAGTTAGTCGAGATGCGGATGGTGTTCTTGTGTACGATGGCGATGCCTCCTCCCGTCTGGTTGACGCGGTCCTTCCGGGTGATCTTGTATCCATCCGGGATGGCTATGGCGATGTCAGGCGCTGAGGAGGCGTTCATCCAGGTTTCGGTGAGGAAGGCGATGTCCGGTGCTGTTGCGTCGAGCAGGTCCCAGAGTTCCACGGCGTGCCTGTGGACGGAGCGGGTGTTCAGCAGGATGCATTTCAGGTGGTTGCTGCTGTTGCTCGACTTGGCGGAGGTGGTGCACGTCAGGGGGCAGGTGAATCGGCAGGTTTGGCAAGTGAAGGGTCCGTGGGTGCGTCTCGGTGAGGCTCGGTAGCAGGCAGGGTTCCGGCCGGCATTGAGTGCGGTGAGGGTGGCGGCGTCGTAGGTCCGTCGAGTAGTGTTGCATCGGTGGGATCCAGGGGTTCTGGCGCTGGGCGCGGTCCAGTCGCGGACGGGCGCAGACGGGCTTGCCTTAGGCGCGCCTTCGGCGCGCCAGCGGCGCGCCCGCTGCGCACGTCCGCTGCGCGGCCGTGCAGCGGCCGCCATTTATGGGGAGGTGGGAGGGAGGAGCAGCTGGGAGGCGGGAGGCAGGGGCAGCGAATGGGCAGTCAGGGGGCGGGGCCGCAGCGGCGGGAATGGCGATAGGCAGCGAGGGGCACAGAAGGAAAAAACGGGGGAGAGCAGGCAAATCACGGGCACAACAACAGTGGGGCAGCGAGGGGCACAGAAAGGAAAGGGGGAGACAAGCAGACAAAACTGGCACCGGGGCCACAAGCGGAGGGCGATCTTACCTACAGGAGCAGCGGGCAGACAGCACAGGCGGAGCTGTGTGGTGGGGGAGCGACCTACCTGGCAAGGTCAAGGGTCGCTCTCCTCACCGTGCAGCGGCCGCCATTTATGGGGAGGTGGGAGGGAGGAGCAGCTGGGAGGCGGGAGGCAGGGGCAGCGAATGGGCAGTCAGGGGGCGGGGCCGCAGCGGCGGGAATGGCGATAGGCAGCGAGGGGCACAGAAGGAAAAAACGGGGGAGAGCAGGCAAATCACGGGCACAACAACAGTGGGGCAGCGAGGGGCACAGAAAGGAAAAAACGGGGGGAGAGCAGGCAAAACACGGGCACAACAACAGTGGGGCAGCGAGGGGCACAGAAAGGAAAAACGGGGGGAGAGCAGGCAAAACACGGGCACAACAACAGTGGGGCAGCGAGGGGCACAGAAAGGAAAAAACGGGGGAGAGCAGGCAAAACACGGGCACAACAACAGTGGGGCAGCGAGGGGCACAGAAGGAAAAAGCGGGGGAGAGCAGGCAAAACACGGGCACAACAACAGTGGGGCAGCGAGGGGCACAGAAGGAAAAACGGGGGAGAGCAGGCAAAACACGGGCACAACAACAGTGGGGCAGCGAGGGGCACAGAAAGGAAAAAAACGGGGGAGAGCAGGCAAAACACGGGCACAACAACAGTGGGGCAGCGAGGGGCACAGAAAGGAAAAAACGGGGGGAGAGCAGGCAAAACACGGGCACAACAACAGTGGGGCAGCGAGGGGCACAGAAGGAAAAACGGGGGGAGAGCAGGCAAATCACGGGCACAACAACAGTGGGGCAGCGAGGGGCACAGAAAGGAAAAAACGGGGGGAGAGCAGGCAAAACACGGGCACAACAACAGTGGGGCAGCGAGGGGCACAGAAGGAAAAACGGGGGAGAGCAGGCAAATCACGGGCACAACAACAGTGGGGCAGCGAGGGGCACAGAAAGGAAAAAACGGGGGGAGAGCAGGCAAATCACGGGCACAACAACAGTGGGGCAGCGAGGGGCACAGAAAGGAAAAAAACGGGGGAGAGCAGGCAAAACACGGGCACAACAACAGTGGGGCAGCGAGGGGCACAGAAAGGAAAGGGGGAGACAAGCAGACAAAACTGGCACCGGGGCCACAAGCGGAGGGCGATCTTACCTACAGGAGCAGCGGGCAGACAGCACAGGCGGAGCTGTGTGGTGGGGGAGCGACCTACCTGGCAAGGTCAAGGGTCGCTCTCCTCACCGTGCAGCGGCCGCCATTTATGGGGAGGTGGGAGGGAGGAGCAGCTGGGAGGCGGGAGGCAGGGGCAGCGAATGGGCAGTCAGGGGGGCGGGGCCGCAGCGGCGGGAATGGCGATAGGCACTTATACACCCACGGATTCACCAATACATCTTGGTATATATATTTAACACTCATAAACGTTTTAAAAACACCCACAGTCACTGAATGATGTCATCAGTAATGTCATCAGTGATTTCATTTGAGAAATCATCAGTGATGTCACTGACCATGTCCTGAGTGATGTAATATGTGAGGTCATAAGTAGTGCATTGCAGCTCAGCTAACTATAACTGCTGAATTTCACTGGTTTTGTACAAGTTAAATCTGAGCCCAACTATAACATACCTGTAATCTTTGTTTTTTTCCAGTGAATTTCTGTGAAAATCAGTGCTGCTAACTCTGCCTCACTAAGAAATGTGGCAGAGCATTACTCTCTTGAACTGTCATTGATCACAGGGTGTTTGTGAGGGTACAGTGGCGCTGTCTGCCTCTGCCAGAGCTAGGGTTGTGAGGATAACTAAAGGAAAAGTGAATATAGACAAAAACATGGAAAAAATGAAAATTAAGTGTCCAGAGGCAGTCAAAAGGTAACAAAAAGCGAAAATAAAGTTGACAAAAGGGAAGAGGTGGACAAGAATAGAGGGATGGAGGTGGATTGGCCTAGGAAACAGGGAAACAGGAGGTTAGCTAGGAAAAAGCAGGTGGTGTAAACAAAATGGCTGCACACTTGCACAATACAAGCTTTTTGTTTCATGATATTTTTTTAACATGCAATGCGCTTCTTGTGAAGAGCTGGAGGTGTATTTTGTGTTTTTATGTGCAATGTAATGTATTCTTTTTAAAAACGTTGTGTAATTAATTGAGAGCTAATTGTGTGAATTTTGCACAGCCCTACTTTACATACTTTTTTTCTCACTCTTTATCATTTTCACTTTTTCCTTTTCTCTCTGTGTCTTTACTTTTACATGTCTGTCTCTTTCTTACTCAGTTCCTCAATCTTTCTCTCACTCTTTCACTTTGTCTCTCATTACTAATGTTTCTACCTGTGTGTGTGTGTGTGTGTGTGTGTGTTTGTGTGTCTGTCTCCCTTTTTTACTACTGTATCTCTGTCCTTCACTCTCTCTAGCTCTCTTGCTTTTTCTCACTCCCTCTGTATTGCTTGGTGTTTCTGTCTCTCTCCATCTGAATCAGTCTGTCTCTCTGTCTGTGTGTCTCTCTCTCTCTGTGCTCTGTCACTGTCTTTGTATCTATCTGTGTCTATTTCCTACTCTGTCTGTTTCTCTCTATTATTGTCTTTTTTCACACTCTTGCTTCCTATCTCTCTCTGCCTATTGCCTTGTTTCTCTCTCTCTCTCTTTATGCCATTGTATCTCTCTATTTTCACTTTGTTGTGATGCTCTTTATACCCTCTCTCTATTTGTGCACTACTCTCTCTCTCTTTGCCCCTCTCTCGCTCTTGCTTTCTCACTGTCACTGGGTCTCTTTGTCTGTGTCTCTCTCCCTCTCTGTCGGTGTCTCTCTCCCAATGTCTCTCTCTCTCTCTCACTCTATGTCTTCCACTCTCTCACTTTCTCCTTAGATCTCACCCACTCTCTGTATCTATCTTTCTGATTGTGTCTTTCTCTCTTGCCCATGTCACTCTGTCTCTTTCTCTCTCTTGCTTTTTCCCTCTGTCTGTATCTCTCTCATGTTCTCTCACTGTCTCTCTCTTTCTCTCTCTCTCTCCTTGTGAGTCTCTTCTCTCCATATCCCACTGTCTGTGGATGTATCATTCTCTCACTATGTGCTTCTCGATCTCTCTTTTTCTCACTCTCAGTGCGAGTCTCACTCTTTCTCTCTTTATCTCCCTGACCGGGTCAAGCTCTCCCTTGTTTTCTTTCTGTCTCTTTCTCTTTCTCATTCTCTCTTCTGTGTCTGTCTCCCACACTCTTAATATTTCACTCTTTTGCTTTCTCTCTGTCTTAGACTGTCTCTTTCTCTGTCTTTGTGTGTGTGTGTGTGTCTCTCTCTCTCTCTCCCTCTCTCTGTTTCTCCCCTATCTTCTTCCCTCCCTCTGCTGCTTCCTTTTTCTCTCCGTTTCTCTCTCTCTGTCTTTCACTGCTTGTCTCCCTCTCATTTTCTCTTGCTCCTTCAATTTACCTCTATCTACTTATCCTTCTCTTTCTCTGTTTGTGTTTCTTTTTATCTATCCATCTTTTTCCGTCTCTTTCTCTCCGTCTCTTAATCTCTCACTATCAATCTCTCTCTTTCTGAGTCTCTCACTGTCTCTTTTTGTATCTGTATCTCTCCCTTTCAATTGTGTTGCATTCTTTCTCTCTCTCCCTGTATGTATGTGACCCTCTCCCACTCTCCGTCTGCTTCTCTCTCTCAGTGACTCTCTCCATTTTCTCACTCTTTTTCATTATTTTGTTTCCTCTATGTTGCAGACTATCTCTCGCTCTCTCTCTCTCTCTGTTGCTCTTTCTCTCTTTGTTTGTGTCTCCCTCTAGCTTTCTCTCTGTTGTTCTCTATATCTGCCTCTATCTGTCTGTCTCTCAATTGCCACCCTATTTGCCTCTTGCTTTTTATCTCTGTCTCCCTATCTCTCTTTCGCTCTCTCCCTTTGCCTTTCACGTTTATGCTCTAATCCTCTCTGTTATATATATATATATATATATATATATATATATATATATATATATATATATATATATATATATATATATATATATATATATATATATATATTTTGTATTTCAAAGCCCAAGGGTTTCAGAGATGCACTCGGTCACAGACGAACTTACAAAGTTCATTAATCACGCCATTCCAGCATTGGACAAACCAGATTTAATTTTCTTTCTCCCGACGCGTTTCAGGCCCCTCACAGGAGTGATGAATAACGAAACACACAGGCCTTGATCTTTCATGCTTTTAAATTGTCTCATGCCTCTTGATTGGGCTTACCAGATACGTGTGTTTGCAATGCATCATGGAACATGGTGTTCCCAGACCTCAATTACTCCCTCTGGTGGGTTTTGCTTCGTTAAATTAATTCTAAGTCATTGTTGCCCTCCAGTGGGCCTCCGATTGTCCTTGCTGGCAATATTAATGCAGTCTAGCACCATCTCTGAAATTCGAGAGGCTGCGCAAATTGGAACTTTGCCTAACTGCGTACAGCACAGCTAATGTGGAATCACTCAACCTGCCTGGCATCGTGGGGCCCACTGGAGGGTTGTTGAACAGAGACAATGCTGTAAGAATTTTCAATGTGCCACGGAACCCACTGAGGGTGATTAATGATTTTCCTGGACCACATGTCCCAGCATACATCGTTAAGTTTACCGCATTCAAAGCGGGCCCACTGGGGGCAGTATAAAAAGATGTAAGCAATGAGGAACTCCGTGTAACATTTTCCAGCTGCCATGATGAAGAGGCTGTTGCCTTGAAACGCGTAGGCGCAATAAAGAAGAATTACCCTGTATGCAGAGGCTGGTTTTTCCGTGTCAATGAGCCGGTAGGCGAATTTAGCTGTGGGGTGCTGCCTGAAGCTTTCGGGCGTTTGGATGAAATATATATATATATATATATATATATCTACATATCTACTGGCGGTCGCCAGTAGATAGTTATAGTTAGGACCTATTTTCCATAGGAAATCTGCAACATTCTATTTGAAATAACTCTTGCGTCGGTTGCCGAATCTTCGCGAAATTTTCAAACTTTATGGCCCGCTCCGGTCGGCTCCTATCCTGAAAGTCTCGGTTTGATTCGTCAAGCGGGGGCTGAGATAAAAGGGGGGTCCCAAAACGTGTTTTCCCCATTCATTTTCCCATAGGAAACTTTAGCCACGGCTACAGCCCGAACTGCTGAACGGAATTACACCAAATTTGGCAAAGAGGTAGTTCTTGGTTCAGAAAGAACCCTTTTTGTTAAATGGTGTAAATCCGTTCAGTAGTTCCTGAGAAAATCAAAAGGAAAATCACATGTATATCTATGGCCGTGTAGGGTCCGCGCACCCTCCCGATCACGAGCTGCATGCTAATTGGCTGTCAACACTCCAAACCAGGAAGTGTTGGCAGCCATCTTGTTCCTCGGTAGAACCGAGGAACAAGAAAAGAGAAAAACAAGTGCGCAAAGCGCAAAAAGGGGGCAGGGTAGAAACACCCTGACCCCCTAGGCCTGCTCAGGGGGTCCTACAAGGCAAAAACGCGCTGGGTGCGCGGATCCTGCTGATTTAAAAAAAAAAAAAAAAAAAAACGAATCGCGGTCTCCCGCGCTTCGTTGTTAATTGACCCCCGGGTGGGCCAAGTCCCGGGGGCATGCGGGGTTTATTTATAATATGTGGGGGGGCCTCTAAGGCCCCCCAAGCCCTGGGGACCGCCACCCCCCGGGGCTTTAAAAACAAATGGTGCGGGTGGGCTCTCGGCCCTCCCGCAGCCTCGGGGACCGCCACCCCCCGGGGCTTCTTTTTTAAAATTAAAATTGCCTGTGTGGGGTGGCTCCAGCCCCCACACGCCCCGGGACCGCCACCTCCCCGGGGTACTAAAGATTTAAATATGGGGGTCCGTTACGGACCCCAGAGCCCCGGGGACCACCACCTCCCCGGGGCTTTGAATAAGTTGGGAGGGGGGCCGCGCGGCCCCCCTCCTGGAGCCCTTGATGGCCCTGGGGACCACCACCCCCCAGGGCCGGCTCCTGCAGTGTCCCGGGGTGCCTACCCCAGGGACACTGTAGTTTTCTATGACAGGACGGGAGCCTCGCGGCTCCCGTCCTGTCATAGCAAACTGCTTTGGATATTGGAAGAGAGAGCAGGAAACCTGCTCTCTCTTCCAATATCCAAAGCACATTGCTTTTCCACACGGGGAGCTGCATGTTAGCAGCTCCCCATGTGGAAAAGCAATACCGGCTCCCGCAGGACGCGGGGAGCCGGCAGGGTCCGTGGGGAGTTGGGGTCCCCCACGGACCCCAAAGGATAGGGCCAGCCCGGGGGATGGGGTCCCCGGGGCAAGTAGTGGCCCGGGAGAGGGGCCACGCGGCCCCCCTCCGCAAAAATAAAAAATAAATAAATTTAAAAAAGGCCGGCCCGGGGTATGGGGTCCCCGGGGCCAATAGAGGCCTTAGGAGGGGGGCCATGCAGCCCCCCTCCTCCAAAATTATTTTTTTTAAAGTGGCAATGCCCCGGGGGATGGGGTCCCCGGGGCCGGAATAGGCCACGGGAGGGGGGCCACGCGGCCCCCTTCCCCTACAGTATTTTTTTTTTTTTTAAAGGAAAAAGGCATCAGGCCCTGGGGGATGGGGTCCCAGGGCCCCAAAAAGTAAAAAAGAAGGGGGGACACACAGCCCCCCTTCAAAAAAACAAAAAAAGTAAAAGACGCGATCGAGCGTCAGGCCCACCCCCTCCCTTAACCACTCTGCAAACGCACGCTGTGGCGCGTTTTAAATTGGGGAAATAATTCCCATTTAATACTGGGGGTCCATGGGGGCCAACTAGCCCACCAGGTACCTCCAGTAAGCGCCACAGGGCTGGGTTACAGAGAGGTGGTCCAGGTCACGCCCCTTTTTACACCTCTCTGCAACGCAGCTCTGTGGTGCTTACTGGAGGTACTTGGTGGGCTAGTTGGTCCCCAGGGACCCTCAGGATTCAAGGGGACTTAATCCGCCAACTTAAAACGCGTCACAGGGCGCGTTTGCACAGTGGTGAAGGGAGGGGGCTGTGCTTCAGGTGACATGTGTGCAAACAGGCCCCGTGGCGCGTTTTAAGATGGGGATTTAAATCCCCTTCAATCCTGAGGGTCCCTGGGGGCCAACTAGCCCACCAGGTACCTCCAGTAAGCGCCACGGAGCTGCGTTGCAGAGTGTTGTAAAAAGGGGCGTGGCCTCTGAACACCTCTCCGCAACGCAGCTCTCTGGCGCATACTGGAGGTACCTGGTGGGCTAGTTGGCCCCTAGGGACCCTCGGGATTGAGGAGGAATTAATTCTCCAACTTAAAACGCGCCACAGGGCGTGTTTGCAGACATGTCACCTCAGGCCCCACCCCCTTCCTTCACCATTGTGCAAATATTCCTCTAAAATCAGCCGAACTATGAATTCCGATTTACTCACCTGTTATCAGGAGAGACCTCAGTGCTGCATCTTTGAGCCCAGTACTGATCCTGAAAAGTAATTTTAACCGTACTTACCAGTAACTTGAATTTCCTTCCATAGGATATCATTGCCTGCTTTTTGCTGAAAAAGTTTCTGTCAATTTTTGAAACATACAAATATTCCTCTAAAATCAGCAGAACTACGAATTCCGATTTACTCACCTGTTATCAGGAGAGACCTCAGTGCTGCATCTTTGAGCCCAGTACTGATCCTGAAAAGTAATTCTAACCGTACTTACCAGTAACTTGAATTTCCTTCCATAGGCTAACATTGACTGGTTTCACTTGGAAATTCTTCAAAGTGTGGAGTTTTGGAACTTTAAAATATTCATCTAAAATCAGCCGAACTATGAATTCCGATTTACTCACCTGTTATCAGGAGAGACCTCAGTGCTGCATCTTTGAGCCCAGTACTGATCCTGAAAAGTAATTTTAACCGTATTTACCAGTAACTTGAATTTCCTTCCATAGGCTAACATTGACTGGTTTCACTTGGAAATTCTTCAAAGTGTGGAGTTTTGGAACTTTATAATATTCCTCTAAAATCAGCCGAACTACGAATTCCGATTTACTCACCTGTTAACAGGAGAGAACCCAGTGCTGCATCTTTTAGCCCAGCACTGACCCTGAAAAGTAATTCTAACTCAATCAATCAATCAAAATATCTTTATTCGAATATAAAAATATCCATAAAAGCACAATAAAACAATTCATAGATGGCAACATATTCATGACAAAAGATACAGTACATTAATGGTAATGACTAAAATAGGTCATAAATAACATGATATATCATATATTAACAATCAATGGTAGAATTTAAATATCAATACAATAAAATACATTTCTAACGACCTTCATTGGGCACACATAGTTCTACGTGACCGTACAGCCGACTTCAGGAATGATCCGACACGGAAAATTAATTCATCATCCGCCAATTTGAGCACCTCCGTGTATGCTAACCTGAAGTCGGAAATAGCACGTGATTTAAGAAAAGGTATCAAAAATCCTTTTGCAAATTTAAAATAAAAACCGCAAAAGAATAAAAAATGCAACATTGTTTGATTACTGTGTGCGTTACATGGACAAGGCAATGCATCAAGATCGGTATTATAGCCCAAAGGGAAACATAATAAATATTTCATAGTGCCTGCTCGTAGACGAAATAACAACCCTCTTTCCCAATATCCTAGGGGTTTTAAAAGATATCTAGCAGGCAAATAAGAACAATTCTCTATGGACATATACTTTACAACTGAGGTTTTCTTGGTCTCTCTCAGGTGCCTTTCATCGCTATATTTTTTGTACAATGCTTCTTGTATTGCTTTTTTATTAATTAGCTTGGATTGAATTGGATTTAAAAAGATGCGTAAATAATTTACGCCTTTTAGGCTCTCTTTTACAGCAGCAAGCCATGGTATATCCCCGCCCCTCTCACATCTAAGGCAATCCGTTATTATATCTCTAGTGAGGGTTGCCGCAGTGTTTTTCCAAATTGCAACCCAGAACAGTGCCGGACGAGCCCTAATGTAATCTTCAATGTAGGGCAGGTTCAATTCTTTGTGGCACACATATACCGATGAAGAAATCGGTGCACCCAAGAGTTTCCTACATAATCTATTTTCTTCCGATTGAATACTACTACATTTGGTGAAGCCCCAGATTTCTGCTCCATAGGTTGCAATGGGAGCACACTGCAGTTTAAAAATTTTCTTAAAAGCTAGGGCGGTTTCAGACCTTTTGGGTCGGGGTAATCCCAGAAGTGTATTGATGCTTCTTGACAGTTTACTTCTGCTGTGTGCCACATGTTCAGACCATGAGCCATTCATAGCATAAAGTAACCCAAGATAAGAAAAAGTGCAAGTGCTTTGTAAACTTTCTGAATCAACAATAATTTTATTAATGGGGCGCTTTTTAGGGCCGCATGCCATTAAAAATGATTTTTAAAATTAGTCCTTAAATCTAAAACAGCCATAAAATCTACAAAACCTCGTACTAAGATGCGTAAAGCATTCGGGGTGCGTGCCATTAATACAGCATCATCGGCATACAATAGAGCAGGCAGTGTGTTGCCATTTATACTCGGTACGTCGTGGGTAAGTCTTACTAGTGAGTCATGCAAATCATTAATATATAAAATAAAAAGAAGGGGTGCCAGGACGCACCCCTGTCTGACACCTCTATCAATTTTAATATCACTTGATACGTCCCCATCCTGACTAATCCTCACGCGCGCATGCAAATCTCTGTGCAAATATGCTAAAAAATGAACTAAAACTTCATCCAAGCCTTGTTTTAAAAGAATAGACCATAAGCGTGACCTGTTAACGAGGTCAAACGCAGAGGTGAGGTCCATGAAGGCAAGATATATGGGAGATTTTTTTGCGACAGTGTACTTGCCAATAATCAAATTTAAGTTCAGACACTGTTCTACTGTGCCTACTTTACTTCTAAACCCCAGTTGACACTGCCTTAAAATATTGTCGCCCTCAGCCCAAGACCGTATCTTATTATAGAGAATCCTTCCCAGGATTTTCAGGGTATTGTCGATAAGGGAAATAGGTCTGTAACAACTGGGGTTAGAGCGATCGCCCTTTTTAAAAATCGGTACGATAATACTCATGGACCACGTGCTCGGGATTGTATCATAGGTTAAGTTATTAAAAACG
Source organism: Calotriton arnoldi (assembly GCA_963921515.1). Taxonomy (NCBI): domain Eukaryota; kingdom Metazoa; phylum Chordata; class Amphibia; order Caudata; family Salamandridae; genus Calotriton; species Calotriton arnoldi. The sequence continues at coordinate 525,150 of CAWUFW010010975.1, forward strand.
TTCAATAAAAGAGGTGCCCAAAAATCTGGCTTATTTTTAATAAGATCAATGGGCAGCCCATCAGGGCCCGGCGCTTTGTTACCCAGACTTTGTTGTATTGCATCCTCCACTTCCAACAGAGTTATATCTATTGGGGTAGGCGCATGATATTCATATAAGTCCTCTGTACCAATTGGGGCCGAGTAGATTGTAGAGAAATGGGCCACCCATAAGTCGCTGGTTATATTACAACTAATAGCAGTTAGGGGATGTCCTAATGTCCTAATGTTTTTAACTGCCGCCCAAAAACCATTTCCCTTTTTAGAGATGCACTGCATGCTAAGCTCTCCCAGTGATTTTTAGGATTTCATCTTTCCTTTGTGTGGTTACTGTCTTGTAATGGAGCCTCAAGGTTTTGACAAGTACCCGATCTCTAGGGGTCATTGACAATGCCTTACGAAGCTTCCTATTTGCTAAGGAGCAGTCTTTATTAAACCATCTCGGTCCCGTTCTAACTTTCGTAATAGGCCTTGACAACAACCATTTTGTGCCCGCACACAATTGAGTGAATGCACCAATCACATCGGGATTTTGATCCTTAAACGACAGGCAGGTGTCGACAAGTGGCGAGAAAGCAGTTAACATATTATCAAATAACTTATTGATATCAATTCCTCGCCAAACTAGTCTCAAATTATCTGTAGAAGGTAACAGATTCCTAGCACCACACTCCTTATTGTTTACAGATTTGGGGGCAATTTCCAATAATATTTTAATGGGGTTGTGGTCTCCATGATGGGTCGGTATAACCTCTGCACTTAACAGACTATCTTCTAAGATTGAGGAGATAAAAACATAATCGATAGTGGATGCACAACCCCTGCCTCTATATGTTGGTTCAATACGATTATCTTTATCGGGGATAGCAGCAATATCCATAGTATTAATTAGATTATAATTACATAAATAATCAGATAGTTCTATACCCCTCGTGCACCGAGACAAACAAGTGGTAGGAAATATTGGTATATTATTACTCATTGGAATCCTTGCATTAAAATCTCCCCCCACACAAATACCGACAACATTAGTAAAAACCTTAAGGTTTTGTAGAGTTAAAATAAAGTTGAACAAATTATTAAACATGATATTTGGCACCGAGTAAAAATCATTGTTGTAAAAGTTAATTAAACATATGGAAATACCCCTCGTAAAAATCAAAGCCTGTATGTTATCATTTCTTGTATCTAAAACATTCACATTGCCACCCGTTAAAATATTCACCCAAATCGAGAGCCCACCAGATGGTCGCCCTACCTTGGGGACCGGGACAACATTATTAAAACACTGGAACCCTTCTAGGTAGAAGTCCCGAGTGGCCCAGGTTTCTTGCATCATTATGATGTCCTGATTTTCAACTATTTCGATCCAGTCTGGTAAATTCATTTTGGATGCCAAACCGGCAACATTCCAACTAAGTATACTCAGTTTAGAGTTGATGCCAAACCTAGTTGGGTTTAAGTGTCCTACCAAAGGGCATTCATCAATTGAACTATTAGTTTCAATAGGTGGCTGGGCGGGTACAAGTCAATCTTGAGTGTCTAAAAAGGACAGAGGCAAAAACCTATTATGCCTCGATAAAGAGGCACCAGCGTTCATTTGTGAGCTAAAAATAGGTTTATAAAAATATCCCAATGGGAGCAAAAAGATATTGCTGGGCCCCATACCTGTATCTTCCTGAACCTTTAATAGGGATTTTACCAGTGCAGGGTTACGAAAATTAACAACGATACAGTCCCCCTCGATATTTTTAACAGAGGGCCCAACCCAGCTTACCCTTCGTACCATGATAATATTATTTGCATCAGCCACCTTATACCCCTTATGTTTGGCTAACCAATCAACGCACTTATTGCGAAGTTGGTACCATGTCTCAATTTGATTTTTCTTTAGAGGAGGTACACCTGCAAATACGCAGACAAATGGACAGGATGCAGGTGGAAGTTTCAATATATCTTTACTGGCTTCAGTATCTATATTGTTTACTTGGGGTAAAATCCCCCCATGTATATTGGGATCCCTTGTATTTGAACTCTCTGTCATGGCACACATAGTGCTACTAAAAACAGGTCGTGTGTGTAAAGTAGTAGCTGGCAAAATATTTAAACCTACAGTGTCAGGTATATTCCCTGGTGTAACAATGTCCTTTGCTATGGGGCACCCTGTTACCTTCTCACAAGTGGGACATGTCCCAGGTGGTAATAACAGTGAGGCTAGTGGAGAAGGGACATGTAACTGAGGGACAGTATCAGCCACTATCAGTCTTGATTCCACCCCCTCTACTAGAGCAGGTTTAACAATCTTGAGTTGTGAGCATAATTTATTTGACAGGGTATCCAACCTATCAAGCCGTTTCCACAAAGCACAGAAATTGGAATCAATTAGATCTTTAATTTGCCCAAAAATGCTATTAATAACAGTGTCAATAAAAGTCTCTCCCAAGCCGTTATATGGAGAAGAGGGCAATACAATACTCGTCTGAGTGCCAACAGAGTTCCTTGGTTCTTCATGGTGAGGGGAGATAACAGATTCAGGATTCGGAGACTGAGTCTGTGAAGGTTTATGTAACCAGGTGCTCATAGCAGAACGAGTGGAACCGGTGCGAGGTGGTTGTTTTCTTTTCAAAGGGGCGGACTTTGCTATTTTCCTCTTCCTCTTTGCACCCGCACACTCTATAACACAGGGCAGGGGAGAATCCTGGTCAGTAATGGTACTGATAGCCTTTTGGTTCTGTGTCAAGATTGCTTCATGTCCAGACATAGAACCGGTGGCAGAAGTTGGTAAGCTCAACGGATGAGCATTCCAAGCACTACTGGGCAGGAGAGAGCCAACTGTATCAGCCAATTCCGGCCCTAACATAGGACCATCGTGCAAAGCCTCAATGCCAAGGGATAGTCTCCTCTCTGTTAAATCAATCTCATTAGAGACTATATTCACCGCCCTTTCCAGCATACTGTCTATACTTGTAATAACTGGGCGGGAGGGTATTGTATCAATTCTCTTCCCCATATTTGGAAATTTAAGCAGCCGGGATACAGGTGATCAAGGGGCAGTGCTCACCTGGTTCAAAACCGCCAATGAAAGAGAAATGGCCCAGCCCGGCCTCAGTCGGACACTGACGGGCAAGGACGGGCCCGCCCTTGGCCCGAGCTTTGCCCGGGCGCTGCCCGCGCGCGTCCCGCGCTGCGGAGGGCCGGGCCTCAACTTATTGCGCCACCTGGCGCCGCGGTGATGCTGACAGCGGGCGTCCTTCCCTGCGCCTGCTGGGATTCGTAGTCCGTAGCGCCGTTCCCCTCACGGCTGGCAGGAGGAAAGAAGAGACTGAGGGAAAGCCGTTCCCCTCACGGCTGGCAAGGAAGAAGAAGAGCTGGGGCAGAGCCGTTCCCCTCACGGCAGTGACTGCTGATGAATGAGTAATTCTAACTGTACTTACCAGTAACTTGTATTTCCTTCCATAGGAATCCATTGTCTGGTTTTCAGCAGAAAAGTTTCAAAGTGTCGATTTTCACAAACTACAAATATTCCTTAAAAATCGCCTGTATGACTTAAACGCATTCTTTCAACTGTTTACAGGAGATACACCAGTGCTGGATTCAGGATCCACCACTGAGTAAGAAAAAGTAACGATAACACTACTTACCTGCTAAGTGAATTTCCTCCCATAGGATAACATTGGTGATTCTATGTGAAAAAGTTTCTAAGTGTCAACTTTTAAAATACAATAATATTCCTTAAAAATCACTACTGTAACCAAAACGGTTTTACTCAACTGTTTACAGGAGATATCCCAGGACTGAATCTAGGATCCAGTCCTGTGGTTAGAAAAGTAATCCATAAAGTAACTAATTGCATTTAACTAGAAATTCACATTGATCTCAATGTTGCATTGTTTGAAATTGTGTTGCCCATTGCAACAACTGTAACTACTGTACTTAAAAGTCTATTGCCTATTTGCAAAGTATTTAAACTAAAGTAATTCATTCTGAGAAAGTATATTTTGTAATGTAATGTATAATGTAATTATAATGTAATTTAAAAAATAAAATATCTAAAAATAAATAGTTTTAAAAAATGTAGTAACTCAGTATCAAAAAAATAAATATAACAATGAATACATTTAAAAATTGTCATTTACAAAACCTTTGAAATTCACTGAAAAAAACCATAGGTTTCAGACATGTTATAGTTAGGAATTAGCATTTAAAAACCCTTTGAAATTCACTGAAAAAACCATAGGTTTCAGGCACGTTATAGTTAGAAATTAGCATTTAAAAAACCTTACAAATTCACTGAAAAAACCATAGGTTTTAGGGACAGTTATAGTTAGTTGGACATTGCACTCGTACAAAACCCGTGAAATTCCCCCATTATAGTTAGTTCAGCTAACTATAACTCGCGCCCCCGCAATGCACTGCTGATGACGTCACATATTACATCACTCATGACATGGTCAGTGACATCACTGATGACATCACTGATGACATCTCAAATGACATCACTGAAGACATCATCCACGTGATAATCTGATGCACCTCCTCACACCCTAATATAACCTTTGATACACCCACTCTAAATTACAGACTGCCATTCACAAAACCATAGACACTCCAACACCAATAACTACATACCCACTCACTGATTCTTAGGTCTACACACACATCCACTAACTCACCCGTACAGTCACTCATACTTACGGTCACTCAGTACAGGACTATCATATGCACTCATACTCCTATATAGACACTCAAACACCGCCACTCATCCATAGAGGTACTCACACACCTAGTCAGTCATGCAAATAATTAAACACACTGCCATTTACTCACCTATACAGTTATTCACACACCAGCTCACTTACTCATACAAATACTAGCACATTCTTACGCTCTTATATGATCACTGATACAAGCACACACACTCATCCTTACAGTCACAATCACACACTCTCGCTTATAGCTATTTATATACTCCAACACACATATATACTGCCTTTCACATATGTAGTTACTCACACATGTACCACTGGGACATACATTCACTCACTAACACACTCTTACACACACTTACCCACCCATACAGTCTATCACAGATGCATTCTTGAAACCATCCACCCAGTGAATCACCCACTCACACATCTATGCACAGAGTCGCACACACCCCACCCACACAAACACTCAGGCAGCCATACAGATACTCAGACAACCAATCAATAACTCATATAGACACTCATGTAGCTATTCACAAACCCATGCAGCCACTTACACAGCAACAGACAGACGGATACAGACATTCACCCAGTTTAGTCACTAACCCATGCATTCAGTAAGATACGTTTAATCACTCACTTATAGAGTTAGTCACGCACCTACTAAATCATCCATTCAGACACTTATACACCCACTCATTCTTCAATACGCCTTTCCCTATATATATTAAACATATTTAAACTTTACAGAAACACACAGTCACTGGATGATGTCATCAGTGATGTCATTTGAGATGTCATCAGTGATGTCACTGACCATGTCATGAGTGATGTAATATGTGACGTCATCAGCAGTGCATTGCGGGGCGCGAGTTATAGTTAGCTGAACTAACTATAACGGGGGAATTTCACGGGTTTTGTACGAGTGCAATGTCCAACTAACTATAACTGTCCCTAAAACCTTATGGTTTTTTCAGTGAATATATATATATATATATTATCTACTGGCGGTCGCCAGTAGATAGTTATAGTTACAACCTATTATCCATAGGAAATCCGCGACATTCTATTTGAAATAACTCTCTTGCCGGTTGACGTATCTTCGCGAAATTTTCAAACTTCGTGGGGCGCTCCGGTCCGCTCCTACCCTGAAAGTCTCGGGGTGATACGTCAAGCGGGGGCCGAGAAAAAAGGGGGGTCCCACAACACGTTTTCCCCATGCATTTTCCCATAGGAAACTTTAGACACGGCTACAGCCCGAACTGCTGAACGGAATTACACCAAATTTGGCAAAGAGGTAGTTCTTGGTTCAGAAAGAACCCTTTTTGTTAAATGGTGTAAATCCGTTCAGTAGTTGCTGAGAAAATCAAAAAGTAAAAGTACATATATATCTATGGGCACGGAGGATTCGCGCACCCTCCCGATCACGAGCTGCATGTTAATTGGCTGTCAGCTGGCTGTCAACATTCCAATTCAGGAAATGTTGGCAGCCATTTTGTCCCTCGGTAGAACCGAGGGACAGAAACAAGTGCGCAAAGCGCACAAAGGGGGAGGGTAGAAACACCCTGACCCCTAGGTTTGCTCAGGGGTCCCACAAGGACCCCTGGGCAAAAAAAAATTTTTTTTTTTTTTAAATCGGCAGGATGCGTTCAGGGAGCGCGAACCCTGCCGAAAAAAATCGAGCGCGGTCTCCCGCGCTTCGATGTTAATTGGCCCCCGGGTGGCCCAAGTCCCGGGGGCATGCTGGGGGGGGTTAATTTTATGTGTGGGGGCCTCTAAGGGCCCCCAAGCCCCGGGGACCACCACCCCCGGGGCTTTATGTACAATGGTGCGGGAGGGCTCTGAGCCCTCCCGCAGCCCCGGGGACCACCACCTCCCCGGGGCTTCTTTTTTTAATTAAAAACCTGTGTGGGGGCTCCAGCCCCCTCACGCCCCGGGGACCACCACCTCCCCGGGGCACTAAGAAAATTACAATGGGGGTCCGTTTTGGACCCCAGAGCCCGGGGACCACCACCTCCCCGGGGCTGTGCACTGAATGGGAGGGGGCCGCGCGGCCCCCTCCTGGAGCCCTTGATGGCCCTGGGGACCACCACCCCCCAGGGCCGGCTCCTGCAGTGTCCCGGGGTGCCTACCCCCGGGACACTGCTGTTTGCAGTGACAGGACGGGAGCCTCGCGGCTCCCGTCCTGTCATTGCAAACTTGCTTTGGATATTGGAAGAGAGAGCAGGAAACCTGCTCTCTCTTCCAATATCCAAGCCGACTGCTTTCCACATGGGGAGCTGCATCTTAGCAGCTCCCCATGTGTAAAGCAATGCCGGCTCCCCCGGCGGGACTGTGGGGGGATTGGGGACCCCCCCACAGTCCCCAACGAGAGGGCCAGCCCCGGGGGATGGGGTCCCCGGGGCAAGTAGTGGCCCGGGTGGGGGGCCACGCGGCCCCCCTCCCCAAAAAAAAAAAAAATTAAAAAAAAAAAAAAAAAAACGATCGGGCCCGCAGGCCCCGCCCCCTTCCTTCACCACTCTGCAAACGCGCCCCCTGGCGCGTTTGCAGAGGGGGAACCAATTCCCCTTGAATACTGGGGGTCCCTGGGGGCCAACTAGCCCACCAGGAACCTCCAGTATGCGCCAGGGGGCTGCCTTGCAGAGAGGTGTACAGAGGCCACGCCCCTTTTTACACCTCTCTGCAACGCAGCTCTATGGCGCTTTTTGGAGGTATATGGTGGGCTAGTTGGACTCCGGGGACCCTCAGGATTCAAGGGGACTTAATCCCCCAACTTAAAACGCGCCACGGGGCGCGTTTGCACAGTGGTGAAGGGAGGGGCGGGGCTTGAGGTGACATGTGTGCAAACAGGCCCCGTGGCGCGTTTTAAGATGGGGAATTAAATCCCCTTCAATCCTGAGGGTCCCTGGGGGCCAACTAGCCCAACAGGTACATCCAGAAAGCGCCACAGAGCTGCGTTGCAGAGAGGTGTAAAAGGGGTGTGGCCTCTCTACACGTCTCTGCAACGCAGCCCCTGGCGCATATTGGAGGTTCCTGGTGGTCTAGTTGGCCCCTAGGGACCCTCAGGATTCAAGGGAACTTAATCCCCCAACTTAAAACGCGCCACGGGGCGCGTTTGCAAAGATGTCACCTCAGGCCCCGCCCCCTCCCTTCACCATTGTGCAAATATTCCTCTAAAATCAGCCGAAATAGGAATTCCGATTTACTCACCTGTTATAAGGAGAGACCTCAGTGCTGTATCTTTCAGCCCAGTACTGGTCCTGAAAAGTAATTTTAACCGTACTTACCGGTAACTTGAATTTCCTTCATAGGCTAACATTGACTGGTTTCACTTGGAAATTCTTCTAAGTGTGGAGTTTTGGAACTTTAAAATATTCCTCTAAAATCAGCCGAAATACGAATTCCGATTTACTCACCTGTTATCAGGAGAGACCTCAGTGCTGCATCTTTCAGCCCAGTACTGATCCTCAAAAGTAATTTTAACCGTACTTACCGGTAATTTGAATTTCCTTCATAGGCTAACATTGACTGGTTTCACTTGGAAATTCTTCTAAGTGTGGAGTTTTGGAACTTTAAAATATTCCTCTAAAATCAGCCGAAATACGAATTCCGATTTACTCACCTGTTATCAGGAGAGACCTCAGTGCTGCATCTTTCAGCCCAGTACTGATCCTGAAAAGTAATTTTAACCGTACTTACCGGTAACTTGAATTTCCTTCATAGGCTAACATTGACTGGTTTCACTTGGAAATTCTTCTAAGTGTGGAGTTTTGGAACTTTAAAATATTCCTCTAAAATCAGCCGAAATACGAATTCCGATTTACTCACCTGTTATCAGGAGAGACCTCAGTGCTGCATCTTTCAGCCCAGTACTGATCCTGAAAAGTAATTTTAACCGTACTTACCGGTAACTTGAATTTCCTTCATAGGCTAACATTGACTGGTTTCACTTGGAAATTCTTCTAAGTGTGGAGTTTTGGAACTTTAAAATATTCCTCTAAAATCAGCCGAAATACGAATTCCGATTTACTCACCTGTTATCAGGAGAGACCTCAGTGCTGCATCTTTCAGCCCAGTACTGATCCTGAAAAGTAATTTTAACCGTACTTACCGGTAACTTGAATTTCCTTCATAGGCTAACATTGACTGGTTTCACTTGGAAATTCTTCTAAGTGTGGAGTTTTGGAACTTTAAAATATTCCTCTAAAATCAGCCGAAATACGAATTCCGATTTACTCACCTGTTATCAGGAGAGACCTCAGTGCTGCATGTTTCAGCCCAGTACTGATCCTCAAAAGTAATTTTAACCGTACTTACCGGTAACTTGAATTTCCTTCATAGGCTAACATTGACTGGTTTTCAGCAAAAAAGTTTCAAAGTGTTGATTTTCACAAACTACAAATATTCCTTAAAAATCGCCTGTATGACTTAAACGCATTCTTTCAACTGTTTACAGGAGATGCACCAGTGCTGGATCCAGGATCCAACACTGAGTAAGAAAAAGTAACGATAACAGTTTTTACCTGCTAAGTGAATTTCCTTCCATAGGATAACATTGGTGATTCTATGAGAAAAAGTTTCAAAGTGTCAACTTTTAAAATACAATAATATTCCTTAAAAATCACGACTGTAACCAAAACGCTTTTACTCAACTGTTTACAGGAGATGTACCAGGACTGAATCTAGGATCCAGTCCTGTGGTTACAAAAGTAATCCATAAAGTAACTAATTGCATTTAACTAGAAATTCACATTGAGCTGAATGTTGCATTGTGTTTGAAAATGTGTTGCCCATTGCAACAACTGTAACTACTGTACTTAAAAGTCTATTGCCTATCTGCAAAGTATTTAAACTAAAGTAATTCATTCTGAGAAAGTATTTTTTGTAATGTAATGTATAATGTAATTACAATGTAATTTGACAAATAAAATATGTAAAAAAAATTGTTTCTAAAAATGTAGTAAATCAGTATGAAAAAAATTAATATAACAATTAATACTTTTAAAAATTGTCATTTACAAAACCTTTGAAATTCACTGAAAAAACCGTAGGTTTCAGGCACGTTATAGTTAGAAATTAGCATTTAAAAAACCTTTGAAATTCACTGAAAAAACCATAGGTTTCAGACACGTTATAGTTACAAATTAGCATTTAAAAAACCTTTGAAATTCACTGAAAAAACCATAGGTTTCAGACACGTTATAGTTACAAATTAGCATTTAAAAAACCTTTGAAATTCACTGAAAAAACCATAGGTTTTAGGGACAGTTATAGTTACTTGGACATTGCACTCGTACAAAACCCGTGAAATTCCCCGTTATAGTTAGTTCAGCTAACTATAACTCGCGCCCCGCAATGCACTGCTGATGACGTCACATATTACATCACTCATGACATGGTCAGTGACATCACTGATGACATCTCAAATGACATCACTGATGACATCATCCACGTGATAATCTGATGCACCTCCTCACACCCTAATATAATCTTTGATACACCTACTCTAAATTACAGACTGCCATTCGCAAAACCATAGACACTCCAACACCAATAACTACATACCCACTCACTGATTCTTAGGTCTACACACACACATCCACTCACTCACCCGTACAGTCACTCATACTTACGGTCACTCAGTACAGGACTATCATATGCACTCTTACTCCTATATAGACACTCAAACAACGCCACTCATCCATAGAGATACTCACACACCTAGTCAGTCATGCAAATAATTAAACACACTGCCATTTACTCACCTATACAGTTATACACACACCAGCTCACTTACTCATACAAATAGTAGCACATTGTTACGCTCTTATACAATCACTGATACAAGCACACAATCATCCATACAGCCACTATCACAATCACTCACTCTTGCTTATAGCTATTTATATACTCCAACACACATATATACTGCCTTTCACATATGTAGTTACTCACACATGTACCACTGGGACATACATTCACTCACTAACACACTCTTACACACACTTACCCACCCATACAGTCTATCACAGATGCACTCTTGAAACCATCCACCCAGTGAATCACCCACTCACACATCTATGCACAGAGTTGCACACACCCCTCCCACACAAACACTCAGGCACCCATACAGATACTCAGACAAGCATTCAATAACTCATATAGAAAATCATTTAGCTATTCACAAACACATGCAGCCACTTACACAGCAACAGACAGACGGATACAGACATACACCCAGTTTAGTCACTAACCCATGCATTCAGTAAGATACGTTAAATCACTCACTTATAGAGTCAGTCACGCACCTACTAAATCATCCATACAGACACTTACACACCCACTCATTCTTCAATACGTCTTTTCCTATATATTTTAAAAATATTTAAACTTTACAGAAACACACAGTCACTGGATGATGTCATCAGTGATGTCATTTGAGATGTCATCAGTGATGTCATCAGTGATGTCACTGACCATGTCATGAGTGATGTAATATGTGACGTCATCAGCAGTGCATTATGGGCGCGAGTTATAGTTAGCTGAACTAACTATAACGGGGGAATTTCACGGGTTTTGTACGAGTGCAATGTCCAAGTAACTATAACTGTCCCTAAAACCTATGGTTTTTTCAGTGAATTTCAAAGGTTTTTTAAATGCTAATTTGTAACTATAACGTGTCTGAAACCTATGGTTTTTTCAGTGAATATATATATATATATAATGACGAATCTTCAAAAAAAAAATTTAAAAATTTAAAAAAATGTGTCAAGTTGGGTCTTGTTGTGCATGGAAAGTTTTAGGGTTATCTGTCAAGTGGGGGCTGAGAAAAAGGGGGGTTAAAAAAAGTGTGCTTCCCATGTTAATTCTCATAGGGGTTTTGAACACGCCTACAGTCCGAACCGATGCACGGAATTACACTGAATTTGGCAGAAAGGTAGCTTTTGGTTCGCAGATTACATTTTCAGTTATTTGGTGTAAATTCATCAGTATTTTGAGAGAAATTAAAGAAAAATCCAAATTTGTAAATCTACGATTGCGAAGCCTTCACAAATAATGACGAGCTTGTGCAGAGATCTGCAGAGCTCTGAATGGCTGCCAACACTTCAACCAGGAAGTGTTGGCAGCCATCTTGGGACTCCAGTCCTAAAAATAAAACACAAAAAAAGAAATTGGAGCAGGATTCGAATGCCCTAACCTCATAGCCTTGGTCCTGCAGGGCATAAAAGCTATTTTTGTTTTAATTCACAGCTAAATTTGCAAATGTAGCGGTGAATACAAAAAAAAAACAAGCATGGTCTCCCTCACTTGCTTTTAACATTGCCCCCAGGTGGACCACGTCCGGGGGCATGCTCAGTTTTATGAATAAGTAGGCGGGCGCACGGGGATCCCTCCTAGGGCTTATTTATGCCCAGAGGACCACCACCTCCCCAGGGCTCTTAGCAATTTTGATGCAGGGGGTCATGCGGACCCTCAGAGCCCCAGGGACCACCACCTCCCCAGGGCAAAATACTTTTTTTAAAATGAAGGTGGGCTGCACAGCCCCCTTCCCGGGCCATATACGCCCTGGAGACCACAAGCTCCCTGGCGCTGGCTCATGCACAGAGAAGGAGGGTGGTCACATGGCCCCCCTCCTAGAGCCATTAATGGTCCTGGGGACCACCCCCCCCCCAGGCTGGCCACTGCTATGTCTGGGGTGCCCACCCCGGGACATAACTGTTTGATGTTGCTTTGCGGGAGCTGACAGCTCCCTGCAAGCAAAAGTAAACACTCTGCTTCTAGCAAATGGAAGCTGTCAAACTGCTCTCGCTTGCTGGAAGTGGAGGTTTCATCTCTTTCTCTGCCCGTCGACATGTAGGTAGGGAAGGAGACAAAAGTATTGCTCTTGTACACAGGGAGCTGCATTTCTAGCAGTTCCTTGCATGCAAGAGTAATGCCAGCTCCTGCAGAAGGTGAGGAGCCATCTGGGACTGCGAGGGGGACTGCGGGGGCCCTGAGGCTCCCCCCGCAGAACCCAACATGCAGACTGGGTGTCCTGGGTGAGATCAGGGCACCCAGTGAGACTTGGTAGGACCCCGGGGGATGGGGTCCTCGGGCCAAAATCGGCCCAGGGAGAAGGGCTGCACAGCCGCTTCCCATTAAGTCATGGCCGGGCCCCGGGGGATGGGGTCCCTGGGGCCATTCTGGCCCTGATGCTCATTTCACATAGATTAAACCTCAACAGGAGGCTCTCACAAATATAGCAGGTGCCCCCGTTGAAGCTCCACTTCTGTAAAGGATAAATGATCCTAACTCCTGGGCTTGACAAAGGCAATGCAAGTGTGTTTTCTCGGCAATTCCATATTGAAAAATGATCTGAAATCCTTTGTGGAGGTGACTCCATCATTGATGTATTGGAGTGCAATCTGTTTGTGACTGTGATGAGTGGTTTTTGATTTTCCTGTCCTGGGGAGAGCAACGTGCATGGTTCTCTCTTTAAATTGCTAGGAGTACGCAAATCACTCGGATGCTTTCCCGTTTAGCCCCGCCCACCTTAGTAGTATCCAAAGTACTTCCTGACTTTTGCCAGGATGATGGACAGCTTAACAAGCACCCCCCAGAGTATTTCCCGCTGATCTTGGTGAGGAGTTCTTGATACCGACGTATATGAGGATATCTCCACCAAACAAAGAAGTACTAACTTCATAGAGTTAAGAGGAAGGACCCTTGTTTGGTGGAGTTTTATCTCTTTGTATTCTTGTTGTCTTCTCTATAGTAGGATTCATATTACCACATATTTCTGTATAAAGACGCACTTGGAACAATCAGATTGCCAAAACACGCACAGGGTCACTGGTGACATTTCCTAGTGCTCCTTTAAGCAGCTATAGTGTAGAATACATACTGGACATTTATCCAAGGAGGTAGCACTGAATAATTAACCAGTAGAGAGAACTCCATTAAGTAGATATTTTGTGAACAACTGTGGACACTTGTTGGATAAAAGGGCAGGTGCCTTTCCTTTGTGGCTGAATCACTCACTACTGACACACCCACACTAACACTTAGACATCCACTCACACACTCACTAACAGGCCCACTATGAAACTCACACATCCACCCGCAGACACACTCAGACACTCACTCAAATGCTCACAGACCCATTCAGACACTCATGCACCCACTCACAATCCCACTAAGACACATACATCCACTCACAGACCCACTCAGACACTCATGCACTCATGCACCCACTCACAGACCCATGTAGCCACTCACACAACCACTCAAAAACTCACTCCGAGACGCACACACCTACTTACAGACCCACTTAGAGACTCACACACCCACTCACAGACCCACTCAGACACTCTTGCACTCACTCACAGACTGACTCATACCCTCATGGAGGCACTCACAAACCAACTCAGATACTCACACCCACTCACAGACCCACTCAGACACTTACCCAGACACTTACCCAGACACTCAGACACCCACTCAGACACCCACTCAGACACCCACTCAGACACCCACTCAGACACCCACTCAGACACCCACTCAGACACCCACTCAGACACCCACTCAGACACCCACTCAGACACCCACTCAGACACCCACTCAGACACCCACTCAGACACCCACTCAGACACCCACTCAGACACCCACTCAGACACCCACTCAGACACCCACTCAGACACCCACTCAGACACCCACTCAGACACCCACTCAGACACCCACTCAGACACCCACTCAGACACCCACTCAGACACCCACTCAGAGACCCACTCAGACACCCACTCAGAGACCCACTCAGAGACCCACTCAGAGACCCACTCAGAGACCCACTCAGAGACCCACTCAGAGACCCACTCAGAGACCCACTCAGAGACCCACTCAGAGACCCACTCAGAGACCCACTCAGAGACCCACTCAGAGACCCACTCAGAGACCCACTCAGAGACCCACTCAGAGACCCACTCAGAGACCCACTCAGAGACCCACTCAGAGACCCACTCAGAGACCCACTCCCTCACCCACTCCCTCACCCACTCCCTCACCCACTCCCTCACCCACTCCCTCACCCACTCCCTCACCCACTCCCTCACCCACTCCCTCACCCACTCCCTCACCCACTCCCTCACCCACTCCCAGACCCACTCCCAGACCCACTCCCAGACCCACTCCCAGACCCACTCCCAGACCCACTCCCAGACCCACTCCCAGACCCACTCCCAGACCCACTCCCAGACCCACTCCCAGACCCACTCCCAGACCCACTCCCTCACCCACTCCCTCACCCACTCCCTCACCCACTCCCTCACCCACTCCCTCACCCACTCCCTCACCCACTCACAGACCCACTCAGACACTCCCTCACCCACTCACAGACCCACTCACAGACCCACTCTGAGTGGGTGAGGGAGTGTCTGAGTGGGTCTGTGAGGTCTGAGTGGGTGAGGCAGTGTCTGAGTGGGTGAGGCAGTGTCTGAGTGGGTGAGGCAGTGTCTGAGTGGGTGAGGAGTGTCTGACACTGCCTCACCCACTCAGACACTGCCTCACCCACTCACAGACCCACTCAGACACTCCCTCACCCACTCAGACACTGCCTCACCCACTCAGACACTGCCTCACCCACTCACAGACCCACTCAGACACTGCCTCACCCACTCACAGACCCACTCAGACACTCCCTCACCCACTCACAGACCCACTCAGACACTCCCTCACCCACTCACAGACCCACTCAGACACTCCCTCACCCACTCACAGACCCACTCAGACACTCCCTCACCCACTCACAGACCCACTCAGACACTCCCTCACCCACTCACAGACCCACTCAGACACTCCCTCACCCACTCACAGACCCACTCAGACACTCCCTCACCCACTCACAGACCCACTCAGACACTCCCTCACCCACTCAGACACTGCCTCACCCACTCACAGACCCACTCACAGACCCACTCACAGACCCACTCACAGACCCACTCACAGACCCACTCACAGACCCACTCACAGACCCACTCACAGACCCACTCACAGACCCACTCACAGACCCACTCACAGACCCACTCACAGACCCACTCACAGACCCACTCACAGACCCACTCACAGACCCACTCACAGACCCACTCACAGACCCACTCACAGACCCACTCACAGACGCACTCACAGACCCACTCACAGACCCACTCACAGACCCACTCCCTCACCCACTCCCTCACCCACTCCCTCACCCACTCCCTCACCCACTCCCTCACCCACTCCCTCACCCACTCCCTCACCCACTCCCTCACCCACTCCCTCACCCACTCCCTCACCCACTCCCTCACCCACTCCCTCACCCACTCCCTCACCCACTCCCTCACCCACTCCCTCACCCACTCCCTCACCCACTCCCTCACCCACTCACAGACCCACTCCCTCACCCACTCACAGACCCACTCCCTCACCCACTCCCTCACCCACTCCCTCACCCACTCCCTCACCCACTCCCTCACCCACTCCCTCACCCACTCCCTCACCCTCACCCACTCCCTCACCCACTCACAGACCCACTCAGACACTCCCTCACCCACTCACAGACCCACTCAGACACTCCCTCACCCACTCACAGACCCACTCAGACACTCCCTCACCCACTCACAGACCCACTCAGACACTCCCTCACCCACTCACAGACCCACTCAGACACTCCCTCACCCACTCACAGACCCACTCAGACACTCCCTCACCCACTCACAGACCCACTCAGACACTCCCTCACCCACTCACAGACCCACTCAGACACTCCCTCACCCACTCACAGACCCACTCAGACACTCCCTCACCCACTCACAGACCCACTCAGACACTCCCTCACCCACTCACAGACCCACTCAGACACTCCCTCACCCACTCACAGACCCACTCAGACACTCCCTCACCCACTCACAGACCCACTCAGACACTCCCTCACCCACTCACACACCCACTCAGACACTCCCTCACCCATTCACACACCCACTCAGACACTCATGCACCCATTCACACACCCATTGAGACACTCATGCACCCATTCACACACCCATTGAGACACTCGTGCACTCACACACTCATTTTCAAAGGTCACAGGTTACAATTAGGAAATACAATTTAAAAAACTTTAGAAATTCACTAAAAAATCCAAAGGTTACAGGGATGTTATAGCTAGCAAATAACATTTTTTTTTTAAACCTTGGAAACTCACTGCAAAAACAAAAGTTACAGGAATGTTATAGTTAGGAAATAGAATAAAAAATGTATTCACCTATACAGACACTCACACACCCGCTGACTCGCCCATACAGCCTCTCCACACAGCCACTCACTCACCCATATAGCCACTTACCCAGTCACTCACTCATACAGCCATTCATACACCCACTCACCCATACAGCCACTCACACACCCAGTCACCCACCCATATATCCACTCACCCATATAGCCACTGACACACCCACTCACCAATACAGCCACTCATAGTCACTTAATCACCCACACAGCTACTCACACACCCACTTATACAGTCATACAGCCACTCACACATATATACAGCCAATAAGACACCCACTCAAACACTGATACATACACTCACACAGCCACTCACATAATATATGTTAGAAGTAGTATCACTCAATAGTAGCACACCTAGTATACTAGTTTAATTTTTGTAATAGCTTAGTATATATGTTTAACAATCATAAGCTCTTAGAAAATACTTACACTCACGGGATGTTGTCATCAGTGATGTCATTTGAGATGTCATCACTGATGTCATTACTGATGTCTCAGACCATGTCATCCATGAGTGATGGAATATGTGAGGTCATCAGCAGTCCAATTCGGGGGCGTAAGTTAGAGTTTGCTCAGGTAACTATAACTGCTGAATTTCACTGGTTTTGAAATATGAGCCTAACTATAACGTCCCCGTAACCTATGACTTTTCAGTGAATATGTGTTTGTGTGTGTGTGTCACCATGCAATCCTTCTTATATTATTTTTATTCTGCCATCTTTGAGAATGGAACTTAAATAAATAACATTTACATAACAGCTAACTGGATTAAGGAGTGGCAATTTTTTCATCAATCTAAAGCGGATGTGTGTCTGTTGCAAAAGGGCGTCCACTGCAGAAGGAAAAGAACAAATACACAAAAGACGTATCCGTCTTCTATCTTCACCACTGCCTCCTCCTCTGTTGGTGTGCATCATCAGTAAGCTGGGTGAAGAGGCCTCCGCCTCCCACTACAAGATCCAGGTGCTTATGTGTCACTTGCAGGGTAAGTGTTAAGGTTTTTATTTTATTCCTAGCCCGTTCCTCCGGTGTCTCTTTATTGCCCTTTTCTTTTGTTTTATTTTTTCCTTCTGCAGTCTGGCACTCCTATCTGGTAGAAGGTCAGTAACTTCGCCGAAAGGTTAATCAAAACAGAGGTTGGCCTTTCCACATCCAAAGTTCACTTAAATAAAACTTAACCTGAGCACGTTCACAAGTATTCTTCGTTTTTAAGTACATCTTCCAGGGGCCATGTTACAGGGACCATGTTACAGTGTTTACAGTTCTACTAACAATTTAGTCCTCTTCGTGCAGCTGGTCAGTCTCAAGCGCCTCCGTTGCTCTCTTACCCGGCCAACTACCCATTGCCCCCCCCCCACCGTTTTCTTTGCTGCTCTCCCACATCTAGTGGCACATTAAATAAAATGCTGCCATTTGCCACTGGGACTTTCCACATTACAAGAAGTGTTTTCGCGCAACTGTATTTTCCTTTTTTTGTAGGGGCGCACCAGACAGTGTCTTTTAGTATCCGTTTGTGTACTAAATAATATGTGAACTATTCAGCCTTAGTGAAAAGTGAAGTCTAATAGTGTCTTTTTCCTACCCTCAGTTTAAAACCTTAAAAGTACAGTATATCCAAAATAAACAAAGCTACTTACGTTTCTTTTATAACCGCTGTTTTAATGACTGCAGCATATACAGTTAAAGTAAAGAAATAACTGATTTTCGCAGGAGAACAAGCAGTCTGCTGAAAAAATATAACACAAGACGACTCAAATATCATTAAAAAAATATATATCTCAACATTTAACATATGGCGATGTGGAACTTGCAAAAAAACATACAGGGTGCCCACAAACGAGACAACCACTCACAAATTGCTCTGTCCTTTTGTGCCACTGAAATTATTCCCACCACGAGGCTCAAGCATGCTCTTCATTATTGCCTCTTACCATTCCCATTAACCTATAATCCAGAGTTTATAAAAAAGGCCTGTTCTCGGTGGAAGCATGTATATTTTCCACCCAACCCCCCTTCCGAGCGCCTCCTTTGTTGCTCTACCGCACCTAGTGGTACATTAAATAAAATGTTAATTTTGTTTTCTGTTGGAGGTCTTGGTAACTGCCATTTGCTACTGGCCCTTTCCTCATTACAAATGTTTTTGCGCAAGTTTGTTTTCTTTTTTCTTTTTACCAATCCAAGTGGTATGCACAATCTTGGAACAGTAAATATAACAAACACTTGCAATGCTATAGGTCTCGCATTTGTGAGAGTTTAAGCTTTTTGTGAGAGTTAAGCATTATAAATAACAATCCTTTTATTTATATGTTTTAAAATCCTGCAAGCAGTGCGTAAACACACACTTTATACTTATAGTCCTTGCTTACAAGAAGCAAGGCTGGCAGTAAAAAATGCGCAGTTACTGCTAGCCTTGGTTCTCGTAAGCAACAACTATAAATACAAAGTGTGTGTTTACGCACCGCTTGCAGGTTTTCAAAACACATAAGTAAAAGGCATTCTCATTTACAATGCCAATAGCTCATACTTTCACAAATGCGAGACCTATTGCATTGCAAATGCTTGTTACCAATGGAACTGATATTGTATTTGCATTTATATAGCGCTTACTACCCCTGACGAGGCATCAAAGCGCTTTTTCGGCGAGTAGCACGCTACTCCGGAACCCATAAAGGATTAGTGTTGAATTAGTATAGTGAAATATGAAAGTAATTTGAGTGGTGGCTAGGTTAGTCAGTTATTTGGATTCAGAGGGATAGCGGACGGATAGAAGAGGGAAAAAGGTTTGCATTTATATAGTGCTTGTTAGCCCTGATGGGGTGTTGAAGCGCTTTATGAGTTATATGCCACTTCGTCCATACAGTTGAAATGTATTTCTTGGAACACCTCAATATTCTATTGATTACTAAAGATGTTAAACAAACAGATCTAAATCGAATTATAGCTCTCTGGGGCATGACATGGAGATCTCTATGCATGACCACCTTATTTAACAATCGGATGTGTGAATTATTTGTTATGGGCAAAACGAGAAGAGGGAACACAACATCTAAAGGGTGGCTCAGTGGTAGATGCCTACTGCAGTCATATGTGAATACCTGCGTTTAATCCTCTACGCGCCATTCAATATTACCAATGTGTAAAGATCGTGTATTTATTATTTTTTCCAACTTTTGCAGATGACTCTTTGGTGTTTTCTATGCTTATAGTGGTATTTTTTCAAATGTATGATAAGACTTATATTAGCTGTATAGTATTTTTAAGCATTCACGTTGACCTCGAAAAAGGACCATGTTTGGGTGGAAACATGTTGCTCCAATTTTGTGATGTTAATAAAGATTTGTTGCGTCCTTGAAACAGAGTGCAGTGCCATAAACTTTTCTTTTGAAAAAGAGCCTTCCTGCATATTTTGGCACTGTCGATGCTCACTTGATCTAAGAGGTGACCTCCTATATTTTCCATCATATGTTCTGGTGATATATTGGAAATGTCATAAGAACCCTAAACAGCATTTTAGGACTATATTACACATGTTACTTATTATTTTTTTCTTTACATATTACCTGTATAATTTTGGGCATTTAGTGTGAAAAAGTTGCTTTCTTCAAAGAGCAGCAAAACCTGACACATTGGAATTAGAATATTTAGGTTTTGTTTAGCGTTCATGAATATTTCTGATAAACCAATGGTAAGTGCCAGTGGATTTGTGTGACTCTGTGGCTGTTGTGTTTACCTCAAAATTATCGATTTACTGCATTTGCCACATAATGTGAAAAATTTGCAGATTTCACAATAATGTTTTCTACCTCAAATGGTTCAAAATAATACTGCCAGGTATATATGAAAAAGGGCTGTTATTTCTTGTACCGCTGGATTATGGTGTTTAATTACGGAAACACTTGAAGCAACTTTACAATATTTAGTTCTGATGAGGTACTACCAGAGTGGTGGTCATTTTTCTTACATGTCCATTTAAAAAAATGGTTGTGTTTATACAATTGTATTGAAACAATATCCCTACTGTTTGAGACATTCTTTCACTGGTGATGGTTTTTCTTCCTTTTCACAGTTTTAATCTTGATGAATTGATTGCAACAAATCCTCAGTTTTTGTACTTGTATGTACGACCTAATTATTAATACTAGAATGATTAATATAAAAAGTGATGTTGAAGTATTTAAGAAACAGCATTCTATATGATTTTTCTCATGATATTATTGAGTCATTCATTTGTATTTGAAGTATTGTGTAGTCGTAGGTAGGGAGGTTGTATAGTGGTGGTGTTCTATGTCCCTCATCCTAGCCCTTCTTAGCTTATCTGTGACCCACCCCATGCAGTTTTTACATTTCATATGTGCACCTTCTGTCAATTCTACATGCTGCATGCTGGGGTTTTGAGCCCATAATGGCCATGTTAGAAGCAAATCTGCCGGCCCCACAATGCAACACGATGGTGGCTACAAAGCCCAGAATGACACATGGTATCAAATGTCACAGTGCCACTGAGCAAGCTTGTGAGATGTTAAAGAAAATGTAGTTCCTGACATTCTGTCTTTATTTCTTTAAGGCAATCAAGGGTTAAACAGCCCAGTGTGTGAGAGGGCAGAGATAGCTTTTCAAAAGGTGCATGGGCTGGTATTGTCACTCCTTGGAAAATCAAACTGGGGTGTCAAAATCCTGTCCTTTCGCAGAACAATGCGAGCAGCGGCAGCTGGACATGTTTGAAGAGACTCTGGGAGAGGAGTCACAGCGTGTGGGCACCTCTCCTCAAGCCCACCTTTGGTAGGATTCCAATGGATGCTTCATGCTTGTCACATAGCTGTGATGCGCCCAGCGTTCAGTAGGTGCAGGAGTGCTGCGGGTGCTGCCCCACGTGGGAATCTAGTGCTCAATGGAGTAATTGGTCAACTGCACGGAAACGAAGCACTTCCAAACACAAAAGAAATACACTTTTTGAGTTATGAGGGACTTTTATAATATTTGTACATCACGTATGTTTCACGAATTACACACCAAACGTTTAGAGGGGGTAAAGTGACTCTTGGTGCCAAGTCAGGGATCAGCTGAGATCTCCCTATTAATTTGCTGATTTGCCCAACTTCTATCATAAAGGGGTCAGTGCACTCTGTGTGCATTTTTTTAATCAAATCACACAGTAGAGTAGAAAAGATTTTAAAAAATGGCCTATGTGAATGGAAACCGAAAACCTTGGCATTATCAGCATAACCAACTAAGCTCACCACCTACCGAAGTACTCGCTGATGAAATGACGACTGAAGTGCATTCAAGGATTCTTCAGTGCAGGCACTGAGTACCTGAACGTCTTTCATTTGAAAGGGAGAGAATCAGCTCTTTCAGTACTGGTGCAAACTGCATGTAGTGACCGCCCTGACCCGTACACTGCAGTACTTTTAATGGGAGATTACCGGCACTTCTTGATAGCAACAAATAGCCTGGATAATGAGTGCCTGGAGTTCTGCACTTCCCCTCAAAGCCTGCTCTAGTAACGAGTGATCATTCAGCATCTCATCCTCCCGCTTTCTTCTGCGCCAGCCAGAGAGAGGGGCCGGGCACAGCTCGGTATGACGACGCATTCTCCGCCACCAGATGTTCCTTAACCCTTTGTGTTCTGGTTTGTCTCCGCTCCACCCTCTACAAACGGCGCGTGCACTCTTTAACCCTTCACTTACCGTCGATTATGAAGCTCTTTGTTGCATCACCGGCTCCAAGTCACAAGTCTATGCTCGTCACCTTTAAAAAATCTCAAGCATAAATATTTAACCCTTTAAATTCAGCACGTTCTTGCCTGTCACACAATCGGTCCCCAGAATCCGCTTGGCCAATTCACCCCAAAACATCCGATGACCGGACCTTCGCCACCAGCACAGTTTGTCTGCGTCTATCGGGAATGCAGCTATTTCGGCAGTCTGGTTTTAACGCTTGTTTTTCGGGAGTAAATAGAAGAGGAAGAACTGTTTCATACCCCTAAGTCACTTCAACAAGCTGCCGTGACCGAGGCGTCACTGCTTAAGAAATGCGCTAGCAATCCCTTCCAGTCCGCCGCCGCCACGATCTCGTATTCTTCATAAAAGTAAACATCATCTATTTTGCGATGCTATCGCCTAGCAAATCTGAGAGCTGGGCATACATTATTGAGAAATAGGAAAAAAAATGCTAAGGTGCACAATAAATATCCCTGCGCCCAACGTGGGGCTCGAACCCACGACCCTGAGATTAAGAGTCTCATGCTCTACCGACTGAGCTAGCCGGGCACTTATATACAATCTTTGCATGAAAACAATATACACACCTACTTGATGTTGGCAGTAGGCATGTTCTGAGGTCGAGTATTATGTGGCGCCACAGCCGACCCTTTAAGGAAGACTAAACTGGAAACAGTTGCCTTGTTCTACTGCTCATTCCTCCACTGTTCCCCGTGCTGGGCAACTTTGCTTGGCCTGTATCCCTGGATATCTGATACTGTTTACACCAGTCACAAGCACTTAGGGCCAGACTTCTAACACTGGGTTGGGCGGGAGAGCAGGTAGGGTGGGGGCTAGATGGTTCCCTAATGGAGACTTTTTTTTCTATTTCCCAGGTCAGGCCAGAACTTTACCTGGGGTGGATCGGGGTCACAGCAGGGCAATCCCTGCAGCAAGTCTCGAATTGTACCTGTGAATGATGCTTAAGTACGTAAAACAGCATGGGCACAAAGTGCTGTGCATGAAGCACAGCAGTGCAGGGAGTCTCATGAATCGCCAAGCACCCAGTGCTGTGCAAGATGTCTCATTAAGCGCTGCGCACCCAGTGCTGTGCATGAAGTCTCATGAAGAGCTGCACACCCAGTTCTCTGAAGGGAGTCCCATGAAGTGCCTGACACCTAGTGCTGTGTATGAAGTGCCGTGCATCCTGTGTTATGCAGGGAGTCTTATTGAAGCGCTGCACAGCCAGTGCTGTGCATGAAGCGCCAGGCAGCCGGTGCTGTGCAGGAAGTCTCATGAAGCGCTGCTCACCCAATACTGTGCATGAAGTGCCACGCAACCAGTGCTATGCAGAGAGTGTCACTGAAGCGCTGGCATCTAGTGCTGTGCATGAAGCGCCTATGGCACCCAGTGTTGTGCATGGTGCGGCATGTATCCAGTGCTACGTAGGAAGTTTCATGAAGAGCCGCGCACCCAGTGCTGTGCAGGAAGTCTCATGAAATGCTGTGCATGAAGTCTCGTGAAGCGTTGCACGCCCAGTGCCTTGCAGGGAGGCGCTGTCCATGAAGTGTCGCAGTGAAGGAAGTCTCCTGAAGGACTGCACACCCAATGCTGCGCATGAAGTCTCAGGAAACACAGCGCACCCAGTGCTGTGCAGGGAGTCTCATTAAGCGCCTGACACCTTATGCTGTGCATGAATCAGCGTGCATCCAGTGCTATGAATGCAGGGAGTCTCAAGAAGCACTACACGCCTCCACTGTTCCCCAGTGCTGTGCAGTAAGTCTCATGAAGCGCCGCACAACGAGTGCTGTGCAGGAAGTTTCCTGAAGCGCTGCACGCCCAGTGCAGTGCTGTGCAGGAAGTCTCATGAAGGCTGTGTGCCCAGTGCTGTGAAGGAAGTCTCATGAAGCGCTGCATGCCCAGTGCTGTGCAGGAAGTCTCATTGGCTTCTGGAGAGGAGGGTGCACCCCTTGTCCTCTTGTGCACAGACAAGAGCTTCAGTGAGTTGCACAGAGCAGGCTTATGATCTTACCTCTGTTGTCTGTCTCGGGTTTCCTCTGTAGGTTTTAAGGAAATTACCCAGGGCCCCATCTTCCAAGAGGCCCCCCTGAGAAGATTACATTTATAATTATTTGATCTCTGTCTATTCAATTTCTCTGTGTAAGCCTCTCCCCCTCCTTTTGCCTAACTTTGCTCCAGTGGCGTAACGAAAGTTGCCCCCCCCCCCCCCACCCCTGCAAGTTGCACGGAAGGGCTCCGCTCCTGATTTAACCCGGAGCTCTCAGGCCTGAGTACTGTGGTGAGGGGGGCCCCCTGCAGCTCAGGGCCCCCCGCACCACAGGGGCTGCAGGGGCCTATGTTATGCCCCTGCTTTGCTCTAGTGACCAACTGGTCACTGTTCAAGTGTTCCATATTGTATGCTTGTACCAGCCACTCCCTGAGGGCTGGCTTACACCATCACCCCAGACCCATCCATCACAGGTGTCATAGGACATATATAAAGTCGTACTAGTTACCCACCTCTCTTCAGGCCGTGGACGGTTGCCGACACATGCCGTACTTCTTCGCATCGGAATCGATTGACTGATTATATTATTTACGGGTCTCTGCAGTCTCTTTGGATTGAGGCACAGTTTACTTATGTCCTCTTAGGATTGACGCACAGCTTATCCCGTATTTCGTATCACACTCGTAGCACCCAGAGTGGACCCCCTTTTTCTGACGCTTGGACCCGGTGCACAGATTTAGCAGTTTTTATCCAGTTACAGAAGCCCTTTTTATGGCTCACGCCATCTATAATATACAGTAAACAATGGTGATTTGCAGCTTTCATGGGTTTCAACTTGACGATACTTCAGGATATTTCTTTCAACTCGTCAAGTTTTTATGTCATTCCCTGGATACTTACTGTGTTACACTTTAATTGAGCCCCCTGTACCACATATCCGGTGGACTATACATGACATACAGATGGCTTGTTGCCACTGAATCAACTTTGATTACTACGCTCTGATGAAGGAATTGTTTATGTACTTCAGTGTTCCCAAACGCGTGTCGGCGTTTTTCTCTGTTGGTTTATTCTTATTTCCAACCCATTGCATAATCACTGTATTGTATTGTAGTATATATGTCTTTGTTGTTGTTTATTATTGTCTAATTGTTTGAATTTGTCTCGTCTTGTTGTCCGTTTTGTATTTATTTCATGATTGTTACATTATGTCGTGTGTTGGATTATTATGTTTAGTGGGCTCTCCTTCTTTTTACTAATGATTTGCTATTATTCACATGAATGCATATGTTTATATGTGATATGAAGTAATTAATTTATATGTATGATGTATAAATAAATATATATATTACTGATAATAAAATTTACAAATTACATGTTTGTGGGACAACTATATGTTTATCCTGGATGAATTACCAGACATTTAAACTTTAAGGGGGAAGATTTGGTTTTTTCATTGTCATAGGACTTGTGAACCTGTCAATAAAAGGGTCCGGGCACACGTGCCCTGGGCCAGTTCCAGATACTGTACCACTGTGTCATGTGTCATCATTATTAGTGTTTGTAGGCCTAGGGCCCGAACCTTTACACTGGCGATGAGCGGGAACTGCCCCCTGAGTAGGGGTTGGCACAGTTCGCAGAGTCCCACTGCGTGGGATTCAGTGGAGTCACAAAAAAACTCTGCCGCGCTACGCAGAGTTCTGCATTGGAGTGGAGTTTGCCAGTTCGCCCGTTCGCATTGCGTTGGGAATGCAGACTGTGTCCGCACACTCCACAATCATGCAGGAATTGCACTACACGGTCCTGAAGTGTGCTTACGTTCTAAATCATGCATGAACTGCACCATGAGGTCCGCATGGGCGTGGCCATCTTGTTTTTCTGCACTCTGTTATGATGCTGGGCCTACTTTTTAATCTCTTGTTAATCTTTGTCATCCTCCTCCTTTATTACTTTTCTACCCCTAGATTGTAGTTTTACAATAGTGTGCATCTTTGTGTTTGTATATTTTACATTTTTGTGTACATTTGTTTTGTGTTTTAGTGACTTTTTTGACTTAGTTTATTTCCCCTTCTTTCCTTCTTTCTTTTTTCTTTACTTTCCCGTCGTAGTTTATTATTTCCCCACTAAGCACCATGGCAGAAGGGTGGCTTCCATGCACGTGGCCCCGCCACCGACCAGGTGTGCAGCCTCGGGCGATCTTTGGAGAGGAGGAGGTGGCAGCACTAGTTTTATTTGTGCAGGCCACCTCTCCTCTATGCTGGCAGCAAGCGGCAGGCCCTGTAGTGGCTACTCCCTGCGGGACCATCAGCAACGCTAGGGGACGGTGCGCCGGTGCATTCAGTGCACCAGCGAGGTTCGGCACACTACCCAGCAGCTGAGGCACCGCTGGGTCGGAATTCTCGACTGGGAGCAGGACCTGTTCAACCTGCTAGGCGTCAAGATTCCGGGGCTCGGTGAGTATTAATTATTTGTTGTGTTTGAGTTCTACAATGCTAAAAAAAAATTCTGAATAACATGCTGCTCACACTCAGGGCTAGGTTAAGTTTAAAAAAGTTTACGCTGGCATATTATTGTGTAATCCAGTTTCTAGTTTCTGCTAGGCAGGTGCCGCTACCTAATCACATTCATCAGGTGCTCGCTTTGGCTGATTAATTAACCGCTTCACTGCGGCGCACATTTCCCCGCTGTGCGGGTGAATTCTATGCGTGCGCAAATCGGACAGCCCCCGGCCGTCCGACGCACCCGCCCACCGTGATGTCAGACGGCCGGGGGCCGTCCGACGCACGGAAGAAGTTAAGAAGCCATTGCAGATTGTTTCTTCTGTCACTATGTTGAATCACTGTGTAGCGCGTTCTCTCTGTGACTTTGTTTATGTAGCTCATACAGTTCCAGGTTATTTAATTGAATTCACAGTGATGATGTGAAGTATGCATCTATGCATTGCAAAAAAGGGAGACTGAGTTGGCTCATCAAGGGTGTTTCGAAATGGGAATAGAACAAAATCAAAGATCATTAACTGCAATACATTAGTTCCAAATGTAGTGTTTGTAAATGAGATTTGGAATATGGATTTAACGACAGGCGATAGACTTGAGTCGAAAGAAACTTGTAGTACTATAGGTGATCTGTTTTAGCGACTGCGTTTGCTTTTCATAAAACATTTAGTGGAAATTATTAACAGAATCACTATTCTATTTTTATTTATTTTCTTAATTTCTTTAATCAGCACCAAGGGAAGAAGAGTGACGATTCGGAGGGCCTGCAGATCCCAGTAAGTCCTTTTATGATTGTTGTGGACTTCTTAGGGTAGAACCGTAGAATCTTGGGGTATTTATTTGTCCATTGGAATGTTGGTGCTATCTATCGTGATTCGGGAAAATTCAGATAGCAGTCCCAAGCAAGCTAGTATTTTAAATTTAAAAAAAATCACCATGTATGTTTGTTCAGAAGGCTTTCCTTTTCCTGCTTGTGCCTAGCTCTAACACAGTTCAGTTCACCAGACAGTGGCCATGGTCATCGTGGACCAAACCCCCACCCTCAGTGTAGTGTGCTGCAGGCCCGTTCACTTATAGTTACAATACACCACTATTTTCTAATGACAGTGCAACAAGGCTGGAAAAAAAGTATGAGGTCCCACTCGCATTGCATTTACCACCCAAAACGATTGGTTTTTCATTGACAGTTATTCCACACCTGGCTTGTCTAACTTCGTGAACCAACCAATCAAATGCCCAGAATGATATTTGGAAGATACATGCTAACTGATCTGTACTGTTCCATTGCTGTTGTATTTGGGTTTGCATATCTGCGATCTAAATTATGTGTAATGTTTTATATTCTAGCCACACAGATCATCAGTGATGCTGGCTCCAGTGCCGCTGCAGGAGGAGACGGCAACGGCTCATTTGCAGGGGGAGAAGCGGCAGCAGGGACGGGCACTGGTAAGTTACATATTTCCTGCAATTACTAAGTTTTCTAGCTATTGCCATGGTGTCACTCGTCATCATCAAAAATGACTGTGAGGTGACCCCAGCCCCAGTTTTACCAGCCACAGCAGTGGTTGTGTTATTATGGACTCTTCTATCTGCAATGCAGAAAAATCTCACTTAATGAGCTTTGATGGCTTGAGGTAGACATGAAAGAACAGAAGGTAACTTAAAAGACAGGAAATGGTACATGAGTAAAAGGGTGGGTGGGCCATTCTTGGCATGTGCCACATTTAATCACGTGATACCTATGTGAAGTGATTTCAGACGATATATATTGGTTTCCCATAACAGATTAATTTACACTTGTTCAGATTTTTTCCTTTTGAATGGAACCATGCCTGAATAAGCCAAAGATGATGAATTGATGATCTGTGTGGTGGCCCTTCTATTATATATATTTAAAAAAAGCTATACCATACCTGTCTAATCCCTCTACTCTACCCCCTGCAGTAGAGAAAATCAAGTTTCCTTTCCTTGGTTCTTGCCCAGCAAATGAATTTGTTGGAAAACGTGGTGGCGGGCGAGACCGCAAAGTAAAGTGGGAGTAAGTGCATGATTTGATATCAAGTTTGGCATATGGGATACACAATGACAAATGTGCCAAATAAAATCAATATAATCCGTTCCTTTACCTGTAGTGCAGTCCATTGGATGCATTGTCCTCAACGTCTACTCACGGCAGACAGGATAATATATTAATATCCGCATTTCATACATGATGTGTGTGATTGATGTAGTATCTAATTTATTATTCATCAGCCTCTTTGGAGACAGGGTAGAAAAGGAAATGCATTTGGCGAAGAGCAGAGCCAATGGAATTAAAAATAGATAATTGTCAACTACAGCTGCAGCCTGTAGCAAACTAGCAGAGGCGCTGGCTAGCAATGAGCATGGCTTCATTATTTTAGCACTGCACACAACTTGTACTCCATAATAGTGCACAATGCCACGCTTATCAATAGGAAGTCATTCATTTTTCAACTCCGTGTCTGACTCTGTTTATAATCACTTGAAAAGCCTTTAGAAGGCAAAAATAATCCAACCAATGTTTTTTTAATCCTGTGATGTTATTCTCTGCCAGCCTGCCTGCTACTTTTCTGCCACAGTCACTGCTTTTTTATGTTTGGCGACGTGTGTGGGAAAAAGAAAACATAAAATTGTCCTTGTGATTCTCCTAATCATAATCATCACATCAAATAAATTCCAATGACCCTAGGGGACCAGCAATGTACTGCTACTGTCCCACGCAGTTATTTAAAACAATTGTTTGCACCGAGCATTATTTACCATTTGTCTTTTTTGTTTTTCTCAATATAGCTGTTCCTGGTGGTCCAGCCGGACCACCCAACAGGCAGGAGAGAGTGGCCTGTTTGCGGTGGCAGAGGCTGGAGCATATCCAGCTGGAATACCGGCAGCTGGTGGTCCTTGAAGAGGAGGAAGAAATCAACGCACAGCTGCCAGGCCCCAGTGCAGCCAGTCCCCCTCAGCCTCCAGCTTCCCATCCAACCCATTGCCAGCGCTGCCACCAGCCAACTGCTGCCACCCCCACCAGAATGGCAACAGGCAATTCCTGTGCCTCATCCTGTAGCAGCAGGACACTATCGAGGGCTGGCTCTACTATATGGAGTAGAACATGGACCAGCTCCGGACTGACATCCATAATGCCCTCTTTTAACCCCTTTAAAAAATATTTTGTTTTGGTGGGTGGGATTTGTTGTTTGTTGGGGCTGGGTGGAGAGGGTGGGAAGGGAGTTGGGACTGGAGAGACTTTCTTGAACATTTTGAGTTTTGGGGCTTAGGTCAGTTTTGTTTGGGAGAGGGGTGGGCATGTTGTTAGGGTTGAGAGGGTGGGTTGCTTTGTAAATAAATAAAGGGGGAAATTATCTTTTATAATCCAAAATGATGCCTGAAGTAGTTTATTTTACTTTTAATTTGCACTGCAGCCTTCAAGTAGTTTTAAGCAGCATGTTTATTTGCTTGTAACAAGACTAGAGATAGCATAGTACTTAGTTATAGAGTCTAGGCTTATACTTCTCCAACTATCTTGACCGTTATGGGGAATGCTGCCATGATGAGATGACCTAGGCTATATTGTGTCGAGGGTCTGAATTATCTAGATAAAAAACAGTAGCAGTTAATTTGCTTCTTACTAAGTTAAACTGCATTCATACTAGTTGTCTTACCTGAATATACATGCAGCAATAACAGGGGAGGCATCACAACTTCACAAGCGAGGTCCCAATTCCAGTTCCACCCAGGTGAGCTCCAACTGTAGGATTGCTCTGAATTGATTGAATATCCATTGTAGGCAATTAAATAGAAGTAGAAAGACTGAGTAAGTGGGTTATATATTTATCATAGATTTACAAAGAATTGACACCACCTGAGTACTACATGATGATGATGACTAAGCCTTAGCAGAGTTCGCGGAGTTCCGCTATGCAGAACTCGGCGAAGTGACCAAAAAAACTCTGAGTTACTACGTGGAGTTCCTCAAGCAGTGTTGTGCGCTTGGTCATGCCTGTTCGCATTGATTTTCAGTGCCTGCGGTGGAAAATAAACGCGAATGGCACCATGTGCAGCGCAAGAGGGAGCTGCTTGTTTTCTGCTGCTTGGGTAGATTTTCCACTCGAGTGGCAACTTTCTCAATGCAAACAGAAGGTTTCTCAAT
Organism: Calotriton arnoldi; assembly: GCA_963921515.1. NCBI lineage: Eukaryota > Metazoa > Chordata > Amphibia > Caudata > Salamandridae > Calotriton > Calotriton arnoldi. The sequence goes on from CAWUFW010010975.1 coordinate 556,561, forward strand.
GCGAGCAATCGCAACCACCCACGATCACCCCCATTGAGAAATCTGATTGCCTGCGTTGAGATCTCACCGGGAAGTGGATTTTCCTCGCTCGCGCTCGCCAACTTGACGTTGGAGGAAAAAAACACAACTCTGTTACGCAAAGCAGAGTTTTTCGGAACTCCTCATGCTCCGTGGAGCGCGGAGAGCAGAAAACTCTGCAAACTCCGTGAACGGAGCAGAGTTCACCGCCCGGATTTAATGATTACACAATGTAAGTGCCTGATTCTGTTAAAATAGAAAAAATAGCAATACTAGTAAGTTTTGGCTAATGTGGAGCTAGCAGTGTTATTTGTGAAATCCTCAAGTTATCAAAAATGGACTCAAAATCTTGAGTCGACAAGCTTAGGTTAGGCGTTTACGGTTAGGCAACACAAGGCCTGAATGATTATGATGCTGACAACTGATGTTCCTCATTCTATATCTGAAAAAAAATGATCATTTTTAATGCACAGGTTGGTAATGGGCTGGTGTGGGCTACTGCTTCAAGATTCTACAGTAAGTTGGTGTTGCTTTCATCACATCCACCCCATCAAGTGTGTGATCCATTGATGGTGTAATATAAAGTATAACTCAATAAATCACACAGCTCAGGGGAAGAGGGTTAGGGGTATGATGAATTGATGGGTAATGGGATGTGGGGAAAGGTTTAACAAAGACAAACACTACAACACAAGACCAACATTCATCTGAGCAATAAGCAGCAGCACATCATTCGCCATCAATCTGTAGTTAGAAGGAAAGAAAAGGAATGAGTATGACAGAGTACAGATACATTCATTGCAAACAGTACTTCTGCCCCCAAGACCCAATTTACCATATATCTAAATGTTCTGCCTTTTAGGTTAGGGAGTGAACCCACCAACCCACTTCTCTTAGTTAATATGATTGTTAAAAGAAAAATGATACTGTATTGCAAAATTGGGTGGTGCATCTGCATTCTCCGCTGGAATGTCCACTCTTTGGGGCCTATCTGCACTGGTCCGGAAGGTAAGCAGGAGTGTTGTTGAGCTCAGCTAGCTTTCACCTTTTGTTCTTGAAGGAGATAGAAGAAGACCTGCAAATTGTAAAAGAGAAACTGTATTTTATTTTAGAGTCAAGGAGAAGGACAGAAGGAAGGTAAGCTTCATGAGGAGTGCATCAAGAAAAGAAGATTCAGAGGCCGAGCAAAAAAAACAAGAGGGGGGCTCAGAATGTTACTCTTACCATGAGTCCAACACACACACACACAGCAGCATTTCACAAACACACCTCTCTTTATTCCAAATAGCTGTGCAGTACTAGGCCTTAGACTCTTTGTTTACCTTTGAACTGAAGTCGATACTCAATAACTTCTTGACTCTTGCTGTTGTTGAGGTATTCCTGCAGCTCCCATTCCTGTCCTGAGTTCTTCCATGATACTCCTCTTGTCCTGAGTGACTCCGAGTAACCCCATACCAGGCCAGTCATCATCATCATCATCATGAATCGCGAGGACCCGAGCAATATAGACGTGGAGTGCAGTGCACTTCTGTTAAAGAACGAGAAGAGAATGAAACATAATTGCAGTATTCTGCATAGGTTTTTGTTTGATAACTAAAGTGACTGTTCTGGTGTCTGTAGAACCAGAAAAATGGAGAACACCCCTGCAATTAGTTAAATCTGGCTAAGTGTGAAAGGGCTGATGATCACCTATGTGAAAAGAAAATAAGCGCCCATCACTTAAGCTCCAAACAATTCAAATCAATAATCATCTCATGAAATTTCCCATTTTACAGTTCAACACACACCCTCCCTAAGTGTCTGCCACCACATGAATCATCAATCAACTTAAATCATCACTCACGCAAACAGTCACTCACCGTTGCAATAGTTGAAGTTACCTCATTCCAATCCAAGCACAGTAGTTCAGGTATTAGGTATTCAATCATCTTTGATGCAGGCAACACATTGGAAATTAGTATTGGCAGGCAGTCCTGTACATAATGAGTAATTTTATGGGGCAGCCTTTCAGTACTAAGTGATGCAAAAAGTGATAGACTTTAGGCATAGCCATTCGAGGGAGGCAGGCATTGTCCCCAATGTCATGAAGGAATTGTGGAGGCATCTTCAATGCACACTAGTCCAACTGCAATCCGGCAATATATATGTGACTAATGAAAAAATGTGGGGCAGCATAAATCTAACACAAAAATATTAATGCTTCTCTAGCTAATTTTTCTGTTGTTTTTTTTGCAAGGAAAGAACTAAGTTCAACAAGAACATATTAAATGTTCTATGGGGGCACTGGCATACTCAGTCCAGGAAGTAGAGTTCATCCTCAAACTCAGGTGGTTCACTCAGAAGTTGATAAGTTAACACATTTGATTATGTTTCTGACCAATTACCCTCTTCCTCCTCCTGTGCTGCTGTTTCAGGAACGGTGTAATTGTGTGGTATAAAATGTTGGTTCATTTTGATCATAGTCAATTTCTCCTCATTTTGAGGTGAGAGACTGGTCCTACTCACTGTGACGACCGCACCAGCTGCACTGAACACATGTTCAGCAGACACACTGGTGATAGTACAAGCCAGATACTTTATTGCCAACTTGCTGAACTCTGGCCATTGGCGCATCTTCCCATACCAATACATCAATTGATTTTGATCCACATAGACCTTTTGGATCATCCAGATACTCCTGGAACATCCTGTGGATGGTCATTGGGGCTGCCACTTACTCTACCTGTTTTGCCATCGCCTCTGCACTGAACTTGAGCCCTGCCAATTGAAACCAATACAGTGCAGAGGTTGGGTCCGGTCCTTCTTTTGCTGTTGTTGCCGGTGTTCTGGTTGATGGTGTTGTTGGCTGCTGTGAGACAAGACTGCCCTCTCTGAAAGTTGAAGGCGGCGCTCCAGAACTGCGGGGTAGGACTCGAAGTTCCAGCTGTTCTTCTTCCAAGTCTCCAGCTTGCTCTAACATCCACCTATTGTATTTTAAAGCATCCCCTTCATAAAAAAAGATGAAAGTGGGCAGAATTTTTTTGTACCGTGGATCAAATAGTGTGGCACATATGTACTCTTTGGACTTGCTTATGTCATGTTGCAGCCTTATATTAGAAGCCAAGCCCAGGACTAAGCTCCCAACAAAGGCATGTGCTTCTGTGTTTTCATTCACACCTGCAGGGGCAAACCTTTCGGACGCCTTCTTTACCTAGTCTTGTAGGAGATGCAGCAACGGGACAGCTTGGCCCATCGTACTGTCCTCCTTGCTAACTTATGAAAACCTCAAAAGGGAGTAGCATCTGTGCCAGGCATTTGACAAGGCCCAATTTGTCCGCATCCATGGTCATAGCTTTCCCAACTGCATCCCCTCCTCTTTGAATGACATAGTCATTGATCTGTTTGTACTGCTCAAACAGACATTGCAGCATGTAAAAGGTGGAGTTCCAACGTGTTGGCACCTCCTGTATCATGGCTTTAACTGGTGCTCTATTATTACACTGTATAATCCGCAGCTGCTTCCGGGCTTTAAAAGAATGGCTGAAATGAGTGCAGATTCGTCTGCAGGTGGTCAGCATGTTGCTGACTAGGTCTTCCTTTTTTGAGGAAGTCTTGCACCACCACGTTGATGCAATGGGCCAAACACAGGACCCTGAAATAGCCTCCGTCTGACATGGCCTTGACTATGTTACTGCCATTGTCCGTGGCAACAAATCCAATTCTAAGACCTCTGGGTCACAGCCATTCATACACCTTGTTGTTAAATCCTCCAAGATGTTTACAGCTGCATGTGATTTCTCCATGGCGAACATGGCCACTGTTGCATGCGGCTGAACTCTCTTAAAACTTTCTTCAGGGCCAAGACCTGAAGATATCTGTTGCTTTACCCCTGCAAAAGAGATCCAGTGTGCAGTGATGCATATGTACTCAGTCGCCTGAAAACTGGTCCACATGTCTGTCGTCAGGTGGATGGTGTGTACAACACTTTGCTGTAAAGCTTGTCCAACCAACTGCAGCACATCGTGATGCAGTGCTGGAACAGCCACTTTGGCAAAATAGGTCCTCCTTGGTACCTTCCATTTCGGGCAGTTGGGTGCCACAATTTCTAAAAATCCCACTCCTTCCATAAATGAAAATGAGAGGAGGTTCAGCGCTAACATTTTTGCCAGCTTCCCATTGTACAAACAGGTGGTTGGGTGGTTTCGCCTGTAGGGCCCCTCCTGCCTAAACATCATCATCATCAATCATCATCAATAAGCTTTATTTCGACAGTACATGTCATAAAAGTGTTATTACATAAAATGTATATCTATAAGAATAAAAGAAAAAAATTAAATATCGTACATTACATAAAATGCAAGTAATCATAAAGTATCCACCCATCATAGTACAATGAGAGAGAAATGCATATCATAAAAACAGCAACAAGTATAAGTAGGAATACATAAAAACATTAAAAATAATGGGCCATGGCCATGCACGAGGATAATGTACTAGTTTCACTTTGTGGAACGGGAGTGATTCCGTTATGTGGTTTAAACAGGCTCAAGGATTTCAATTGAGTTCCAGTACAGTAAACATACTGTTTTGTTAACGTGGACAGCAATTTTGATCTTATAGACCACATCCATCTTAAAAACTTAGCTACAGGAATTACATGGCGAGGTGAGGGATCAGTGCACAAAATTCTTAGGGCAACGTTACTCTGTCTGGTATGTAGTTTTTTGCAGATCTGTGCAAGCCATACCTTATGTGGGCCTGCATAGACAGGGCAGACAAACAGCATATGGGGATATGTTTCAACATGCTGTATGCAAAAGGGACATTTGTTATCACCAGATGAAGACCAGTTAGCAGTAAAAGATTTAAATGGAAGTGAACCCACTCTAAATTGGAAGTACAATTTATGATCAAGGGACTTTAAGATTGTATCCCAATAAGGCTCCAGGTTTGGGCAAGGTTTAAATGTTAGAAATCTCCCCATCAGTGTATTGCTGTCACCTGTTCTGGTGGTATTTTGCCCAACCATTTCCCAGTATCTTTCCTTGATTACTTCTTTTGGAGGAAACTGGATGCTCAATGGGAATTCCCATAGATTTGGCATTCCCATGCTGACCAGGACACCTTTAACGTCATGTAGCCATCTGATTTTGTAAAAGTGGTCCGCCTCAATGACATCCTTAAGAGCATTAGCGAAAGTGGCCATCTCGGGGGTAGACCAAATTCTACGCCAATATAATATAGGGCATAGTCTAGCTATATCTACCAGTGATTTCCTTCCTAGATCATTAAGCAAAGGTAGCGTAGGGGTACTTTGTCGTAAGCTAGTGATCATTCGGAGGAACCTATGCTCTGCTGTAGCTAGCTGTGTCTACTTCTCAAAACCCCATAATTCTGACCCATATACAACCGAGCTCATCCACATTTGCGTTATAGATCTCCAACACCGGGCTAAATGGCTTCATCAGGGATTTTTTAAATTAATTATTTAAGGCGTCGGCTAGCTGGTGATGTTTCAATGCCAAGGTTTCAATGTGAGACCTCCAACTCATTTTTTTCTCCAGGACAATTCCTAGATATGTGAATGCATCTACGTGTTCTAGGGGCTCCCCATCCATATTTATTCTACCCCTCAATGCTCTATGTTGCTTAAAAGGCATGAATTTAGTTTTGGCTGCATTATTTTAAGCCCTCGTAGGTTGCAGAAGTCTTCAAAACACAATAACGCACGCTGTAACCCACTAGGGGTTTTTGAGATGATGAGCATGTCGTCAGCGAACATTAGGATTGGGATCATTTTGCCTGCTAAAACCAGGGCCTCAGTGGGAGAGGTAGCTAAGAGTTAGGAAAATCCATTAATAGAAAGAATGAATAGAGTGTGGGCCCTAAAGAATGAATAGAGTGTGGGCACTAAAGGCAGCTCTTACATCAGCTAGGTTGAAGACCTGGTCAGTTAAATATGGGTGGGTGGTGAAGGTCTCACCTTCATGTTCGTCATTGTTAGCATATTGTTTGGTAAAGTGATTAACCCACAAATCAGGAGCTACATGATTCTGCGTGGGAAGAGAGAGCCCGCCCCTACCCCATTTTACTAGGTTCCAAAAATGTTGGAGATTATTTCTTGTGCACACTTGTTTAAGGTCTTGCCACCTACTTTCGTCCACTGTTTTTTTAGCTCTATCCTGCACTTTCTTATAAATTTTCCTAGCATTCTGTATTCTGCGCAGGTTTTTCGATCTGATGGCCTCCCATAAAAGACTACGAGCTTCCTTGCATTCTTTATTAAACCAGTGGTGATGTGTCTCAGCACAATTATCCTTGCACTATAAGGTCTATGGAAGTGGGATCGCATTTTATCAAATAATTTGTTGTGAATAGTTGTTATAACATCGATTGCCTGTGTATTGAGGAGGTGCACCTTCATTCCGGCTGCCGCATGCTCAACATCCCTAGTGATGATGGACAATATATCTGGTTTTTCCACTATCTTGGACCATTTGAGTTGCTGTATGTCACTGAAGGTTAATTGATCTCAGTTAGTAGTTAGGTTAGAGGGGAGTGTTACTTTGTTTAGTTTTGCAAATTCGAATACAGAACACAAAGGATTGTGATCACTCTCCACTTGCTCTATACCAACCATGTCCTTAAGGGCATGCCATAATTTTAGATCAATTAGGAGATAATCAATTCGATTTGAGTGATGATCATTGTTATATGTAGTGGCCCCTTGCCTATAGGAGATGGTTCTTCCATCGGCCGCCCTTATACCTCTTTCCAGGCAGATAGCTTTAAGTTGCATAGCCGCTTCTGTCCATCTTTTAATTGGTGTTAATTCTAGACTAGGGATACCCCACAGTGCATCTTCCTTCCCCGCCATATCATTATCCTCACTATCGAGAGGCTCGAATGTCGAGTTGGAATCTCCAGCTATTACAACTAATGCTGCGCCTGAGAGTTTATCCAGCAACTCGTCTACGGCCGTTACCATTGCAGACCTCTGCCCCCCTATACGTCCTCTTGCGTATACGTTGTTGATATCACTGTTGCCATAGGGGTCGGTCAACAGTCGAATGCAAGAATATCCGGGCTCTGTGTCAGAAGTGCCTGTATCTTGAAGCCAATATCCTGACAGACCCAAACTGTTAACCCCCCCCGATGGGCGACCCTCACTGCCATGAATTGCAAGGACATGATAATTCAAATACCCCGGGTGAAAAAATGGGTGTGCAGACCAGGTTTCCTGAAATACTAAAATATCATACCGATCTAATGCCGGGACACTCCTGATGGAGTTGCTGTGCGCTTTAAGAGCTCAGCTCATTCATTCATCCACAAAGCTATTCCATTTTAGAGAGTCACACTTAGATCTCAACCCGGCTATATTCCATGACATAAGGGATATTCGGCGTGACACGGATGCAACTCTGTTGGTATTCGGACCCCGAGTACTGGAGTACTGGGTGTATGACTCAACCAGCTCTCGGTTATAATGGAGCCAGTAGTCTCCTGAGGGAGTTTATTTTAGAATGGATGGCATTAGCTAGTATGTGCTGGTGTCAGAGCCTGAATGTGTCCATGGGGGGGGGTGACTGTGACCATCAATCTGTTTCCCTTGAAGGTGTCACCATGGTGGGGGGTTGGGATGGATGGGATGGGCTGGTCTGTGAGATTGTTTCAGGGGAGTTATACTTAAAGTGAATGCTGGCCTTAACTAGATGTTGGGTGCGCGCATAAAATGCCACCAGGTTCTCAATGAGATCTCGGTGTGATAGCGTTAATGCAATCATGTCCAAAAGAGCCCCCCCGTGGGGAGCATCTTTTAGCCTTTATAATATCATCCCTTATTATAGACCAACATCTCCTCAAGTGTCGGATCCATTGGGTTCGCTTATTTATTAAGGAGTCCTCATCTTCTTTGAATATACTTGGCGGGAGTTTTGGTACATTTATTAGGTGTACTAGGCATCACAGTTTGGGAGCCCTCACTACGTTACGTTGTACTTGACTCGACCTTGCCTGAGGGGGAGAGGGGGGTGGGTCTTGATGAGGGGCCTGGGTCCTGGTGAGGGGCCTGGGTCCTGGTGAGGGGCCTGGGTCCACAGTAGGAATAACTAGCTGCCAATGGCCTGCATGATTTTGGGCTGCAGTATAGGGATTAATAACTAATGGTCGATCGTAATTTGTGCACATTGTTGGGTAATCCCTGCCCACTCCTTTCATGGTTTGCCCCATAGGACGCTTGTTAAACCTGCAAGACTGCCCTAGGAAATACATCTCCCTTCGATCCCTGGCTGTGCGGCCTCCCATCTGTTTTTTAACATATTGCACGTCAGACAGCACTTTATTTAGGGAATCAGAAAGGCTACTGACTGTTGTTTTAAGAGCTCTAACTTTCTGGACTATATCCATGATCTGTGCTTTGAGAAAGTTTTAGGAGAGTTCCTCAGTAGGTGAAGCGTCAGTTATTATACTGAGTTGCTTATCTGCCATTATAGGTAGAACAGTTCTCTTTGGAGGGTGTTTTGTGCCCCTGTGTTGTCTTGGATCGGCAAGGACAAGGGATCTATGTGATTCAATAGGTTGGCGCTGCTTTCTGTGTTCAAGAGAACTGGTTTTGATGCTGGACACTCAGTCAAGTGACTATTTCTTGTGTTATATGTGCTGGCCTATACACTCTCCCTATGCACCTGACCCCCTGAGATGGTAATGGTGTCGGGTAGTTCTGATTGGCCTAGGAGGGGTAAGAATCTATTTCTGCAAGGGAAGTCAGCTGTAGACGCAAGTGGAGTACTGGAAGCGCTAGATGGTTTTTAGGCAGTACGTTGGGAGCTTCTGGTGAATCGTTCTTCCTAACTACCCTTTTAAACAAGGATGGTATACGCCCAGTTTTAGTGGGGCTTCTAGGTGCGTGTGGAATATTAGGCTTTGGTGAACTAACAATAGCGGTTGAATCGAAAAGCTCCTCGCTTTCTGTCAGTAAATTATCTATGCAATCCAGCACACCAACCCCTGCCACTGGGCTGAGATTCTGAGCTTTCTTTTTTGTTTTCTTCTTGTGGGCTTCTCCCAACCATCCCTCAGACACTTTCTGCTTCCCCATGACAGCCCAATTGCCAAGAGGGTGGAAGGGTGCCAACCAGCTAATAACCGCAGAAAATAACTCTAGTGTAAGTCTCAGGGTAATTCCAGTCTGGTGCACAGTACCTTCTTGAAGTAATACCAAGTTGCAGACCTCTTAAGCAAGATTTCACGGGGTGGCCCAGCCCAGCCTCTTCCAGGCTGTGACGGGCGCGGACGGGCGCACCCTAGGCAGCACTATAAGCGTGAGATGACCACGCCCCTATCCGAGCAGCTGCTGCAAATAACGGGCCTTCGATGCACCGTGGGACCTGGAGTCCCACCAGGGTGATGTGCGGCAGTCAAGAAGATCGGCCCCAGGCAAAATAGCGTACCGCGCTGCAGGGGAGAAGGCAGCGCTATAAGAGCGAGATGACCACGCCTCTCCCCGAGCAGCTGCTGCAAATTACAGGCCTTCGATGCACCCTGGGACCTGGAGTATCCAGGGTGATGTGCGGCAGTCAAGAAGATCGGCCCCAAGCAAAACAGCATCCCATGCTGCGGGGAAGAAGGCAGCGTTATAAGCACGAGATGACCACGCCTCTCCCCGAGCAGCTGCTGCAAATTATGGGCCTTCAATGCACCCTGGGACCTGGAGTCCCACCAAGGTGATGGGTGGCAGTCAAGAAGATCGGCCCCAGGCAAAATAGCATCCCGCGCTCGAGGAAGAAGGCAGCGCTATAAGCGCGAGATGACTATGCCTCTCTCCGAGTAGCTGCTGCAAATTGCGGGCCTTCAATTCACCCTGGGACCTGGAGTCCCACCAGGGTGATGTGTGGCATTCAAGAAGATCGACCCCAGGCAAAATAGCGTCCCGAGCTGTGGGGGAGAAGGCAGCGATATAAGCGTGAGATGACCACACCTCTCCCCAGCAGCTGCTGCAAATTACGGGCCTTTGATGCACCCTGGTACCTGGAGTCCCACCAGGGTGATGTGCAACAGTCAAGAAGATTGGCCCCAGGCAAAATAGCATCCCCTAAACATACCCGTAATAGTAGCCTGGATTTTCTTCTTTTCTTGGGGCACTGACACTGGCATCTTTGAGAAGTAGATGCTAGTGGTAGACTCAATGTGCATCGTGGTGGTGGTGCAGTCGCTCTATACCACGGTGTCTCCATCTCACTGTGAGTCTTCTTGTGCCATTGTAAGTCGCTGAGGTGGGTGATTCTGCTGGTGCACTGCTGGGGACAGGGCTGCTTTGCATGAAGAAGATGTCACCCTCTTCTTCCTCATCATCATCACCTTCCCCCGATATTGGTCTTGTAGCTGATGTTCCCCTGCTCCCCCCCCCCCCCCCCCACCACCACCACCACCATGTTCAGCAATTTTTTTAAGGTGCTCCTTGCTCTTGATTGTGTGCTGTTTTTTTCATATGGGTCATCTAGCCTCCAGTACCATAATGTGTACCAGGCTTACCTTGACGAACATTTGTGTGGAAAATGGTGCATACTGCAATGTGCTCCCACTCTTTGCTAACTGAATAAAAGTCCCAAACTGGGGAGGAGTACTTTTTTACCGGGCCAATGCCGAAGACAAACCGGAGGTAAGTGGGCATGTCTGTGACTGCCCCTCTGTTTCTTCTTAGGCAGGGGTTGGTGCAGATCTCCGCTCGGTTTTTGCAAATATGAGAGCTGGTGGCGGTGCTACCTGTGCCACATCCCTCGCAGTTGGTTGAACAGCAATGTCAAATTCCTCGGTGTCACCTTCCACCATGACTACCTCATCATCCTCCTCTTCATTCCCTTCCATAAGTCTAAGTCTTTCTGGAAATTTTCTTTTCCCTTGCCTCTCCTGTTGTCTCCTGGTCTCTGTCGGGGTCCACTCCATGTCCCTATCATCATCATCAGAAGTGGTGCTTGGAGAAGATGGTGCTGTAGTACCGTTCCTTTCCCTTGCTGGAGATGTGGGAGCCAATGATTCTAAAATAGGAGGTTTAACTTCTTGCTATGAAGGAAGCTCAACCTCCTGTTCTGCTCCAACATCAGACAAATCCATTGCTGGCTGCGGCTGCTGTCCACTTTGCTGTGTTTCCAGAAAAGATTGTGTACTACTTTGCCAAAGGGACGAATCCAATTCAACATCACTACCCGTTGACATGATTGCACTGGCTGCCTCGCTGACAGACATGGTCCTGGGCTTAGGTTGTGGCGGTGGTGCTGTTGATGCGGGAGTGCTGCTCTCAGCATGCTCGATGGAGGCTGGTGCGGCAGGCACAACTTTCCTGAAAAAGGTTGCAGTTGGCACGCCAGTGGTTCAAATCTGCTTCTTCTGCTCCCCACTAGCCACTTTCTTGGCAGCGTCTTTTTTTGAGGCCATCTTGAAGCTGTCAGTTTGCAGTGGCACTTAGCTTCAAAACAAGCTGAAGAGATGACCGTGTTGCGTAGTCAGTCATGCATTACATCATGCACAGGCCTTCTGTGTGACAGTACTGTGGGTGTTGTCTCTTCTCTTGTGAACCTAATAGCAATGTGGCATTGTTGCAGTTCAAGTAGTAGTACAAACAAACAATATCATTTAGTGTGGTTACTTAAATTATTATAAATAATTGACAATAGTATACAGTTTTGATTCATAAAATGGAAAACTACACCAACAAAACTTTCATGGTGACTGTACACTCAGGAAGGATTAGAAAGAGCAACTACAACAACAAAACAAAACAGCTGTAACTGTTTGCTTTATGTGCAATGAATCACATAGGATGTGGCACTCAGGGAGGTGCAGCTGACAAATGAAAATCGAATATCCTTACACAATGTTTGCTGTTCTGCACCTATAGCAGACATGGTGTTGATTCATTGATGCCAGATGTTATTAAAATGGTAAAAAATATAATTTTTTTTTAATTACATTAAAAGTAAAAAATATTTTACAAAATTAAAAAATTATAACTAAAATTGAAAAACAATTTAATGAAAAAGATTATAAATAAGTAACATTATCCTCAAGCATATCATTTCTTTTAATTTAATAAACTGCTATCTCATTGCTCAACCATCCATGCAAGCATATGCAAAGGGCCACACTGGCTGGACACACAAACTGGCTGGACACACAAATTGGCTGCCTGCCATTGCCACATGGTCATCAACAACGACAACATAGAGCACATAGGCATTGGGAATGGGAACAAAGAGAAGAAGACATGCAGGCCTATGGGACAAGCACACTGGCTACCTACACAAAATGGCCATCGACTGACCACATGGTGAACCAGCAAGCAAGGAGGCATGGCTGCAACATAATGATAGAAGAACATCACATACAAGCCTATGGCAAAAGCACACTGGATGTCTACGCAAAATTGCCACCAGCCACATGGTCAAACAGCAAGCAAGAAGGCATGGGAAACAAAGAGAAGATATGCAGGCCTCTCGGGAAAGCACACTGGCTGGCTACACAAAATGGCCACCAGCAACATGGTCAGAACAACGACAACCAGCAACGAGGCATGGGTACAAAGAGTGAAGACATGCAGGCCTATGGGGAAAGCACACTAGCTGGATATACAAAAAGGCCGCCAGCCACATGATCACAACAACCAGCAAAGAGGCATGGGCACAAACAGAGAAAACATGCAGGCTGGTGGCAAAAGCACACTGGCTGGCTACACAAAATGGCCGCCAGCCACATGGTCAAACTTCAGAACAACAACAACCAGCAAGGAGGCATGGCCACAGAGAAGACATGCAGGCCTATGGGGAAAGCACACTGGTTGGCTACAATAAATGGCCACCAGCCACATGGTCAGAAAACAATAACCAGCAAGGAGACATGGTCAGAAACAGAGAAGACATGCAGGCCTATGGCAAAAACACACTGACTGGCTACAGAAAATGGCCACAAGCCACATGGTCAGACAACAACCAGCAAGGAGGCATGGTCACAAACAGAGAAGACATGCAGGCCGGTGGCAAAAGCACACTGGCTGGCTAGACAACATGGCCGCCAGCCACATGGTAACAACAACAATAACCATTAAGGGGGCATGGCCACAAACAAAGAAGAAATGTAGGCCTTTTGGGAAAGCACACTGGCTGGCTACACAAAATGGATGTCAGCCACATGGCCAGAACATCAACAAGCAGGAGGCCTGGAAAACAAAGAACACATGCAGGCCTAAGGTGGACACCAACTATACAAAATGGCCCCTGGCCACATGTCATAATGATTCTTGAACAACAAAGGCAAATGGTGGCTTATGCCAAACACACATACACACACAGTGACCAGACAAAAGAGGCATGGTAACATAGAGGACACAGCATTATTTCAGCAATGCCAAAAATTTTTACAACAACACACATCCTTGAAAGGCATTACCCCACCTAAACAGTGTTTGCAGGGGGGTAAAAACTTTAAAAACCACAAAAAATACTTTTTGTATTTCAATCCAATGCCATCCATGGCCTACATGATGTTTCAATTCTACAGGCACAACATAAACTGTTGTTTCATGTACCCATGAATAGTACAGGGCCTACTGGCTGGAAGGCCCATTGGCAGACTAGGCCACATAGTGAATTGAATCAATCAATATTGCAAACTTATTAAAAAACATGAAGAAGAAAATGTATTGAACTGTGCAACATTTTTCCTTTACAAAAGATGATAAATTTCATGCACAAAAAAACTAGGCCCCTACTAAAACTGCAGGCCACCCACCAAAATAAATTTAAAAAATTGAATAAATGTACAAATAAATCCAGCCCACAGACAAACAAACAACACCCTTATACACCAGTTTTTTTTATCTTACTTGTGATATCTCAAAAACAAAGTGCTTGATTCCAATGGTATATATGCAGCAGACAAGGAGAGTGATCCTTCCAGCTCCAAATCCCAATGAAAAGTCACCAGGAGAGAGACAAAGCACTGGGAGGAGCCTGCTGGACAGGAAAAGGAAGTTGGAGTCCCTGGGGCACATCCTTCTGGTTTGAAAGAAAAGGTTTTCAACAAATGGCTTCTCGCACATAAGAAACAACTCCAATGGCCAGTTTGAGAAGAAAATCCACTCCAAATGCCTCTCAGCTGCATTTTCAAGCAGAAAAGCTGCTCAACCACTCTGTTTGCGATAGTGATCAGCTCCAAGAATCATAGATTGGTGCTGTCGTGGCCGCAAACCATGCGAATGAGCGAGAAGTTTCGTGGGAGCTCGCTAGCAATGTGAAAAGTCTTGCATGTGCGCAAGAGTCTTGGCGCTCGCAGTTGAGTGCCAAAAAAAAACTCAAGCGCGCGAACGGGAAAAAAACTCCGCTTTGTGCCCGAATGGCAGAATTCAGGAATTCCGCGTTCCTCCGAGGATCACGGAGTGCCCGAATTCTGCAAACTCCGCGAGCTGAGTTTACCACCTGGGCTTACCCGTGTGTAGGCAGGCAGCAGCCTCGGGTTGTTGCGGGGGAAATGTGGCCAGAGTCTAAGGCCCATCCCCGCACCGACTACCAAGTGGAGGTCAATGGCTGATGGGCATGAAGGCGGCCATTCAGAGCATGCATCAGCGAGGCCCTTGCACCCATGCTGCTGACCTACATAGCCTCATGAGGTCCGCAGAAGACAGTGGTGGAGTGCAGCTAGCACCTTGATTGGAGCGCCTCCTTGTGGCGGATCTGGATACAGGAGGTTGCCCACTTCGTCAGTGTAGGACTTGGCCTTTTTGGCTAGAGTTCCCTAAACTTTTTGCTTTCCCCCTAGACCGTTTTCCTGACATAGAGTTTCCAATTTAGATGCTTTTGGGTACTTTGCCACTGCTGATCAGTGTCAAAGTACAAGTGTTCCCTGTGTAAAGTGTAATGGTAATTGGTTGGCCATGATTGGTATGTTGCCTTACTAGTAAAGTCCCTAGTGATATGCACTGTGTGTGCCAGGGCTAGTAATGCAAAGGTGCGCGGAGAAGGGAACTCAGGCCTGCAGTGTAGGGCCTGCATGCAGTTTGCTAAGTTAGCATGTTGTCCTGACAAGTGCTACCACTTGTCAGGCCTTACTTTCCCTTTTGCATACACTGTGGGCACCCCTGTGGTAGGTCCCGGGTAACCCCTGGGCAGGGTGCAGTGTAGGTAAAAGGCAGGACATATACTGAGGTGTGTGTTATGTCCTGACAGTGAAAAACACTCCATTTAGTTTTTCACTGGTGAAAGGCCATCCTGCCCATAGGACAGAATGGGGGAGGCTGGGTATTGTGTTGGTTAGCCTAGTTTCCCATAAGTTTAAAATGGAGAGGTGAAGTTTAGTATGTATGATCTCACAGCGTCATAACACATCTTTCTATGAAAGTGGTTTTGTCACTGTGTGTTCAGAAACCACTCTTTTAGAAAGTGGCTGAGTTTTGTGCTTTAAGCATTTCTGTGTGTCTCTGCTGAATGTGGATTGACTGTCTGGATCTGAAAGGGGAGAGGAGCTGGGGGAGGTCTTGACCCAGGGAGGGGTTGAGATGGCACCAGGCTGACCTGCATCTGGAGAGTAGGCGAGGAAAAGCACTGGGAGGTGAAGAGGCCTGGGTTGCACCTATAAAACAATTGACCCATCTCCTGCTGAGTGATTAAGGATCCAGACCCCCAGTATCAAAGGGAGAAATGTGACACTGGTAGGGAGACACCCAGAACTGATTTAGGCAGGGGTCAGGGACCCCTGAGCACAACGAACTTCAAAGACATTTAGGGGTATAACTATGAGAGCTGAGACCCCTGAACGTTGGAATAGAAATGGATTGAGACTGAAAAGGCTTGGACCCATTTCGTGGTCAAGAAGGAACCTCTGCTAAGGAAGGAACAACTGAAGAGACTGCTGGGAAGGACCAACCCTTGCTTCGTGATCTGGGGCTGGTCTGCAGTTTGCTGTTTTAACCAAGGAAGAGGCTGTTGGGACTGTGCTTCGTGCGCAGGGTCCCCCTGCTTGAAGAAGACTGTGCTTTGTGCTGTGTCTTGTTACCCCAAGGGCCCGAGGGGAGCTGGCTCCCTGTTTGGAAACACAGGAACATAAAAGTTTCCGGAAAAGTTTCCAGCAAAGCGGTGGGCGCGTGTGGTGGCAGCTTGAGACCCTCGGAAGGTGTGCCCTGTGATCTTGGACACACGAAGAAGAAGTGAGACTCGGACGCGCTGGGTGCGTGTCGTGGTGCACAGGAGACGTTGGTGAAGAGCGCCTGGTTATGTGTGCATCAAAGGTGAAGTGAGTCTCGGATGCGCTGGGTGCTTGTCGTGGTGCACCGCAGGCATTGGTGAAGAGCGCCAGGTCAGCGTGTGCATCGGAGGTGACGTGAGACTCGGACGTGGGGGTGCGTGTCGTGGTGCACCGCAGGTGCTGGTGAAGAGCGCCTGGTCAGCGGGTGCATCGGAGGTGAAGGGAGTCTCGGACACGCAGGGTGCGTGTCGTGGTGCACAGGAGGCGTTGGTGAGGAGCGCCTGGTCAACGTGTGCATCGGAAGTAGAGTGAGTCTCGGACGCGCAGGGTGCGTGTCGGGGTGCACTGGAGGCGCTGGTGAAGAGCGCCTGGTCATCGAGTGCACCGGAGAAGTGAGGCTCAGACACTGTGAGCGTGTCGGGGTGCGGCCGAAGGCGTTGGTGAAGAGCGCCTCGATATCGGGGCACCGGAGTTGGAGTAAGTCTCAGTGAAGCAGTGTGCGTGCTTTGGTGCAACCTGGGACTGTGGAGGTGATCGGCTGATCATTGTGTGCACCGGAAGAAAGTGAGTCTCTGCAGCGCGGTGTGCGTGTCTTGGTGCCAACTGAGACCGCAGGAAGGAGTGCCTGGTGAACATGCACTCGGAGTCGACATGAAGTCCCATCAGCGTTGTGTGTGTGGCTTCGTGCCAGAGGAGACCCAGAGGGTGCTGTGGTGAACGTGCACCTGGAGTAACGTAATCTCAGAGGCGTGGGGTATGTGTGCCCCGCGGCCGCCTGAGACCTTCCTAACAGTTGTGGCCCGGACCGGCAGCCCCGGAGGAGCTGAGCTGCCAGGCCGAGCCGCTGAGGCCCATTGAGAAAGTTCTACACGGAAGGTCCAGTTCGCTGAAGGAGGAGAGGAGAGTGGAGTCGCGCCCCCAGGTAACGTGGATCACTGCCTGGGTGGGGTGCGGGCTTGGAGGGACACTCTCTCGGCCTCTCAGTCCTTCTGGTGACGTGAGCCTTTGCTTCGGCTCCGATTGGGGCCCGTACTGCGTTCAGGAGTGGCAGTACTGGGGCCAAAGTGAGAAGCTGTACTTTGTCATCGTTGATACGTGTGGGGGGCATCTGTTATCGAAGAGGCTGACTGTCGTAATACACATTGCCAATATTGCTGCTAACAAACTGCCGGACTGTCTTATGATGCCTGACATTATTTCTGCATAACGAAGTACACGATTGTAGCGCTACGCATTGCATTATTTCTCCATTGCAAAGTACAGGATTGTAGCGGCCCGCATTGCATTATTTCTTCATTGCAAAGTACATGATTGTAGCGGCACGCATTGCATTATTTCTTCGTTGCAAAGTACGTGATTGGGGGTGTGACGCATTGCATTATTCCTTTATTGCGCAGTACATGATTGTAGCGGTACTCATTGCATTATTTCTCCCATTGCAAGGTACCGGGGTGTATCGTTACGCATTTTATTATTATTCCTTTGCCCAGCACAGGATTGTATCGTTACGCAGTGCACTATTGTTTGTCCATTGCAACGTGTGTGATTCTAGCATTATGACCAGCATAGCATTTTAAAAGCGGTGGTTGGGATTTGAACCTACCAACCAGCCGGAACGAATATTACCCTTTATTATATGTTGGCTTATGTATCGTGTGGTGTGATCGTATATCTTTTTATATAAAGTTTATACTCATTTTATCAAACTCGTGTGGAGTCCATTTGTGGTGTCACCAGTGGGTTGCTGTGAGTGTGGTTGCACATACTGAACACTCCTGCCTTGGAGATAGGCCTGGCTGCTCGTGCCAAGCTACTAAGGGGGTGAGCAGGGCTATCTCAAACGGTGTCCTTACTTGGCCTAACGTTGAGTGAGGAGTCCCGGGTCTCGCATTTGGTGACAGTGGTGCGGGACTGGGACTCCGGCTTCCAACAGTCAGTGACTGGACAGAATGTGGAATACCCTGTGAAGCACTTGCCCTGGGCACCGGGTCATGGCAAAGGACTCAGCAAGCTAAAGAAGGTGCTGCGATATGGTGGGAGACGTCCTGTGGTAGTGAGCCTAGTGCAGTTAACCTAGTCCTGGAACCATAAGGCAGAGTTCTGGCAGCGCAGGGAGGACGGAGGCGACCTTCCCAAAAGGTGGGTGATAGCCCCTGCAGTGCCGCATGGGTTACGAAGCTGCACCCACTGAAAAGTGGCTAAAAGAACTGTAGAATCGGGCCCGACAAGAGTAATTTTACTATAAGCGCTGCCACCAGTATAAGGCGCATGCACAGTGAAAAGCGTGCCGCTATATCTCCTGGCATGTCGGAGCTTCCATAGGGTCTGCCCACTGCCCCTGGTTTGAGTTACTTCGGGTGCCATGCCAGACCAACCTTTGCCTGGTCGAAGAGAGAAGTGCAGCCTGTCCAGAACTGTTGAGATGGGTGGGAGGTGCCCCAGCTCTAACAATAACTGAAAAGGGCAGCGGCCATATGAGGCTACCGGTTGAGTGGATGAGGAAAAGCGCTGCGCTGCGGCCTTACCTGGCGGGTGATTTGCTGGAGTAAGCGGGTGGGGGCACGGCAGAGCATGGTGAAGCGCGAGGGCCCCACCTGTGGAGAAAGGAATTGACGTTGGAGTCGGGCAGCATCTGGAATCTCCAACCCCACGAGGCCGGCCATCCAAGGAGGGAGTACGGCGGGCTGAAGGTGAAAGTCCCGAGAAGTGTGCCTCCTGCGGATGAGTTCCCTGCAGTTGGGCGGTGCTGGGCTGAAGGAGGCACCGTTAGTAACATACGAGGCCCACAGAGTTGGGAAAGAAAGCTGCCGTGTCCCACAATCATTGCTTTCAGTGACACCTAGTGGCAGTATTCAGAGACCGCGTCAGAAGAATTGTTTTTTTTTTTTAAACAGCAAAGTAATGTAAGAGAGAAAGAGGCCCCCGGAGAACAGAAACAGCTTAAGCTAATATGTATGTGTAGGGACGTGGTTACATTTCCCCCTCCCCCCTAAAGAGACTGATTGTGAACTGCCAGGCTCGAAGGCAGAGACAGCAAATAAACATAAAAGTTAAGTGAGGAGCCTATGAGGAGAGCTGCAGTGATGCCTAGTGACCATGGGTGGTCACTGCAGCGGTTAAGGGCACCTGTGGCAGAGAAAAGCGCTGGTAGCAATAGGAAGGCTGATGTGGCAATGGTGAAAGGACCAACTGGCAAGAGCTGCCAAGACTAGATCCTACTGAGAAGGCGGTGTGACCTATGTGGGCGGCAGAGTGGTAAAGAAAGCAGAGAGATACCTCAGACAGCGGCCAAAGAAGTCATCACCACAGCAGTGTCTAGCCAAGAGGATGGCCAGACATTTTGAAAATGGAAGTATCATGGGCAAGCCGGCACCGAATGGCTAACCTTGGAGAAGGTTGGAAGGACGTTGGCCGGAGCAAAGAGGCCCCAGACCTGCGAAAGCCTTCAGAAGAAGAAGATGGGCGATGAGCGCCCCCTGCTATTGTATACCGCCACTGCGTTCACAAGGAGAACACTTACTGCGCCCTCAGTGGTGAAAGGATGCAACCACCAGAGGACGAACCGGGTGTGCAAGGCGCCAGTAGAAGGAACATCCTCCAGTGAAGAACAGAGGGTGCAAAAGTCAGAAGTGCGTCGAAGACCGTGTCCGAGGAACTTACGGTACAGGCATGAGCCCGAGAGTGAGATCCCTGCGAGAAAGAGGGCCCATGTCGTCACAGTGTCTGACAGACCCTACGAAGCCTGCCTGACTGGAGGCAGAAGTGTGCCATGTCGGCGTAGCCTTGAGGCGCAAGGAGTGTGTCTTCAAGCGAAGAGAAGATGACCTGTGAGAGGTCGGAGAAGACGACCTGTGAGAGGTCGAAGAAGATGACCAGTGAGAGGAGGGAAAAGAAGACTTGCGAGAGGCCGAAGGAAGAAGACCTAGGAGAGGTCATGAAGAGAAGAGAAGTAGGTCACGACGAGAGGTCTGGTCATTGGACGAGGAGAAGGCGTAGTACTAGGGGTAGGACATGGCCAGGGAGACCCATGTGAAGTGCACGTCACATGGAGAGCACTGGTCACAAAAACAAAGAAAGAGAGTAAGGCAAGATGGGACCAGACCGCGTCATGAAGAGGAAGAAGATAAAGTGTAGAAGTGGCATGATGCCTCAAGTTTAAAACAGAGGAAGAGGAGAAGAAAAGAAGATGGAAGAGTAGTAGGAAAGTGTGGCACTAGGCCACAGCAGTAGAGCGCGAAGAAATTGAAAAAAGAAGAGAAGGGTGTGTAATAGACATCTGGCACACCACAAAGTACAGAATATGACTGTGAGTGCAAGAACATCTCAGGAGTTTCGGACATCTTGAGTGAAGCAGTATACCTATGTAACACCCGGAGGTCAGTGAGGCATCTGTGGTACCATGAGAGGCTGGCTGTACAGAAGTCTTCATTTACACCAAGCAAACTTGAAGCCTACAGAAGAGAGCAAGCTGGACCATTTGTACCATCCATCTTTGGGGTCGCACGTGAGACTGGATTGTGGTCCTGCTCGGACGTCCTGAGTGACCTCGGTCGTGGAGTCTAGAAGAGGATCTGACCAATCCACACCATACCGTGGCGATCCAGGGGCGAGGGCCTCAGGGATCACCAGTGAAAGCAGAATCCTGACACGAGAGATGCGTCTGCGGCAGCTTCCCCGCAGGTCCTAGGAAGTACGAAGATCTCTTGTGGGAAGCTGGTTACCCCAAAGACTGTCCTGTTGATGCTGGTGCACCAGAGTCAGGAGGGCAGGAGTACACGGACCTGGAAACAACTTCCTTCTAGGCGGAGCGAGTGACTTGAAGTTGGAACTCGTAGCGATTCCTCCATGAGCCTATAGTATAACTATAGTATAGGGGAGGCAATTGGGAGCAGCCTCAGCAAGATTTTGTGTGGGTTTTTTGGAGGACTAGGAGGCAGTGGGGTGAAGGTGGCATGTGTGCCCCCAAGACTCATCACACAGTGATTTTCTATCTTTTTAGGTCGAGCCTGGGCAGCCCATGCACTGCTCTGTGAGGAATGCTGTATTGAGGTAGGGACTTGAAGCTCTGCCGATATCCCGCCCATCTTTTCAATTGGCTCCCGTTATCATCCTTGCGAAATCATTGCTTTTCATTCCTGAATAGGCTTGTTAGTCCCTCCTTGGTACCGCCTTGTCTGCATTTGTAACCTCCCATGACGACTGGACCTTTTACTTGTCTTGTTACACGGTCTATTTATCTTGGCTGTGAGCACTATTTTGTTCTATGATTTGCCCCTAGTCACCCACTATATCGCAGCACACTGCCCGCTTTTATTTTAATTACTAATGGCGGTCCTCTTTAACTATAGCAGCCGCTTTTCTTTCTTTATTTATTTTAGCAGCGCAGTCCGCTTTAATTATAGAGGCCGCGCTTATTTATTTTTTTATTTACTAGCGCCCATGCAGCACTTTCACATTAATGGAGACCGCGCCCCTTTCTTTAGGCAAGCCGCATCTAAAGAAAGGTACGTGGCAGCTATTAAAGTGAAAGTGCGGCATGGGGCGCTTTTACAAAAAAAGCATTTGTTTGTCAATTTCACAAATAGATGCTTTTTTTTG
The DNA here is from genome assembly GCA_963921515.1 of Calotriton arnoldi. NCBI lineage: Eukaryota > Metazoa > Chordata > Amphibia > Caudata > Salamandridae > Calotriton > Calotriton arnoldi. Next base: position 578,386 of record CAWUFW010010975.1, read on the forward strand.
TCTAAAGCCCCCATGCTGTGGTTTCACTTTAATGTCGACCACGCCCCTTTCTTTAGAGGCAGCTTTTCTAAACAATGGGGCGCAGCCTCCATTAACGTGAAAGCGCAGCATGGGGCACTTTGACACAAAAAATATTTGCAATGCAATAGGTCTCGCATTTGCGAGAGTTTAAGCTATTGGCATTGTAAATGCCAATAGCTCAAGCTCTTGTGAATGCGAGACCTATTGCATTGCAAATGCTTGTTTTTTTAAGTTGGCAGGTCTGTGAATGGGGGAGGCTAGGAAGAGCCGTTTCACAGCCAAGATGGTGCAGAACTTCTATGCAATATGCACAAAATGTCTAAATAGCTGACCACGCTTTAGTATCAATAATTGCTGCCAAGTTTCCTAGGTCTATGTGTGATGTATGTATCAGTGTGGGGTTTTTAGTATTGACAGGAATAATGGCGCTCAAGCTAATTCGCGCTGAGTTTATGTTATACTAGAAGTGTGAACGGTGCAAACCAGGTCAGGGGATATGCCCTAAAACCCCCGTGATGGTATGGATAGAAATCCACACAAATGAAGTAGGTACAGTCCGGGCACACGTAACGAGGATATAATATCAGGAGAAATGTCTCATACTGCAGAAATGTAGAGGGTCTACACCAGAATGATAGTCATAGGTGTTTAATATAGTAACAGAGCATAAGCAACCAGCCAAAACAAAAGCAACCAGCCGACACGTGTTTCGTCACAAAGGGTAGTAACCCGTGACTCTTCAGGGCTGGGGAAGATACAAAACATAAGATAAACTGACAAGAAAGCAAACAAACGATGTATAGGTCGAAATTAAAAATCATAAATACAAGTGGAAACCTGGTTACATAACTTACACACAAAATGACAATGAAAGATCTTTGCACCAAGATCAAAAGGTCGAGCTGTGAATGTGTAGAGGAAGAAAAATAAATGGAATTGCAGACCAAGAGGCGAAATAATCAGAACATGGTAAATGAGAAGCGACACAAGCCAATGTGATAAAATTGAAAAGGCAGCCTGTAAAGATAACAATCACGCACTAAGCGGAACGTGTTGGAAATACATGCAATGGAGGGCGCCCAGTCATGGCAACGAACAGGTTCTAAAAGCAGCAGAACTATTTAGGAGTTCTTGTTTATCTAGTTGGTCTTCTGCCTGAGTACTTTTCACCAACACTGATTTTGCGTTTACAGCTGCTTTTAGAACCTGTTCGTTGCCATGACTGGGCGCCCTCCATTGCATGTATTTCCAACACGTTCCGCTTAGTGCGTGATTGTTATCTTTACAGGCTGCCTTTTCAATTTTATCACATTGGCTTGTGTCGCTTCTCATTTACCATGTTCTGATTATTTCGCCTCTTGGTCTGCAATTCCATTTATTTTTCTTCCTCTACACATTCACAGCTCGACCTTTTGATCTTGGTGCAAAGATCTTTCATTGTCATTTTGTGTGTAAGTTATGTAACCAGGTTTCCACTTGTATTTATGATTTTTAATTTCGACCTATACATCGTTTGTTTGCTTTCTTGTCAGTTTATCTTATGTTTTGTATCTTCCCCAGCCCTGAAGAGTCACGGGTTACTACCCTTTGTGACGAAACACGTGTCGGCTGGTTGCTTTTGTTTTGGCTGGTTGCTTATGCTCTGTTACTATATTAAACACCTATGACTATCATTCTGGTGTAGACCCTCTACATTTCTGCAGTATGAGACATTTCTCCTGATATTATATCCTCGTTACGTGTGCCCGGGACTGTACCTACTATGTGTGATGTGTTACTCTTGTTCATTTTTTTTCCTTTGAATCCTGGGACTTGTGGTTCTGTTTTATAATGTAATTAACAAGATTGCAAGCTCCAGAATTCAAAGCTAAATCCTGGAAGCTGCACATCCCGCATGAACCTGGGTAACGGGGCAATGCTGCGGCGGCTTCAATGACATGAAGTGTCAGTCAGCGTGTTAGCATGCATATGTTTAGGTAGGTATAGGAAAACTACAGAAAGACAATAGGATTGGGAAAGTGTGTGAGGTCTAGGGGTAGAGGATTTGCAGAATGTGAATACATCACACCAGTCCTGATTCAGGCTTGAAATTGCCTCTCTGTTAATAGGAGTCAATGGGGGAAAGCATAATTCCCATGAAAAATTTTTTTTTTAAAGAAATCGCCCACTTTTCCTTTAAAAAAATGTAGGCATGAATGGAAGTGATGGTTTAAAGAGCCGGAAAAAAATAAAATGATACGTGCTCAGTGCTGCTAGAGAGAGTCGGTAGTTGTATGCACAAGTTGGTGGAGCTGGCTGGGATTTGCCTTCAAGCACCTATGAATGCACGTTATAACTCATATCGTTTGTTATTGGACATCTGTTCATGGTGGGGGCGTCCAGCTTGTAAGCTCCAATATGTCACAGCTTCTAGTGGTAAAAATTGACAACAACGAGGATTTCAGCTTTCTATTTCCACATAAAAACTTTTAAGGTTTCCTATTGAAAAAGTGGCCGGTTAGCTCAGTTGGTTAGAGCGTGGTGCTAATAACGCCAAGGTCGCGGGTTCGATCCCCGTACTGGCCAGAAGTTTTATTATCTGCCGACCAAGACATATATTGATTTGTCAAAATGACACATTACTTCAGTTGGTGCTTGTATTTGGTGCAAAAGTAAACGTCATCTTTTTTGCGATGCTATTGCCTATCAAATCTGAGAGCTGAGCATACATTATTGAGAACTAGAAAAAATTAAAAAATGTTAAGGTGCACAAAAATATCCCTGCGCCCAACGTGGGGCTCGAACCCACGACCCTGAGATTAAGAGTCTCATGCTCTACCGACTGAGCTAGCCGGGCACTTGTCACGCTCTGTCACACAGGAGCAATATCCCCATCTACTGCCAGGCAGAATGGATGTTCTGAGGTCGAGCACTATGTGGTGCCACAGCCGACCCTTTAAGGAAGACTAAACTGGAAACAGTTGCCTTGTTCTACCGCTCATTCCTCCACTGTTACCTGTGCTGGGCAACTTTGCTTGGCCTGTATCCCTGGACATCTGATACTGTTTACACCAGTCACGAGCACATAGGGCTAGACTTCTAGCACTGCGCACCCAATGCTTTGCATGAAGTCTCACGAAGCTCTGCGCACCCAGTGCTTTGCATGAAGTCTCACGAAGCGCTGCGCACCCAGTGCTGTGCAGGGAGTCTCAATGAAGCGCCTGGAACCGAGTGCTGGGTATGAAGCTCCGCGCTTCCTGTGCTATGCGGCAGTGCTTGAAATGGAAAAATAGAAGTACAGGTACTCTTTAGCAGAGTGCCTGCTTGTTTTTGAGAAGTGCCGGTACTCTGCAATTGAAGTGCTGGTAATTCCCCCCTCAAAATAAAAAGTTGCCGGTACTATGTTTCGGGTACTACCGGCACATTTAAAGCACTGCTATCCAGGGAGTCTCCTTGAAACCCTGCGGAGCCAGTGCTGTGCTGCAAGAAACGCCGGGCAGTCAATGCTGTGCAGGGTGTCTCTTGAAGCGTCGCACTACCAGTACTGTGCATGGAGCGCCACGCAACCAGTGCTATGCAGGGGGTTTCATTGAAGCGCTGGTTCCCAGTGCTGTGCATGAAGCGCCAATGGCACCCAGTGCTGTGCATGAAGCGTTAGCGGCATCCAGTGCTATGCAGGAAGCGTCAGCGGCATCCAGTGCTATGCAGGAAGCGTCAGCGGCACCCAGTGCTGTGCATGAAGCGTCAGCGGCACCCAGTGCTGTGCAGGAAGTCTCATTGGCTTCTGAAGAGGAGGGAGCACCCCACGCCCTCTTGTGCACAGACAAGAGCTTCCGTGAGTTGCACAGCGCAGGCTTATTATGATCTTACCTCTGTTGTCTGTCTCGGGTTCCCTCTGTGCGCCCCACTCAGAGACGTCTTAAGGGAATTGCCCAGGGCCCCCATCTTCCAAGAGGCCCCCCTGAGAAGATGAAGTTTATCATTATTTGACCCCTGTGTATTCTGTTTCTCTGTTTAGCCCATCTCCCTCCTTCCTCTGCCAAACTTTGCCTCTGAATCTCTTGCCTTAGTGTCTTTTGAAGGATTTTTGGTTTTAATGTGCAACATATCTCAACTGCTTTTGAAAGTTTCTGAAAGTTTAACATATGATTCTGTACTTTTTGTCACCACGTGGGTTGAGTTAGAAGGAAATGGGTAATACAAGTCAATCGTTTTTCTGAACAGGGGCCTCCAAAATTGGCCCCTCCCAGGGTCTCTAACATCATTCAGATGACACTGGCCCGATCCCCCATCTTGTAGGGTTGGGGTGACTTTGGGGCTGAAGCTATGGCGACGGGTGTCATCTGCCGCTCGGTGCAGGGTTAACTCCCACCTGTTCTTCTTTTGCTGCATACATAGGGGGGGGGGGGCCCATTTATTTAACATGTTCATACCACAGATGGACAGGTAATTGGAGGATTGCACATCACACGTATGTATCACTCTCTGAAGCCACATTCCTTCCTTGTAAACGCATTATACTTTGCACAGTGCAGCACACAGGGGTGGAATCATGTGCTCCCATGGGTTCCGCCATCCTCTCCAGAGTAGGGGCAGTCTGAGCCCCTTAGTCTTCACAGTCACCTTCCTAGTGCAAGCACTTCCACCTGCTGTGTGATGCACTTACCCAGAGGCGCAACTAGAGCCATATTTCGGGGTGGACTAAAAAAAAATTCGGGAAGGGGGGGCTAATCCTTCTATCACTAGGCAGAGTGGAGATGCAGGGGCTCTAAGAAGGGGTGAAAACACAACAAAGCCTCGTTAACAAGTAAATGGTATTTTAAAGACCTGTGAAGTACTCGGGTGCGGCTGCATTAAGACGGTCGCCAGCCCGGGAAGGTGTCTCAGCCCGGGCTGGACACACACGAGGTGGAGGGGGGGGGGCTGAAGCCATTTGAGCCCAATGGGCGTTGCGCGCCTGTACTTACCCCTGCTGGGCTGGCCGGATCCGCAGCTGTTTCAGGGCAGGAAGACAGCCCATCCCCTACAGGACAAGGCAAATGTAAAAGGCTGTGTTACAGGCTGTTTTGATTATTTGTAGGGAGAACTCCCGCATAACTTACGCACACCCTACAACTCTTTACTTCACAAACCAGCCCTCTCACCCAGCCACGAGCCAATAAAGACGGAGTGGAACAACAATGAAGCAGCAAGCAAAGTGTGTGTTTTGGGCAGAGGGGGGGGTTAGCCTCAGCAAGATCTTGTGTGGGTTTTCTTGGGAGGGCTAGGAGGCAGTGGGGGGAAGGTGGCACCTGTGCCCCAAAGACTCCCCTCATCACACAATGCTTTTTTAAAACATTTTTTAGGTCTTGCCTGAGCCAGCGCTCATGCGTTGCTCTGCGAGACTTTAAGTAAGGGCTTTTCAACTCTAAACACATGCTCGTGCGTGTGCTTTTTTTTTTCCACCCGGTATTGGCCTTTGCATGCGTCTTTCTTAGAAAGACAGCACGCAATTGGCCCAAGACGGGTGCATGTCCCGCCTTCTGTCTACTGTGGCCTAGGGTCCTCGGGAGCGAGCAGTAGCGGCATATGTTTCCAATTATCGCAATTGGAAACAGATGGCGGTCAGCGCTGGTCGCACTGGTTTTCCCTTGTAGCGCACGTGCGTGCACACCACTCGCGGGTAGCTTTATAGAAAAGCAAACGTACACAGAAGACCGTGGTCCTTTGTCTTTGAAGCACCAGGTTGTCCTGGGTTACCAAATGCTTCACAAAAAAAGCCCAATATATCAAAAATCCATTTAGGCAGCGCGAGTGAAGGATGATGCTCTCTGGTATCGATCTCCGGCATTCAAAGGGGCCCATCCTCATAGATGTATGGTTCCCTTCTCGCTTGCGGTGAGTGTTTTGAATGAAAAAGCAGCGCACGTCCCTTGTTGGTGGGGCTCGGAAACAATGGAGAACAAAGGTTGCGCTCTGAAATATTTGCTGCCTACGAGTGGTTGCGTCGGGACAGTCTCTCCCGACGAGCCTCCGTGCTCGGTTTCTCGTCAGCCACCCATAGATGCGACTCATGGCGCCTTGTAACTGTACTTCACGTGCTCCACTCCACTACACGATAGTGCCCCAGACATTGAGGAATGTGTGCACGAGTCTGAGCCGTGACGCCCGTCCTGGGAGCGCCCCACACCTGCATTCACCGTTCCCGATGCCGCATCCAAGGGATTCTGGGCTTGGCATAGCATATCACCCAGTCTCATCCGAGGGGCATGGGGACAGCGGCGCCGGTTGCATGCTCGAGCGTGATGTAGCATTGATTAAACATGCACTTGGCACTTGCTGAATAAAGGACGCCTGCAAGCCACCGTTCCAGACAGCGAGTTTCATAACAACGTGAGATGGCGCTGCCTATTCATTGTCATGCCAAGCACACTGTAATCCCGTAACAACAGTGAATTTGCACTGATTGGAGGGCGGTGCCGAGTTACTTCACGTTCCCCGATGAAGAGTTGCCTGACACATTTTGTCGGTGGGGCGCCTTGGTGAAACACGTACCTATATCTGTCTGCTGTGTTGGCCATATTGATATTTTAGGAACATATTTCCGTATTTAATTCTGTCTTCTTTCGTGTTGATACCCTAAATGTAATGCCGTCGTGAATGCTTCATCTTTTTCCGAGTTGGTAAAGACATCACAATGTTCTGGTTTGCTCCTTGGATTGTGCGTTAAACACGCTTTCCATTTCCTAAGTGCATTTGGTTGCATTTCATGAGACTGATAGCCCACATTTGATGCCTGAATTTTGCGTTTGCCTGCTATCACTTACAGTTGATTTTTTGGGATAAATATTTTGCGTTGTGCGGCGTTCAGGGTTGAATATTTTCATTTTAAAGCCATAGGGGAAACTGAAAAATCAGCGATTGGGGCAACATGCAAGCAATGGTAATGAATGCCACCCAGTCACATTGATGATTTAATTTGTCTAATTGCTGAATCTCAATTTATATCTTGAGGTGGTATGCCAGTGCTTTAAATTGGCAGGTAATATTTTGGACTGACCATATGAATTATTTATTTTTACAAGAGAGTCTGCCAGTAGTTCTCAGCAGTGGTATAGCATGGTTAACATGGAAATACGGGCACTTCTCGCTAGTGAACAGGTTACTGAGGTCTATTGAGTACCTGCACATTTATGTATTCTTTTTAAGCACTGGGTACTGCATTCCTAATGTGTTTGCATTGTTCCTGTTTTTCTCTATTGCCTAATCTCTAGTGTTATCCCGTGGAAACGGATACAGTAAACTAAAGAATTGTAGGCAATTTTAATGGCGAATCAAAGCCCAGTGAATCTTCTAAGGAAACCCTTTAGTTTATTTACAGCGTACACTGCAATGTACTTTTTGCTTAACAGCTGGCTTTTAAACACCCTCTGTCCTTGCAGTTTCTCTCGAATTGTTGGGATGCCATTGCAATGCATAAGACTTCTTTTCTGAGAGATCATTTTATCCACTGACTGCCACATAATTACACGCCACATAATTACACTCTACTGAATGCAACATACACTCCACATAATACCACTCAGTGCCACATAATTACATGCCACATAATTACACTCTACTCAATGCAACATAAATACAATCCACATAATACCACTCAGTGCTACGTAATAACATGCCACATAATTACACTCTACTCAATGCAATATAAATACACTCCAGATAACACCACTCAGTACCACATAATTACACACCACATAATTACACTCTACTCAATGCAACATAAATACACTCCACATAATACCACTCAGTACCACATAATCACACGTCACAATTACACTCTATTCAATGCAACATAAATACACTCCACATAATACCACTCAGTGCCACATAATTACACACCACATAATTACACTCTACTCAATGCAACATAAATACACTCCACATAATACCACTCAGGTCCACATAATTACACGTCACATAATTACACTCTATTCAATGCAACATAAATACATTCCACATAATACCACTCAGTGCCACATAATTACACACCACATAATTACACTCTACTCAATGCAACATAAATACACTCCACATAATACCACTCAGTACCACATAATTACACATCACATAATTACATTCTATTCAATGCAACAAATACACTCCACATAATACCACTGTGCCACATAAGTACAAAAAAAGCTAGAACACATTTTTTATGTTAAAATCTTTTTTTAATCAGGTTGTTCAGTTGTATATAATGTCGTCTTGGTTTGTATAAAGGTAACAAAAATGCTTAACAATTTTTATTATAACTTTTCAACATGATGCACAGCAGCTACAATGCTCTACAACATAGCCAATAGTTCTGGCTAAACACATAAGGTCCCAAAGGCGAGACCTATTGGCTATGCCAATGCTTGTTTTTAATTTGGCAGTTCTGTGAATGGGGGAGGCTAGGAAGAGGCGTTTCACAGCCAAGATGGTGCAGAACGTCTATGCAATATGTACGCAATGTCTTAATAACGGGCCACGCTATAGTATCAATAATTGCTGCCAAGTTTCCCAGGTCTATGTGTGATGTGCTACTCCAGTCCAGGTTTTTTCCTATGAATCCTGGGACTTGTGGTTCTGTTTTATAATGTAATTAACAAGATGGCAAGCTCCAGAATTAAAAGCTAAATCCAGGAAGCAGCACATCACGCACGAACCTGGGTAACGGGGCAGCGCTGCAGCGGCGTCAATGACATGAAGTGTGTGTCAGTCAGCGTGTTAGCATGCATATGTTTTGGAGGTAGTTATAGGAAAACTACAGAAAGACAATAGGATTGGGGAAGTTGTGAGGTCTAGGGGTAGAGGAATGGCAGAATGTGAATACATCACAACAGGCCCGATTCAGGCTTGAAATTGCCTCTCTGTCAATAGGGATCAATGGGGGAAATATATCCTCCATTTAAAAAAAAAATGCAATTTCCCACTTTTCTGTTCTAAAATGTTGCCATGTATGGACGTGATGGTTTATAAAGCCAGAAAACAAAAAAGTGAAAAATGAAATGACACGTGCTCAGTGCCGCCAGAGAGAGTCGGTAGTTGTATGCACAAGTTGCTGGAGCTGGCTGGGATGTGCCTTTTTGAAGCACCTATGAATGCACGTCATAACTCATCGTTTGTTATTGGACAGATCTATTCATGGTGCGGGCTTGTAAGCTCCAATGGGTCACAGCTTCTGGTGGGAAAACTTGGGCAGACCGAGGAGTTCAGCTTTCTTTTTGTATATAAAAACTTTTTAGTGGGTTGGAGAGAGAACGCAGATGGTTAGCTTAACTGTTTAGAGGGTGGTGCTAATAACTCCAAGGGCGCGAGTTCGATCCCCGAACTGGTAGACACTTTTATTTTCTGCTGGCCAAGACATACATTGATTTACCAAAATGCCTTATTACTTCAGTTGTTACTTGTATTTTCTGTGGATGGCAACACATTGTTTCTTTTAATAGTTCAAAGTGTTCACTCTTAGCTGCTAAACTGTGGACATTTTTCCGATACCTCATATCCTGCCCACCTCCGCTTTGGGCAGTTCAGAAGCACTAGCCAAAACCCTTAATGTGCACTTTGTTGAAGCAGCATTAAACACTGTAATCCGGCTGAAGAAACTACAATATACAACTCTGTCGACTCTGACCTTTGTTTACTCTTTAATGGTATCAGGGAGGCTGAAGTTCTGTTGTCTGGTGAGCAATAATGAAAAACAACGCCGTGCACTTTTTAGGTAGAAGAAATGTCCCAAACCAAGAAAGTGTAAAATAGATGTGCATAATTCTAAACTCATTTAGCAAACCATGTAAATTATATATCAGTCAGGGGGTTGTAGCGGGGCGGCGCTGGGTGTGGCGCGTGCAGGCCTAACGCAGTATTCAGACCAGGGGACACACTGGTGGAATAGTGGGCCGAATGACCTCAAGTGATCATTCGCCAATTTATTTATAGCCCCAGGCCACGCCTGGCCTGAGGGTGCAGGTGCGACACTTCCGGCTTCACGCCGGGCAATAACACCAGGACCGCTGACCTGTTGCATCCGATCTCAACTCAGTCTCTTTTCCCAGTTGGTGCGTGACTCGCTAGGGGGCATGTAAAGTATCTGAGCCGAGAGCTCGGGGAGGGGGGAGGTTCATGCAGGCGGTACCTGGGGTGGTGACTCCGTCCTCCTGGGCCTTCGTCCGCTATTGGGAGTGCAGTGTTTGGCGCCGGGGGGTCTCGAGTCGACCAGTGCTGTGGGTTGACCTTCCTCCTGGGCACCAGGCCAGGCATCTCATTCACCCCCGGTTCATCTTCCTCCTCCGCTGTTCTGTCTTCTCCAGTGGATCGGGGCGACTCTTCTTCCACCTCTTTGTACCAGGAGATGTTCCTGGTTACCGTCTCCCAGTTCTTCTCCGCTGTCACCATTGTGCCTTTCACTTCTGTCACCCTCCAGTGGCCAGGCTCGAATGGTGTCCTAAATTTTCTGCAGGGTCTCCGATCTTTTATTATCACCCGGTCTCCTGGTTGTAGGTAACGATGCTGGGCTCTTCTCTTACGGCTGGGGGTAATGTTCTGTTGTCCCCGCCTGACCTGGGCTTCTTCCTCCTGGTATGGGGTGGGGCCCATCCAGGTCAGGCTGGAATGGTGTCTCGGCATGGCTCATTGAACATTAGCGCCCACAGCGCCTGCTGCGTGGTGCTATGGGGGGTGCTCTGATAGTCTCGGAGGAATAGTTGTAGCTGGCATTCCGGATCTGAGCCTTCCACTACGGCGATCCTCAAGATTTTATTGAGTGTCCGCATGAACCTTTCGATCTCGCCGTTTGCCTGGGGCCACTGTGGGGTCATCCGACCATGTCGTACTCCATGGAGTCTCATAAACTCGCAGAATTCTGCTCCTTGAAACAGCGGCCCGTTGTCGCTCTTGATTTGCTTGGGGCAGCCAAACATAGCAAATACTTTTTCTAGTACGAGGGCTACTCATAGGAATGCGTTGGAGCAGATCACTTCTACCATCGAGTATTTCGAGTAGTTGTCCATCATGACCAGAGTTGTTCGCCCAACTGCGAAGCTCCCAAAATCCATGCTCACCTTTTCCCAGGGGGTTTTCCCGGGCTCTTCTGTCTGGATGGGGGTGGGGCGTTCTGGCACACTGGTGAATTGGCAGGCGGGGCGACTTCTCACGGTCTCCTCTACTAGTTCTTCCAGGCCAGGGGACCAGACCTTCTCCCACACCCTCTCTTTCATCTTCATTGACCCTTGATGTCCTCCATGGGCCAGCTGGGTGACGTGGTGGTGTAAAGCCGCCTGGATTACAATTTGGGAGCCTCACAGTAGGATGCCTTCCTGGGTCATGCTCAACTCGTCCCTTATCCTCCACATTTTGGTGAGATACTCACGATCCGGTCCCGACCAGCCGTTGGCGTCTCGTAAGAAACGCTGCCATTCCCCTCCTTGAACAGCGCTGACCTTGATGAAGATGGGGTCCGCTTCTGCAGCCTCCGTGATGTCGGCTAAGGTTATGGCTCTTGGGCATGCGGCTGCTGAGATCATATTAATGTGTGCTTCCATCACTTCGATCTCCTGGGTGTCCTCCTGTGGCTCTCTTGGCACCGGGTGGTGGGAGAGGAAATCTGCCGGGTTCTTTGCGCCTGGACAATATACAACTTCCATTTGATATTGTTGTAGACCGATGGCCCACCGTTCGCTCTGGGGAGGTGGGTGCGGCGCGACCCTTTGTAGAGGGGCACTAGGGGCTGGTGACTGGTGGCTACCTTGAACGGCTGTCCAATGATGTAAAGGTGAAAGTGATGGCAGGCCCACCTTATCGCCAGGGTCTCCCGCTTGATTTGGGCGTACCGTGCTTTGGTTGGTGATAGTGATTTGCTGGTGAATGCTAGGGTGGCCCATCTTCCTGGTTCTTGCTCTTGGGTTAACACTGCCCGGGGCCCACCCTGCTGGCATCCACGAGAAGCTTGGTGTGCTTTGCCGGGTCAAAGTATATAAGGGTGGTGTCGTCAAGGAGGGCGCTCTTGATACGCTGGAAGGCGGCTTGCTCTTGATGTTCCCATTTCCACTTGGTGTCTGCCCGAGTGAGCGTCCTTAGTGGTTCTGCTATTGTTGCTAGGTCTGGAATGAAACAGCCACAGTACGTGGCCATCCCCAGGAAACTCCGCACTTCGGACACTGTTGTAGGAGGGGGTGCGTCCTTGATGGCCTGGGACTTCCAAGGGTCCACTTGGATACCATCCTGAATGAAAATATAACCAAAGAATTCGATGGTCTGCTGGAAAAACATGTATTTCTCTCTGTGTAGGGTGACCCAGTGATCCTAGAGGCTCTTGAGTGCTGCTCGGAGGTGCCTGTAGTGCTCGTCTGCGGTAGCGGAGTGGATGAGGATGTCATGGCCGGGTAGTCCGGTCAGGATCTCGCGTATGGCGTTTTGAACACCTTTGCATCTGACAATATCTCAAAGTTGAGCCGTTTGTAGCGGCGTAGCCCCAGGTGCGTGCTGAACATTGTCATGTATCTGCCTTCCTCCACCAGTTACATTTTAGCAAAATGCTTCACAAATGTATGCCTGGGTGTAGTTCACGGAGTTTTGCTACGCGGAACTCCGCGAAGTTACAAAAAACTCAGCGAAGTTCGCCGAGTGGCGGAGTGCAGTGCAAACTGCAGTTTGTGCTGGTATTCCTGCCGCTCGGGTAGAAATTCTACCTGAGCGGCAGCTTGCGCTCGCGAACTTACAGTTCGCGATCGCGAGCGGGTAAAAAACTCCGCTGCACATCGCGAAGCGGAGTTTTCTGCACTCTGCGAGCTCCGCGGAGTGCGGAGTGCAGAAAACTCCACAAACTCCGCGAACGGAGCAAAGCTCACCGCCCAGGCCTACACGAATGTACTAAGAATTAGGAAAGTCCTGTAGAAAAATGGTTAGCAACATATTGATTAACAGATGTATTTCAACTCTTTGGCACTTTGCAATTTAGATTTTTAAAGATGAGGTTAACTGTTAAGAACTATGATCGATGTTTTCACGTTTGCCTGCATTTTGGTTTCAAACCCCATTTGAGAAAAGGGAACTAATACTGTGCATTTTATGGCTTCAAAGTTGATATTAATTGCTTAGATCGTGACTGATGTTTCTCACGTTTTTACCTTTCATAAAATCAATTTTGTATTATAGGACATGGGCATTTTTCACTAAGAATGAGATTGTTATATAGCCCTGAGATTGTTTTTGCAACATGTGATACTGCTATGTATCTACACTAGAGTTATCACACTGGGAGAGATCTCTCCTTTTTAGATTCAGGTCGGGGTTGGTTTGGCATTTAGCCTGTTTTTAATGATAGGGCTAATGTGCTGGGTAACGCGCTGCCCCCCGTCCCTGTAATGGTAAGGCGTAACAATCTTTTATGCATTTTATGTTTTTCAATGGCTTCTATCATAAGTTTTTTCAACTTTGTCTTAATCCCACATTGAAAAAGCTAGCCTTTCAGAAATGTAGGGTGGCCTTATCCGTCCTTTAAATGTTAAATAGCCCTGATTTCTGTTATAGCGTGTGTTGTTTTCTTAAGATGGCTATCCGCAGTAGAAAATCCATGGAAGGGAGTTAGTAGGATAGTTGAGGCATCTAGAGGGTCAGTTTTATACTCTCTTTTAATTCAAATTGTTGTATGTGATGGATTGATGTGATTTTAATGTTTTTAGCTAACACGAATGAATTGAGCATGTTAGTTATGAAACTGCGTTCATTTGATGTTTTATTGTATTGTTTTACTCAGTGCTTTTATGATCTTTTTAAGATCAAATAAAGATTTATTGAATTGAATTGAGATTGTTTTTATTCTGTTATATGCAATTTACCCAGAAATATTTTATTATTTTTAGACTAGAAGGAGTAATTACCAAGTGGGAATTTGTTTTGTTTTATGGTATTGTATTAATCGTATATTAATGGAATATATGAATGGAGTGCTTTTATGGTTTATCAAAGAAATGAATCGAATACATTTTATTTGAGTTGAGTTAATTTTGTTGTGAATAATTAGAATTGAAAATGTTTCAATGGCTAACATTAGAGGCTGTGAATTAAACATTGGTAGGGCCTGCAAAAGGGGTAGTAATCTTACGAATGTGCCATTCACTCCCGTTTTTCCCCTCACACCATGTTGCTTTGCAGCTTCTCACTCTGTAAGACACTTGCACTCTTTTACTCTCCACATCCTTCTGAAATCCTCCATCTGCAACTCACATTTCATCTCTTTCCTCTTCAGTACCCTCATTTGACTGTCTCCTGCATGTACTTCATTACATCTCAGATTCCTTCACTTCACCATTCCCCCACACATAATGCACCCACTCACTTGTAGGCACTGTATTTTCATTACCTTTCACCCTATATTTCTACTGCTCTGTACCTCTTCACACACTTTGAATAAAATCACAATAGCAATTGCTGCACATGACCATTGCTCTGTGTGATTCGTAGAGATGTCAAGGGCTGGATCAGCATGTATTCTGAACACCTTTATGACCCTTTGACAGGCACTGTAAGAAACTTGGACTGCCTTCAGCCTCAACTCCAAATCTCTCACTCATGGGATGCTATAACCAGCCACTCACAACCTAAGCTTAGACAGATTCTTAGAGCCGACTTAGTTAACAGTACACAATATATTCGAATAATATGTTGCATTAAAAAATACAGAATACAATATCCTGGAAAAAGCAAACACTCGTAGGGACTGAACATGTGAAATGTAAACAGGAGCCACATGACTGACATGGATTATCATAATAGTTTTTACAGTTGCTGTTCGAAACTGATAAGTCTTCCTGCCAGTAAAGTTAAGGACATGAATATAGGGCCTGATTCAGACCCTTTTCAACGTCTGTTATTAATTACTCTTGGGCATAAGATCCGGAGGGACCCACTCCACTTAAAGCCCTGGGACACTTTTAGAGTGAACAGTGCTTTGTGTTAGTTAGTTAAAATGCCTTTCTAGTCAGCATGAGTCCTTTCTTGCCCCCTCCCCCCTCAATAGACAATAGAGTGCTTGTGTAATTTTCATTGTTTAATTTAGAATAATAGAACAGAAGCGTGATCCTTCTGCACATCTGCATTTGTAGCCCAAAATAAGCCTTGGCAAAAATGTTCAAACCAGCACCACATTGCAGGAGCCCACAGCAGAATGGAGACAGTTGGAGCACTGGGTCATGACATCCCACCCCACTATGAAAGAAGCCTCTATAGACTGCAATCTTCCTGGAAAATGCCAGAGTGGCAGAATGACCAGTCCGGCCTTGATGGTTGAGACACTTGAGAATTACTCAAAACATACTCTACAGTGCATACATGTGTTAAGACAAGGAATGAGGACAGTAGCACTTAATTTGTAAAGCAACATAAGTGCAGTGGCCCAAAGTTTTTTTTAGGGGGCCTACTGCTGATGCTGCCAAAAGCCTGGATTGCCAAGTGCTAAGACTGCTCTGTCCTGGCTCCAGCTCATGCTTTTCTTCAACCACCCTCCTCTGCCTGCCTCTTTATCTGCCTCTTGCAGGTTCTTTATCACCATTTTTCCTTCCTGTCATTGTTATCATATCTTTCTTTTTCTCCTTCTTTATCCATTTTCAGACTCTCTCTTTTTTTGCTCTGGGTCAAAGTCTGATGATTGAGCGAATGAGAGCAACATCAGTTTCTGATTTTTGATTCTATTTCAGTGAATTTGTTGGGTTGTTCTCTTCTCGGCAAACTCAACTGCATCATCTATTACAAGCAGGATGGGGTCGGAATTGAAACCAAGGTTATACCTGTTCATTACAAAGGAGTGGACGCTCAGGCCAGTAGCGGCTTTGTTTTACTCTTTTATCGACCTTGAGCTGCTTTTTATGTATTTTAGTCCCCCACTGTGTGTTATTGTTGCCTTGCAATAAGCCTTATTTTCCCCAAGATCTACTAGCTCATTGATACCCCTCTTTCTAGAGGTTCTGTCTCTTTCAACTTTAAATTTTAAACTTGTTACAGGCTCTCCTCTACCGCTCTTCTTCTCGCCTGCTCTCTGTTCCACCACAGTTATTCCCGTTTGAGTGGAGAGCAGTGTTGCCAGATTTTGAGACCCGTCCCAAGCCCAAAGCCGCTCAAGTATAAGCCCAGATTCAGCCCAACGCAGACCAGCGTCAGCCCAAAAACCAGCCCAAAGTCGCAACTCTCAAATTATGCAGAAATAGTCATGAGAAACCACTTCAAGGATGAATCTAAATTCTATTCAATATACAAATAGTGGGAGGGGGGTAACTGGGCACCTGTGTTAATGCTACTCATTTTCATGACCCTCCCCACTGTGACTTTGCAACTTGTAACAGGCAGTGCTAAAGCTACAATAGTAGAAAACACTGAGAGATTGAGAAAGGCAGAAATAGTATTATGTTCTAATTACTGCTCCCTCTAATTTGTATTTTAAGCAACCCCCAAAGTTAATGCCCAGTAGCCCCCGTTTACTCCATAGCCCTCAAGCCCCCCTCCCTCCTTCCCGAATGGAGTCTGACAACCTCCACTTCTATTTCATCCACAGCATATATGTCAACATTTGGAAACAAATAGGAGGAAGATTCAGAGACAAACCCATGGTAAAAGAATTACCCCTTTAATTTATATTTTGGCTGGGGGGGACTTTAAGAGTTAATTACGAAAAATAATACACTTTTTAGCTTACAAAATGTGCAGTCTCCTGCCTAAATTGAATAGTAGTACCACCTATGGGAGAAGATGTGGTGTTACGGCCACGGCCATGTGTTGGAGGCAGCAGCAGTGTGCTCTCCCCCCACACAGAACAGGTAACACACAGACAGTAGCACAGCAACCTTCACTTATTTATTTGAGAGTTTTATATAGCACTAGCTAGACGCAAAGGTATCAGAGCGCTTTACAACAGCAAATGTTCACATCAAAGATAACAAGTCTATAAAGAGCATCTGAGTCATGGTGCTTTACTTATCATATAGCACTCATTCCTACTCTTACCATAAGAAAAAACATTTACTAAATCTATCCTGTGTGTGGCCTCCGTTTCTCAAGTCACCAGGGGATCAATCCTATAGCCCTTGCAGCTCTCTCCTGTGGTATATCTTGAATCCCTGTGTCATGCATGGTTGTCAATACCTGCAGCATATCTGCCCACACTGCTAAATCTTCAGCAGCTTTTTTGTCCCTTTTTATTTGACCTCATATGTAAGCTATTTATCTAGTGACCATTCTATGCCTCTGTTCTGAGTGCTCACTGCGGGGCCTCGTGGGCAAAGCCAGCTATTAAACATTCATCGCTTGAGTGTAATAATTTTTTACCCATTTTTTAATCCATTGAACTTTGAGCACAAATTGGGTTTCATCAGGGGGCGGGATGGGGGTGGTATCAAAGTTGAAATTTCTGCTTCTGGTCGGTATCTCTACTCCTAACTCCAGGCATTCTGAGACGAAGTCCATTGAACAGGGAATATCCTGCTTCACCCTGAATTAACTGGGAAAAAAAATAACCCACGTGGGGAATGGGGGTCACTGAAGACTGCTGTGCGACAGGCAGGGAGTCAGAAGAATGTGAATGGACAGGGCAGACTCTGGGGCAGTTAAGGGGACATAGTGCTGTGGAAGTGATAAGGTGGCACCTGGGCTAAGACTGTTCCCGGACTCAGCCTTGGTGGTTTTACCATGTGTGTTTTCTCACCAGGTAAAACCAGGCTCAGTATTCATTCACCAGGTAATTCCAGATGTGGGAACACAAGGCCTGTTATTGTTGCCTTGCAATAAACTTTATTTTCCCCAAGATTTACTAGCTCGTTGATGCTCCTCTTTCTAGAGGTTCTGTCTCTTTCAACTTTAAATTTTAAATGTGTTACCGGCTCTCCTCTGCCATACTTCTTCTCGCCCACTCTCCGTTCCACCGCAGTGATTCCCGTTTGAGTGGAGAGAGCGAGCGAGAACAAGCAAACTTCTACTTCCAGTTTTGGCGGGGCCGCAGGAGTTGACGGTCTAGCTGCTCTCCTGGCCTCATACTTAAACACCATGCCACCGATGACGCGCAGCGGACGTGCGCAGCTGACGTGTGTAGCGGGTGCCAGGAGCAAGGACCCCACATTTTTCTTGCACCAGCCACTACCATAACATCGAGATGCTCCTACTCGGCTGAGGAACTTAGAAAGGTTAGATTTCTTGGTAATACGCAAGGCACCTTCAATTTATGCGACAAGGCTGGACCCTTTCCCACTCTTGAATGGCCCTTTGCATGTATATATTGCCATTTTCAGAGACTCACACTGAAACAGGAGGCAGAAACCCAGTCCTCTCCTCACAGGGTAGACCTCAATTTAGTATAAGTCAAATCATCACTCCCCTCTAATTCTCCGTCCCCCAACCTCACACTTGCTTGGAAGTGTTTTCTGGACAATATGAGATCCCTGCCTAAGCATGCTATCGAAAGATGGGACTTGCTTACCAGGGAAACCCCAGATCTCGGTTTCCTTACCAACACTTGGCTTAAACCTGCCTCCACACCCTCCATTAACTTGGCTCTCCCCGAGAACTACCACATTTTAAGGTTGGACAGGGAGGATAGAATGGGCGGAGGCATTGCTATAATTTATAAAGAGTCTTTGAAAGTATCCATAATAGATAATAGCTCAGAAGATAAGATAGAGATCTGTATTTTTAAAATTGAGCTCACGCCCCAGGATTGTTGGAAAGTCACCCTTGTGTATCGTTCCCCGGGACCCCTTTCTGACTTCACCCTTAAATTGATGGAACGAATTGCCACTCATACTATTATCTCTAAACATTTTATTCTATTAGGTGATTTTAACATTCATAGCGAAAATAGTTCCAATACGGATTCTGTCCAGTTCCTTTCAGACTTGGCCTCTCTAGGACTGGAAAAGATTAACGTTGGGCCCACCATTCTATGGGCCATACATTAGATCTCATTCTGACGAATTCTCCCCGCATCCACACCGAGGTCCCGCAGCCCGGTTGTTTGGTCCAACCACTCCCTGATTGACTTTAATTATTGGCACTCAGGTGGCTTCCGCCCCCAACAAAACTACCAATAGCTTTAGGAGACAACGGCACAAAATTACTCTGGACACCTTCACGAAATAATTAATGGCCCCTATGGTAGGGGGAGACGGGAGACATTAATTCAAGACTAGACAATTACCACGGGGCTATAAAATCAGCTATAGACATCCTTGCCCCTCTAAAACCACAATACAGGGAGGCGTGGCCAAGATGGCGGTGGAGTAACAGCGTTTCACCACAGCTCCGCCCGCCAAGGCCATCTATAAGCATCCACACCGACTCATGGGGCGTTGAAACCAGGTGGGGAAGTACCACACCGTGGGGGCTAATTGTGGCTTTGTGACCCTCTCGCCCCGAGACCTGTGGCCGAAACCTGGAGTTGCGATCTGTCAGGGGCACCTGGGCCCAATAGTGTGGCTGGGCCTCGATCGTGAGGCCTCTGCGGGAAGCTGTGCAGGAGGAGACGGTACCTATGGTTGTCTGTCGGGGCCCATCGTGGAGGACGCTGCCGGCGGAGGAGTGCTGCCACGTCCCAGACGGGGACTGACGGTGAAGGAGGGGGCCCTTGGTCTCCGAGCCAACCAGCATTGCTGCGGGTGGTGAGGCCTGCTGGGGATCACATGGAAGATGGATTACCCCCGAGCTGCCCCCCTTGAGAGCTGAGAGATCGGTGCAGAGCTGCGGGTGCCCCAGGCTTCTGTGACAGTTGTGCAGGTGGGCCACCGGGCTCTTTGAGCTGCGACGCTGAGGCGGGCCCAGGTGGAAACCAGGCAGGCCGCACCCTAGCGATTTAGGAGCAGAAACAAGCTTCCGGAGGGAGCCCGGTGAGAAATTACCCCAGAGGGAACTGCCGCGACCCCGGGTGCACTACTACTGAGCAGGGAGGCCAGCAGGGTGCAACGAGGCAGGCCTGGAAGGCAAGCAAATGGGCAGCGGCATCGGCGACCGTGGTGTGCGGACTGAGTGGGCCCGTAGCATGTCTGGCACCTAATAAGAGTAAAAGCAGCTCGGCCAGAGACAGGGTGCAAGCGTGGGACCGGCCTACCTGACAGGCTGCATTGTGGTGGGATCGGATCACTAAGGATCAGGCTATCGCTACAGCAACGGTAGAGGGCCCGCAGGTGGCCTGAGAGGGACCGGCTGTAGAATTGCCCTGATGGAGCAGACCTTTCAGTCCTATTGCTTCTGTGCCCAGGTGGGCATCAACCTGGGCCGAGTTATGTGACGGGACTGTGACCCACAGCTATGTGAGGGTGTGAGGGCTGGTGATCTGCAGCAATAGCTCCCTCAGTCACAGAGCAGCGATACCGGGAAGCCTGGTCCCGGGCTGGATTAACCGACCACCCCAGACGGATTCTCCTGGTTGGGCGCCACATCCAGAGACTGTGCAGGGTGTCTCCAGGGCTAATGCACATACGAACCACGGTCAGGAACTGGAACTGAAGCGGCGGCCTGTAACCCTCTCATAGCTGATGAAGAGAGATCCCAAACTTGTGTATCCTCGCATAGAAGGCAACGATCCACACTACGAGGTCTGTGTGCCCCTCAGGCAGAGATGACCGTACACAGATCAAGAAAAGATCCCTCAATCAAAGATCTTCTACAAAAACCAAACACTAAAAAGACCGAGGGTTGAATCCAGGATCAACCAGTAACCCTCACCAAAGAGAAGGACATGGATTCCTCTGGGGAGCGCTCGGAGGAGCCGATTACCCAGGGATTCTTAGAACAATTGTTTGGAACCCTACGAGAAGACATTGCTGGCTTGCGAAAGGATGTTACCTCAGATATTAAGCAAATCCAAACTGAGCTACAGGAACTCTGGGACCGCGTTGACATGCTCGAACAGAACGCCGACCACAGAGAAGAGGATCTCACCGAACAGGCCCGAGAGCTGCTGGAGCTCAGAGACCGCATTGATGAACTCTACCTGCGCCTGGAAGACCTCGAAAATCACTTTTGGAGGTCTAACATCCGCATCAAAGGTGTTCCTCTACAAGCAGATGGAGGGAAACTGGAGGAGTGGGTGATCCGGTTCTTCCGGCATGCAGCACCCGGGCTCGATGATAAAGAAATCATTCTGGATCGTACGCACCACGCTGGAAGACTATCTAATAACCCTGGGCAACATCAAGACATTCTCACATGCCTCCACTCCTACTAGCAGAAAGAGATTATCATGAGCGCAACTCGGGACAAGGCGACCATTGCACTTGAGGGTCTGCAGGTTGGTGTCTACCAGGACCTGTTGCCACTCACCCTGCAAAGACGGAAAGCCCTGAAACCGGCCACAGCATTCTTACGAGACAAAGGAATCTGATACCGCTTGAGTCACCCATTTAGACTCCCCTTCGTCTGGAATAAGGAGCTACATTCAGTTAGATCCCTCAAGGAGGCGCAGGTGGTGCTGGGCCTTGATCTCGACGAAGAGAATGTCCCCGGATCCCAGACAGATGAAGCAACATCAAGGGAAACATTGCAACCGCCTCGGAGAAGCCTGGGCAGAAGACAGAAACTTACCAAGCTCTCTGAGCTAGAAAGCCAGAACGAGAGAGAGGCCCTCCTCCGTCAGTTACAGAGTCAAGATGAGACTGAAGACCCTATGAATGTCTGAACCTGCAGCATCCGCTGACCTTGACTCACGGAGGTGGTAATGAGTAGCTGCGCCCTGGGAAGAACACTCTCAGTCTTGGTGGGCGAGCCCGCTTCCCCTGAAGAGATGACCGACGATCAGCCATATGGACCCATGCACGTTAGTGCGAATCTTGCCAAGTTGCTATCGAATGTTAGTTTTCTCTATCTTTTCTGCTTTTTCTTTCTCATACTCTTCCTCCCCACTGCACTTCCCTATGGATGTCTGGGATTTCCCTTACCGAGGGCCGGGAGGGATAACCAATCGGAGAGTCACGGGTGCTTTGTATCACTGGGGTAACAGCTACACAATCACGGGAGGTGGGGCGGCGACGATCTGGGCAATATATCCTCCCTAAGAAGTGCGCCTCACACGCACTTGGGCTGCTCAGCTGGGCACAATGCATAGTTTCATATATTAGATCGGGAACTGACTTCTGGGTTCCCGCCACCACCCAGTGCACAGGGATTGGGGCGGGGGAGACCAGGTTCCGCATGGACAACACTGCTGGGGAACAGCGAGCCCTGAGTCGAAGATGGTTGTGCAGGCTTACCCACATACCCCTTGGGAGCCCCGCACGTTTCCTCTCTTACTCTTCTTTATCCCCTACATGTCAACGCTTAGAGTCCAAATTTTAAATGTCAACATTCGGGGCCTAAATATGCCAGTTAAGTGATGCACGCTTCTTACAATGCTTAGAGATACCAAATGCGACAGCTGCTTATTGCAGGAGACCCATTTGCTGCGGTCGGACTGGAAATGCCTCCACTCGAGGTGGCTCGAAAGGCAGTACTTTTCTTCGATGTCAAAGAAAACGGCAGGGGTGGCCATCCTACTAGCTACACACTTCTCAGGAGTAGTACAGGGGGTCCACGCTGTAATACCTGGTAGACTGCTGGCACTACGAATATCGATAGAAGCCTACACGTACACAATTGCTTCCGTATATAGCCCGAATGAACAGCAAGAAAGCTTCCTTAGCGACACCCTGAGCGCCACTCTTGACTCCCCGGACAAAGACATTATTCTTGGGGGCGACTTTAATATAGTCCCCGACTCGCAGCTCGATAGGTCGGGGGCGCGGGTGGGACACTCCGGCTCACTCTCAGGCCCCATGCTACAAAGTCTGGATGAGGTGGGACTGACAGACTCCTGGCGACACCGCTACCCCACAGCCCGGGAATACACATGGTTCTCAGTGGCTCACCACACTTATGCAAGAATAGATTTATTTTTAACATCGCCATGGGTCACCAGTTACATGCATGACGTCACTATAGGAACGGTTGCCCTCTCTGATCACTCGCCAAAATCCCTGGCGTTAACCCTGCATGGAGGGACTCCAGGACAGAGAACATGGCGCCTAAACCATACTCTACTCACATACGAACCCACGGTTGCCAACATACGGGCAGATATACAGTCTTATTTGGCACTTAATGATGATGGGTCGGTCTCGGTCCCCTTGGTTTGGGACACACTGAAGGCAGTTCTTAGAGGCCGATTCCTGGCTATCGCGGTGGTACTGAAAAAGGATAGGAGAGTCAAATGGGAACAATTAGAGACACAGGTTAGAGAATTGGAGGGAGTCCATTGCCACACAGGTGTAATACAGACACGACGACAGCTCTACGGCACCCATAAGCAAGAAATCCTTGGACTACAACAGAGCGGAATACGCCCTCCTGCACACAAGGCAGCACTATTACGAAGGGGGAAACAAAGCCGGTAGGCTTCTGGCGCATCTTTTGAGATCTCAAACAAACTTGTGTCGTATTACTGGGCTATAAAACTCCTGAGGGGAGATCCTTACGGCTGATACCGATATAGCTGCAGAGTTTGAAACATTCTATACAGAGCTTTACTTGGCCGAATGCCCAAACTCGATTGCTGCTGAAGAGTATGTCAGGTCAGCACCGGTGACACCCCTCCCCAACTTAGATGTGGACTTGCTGGAGGCGGACATCCGATCAGGTGAGGGGGTACAGGCTATCCAGGGACTAGCCTCTGGGAAGGCCCCCGCGAGGACAGCTTTTCAACAGACTTTTATAAGATCTTTGCCCCGGATCTCGTGCCGCTCCTCATGCGCCTCTTTAATTCCTTCAGAGAAACGTGTGTCCTATCCCCCACCATGACTATGGCTGAAGTCGTTGTGTTGCTCAAACCTGGTAAAGACCCAAATGAGTGTGCATCCTACCGCCCCATCTCCTTTCTGAATGTGGACCTAAAGATTTTCACTAGTATACTGGCCGTCCACCTTGCCCCTTACAAGCAGGGCCTGGTGGACCCGGACCAGACTGGATTTTATCCCAGAGCGCAATTGTAGTGATGGCTCCAGATGGCTATGTCACCTACTGGATAAAACCCATCACCTTCAACAACCCACGGTGTTTCTGTCGGTCGATGCCGAGAAGGCTTTCGACCGGGTACACTGGCCCTACCTATGACAAGTCCTTCAAAGATTCGAGATTGGCGAGCGCTTTTTGCGCTGGGCAAACTGCATATATAACGGTCCGAAAGCTCAAATTAGGGTGAATGGGATAGCGTCCCGGCCGGCTACGATAGCGAGAGGAACGCGCCAGGGGTGTCCTCTGTCACCTTTACTTTTCACGCTCTACATGGAGCCATTCGCAGAACGAGTCCGACATTGCCCCAATGTCACTGGGATCAAGATGGGTGATAGAGAACATAAAATCTCCCTCTACGCAGATGACATGGTGTTCTTTCTTACATGTCCACTGCTATCTCTGCCTCCCCTCTTGGATGAAATCGATGCGTTCGGCAAGGTCTCAGGCTTCAATGTCATTATTCAGAAGACGCTTGCCTTCAGCGTTACTTTGGCTGCATCTGAGCAACAACAACTGTCCGCACGCTTCCCGTTTGCGTGGGCACATAAAGGAATATCATATCTGGGGCTGCAGATCTTCTCCACGATCGAGAAGACGATTCAGGCAAACTACTCATCCCTCCTCGAAGGGACCCATCGTGAGCTCCTTAACTGGAAAAAGCACAAAATGTCATGGCTGGGTAGGTTAGCGGCCATCAAAATGACCCTACTGCCCGCATCCTATATGTGATGCACACACTACCATTGATACCCCCACCCCGCCTGTTAGCTCAGATACAGCAACAAATGGAACGTTTTGTTTGGGAGGGGAAGAGGGCCCGCACGGTGAAACGCCTGACATATTTGAGCCAAGCAGATGGTGGCCTTGGGGTTCCACACTTGGAGAAGTACTTCCAAGCAGTGCAGTTGCGCTACATGACAGAATGGTACAAACAAGAAACCGAGAAACATTGGTGCTTTATAGACCAAGCGATTGAAGGCATGCACATATGGAAAGTTCCCTGGCTCCCTAAGAGAAGTAGGCCTGTGGGGTTTTATATTTCGTCAGTACTCCGGGCTACCATGGGGGCTTGGGACAAAGTTCAGGAGACCTGTGGCCTCTCTACCCCAATGTCGACCCTGACTCCATTCATTAGCAATCCGGATTTCCCCCTGCCTCTGAGGGAAATAGCTATCTTAAGTGGCAAGAGGCCAACTGCAAAAGAATAGGGGACCTCTTTGATGAAAAAGGGATTATGGACTTCCCCCAACTTGTTTTAGGCTTTGGAATCCCCAGGGAGGCCTATTAGCAGTACCTAGCATTACAGCATTGGGTGACCCAACCACACATGCAACCTCACGCAGGCCGACACCTTACTAAATTCGAACTCTGGTTCATAACCCGCACCTCGAACAAACATTTGCTATTGGACATATACTAATTTCTGAACAAACCCAAGGGGAGTGGCAAATCCTCGCCGCATCGCAGATGGGAAACAGAGATAGAATACGAGTTTTCCCCCAAAGAATGGCAGGACATTATCCACAGAGAAAGGGCATCCTCCTGTAGCACGGCAGGAAAGGAGATGTTTTTAAATATTGCGCATTACTGGAATTATACCCTGGCCAGAACGGCGCAATGGAAACCTGGTGGGAATGACCGGTGCTGGCGCAACTGTGGGCAACAGGGCACACTCACACACATCCTTTGGCAGTGTCCAAAAATATAGGAGTACTGGGATATAGTCTTGCACGATATCGACGCCATACATCAAATGGAAATCCCAAAACTGCCTAGCTTCATCCTACTAGGCCTCCCTAACTCTCTCACGTATCCTCTTAAGTTCGACCGGGGGAAAGCAATCACTTTAGCACTAGGAGCGGCCAAACAGGCACTGCTGGCGCACTGGGGGACAGCAGAGACCCCAACCAAGATGGACTGTTTACTACAGTCCATTACTACTGCTGTCTCTACTACAGTTCCTTATTCTTTTGTTCACTATAAAACTTACTAGATATGTTTCCCCACCGGCCAGTGGATGTAGGTGGTGGTTAATGTAAATGCATATATCCGTACAAAATCAATAAAAATGAGTTAAACCATAAAACCACAATACAAAGACACTCAGAGATGACAAGCGGCTTAGTATTTGCTTGAGCTGCATAAGGAGAAGGCAAGTTGTAAAAATTTGGAGAAACGCTGGTGACAATCTCATAACTTAATGCGAAGGAATCCTACAAAATTGCACTAGTGCTTTATCATAAGAATATAAATAAAGCTCGGAAAGCTCACATAGCCTCCCAACTCAGCCAGGCAGGTAATTCTACCAAAGAACTCTACAAAGTTCTTAAATCCTTCACTAACCCTGCTTCCTGCGCCAACGATACTCCCTCTTCCCAAGCATTATGCGATGACATCGCTAACCACTTTGAATTAAAAATGAACATACTATATGATAAATTTCCTAGAGCTATTGACATCCCAAGAGAAACACCTATCCACACTCCATCTTCTACAGATAATGCTTTTTGGAAAGCTTTACCCCCCTCCAGGTGCAAGCTGTGGAGGGAATGCTGAAATTGGCCAAATCTGGGTCACCTCTTGATATTGTGCCAGTAAAGATCTCTGTGTTGCTAGCTACGCAACTAGCCCCTCCCATCTGCGTGTTACTTTATTTATCATTGAGTGAAGGTCAGCTTCCATGCGAGTGGAAGTCCGCACAGGTATTCCCGATCTGCAAGAAGGCGAACCTTCCTGCTTCCGATTAGTCAAACTATCAAATCATCTCTCTCCTTCTGCTGATGAGTAAACGTCTGGAAGGCTATATTAACAAAAACGTATAGAACATATAGAGTCCCGAGGCTGCCTGGACCTTTCACAGTCCGGTTTTAGACCTATGCACAGTACTGAGTCAGCTCTGATAGCTTTAACAGATTACATCAGACATTCGCTTGCCAAAAACCAGGCGGTGCTACTGATGCTACTGGATCTGTGGATGAGCTCTACAATGGTTTTTGAGTTTTTTAACTCAGCGCATGCAGACCATTAATTTTGGACCTTACTGCTCCCGCACCATTGGGCTCACTAAAGGTGTGCCACAGGGCTCTTGTCTTAGCATTACCCTATTTCATGTGTATGTGGCTCCCCTCGCCAAGATTGTTAGAGAATTTGGTTTCACCCCCTTCTCATACTGAGATGACACCCAGCTTCTTCTATCTTTTAACAATAGTATTACATCCACCAAATTCCGCCTCTCAGAAGGCATTAATGCAGTTTTTGGCTGGATGATAGTAAAATGAGATTATGCTCTTTGGTAATGCCCAAACACTTTGGTCGACAGAGTGGTGTCCTTCCGACTTAGGCATAGCTCCGGTTCCCAAGACGGTGGGTAAATATCTGGGTTTCTGTTTGGACCAGTCTCTCACTATGAAAGATCAGGTAGTGGCTACCACTGGCACCTGCTCTCATATGATGAGTCTCTTGTGTAGAGTATTCCATCTCCTCCCTTTATTTGTGCAAAAAACCCTGATTCAAGCACTGGTCATTAGTCGTCTGGACTATTGTAAAGCACTTCTGGCTGCAGCAAATGAATCTTTACTGAATAAACTTCAGGTGGTCCCAAACACTGCGGTCTCACTGGTCCAGAACATGCCATCCAGAACAGCCTCTCTGCCACTTCATCGTTGACTACACTGGCTCCTAATACGCCAGAGAATCAAGTTGAAGATCTGTTGCATTGTACATAGAGCATTAAATTACAAAAGACCTAGCTATACCTCCAAAATATATGATAAACTCATCCCCTATCAGCCGAGCAGATCCTTATGTTCTGGGGAGAAATCCCTCCTTATCACTCCCTGCTTTAGGAAGTACCGTATGGGGGGTGAAGCTTTTTTCTACCTAGCTCCCCTCTATTGGAATCTCCTGCCCTTGTACCTTCTAAAGTGCGCGGATCTCTTCCTTTTTAGGAAACTCCTCAAAACTGAACTCTTCTGCAATTGAATCCACTGGACCGGAATTCCGCTGCCGTCAGCACGAAGATACACCTTAGGGTGTGATTCTGGCACTTTATAAATCATTCATTCATTTATTCAAAGGAGGACCTGCCAGTAGATTTGAGAGAGACAGTCAAGGAGGATGTCTGGGATTTTCATAGGAAAAGAGATTGAATTGATTGAAGGTGTTAAACCCCTAAAGATCACTCTTCTACCCAGTGCTCTTTTTCCACAGACTCGCCCTTATAAAACTGCCCCCAAGAGCTATCGCAAGGATTATCCCACCATTGAGAGCAAGATATAACAAAGAATAATGTAGGAAGTTATCAGGAGTCCATGTAACTCCCCAATCATAGCCTTACAGAAAGGAAACAAAAATTGGAGGATAGTTCAAAATCTCTGAAAGATTGACCAAATTGTCATTCCATGCTATCCTGTGATACTGAACCCTGCCGTGATTCTGTTACAACTTTACCCAGAGGTCAAGTGGTTCACGGTCATTGACCTTTGTCAAGCCGGTTCTCTTACATGAAGAGAGACAGTTTCTCTATGCGTTCTGGTTCAGAGAAAAGACAATTGTGTGGTGTCGTCCTCCACAAGGGTATGCTGAAAGACCATCTATGGCAGCTGGGCAATGGGTGGCAAAGGCAATGGTGTTAGTGATAGAATTCTCAATTACATAGGTGGCATAGGAATGTTATCAATGCTTGATGGAGGTGTTGGAATGCTAAGGGTGTGAGGATTGGCAGTTGCCCAGGGCAGAAGCAGTTGGCAGATGGATGGGATCTTCTTCTGTGAATAAAGAACTTTCAAAAGAACATCCTCATCTCTGTGGAGTTATTACGGGATGTTTCACTGGCATAGTCCGCAGGATGAGAAGAAGATCCCAACACAAATACTGCAATCCAGTTTCATCTTAAAGCATCAGGAGCTTTCAGCTTTGAAACGACCTTTGGTTCGCTTGGAAATTGGTGAGACTTTTCCATTTTGATGTTAACCCTTTGCGTGAGGCTAAGTTTTATGACTTAAAATTGAAATCACCCTGGGAATTGTGTTTTGTATGGGACTATGCCATGTGAAGTGGAAATTTGATGCGCCACTACTTTTCTCGCTAACGGAAGGCGCTGTTAAGGAGTAAAGTTTGAGCTCTATAAGACACAGTATTGGTGTTAACTGGTGATCTTGTAGATGAGAGGATACAAAATCAATTCATGTTGGGATCTAGCAAAGAAAATGTAAGGAATGTGCCCCTAGCGGTTAGGGAGGGGATGCAAGAGGAGTTTATGAAGTTGAAGAAAGGAGGAATAATAGAGGAAGTGTAGGAGGCTGAGTGGCTTGCACCAGTGGTTGCTGCTAGAAAGTCCAATGGTAGCTTGCGTCTCTGTGTAGACTTGAGGCACTTAAATAGGAATGTCATTGTTGACAAATAACCCCTTCGAAATATAACAGAGCTATTATTGTTACTTGATGGTGCAAAGGTGTTCAGCACCATTGTCCTGACTTCGGCCTATCACCAAATTGAGCTGAAGGAATGATCTAGAGATTATACTGCTTTCATCACACCCTTTGGAACCTTCAAATATGTAAGACAGCAGAGAGTTGTGGGAGTGTGTATTTGTCAGGAAGATATCCTGGTGTTTGGTAAGAATATGGATGAGCATAATGTTCACTTTCAGGAAGTTTTGGAAAATCTTAGTGGTTGCAATCTCACAATAAAGTCAGAAAAATTTAAGTTTGGTACCACAACACATGATTATCTAGGGCACAATTACTGGAGATGGATTAACAGCCAAAGTGGAGTTGGTTGGTACCATTCAACGTATGAGCTCTTCAACCACACATGAAGAGTTGATTACATTTTTAGGGATGGTTGAATACTATAATAGGTTTGTCAAAAACTTTGCAGAGTTGAGTGTTGGAATGAAACATTTATTTAAAAAAGGTGTAGAATATTCATGGGGTGAAGTGTGTGAAAGGGAGTTTATTGGATTAAAGGAAAAACTTAGTGCTGCTCCCAAGCTAAAAACTTTGATCCAAAATGAAAGTCAATAATCACAATGGATGTGAGTCTAAAGGGCTTAGGTACAGTTTTACAACAGGGGGCCAGGATGGTTTGAATACCATCATGTTTATATCACATGGTTTAGGGGAGACTGAAACCAGATACTCAGTGATTGAGCATGAGGTTCTTGCTATATTTGGGCAGTAAAGAAACTGTAGAAATTTCTATAGAGGGCACCATTTGAGGTCAGGACTGATCATAAGCCTCTCTGTGAGATTTGTATGAAAAAAGGGTGGATTTGGTGTCAGGACGCATAAATGGGGGAGTCATTGCTCTCCAGGAGTATAATTTTGAAATGAAATGTATTCCAGGATTGGAGAATGGAATTGCGGACACATTGCTCAGATTAATCCCGAGAGGGTATGAGGAGCAGTATGAGGCTGATCAGATTGAGGATGAAACGGAATGTGTGTGTGAGGTTGAGCACAGCATTATTTCTGAGGAAAGGTAGCAGAAGGAGTTGAACTTTGATGTCATACTTAGTGCGGTACAGCTTCTGGTGGAAAAAGGGGGGCATGACAAACGACTGGGTCGGAAGGCTGCAAAGTGTTTTGGGGTGTGAAGAATGAGCTGAATACCTATAGAGACCTACTGTTCCGCTGAACACGTCTAATTGCTCCTAGCAAACTGTGTGAAGAGTTAATATCCTTAGTACATGAGTCTCATCAGGGAATATCTATAACAAAAGCAAGATTATGTTCCTCTTATTGGTGGCCAGGAATGGACATACAAGTTGAGAGGATTGTACAGGCACGGCCCATGCAGGTAAGAGTGGTGGGGCGGGGGGCCGGGTGCGGGGGAGTCAACAGACAACGACGAGGGAAACTTAAATTAAAAAAAAAACACTTACCTCGCGCTCATCTCATTGCCAAGTCGAGTGGCTTTAATTTTTTTTAAGTTAAGTTTCCCTCGTCGTCATCTGTCGACTCCCCACCACCCTGCCCCATGGCTCTTACCTGCATGGGCTGCGCCTGGGAATGTACGAGATTGTTTACCATGTGCTCTAAGTGATGAGAAAAACAAGAAAAGAAGGGTACAACACATGGAGATCAGAGAACGTCCATGAAAAGAAATAGCTTTGGACATTTTAGGTCCTGTACATGGAACAGGTCAGCAGATGTATGTAACTGTGGCCATTGATATGTATTCAAGATGGCCTGAAGTGTGTTTTTCAATGGGCATAGAAACCATAGCTTTCTGAAAAACCTTATGTCAAGGGAGGGATATCCAGAAACCCTTCTAACGGACAATGGTGTCCAATTGGTTTAGAAGGAAATGGAGGAGTTCCTGAGGAAGAGAGGGATAAAGCACAAGAAATGTCTGATATATCATCCCAAAACAAATAGCACAGTGGAGAGGATGAATAGGTTACTAAAAGAGACTATTATGTTGGCAAAATCCAATTCCTTAAACTGGAAAGAGTAAGTGGAAAATAAAATTGAGATGTATAGATTAACACCTCGTAGCACAATGGGAAAAACTCCCTTTGAGCTATTTCGAGGAAGACGCCCTAGCTCCAGAGTGTAACCTCCTTGGGTTAAAAGCTTTGAACTTGTGTCAAAGGGGCATAAAGTATTAGAAAATAGGAGTGAAGAGGAAGCTGTGAAAGTAAACAACAGGAAGGAAAATTACGATAA
This sequence comes from Calotriton arnoldi, assembly GCA_963921515.1. Taxonomy (NCBI): domain Eukaryota; kingdom Metazoa; phylum Chordata; class Amphibia; order Caudata; family Salamandridae; genus Calotriton; species Calotriton arnoldi. The sequence continues at coordinate 610,098 of CAWUFW010010975.1, forward strand.
CAGAAAGGCAGTAAAGAAAACGGTAGTGGCAGTGGGTGATATGGCCATGATCAAACTGCCAGGGAAGGGTAGTGAGGTCCCTAATTTCTCGAAGGCCAGAAGAGTCATTAAGACCTTCAACAATGCTGTAGAAACTCAAGATCACTGGATATGGAATCTTTGCAGAGTGGTGGTAAAGCACAATGCACATAATCAATCTAGGAAGGAGGAGAAGGGTGTCAGTGATTTTGGGTCAAGGGCTAATCCAACTAGACCTAGTAGAACAATGGGAAAACCTGCTTATTTGAAAGATTACATTTAGATCATTCTGTATCCAATTCTGTAAAGATTCACTTATTTAAAAGATTATATTTGTACCTTCTGTATTCAATTCTGTTATTAAAACCTGTAAATTACCAAGGAAACAGTTTGTGTTTGTAAAATCTGTTTTATTTTTATTGCCAGATCTATTTGAAGTTGGTAATGTATATAGATGTACAGATCTGATGCATTCTTCTGCTGCATTTTCATATGTTTTTGTATTATTATTATAAAGGATGGAGGTGTGTGGTAGCTGGGCAATGAGTGGCAATGGCAATGGCGTTAGTGATGGAATTCTCTATGACATAGGTGGCATAGGGATGTTATCAATGTTCTTGGAGGTGTTGGAATGATGAGGATGTGAGGATTGGCAGTTATCCAGGGAAGGAGCAGTTGGCATATGGACGGGATCTTCTTGTGGGAATAAAGAACTTTGAAAAGAACATCCTCATCTATGTTGAGTTATTATGGGATGTTACACCATCCTATTGCAATCAGATACTTAAAAAGAACCTAGAGTCTCTGCAGCTACCATTTAGTTTGACCTTGATAAAATACATCAACAATCTATTGATCACCTCGATGACCAAGGAAGCTTGCGAACAAGACATGATTGCTCTGCTCAACCATTTGGCTGAGAATGAGCATAAGGTCTCTCCCGAGAAATTGCAATACTGTCAGAGGGAGGTTATGTATTTGGGACATCAGTTAGAGAAGGGAGTGAGACGAGTGTCCCATGAATGCATAGAGGCAGTCCTTAAGACGAAGTTCCCAACAACCCAGAGAGCAGTGGAAATGTTTTTGGACATGGTTGGATACTACCGACAATGGATCCCAAACTTTTCCTTTGTGGCAAAGCCTTTACTGAGAGTGACACACACTGACGTCAATGACCCAGTACCAAGTAATGATGAAAACCTGGTGGCCTTCCAGTTGCTCAAAAATCTGCTTTGTAGCGCACCCATACTTGGAATGCCAGACTATGCAAAATAATTTGTAATCTTTTGTCATGAAAGAGATGGGTATGCTTTGTCTGTACTAACACAAGCCCATGGGGAGTCTAAGTGACCCATTGGGTACTTGAAGAAATCACTCAAAGTGTGAGGGAAGTTGCTTTATCCATGTAAAGAGTGTCTCCGGTCTCACCTCACAAGGCTCACTGACAGGGCCACCAACATTCTAAATTAACTCCAGGTGGAATATTCCAATGAATGATGAAACAGGGGAGGGAAAGTAAGATGGAAAAGGGGAAGGATATTACACCAGCACATTTCAGCTACTCTTGACCCGGTGGCAGTAGCGTTGCCTGGTTGTCTCAAAGCCGTTGCAGTGGTGAGCATCAGCAATCAGCAGACTGAGGGGATTGTGATGGGCTATCCCTTAATTGTAATGGTACCGCACTCTGTTGAGTTTCTCATGACTTGTACCAGAACTCAACATTTGACGAATCCCCACTTAACCGAGAGAATCATTTTGGTAGCAGCGAATGTTTTGTTTCTGAGATGTAACTCAACAAATCCTGCTTCCCTGTTACCAACTCAAGAGGGAGATGAGGAGGAGAAATTCAGCCATGATTGTGTTAGCATTACCCAGTTGTGCTTAAAACCGAGACTTGACATATTGGATGTACCCCTTCCAGAATCTGACCATACCCTCTTTGTTGAAGGGTTCTGTTTGAGTGACTGATGCATTATTGTAAGAGCCATTTATGCTGTATGTACATTGAGCAGAGATATGTTAGGATCTTACTTGTGCCATGCAACGTCTGTGCACGTAGCTGAACTGATTGCCCTTACTAGAGCCAGCTGTACTACGGAAGGCTTGTGAGTTGCCCTTTACACTGACAGTGGGTGTGGTGTCAAAGTTGTGCACAACTTCGGCCAGCTATGTTCACAGCGAGGATTCCTGACCTCTCTTGGTACTTCCATTCAGAATGGGCTGTATGTTTCAAACTTGCTGGATGAAGTGCAAATTCCAAGGGAAGTTGCTGTAGTGAAGTGTGCTGCACACAAAAGTGGCAATGATTTTGTTTCCAGAGGCAATCGTTATACAAATCAAATTGCTCTATACTTTGCTTCTGAGTCCAGCACCTTCCATTTGGATGAACACTGTAATGCAGAAAGATAAACCATATCCAACATGTGACTTAATACTGTACATGCCTTCAATGAGCTGAGGGAGCTGCAACATAGTGCCCCAGTGCTAAAGAAAGCAAAATGGGAAAAGATGGGATGTGTAAGGGATGCCAGTGGCATTTGGGTGTCCAGCAAGGGAACATAATTTCTTCCTGATTCCCTCCTGCACACAGGCATGGCCCAACTCATGTGGGCAGGAACGCAATGGTCTCCACCTACCGATTATATTGATATAACCCCCATTTCAGATCAATGCCTGACAATTTGTGCCAGTGCTGTGTTACCTGCCAAAGACAAAATGTGGGCAAAAGAGTTGCGGTGACCATGAGCCACATTGGAAAATCTGATGGTCCTTTCAACCATCTCCAAATTTATTTTGTGGAGATGCCAGATGTAACCAACTGAGGTATATGCTCATCATGTTGTGCTTGTTCTCACAGTGTATTGAGGCATATCCCACCCGAAGATGTGACAGCCTAACAGCTGCCAAACTATTACTGCGGGAGATGATAGCGTGCTTCAGGATGCCAGTTCATCTTGAATCAGATCAAGCAACTCACTTCAAGAGCAAAGTGATGCAGTTGCTGTGTGCAGCTTTAGGGATTGACAAAGATTCCCCTGTAGTTGCAGGCCTGAGGCGTCAGGTACTGTAGAGAGACCAAACAGGACAAACAAAGCTAAAACGGCTATAGCCTGTGCCTCCACGTTGCTCAAATGGCCTGATGTCCTTCCTTTCGTGCTAATGAGCATTCGATGTACCCCCTATAAAAGAACTAAATTGTCTCCTCATGAGGTGCTGATAGGGAGAGCTATGCAAATTCCCTCCGTCCCAGCAGCTGCTCTAATGAGTATCACAGATGACCTGGTCCTCAAGGACTGCATAGGATTGCCTGATGTGGTGAGTTCTTTCTCTCATCAGGTTGATGCCGCTATGTCAGCCATCCAAGGCTCTCCTGGACCTGATCTGAACCCTGGTCATTGGGTTCACATCAAGAAGCACGTCCACGAGTCTTGCTTGGAGGAACGCTGGAGAGGGCCCTACCAGGTGATCCTGGTCACCAACACTGCTGTCAATCATGCTGGTTTGCCAATTTGGATACATGCCTCCCACACCAATAGGGCAAGGCACAAAGAAGAAGAAGCAGAGCCAACATCCACTGATTCCTCAAATTGCCCCAGGTTTGAGCTGTGTGAGGTCTCAGAATAAGAAGAGGGGGACCGGCCGGGGATCCACAGTCTCCATCGGAAGAGCATCATCTGGAGCAAGAGGCTGATGAGAGTGTTGTTGTTCCAGTGACTACTGTGATACCAACCACTGAATTGAGAATACGTATCCAACGGGACAGCTAAAACTCATGAAAGGCTGAAACAAATCTATTGCAGCTGAGGCCACAAGAAGTAGAGGTTGCTGCGGGACAAGGTAGCTCCACCTCAGAAAGTGAATCAGCCTCACCAGAACCAGAGATCTCAGGTACCTTCAAGGACAGAGTCTAGCAAAGGAAAACTGGCCTAAAACTGCAACTGCTTGAAAAAGACTGTTGACGGTTAAGAAGAGACTAGAGATTATTAGGGAAGGTAGTGAGTTAGAAGAACCAGAGCAGGCCAATCAAACTGACATTGTGGGTGAGAGCTTGGACTAAGTCAGTTACAAATTATCAAAAAGGGGGAGAGAGATCAATCAGAAGTATTCAGGACCAGACTGGACATATCCTTCAAAAACAAGATTGACACTGAATATTGCCTGACTGACATTGATGAGCCTCCTGAAGACTAAGACAAGCCTCAACAGGAGCCTAATCACATTGAGCTACTGACTCAGAAAAAAAATCCCTGTAGCTTTTAAGGTAGGAGAGCGACTGGTATCAGTTAACATTTCTTTGATCTGATTTAAGTTATCATGGTGCAGTGAAGCTACAAAATTTAGCTTGTAAGCCTGACAGTTGTCATTTCTGTTTCCATGTTTGGTTGGCTGTTGGATGTTTATTTCTTGGGAGGTGATAACCCTCGTGTTCCACAAAACTCCATTCTTGAGCCTGCAATCAGACCTTACCCCATCCAAGAGTAAGGTGTCACATATTCCACAGCATGAGGGTGTGTATAGTTATATTGTATATCTTCAAATGTTAGCTGAATATGTGGAAGTTATGGCAGTAGAGAATTGCTTTATCTTCACTTAACTTCCAGCCTCTGCAGTCAGGGGAGCAGCATATTTTCAATTAACCTTGTCCTATTCTTTCTCCTACTTTGTCTTCTTAAATCTTTTCTATCAACAGGATTCAATCAAACTTTATTAGTCCGACTATGATGAGCGAATCTGTATTTGTGAGTTACTAAACATGTTTCTCGTTATTGCAAAGGGTTTAAATCAAGGTAACAGTGCGAGTATATGATGAAATTCTTTACCCCATGGCTAACATGAGCAATACTAATCAGGGCATGCATGATGTAATCTGCAAAATTAACAAAGATGAGAGGGTATTTGTAGATGACCTCAATGAGAGGATAAGAAGAGATGAAGAACAGGGAGAAAGAAAGACAAGTGCAGAACACATTTCTGGGAAAAGAGAAGGGATTCTAAAGGAACCACCCGAGGTTAAATATTGTTGTCATTAAGAAGAGATCTTTATGTATAGTTCGGCAGCCAGAGGGAAATGAGACTGTTAAAAAACTAGGATGGAGTGAATGTGTGCTAAATTATTTAGTTAAAGGAATTTTTTTTTTACAAATTTAGAGGTAAGCATAAAGGGCATCCATTATGTGTGGTAAGTCAGCTTTATTTCAGTTGCAACACAACTGGACAGTTACTTGTTATGCAGCCCTAGTTTTCTCTAGGATTTAACATATTAACGAGCTAGATTTTTGTCTTAAACAATATATAAGGATGAGTAGGCATAGCTTAAAACAGATTCTTAGCAACATCTTTTGAGTGCTTCTGCAATCTATAAGAGTGGCATTAAATGATGTTGAGAACAGAAAGTTGGATGATCGGCTTGCACTAACACAGCAGGTGCTTTAACCATAAGTAATAAAAAATTGCTTACAATGTGTTGGATTTACTCCTCACGAAGGAAGGTGGAGTTTGCAAAGTCATTCATGCTCACGAATGTTGCCCTTACATACCGCAAATAGATAACCACCATAACAGCTATATTACTAACAGTATGAACATAACACATAAATTAACTGAGCTGGAAGAGTCAATTGCTGGTGGGAAGGGTTTGAATTCATATTTGGATCCATTGGAAAGGGATTTGCTAAGATAGGAGTGTGGTTTGGTAGTGTAGGGGAAGTAATCCTGAAATTGCTTTTAAGCCCTCTCTTGATTATACTAATTGCCATTGCATGGATGCTTATATTTTTGCCGTTTTGCAAAGGAAGTTCATCATGGAATGGTATGGCTTGTGGGTATAAGAAGATGTGAGCAACAAGAGGAAGAAAGAGAAGGAGACTTGACATAAAGGTTGAAGAAATGCAAGCAAACTCTAGGACACCCTGAAGGATTTGGGATAAACAAAGAAGAAGAATCCAAAGTTAATGAATTATATTATGTAATAAAGAAAAGGAGTGATGATTTAGGAATCATTGGGGTTGTGGGAGTGTTCTTTTCTTTCTCACATTAAATGCAAAGAAGCTACGCTTGCGTTAACCTAGGTTGTGTTCACGCTGTCCTTCATTTTGAACTGACATCACAATACATCATGTGATGACTATTGCTGTTCTTGTTCTAAATAGAGAATCACAAGACTCATACTAGTAAACAGAGAGTGCTCTCAGACACTTTCGTTCGCTCACTGTGCCTGGTCAAGGACATTTCAACTGTCCTAAGCTATTGACATACAATGTATCAATTGAAATGCTTGAACTTACTGTGTTAACGTTTGAAAATGTTATGTATTATTACCATGAGACAATCTTCAAACGTATTCTTTAGTAAAAAGTTTCCTCTTGCTCGTCCTCTATTGGTGCGTATCCTAAGAACAATGTATCTGTGTAGACTGTATAAATGTCTATGTCTAAAGTTCCGTAAAAAGGATATGTAGATTTCTTTATTCAGAAAGTCATTATCCCCCAACTTAAGAAGGTGAAACTATGCCGGATTTCACTTAGAACTGAATTGATTTTTCTGTACTTATGATCTATATACTTTACTACTAATTTGCTGATGTCATGTTTAATGTAATCACCTACAAATTCTATTCATAAGGTCTTGAAAAGACAACCTTTGCTAGGCATTCTTACAAGAATGATGCAGCATTTGTTATTGAAGTTGACCTACTTGCAATAGAGACCAATCGGGGAGCACCAGAGTCTGTATAGGGACTACACCCCTGCTGATCCTAGCTGTTGGTGTGCCCCCATGAGCTAAATTTTAGGTTAAGTTTGCATGCCCACACATGTTTTTCTTGACTAGTGGGTTGTGGGGAGCTAACTAATAACAACATGAACTCAACAGATCAAGTGTATGTAATATTTATATGTCTAATATAATAGTTTTAATTCTTACAGTATTGAAAATGGCTGAACAAGGATCATGTTGTATTGAAATTCTACTTGCTCCACCTTTTTTTCATGATCAAAATGAAATGCAAAATTCTTACTGCATCAGATTATCACAGTCCTGTCAAATCCAACTCAAGAAAGTCAGAATATTCATAAATAACATAGAAAACATCCAGTCCCTGATCCTTCCGCAGTATATCTGTAGAAGCCTGTTCCACTGACAAAACCCTACAAAAGCGAACACGTATTTCCTGACTATCCTACCACTTCATTCTGGGCAGGAGGGATAACAATTGCATCGTGAGTATCACATCTTACAATAAGTGCAAACATAAAACAACAACAATCCTATTTCTCTATAAATCAACACACATAAAAGTTTCTAATATTTTGCAATCTGTATTAATGTAGTAGCAACCTCATTAATTCAGCAAAGCAATCTTGATTATAAATTGGAAAAAATATATATTAAATAGACATTTACATTGTATCATGCAAAACCTTAAATTAGTTGGGCATATGACAAATTTCACCTGTGCAGAAAAAATGAAATGTCAGATCTTACATTCATTAAAGAGATTTTATGATCCCAAAAAGTGTTCAAAGATCCAAACCATGGTACCGACAACAGATACCAATTTAAAAAAAAAAAAAAAAAAAATTGTTTATATACCAAATTGGCATTTACATTGTATCATGCAAAGCCTACATTAGTTGAACATCTAATTTCACCTGATCAGGAAAATGAAATGTCAAATCTCACATTCATGAAAGAGATTTTATGGATCCAAATAATGTTCAAAGATCCAACTTGTGGTACCAAGAATGAATAATAATCTGAGGAACAGACCCCAAAAGGTGTACATGCAACTCACAGTACACTGCACCTGATTGAGTGGTCCACTCTCTCCTTACATTTAACCAAACCCAAATCAACAAAAAATAGATGAACAAAGGGAAATGAAGAGGGAGCCACTTTCCATAAAAATCATCAGTCTCATATGAGGAAAAGCAAAGGAGAGTTTCCCAATGGAGGTATTTGTTCGATGTTTCAACAATCACAGTTCACATGTTGCTACAGATAAGCACAATATTTATGGTGATACAAAGTCAAACTGCTAACCACCAAAGTCTATACGATAAAAATAAATATAATTCTGAAACAATTCTCAACAAACAATGAACATAGAATTCAAAACGTGCCAAAAAACTCAACTATGAATTATATTGCCATGTTATCTGATATTTCTCATAGAAAATGCTTCATCAACCTCAGATCAAAGAGTAGATCAATAATTCATTATAAATTCTTTACAGCACCCTGAATTTCAAAACAACGCTTGCCACAGCTGCAAAAGAATTGATTACAGATTAAAATAATGAAAGTATACCCTACCATGTCACATCACAACATCCCCCACCAATACTCTTACCTCCAACTCTGTCCCATCACTCAAAACATCGTGAAAACAATCAAAACCCAATTGAAAAGATCCTGCCCTTAAAATACTATCTCCTCTCATCAGCATATGATGTCATTTCCTTTCAAATGATCTAACTGTTTTTTTAAAATGTATCCAATACCCAAATGGTATTCCATTTTTAAGAGCCTGATTGGCTGAGCCTTCCCGAGTTCCTCTTATCGGGGCTATAGAGCCTTTAAGATAAAACTAAAGACTCCATGAACTTTAGTTTGAAAGATGCATTAGAACCGTTCAAAGACAAACCTCAAAATAGGCCCCTGCTAAGGGCCAAAGGTGAAGAGAAATATACAATGAAAACTGTCATAGCACACCTATTTTACAAACAACGAAGGTTACCTGTATGTCAATATAAGGTCTCCCATCCTACTTCATACCAGAATGCTCTAAACAATCCAAGAAATTGTAGCCTCAACAGGAAATTGGACTAAACAGTCAGTTGGTTGTGAAAATTAAAACCTCAAAAATGAGCATACGTATAGATCAAACAAATATCTACCAATCCATGAGTTTCAGGATTAAATAGTTTAAATATAAATATCATCAAAACAGCAAGTTGCAATGTAGTGCACATTTCTTGATCAATATTCAAACCATGTTATGCATTCCGTAACATATCTATCCACCTTGTTTCTTTTTGACGTAATTTCTGTATCCTATCTCCACCTTTGTGGTGTTTGGGTAAATGTACAATCCCTAATAATGAGTTCTGGCTCATATCACTATGTTGATGTTTGTCAAGAAAATGTAATGCAATCGGGGAACTCCTATTTCTATTGCGTATAGTGTTAAGATTTTCTTTCAATCTCTCTTTAAGTGGCCTGGTGGTAGATTCTAAATATTGTAGACAACAGACACATGTCACGATATAAACACACAAATTAGCATTAAAATTGATAAAATCATTAATCCTAAACACTTTAGTGCAATCATAATGAGTGAAATCAACAGTTTTATCTTTGACATATGTGCAACAAAAACAGTTGTTGCATTTATAGCAATCACCTGTTTTGTCCCAACAAAGTAGAGATTTTCCTCTGTGAATATCTATATGTATCACTTGAGCTTAAAATGCCTTTCAATGTATAAGCTTTTTTGAAAGTTATGACAGGATTAACAGAAATTAAACTGCCCAAATCCTTATCCATTTCAATGCAGCCTAATGATTGTGCAAAACATTATATATCCTGATTCTCGGCACAGAATTTCTTTGATAAATCTGACCTGACCAGCCTTAGAATGAGCAGTTTTTGTCTTATTCATCATGTAGGAGGACTGACAGTTATCAGTGTGAGCCTTAGATAATGCTATTATTAGAATCTTATTTTATTTATTTATTTATTTATTTTGAATGGTTTTATATAGCTCAAACAAGACCCATCAGGGTATCAGAACTCTGTACCTTGAGGTTGAGAAGTTGCTTTGATAACAAAGGAGGATACATCACATTCACCAATGCAGAAACCAATAGAGATAAACGAAGTTACAATGGATGCACACTGCATGGTAGATAAGTAGGTCAATGATGTGAAACAAATACAGATGGCTTGCAAGGTTACAGGTCTATTGTCTCAGGTGGCTATTCAGGAGTAATGCTTTGACTTCACTTTTAAAAGCAGTGGTCGAAGGGTTCTTTCTGATATGGGAAGGGAGAGTGTTCTATATTATTGGATCTTAGTTAGTTAACCCCTTTCAATTAATCTGGCATTGGTCTTCAGTTCCTTTTAAGATTCCATCAATTCACTACAATTGTGTTTATGTTACATTAATTCCCCTTTAGGATACTGATCTTCTATTTGTAAGGATGACCAAACCCAATATGAAAAATGCTATTACTGGATGTTGGTTTCCTGTGTGATCTGCTATGTAAAACCGGTTCCTTCACATAAAGTTTGAGATCGAAAAAGGTTGATCTAAGTTATCATATTTCAAGGATAATCCAACACTCAAATTGTTGGAATTTAAAAGATCATGGTAAGCTAATAATTCTGCATCAGTCCCATTCCTTATTAGAAAGAATCATCAATGTATCTATATCATGTGACCAGATGGTTGTAACCATCATGCAATTTTTCATTCCAAGCATTTTCCCTCTCATACCATCCCATGAATTGGTTGGCCTAAGAGGGAGCAAACCTGGCACCCACAGCAGTGCCCCAAATCTGGAGATACAAATCTCTCAGATGCAAGAAATAGTTAATCTGTAAAACAAACGCTGTCATTTCAAAAATCTTTTGAACATGTTTAAAAAAACTAGCAGACTTGGAAGAGTAAAAATACCTCAAAGCAGCAATACGATCCTCATGTCTAATGATGGTATACAGACTTTTGACATCCATAGATACCAGAAAGTAAGTATCCTCTCATGAAATATCAGATACCTTCTGCAGTAATTCCTTAATGTCTTTAACTTAGGAGGCTAAACTCATAACCATAGGTGCCAAAAATATGTCAATATATTCAGAAAATCTCTCAGTACAAAACCCTATTCCAGTTCTGATAGGTCTGCTTAGTGGTATCCGTCCACCTTTATGGATCTTAGGCAGGAAATAAATTATAGGTGTCACAGGATTTGTAACTCCTAAATATCTATGTTCTTCATGGCTAGATATCCGTCGTTCTACCACTTATTCAAAAGGTCATGACATTTCTGTTGTACATCCACATGCATTATATGGTACATTGTACATAGTCATTAGACATACTTAATTGTCTCATAGTCTCCAAATTATAGCTGTCCAAGTCCAGAACCATCACATTTCCTCCCTTATCAGGTTGACGTATAATGATAAAGCAATCATTGTGTAAATCACTGAACGCTCTCCTTTCTTTATTGTTCAAATTATTTTTACATTTTAATTTCTTGAGTTTCTCAAAATTATTAGCAACCAAATAAAAGAATACATCAATCACATTCTCATTTGGGAGATTGGGAACAAATTTTTATTTCATAGCCATATCACTCCCTTTATTCATATCATCGTCAATATTCAAATCTCTGGAAAATCCTCTATATCAGGGACTACTACCTCATCTAAACCCAATAACACTTTCTTTTTAAAATGCTTTTTCAACTTCAGAACTCTAATGGATCTGAAGAGATCACTTAAATTCAAATCCATTAAAATGTCTTGTAGGGGCTAATGAAAAGCCCTTACTCAATATATTTGTTTCTTCTTTAGTTAATACTTTATATGAAAGATTAACTATTATCGTGGATTCTGGAGTTTCATTTCCCCTTTTGTCATTAATCTGATTTTGACTCCCAAACTTGAGTTTCCTCCGCTCTCTGGTCCAAGGAGTTGGGGTCCCTGATACCTATTTAGCACATGCCCCCTCCCCTTTCCCCTTTTTATGGCATTCAGCCCCGGGGGATGGGGATTCCGGGGTCTAATAAGGCTTGGGGAGGAGGACGCATAGCCGACACCTCTTTTTTATGGAATTCAGCCCCAGGATGGGATAACTGGGTCCTATTATGGTTCTGGGAGGGAGGATGTATGCCCCCTCCCTTATATTTAAATAATCAGTGCGGATCAGCTCCCTGCAGCCACTATTGGCTCAGGAAGAAATGGCGTGTTCTCCCACCCCTTAAAGGCCCAGGGTCGGGGTTTCTGAGGCACCTTGCAGCTTGGGGATGGGAGGCAGGAGCCCCCTACAAAAATATTTTGGCCCCAGGAGATGGGGACCCCAGGGCACAAAGCGGCTTGGGGAGGGGGCATGCACGCCTCCCCCTTTTAAAAAAAAGGCCCCCGTGAATGGGGTCTCTAGGGCCAGAAGCGGCTTGGGCAGGGAGGCTATGCTAATGGGTTGGATGCAGCAAGGTCCTTTGGCCAAAGCTGTGCACAGCATGTGGTTGGCTTCCTGTGGGGGGGGTGGCCACAGAGCCTGGCCACAGGCCAGGCCTTGTGGCCAAGCCTTACTGCACATTTCCAAAGGCCGTACACAGTTAAAAGTTGGCTACCTACAAGGGGTTGGGCGCAGGGCCTGGCCACAGGCCAGGCCCTTCAACCAACCCCCACGACGCACGGCAAAACAACCCCTCCTGTTACCTACAGTAATTCCCACACAGCTGGATTGCTAAGAGGTCTTCAGAGGCCAAGCCCCCTTTCTCCACCACTCTGCAAACACGCCTCCTGGTGCACTACTGGTTGGGAAATGAAGTCCTCTTGGATACTGAGGGACCTTGTGGGCCAAGAAGACCTCCTGGTACCTCCTGTAAGATATACACAGCAGGATTCCTGAGTGCTGGTTGGCGGCCCTGCCCCCTTGCTCCACCGCTATGCAAACATGATTACTATTTTAAAAAAACATAGAAATTCACAGAAAAAAACAAAGGTTACAGGGATGATAAAGTTAGGAAATGGAATTAAAAAAAACCTTAAACATTCATTGAAAGAAAACAAAGGTTACAGGGAGTGATATTTAGGCTCAAGTTTCACTCATAGAAAACCAGTGAAATTCAGCAGGTATAGTTAGTTGAACTAACTATAACTCGAACTCTGCAATGCACTGCTTATGACCTCACATATTACATCAATCATGACATGGTCAGTGACATCACTCATGACATCACTGGTGGCATCTTAAGTGACATCCCTGATGATATCATCTACAAAATCACTAAGGCACCCACTCACACCCCCATAGAACCTTTCATACACCCACTCCCACACAACCATTCACAAACCCATTCACAGACCCATACCAGTACCTACACACCCATTCACTGATTCATACATCTATACACACATTCACTCACTCACCCATACAGCCACTCACTCACTAATACAGCCACTGACATATCTACTCATACACCCATACAGCCACTCACATACTGAGTCAGTCACCCATAAGGCTACTGACACACATACTCACTCACTGATGGAGTCAATTACACAGTCACTCACCCATACAGCTACACACATACACACTTACTTACTCATACAGATGCTAACATGTACTCACTCACCTATACAGTTACTGACACAAGCACATACTCACCCACACAGCCTCTCTCACATTCACTCACTCATCAATACAGGCACTCATATACCCCATCACTCACATATACTATGTTTCACATACCTAGTTACTCACCCATATACCACTGACACATCTCACTCATCCATAGAGTCACACACACACTCACTCACCCATAGAGCCCCTCACACATGCACTCACTAACCCATACAGCCACTGACTCACCCACTCACTCATCCATACAAGCAGTCACACACCCCATCACTCACCTACATAGATACACAGACACCCATACAGGTACTCAGGCAACCAATCACTCACCCATACAGCCACTCACGTACCCACTCTTGCACCCATATAGCCACTTAGACACCAACTGACAGACTGATACACACATTCACACAAACAGTCACTCACCCATACATTCACTGAGACACCTAATCACTCACTTATACAGTCAGTCACGCTCCCACTGAATTATCCATACAGGCACTCATACACCCACTGATTCACCTATATACCTTGGTATATAAATTTAACACTCATAAACTTTTTAAAAACACTCACAGTCAGTTTATACATCAAAATGCATTTTACTTCTTCACAGTAACATCGGACGTCAAAATGAAATCAGTAGTCATAAATACAAATGACAGAATGTAACACAGATATATAAACATATTTTACACACAGTTTGAGTCTAGCTGTTTAGAAACATAATTGTTTAACTTTATTTTAAGAGCACATTTAACAAAATCAACAATTTCAAAAAATAACTTTCAACATCAAAACTCATGGATACAACATAACTACAAAACACCCATCAAACTACCCATTCTTATCCAAACTCAACAGGAATAAAAGAAAACTGCTCCCAAAGTAGTGCAGTGCAATGCAATGTGAAGAGACCCACTCTAGAGGGACGAAGAAAAAATATTCATGTGGGATGACATCCATGTTCTATCATCATAAAACCTAGCATAGAAATTGTCTCCAACCATAAAACCAACAATTTTTTTTTTCAACTTTACAAAACCACAAAAAACAAAATTCAAATACAAAACAGAAAATCATGCCACCGGGCAATAAAGGAATATCATTGGATAATACACTTTTCAACTACAACAATAAGAAGAACTCACCCATTTATCTATCTATCTTGAACATTCTTTAAAAGGAGTTCATAGTGAGCAGATTTGTGCAATGCACAACATGTCACAAGACATTGTCAAGAGGTCCAAATAAAAAATATTTTCCCAGGAGTACGTCCATTCTTTACTATCTAAAAACATACCAAAGCAATAGTGTAAAAGCAGCAAGAAGGCAACGCAAGGCTGAAGGACTCTGAACTTCAATATCAGCCACAACAATACTGGGGCAGAGAGTCCCTTCAGAGGTCCAATCTAAACTTCCAGATTTGGCTGCACAGTTGTCCAGGATGGCATCATACTTCATGGATTGTGGAGTTTGAGTGAGTACTGGAGAGCAGTCCATTAGAGCCCTTCGCAATGCTGCAAATAATCATAAATGTTGATTTATTTTATTTTTGGCCCTTTATAGTTTTTCCACATTAGCAGGCATTTTATTATCATAGAAAATGAGTTTCTAATATCTATGTGTTGTTCATTTTATTATCTTCTAATTTATTGTAACACTACTTCAATCAATCAATCAGTCAGGGAATTGTAAGCGCACTACTTACCCGTGAGGGTCTCAAGGCGCTGAGGGGGGGTCCGCAGATCTGTTTAGCTGAAGAGCCAGGTCTTGAGGGTCTTCCTGAAGGTGTTCAGGGAGGGGGTGCATCTGATGTCTGCCGGTAGCTCGTTCCAGGTCTTAGCTGCAATGTGAGAGAAGGATCTTCTGCCTGCTCTGGCTCTGTGGATGCACGGGGTTTTGGCCAGTGCAAGGTTGGAAGATCGGAGGTTTCTTTTGGGTACGTGGAAGTTGATTCTGTCGTTGAGGTATTTGGGTCCGTTGTTGTGTAGGCATTTGTAGGCGTGAGTGAGGATTTTGAAAGTGACTCTTTTCTCCACGGGGAGCCAGTGGAGACTTCGTAGGTGTTGGCTGATGTGTTCGTGTCGGGGGATGCCGAGGACGAGTCTGGTGGCAGTGTTCTGTATTGTCTGGAGTTTGCGGAGTAGGGACTTGTTGATGCCAGCATAGAGTGCGTTTCCATAGTCCAGTCTGCTGGTGAAGAGTGCATGGGTGACTGTCTTCCTTGACTCAGGGGGGATCCACTTGAAGGTCTTGCGGAGGATGCGGAGGGTGTTGAAGCAGCTGGAGGTGACGGCGTTGACCTGTCAGTTCATGGTGAGTGATGAGTCGAGTACGATGCCAAGGTTCTTGGCGTGGTCTGAGGGGGTAGGTGGGCTTCTGAGGGCAGTCGGCCACCAGGTGCTGTCCCATGCAGAAGGGGTGGTACCGAGGACGAGGACTTCTGTCTTCTCAGCGTTGAGCTTCAGGCAGCTGTTGGTCATCCAGACTGCGACGTCTTGCATTCCTTTCTGTAAGTTGAGTTTGGCAGTGGTGGGGTCTTTGGTGAGGGAGAGGATGAGCTGGGTGTCGTAGTTGTAGGATATGATGTTGAGGCCATGTTGTTGGATGATGGCTGCGAGGGGGGCCATGTAGATGTTGAAGAGGGTGGGGCTCAGTGATGAACCCTGTGGGACTCCGCAGGCGATTTTCGTGGGGTCAGAGAAGAAGGGTGGGAGTCTGATCCTTTGGCTTCTTCCTGTGAGGAATGATCGGATCCAGTCCAGGGCTGTTCCTTGTATGCCTGCGTCGTGTAGTCTGGCGACTAGTGTGCGGTGGGAGACAGTGTCGAAGGCTGCTGATAGGTCGAGTAGGATGCGGGCTGCGGAGTGGCCTTTGTCCAGGAGGGTGCGGATGTCATCTATGGTGGCAAGTAGGGCGGTCTCTGTGCTGTGGTTGCTTCGGAATCCGGATTGGGATGGGTCGAGGACAGCGTTCTCTTCAATGAATTGTGTCAGTTTCCTGTTGACTATTTTCTCTGCAACTTTGGCTGCAAAGGGGAGGAGCGAGATGGGCCGATAGTTCTTGAGGTCGGTGGGGTCAGCTGTGGGCTTCTTAAGCAGGGGTCTGACTTCTGCATGCTTCCAGTCATCTGGGAGGGTGCCTGTTTTGAAGGTGGTGTTGATGGTGCATTGTAGTTCGGGTGCGATGGCAGCTGCAGCTCTGTGGTAGATGTGAGTGGGGCAGGGGTCAGTGGGGGCCCAAGTGGATGCTTTTCATGGTCGAGGCGGTGTCTTCGGCCGTGATCGGTGTCCAGTTGGATATGGTGGGCTGGCTGGTGTTTCTGAGGGGCGCGGGGCCATCTGTGGCACCTGGTGGATGGTCGATGAAGTTGTCGTAGAGGTATTTGATCTTGAGGTGGAAATAGGTTCCAAGCTTGTCGCAGAGGTCTTGGGATGGGGTGATGTCAGTGGCTTCGCTGCGTGGGTTGGTGAATTCTTGAATGACACTGAAAAGTTCCTTGGAGTTGGTGGAGTTGGCCAGGATTTTGTTGTGGATGAAGTTCCTCTTGGTGGCTCTGATCTGGTTGTGGTAGTCCGTCATGGCGTCCTTGTAGGTGGTGTGGTTTTCGGTTGTCTTGGTGTTTCTCCAGTTCTTCTCCAGGCGTCTGCAGGTGCGTCTGGCTTCTTGGAGAGTGGTGGTGAACCAGGCGGCTTTCCTGGGGCGTTGTCTATCGCGGTTGCGTAGCGGGTCGAGCTCGTCTGCGCAGTTGGAGATCCAGGTGTGGAGTTCTCTGGCTGTGTTGTTTGCGTTGTTTTGCTTCGGGTGCCCAGGTGTGGTTGTCTCGGGTGAGGGTGGAGTTAAGTTGCTCGTCGGTAACCTTGCTCCAGTTCCTTCGTGGTGGGCGTGGGGCTGGTTTGGGTGCCTTGGGTTTGTTGATGGCGAAGTGCACACAGTTGTGGTCGGTCCATGGCAGCTGCGTTGTGTGGCTGAACTGGACGCTGTTTCCTGCCGCGAAGATGGGGTCGAGGGTGTGTCCTGCTCTGTGGGTCGGTGTGTTGATGAGTTGTTTAAGTCCGATGCTGGCGAGGTTGTCACGAAGGATAGAGGAGTTGGGGTCACTGGGGTTGTCAAGGTGGAAGTTCAGGTCTCCAATGAGTATGTCGTTTGTTGAGGCAATGGCGTGGGGTGCGATGAAGTCGGTGATGGTGGTGGCGAAGGGTGTTTGGGGGTCGGGGTGTCTGTAGATGAGGGTTCCTCGGAGTGTGGCTTTGGGGGTGGTCTGGACCTGGAAGTGCAGGTGTTCGGCGGAGGGGAAGGTTTCGCTGGAGGTGGTGAGGCAAAGGGTGCTCTTGTGGGCGATGGTGAGGCCCCCTCCTGGGTGGTTGGTGCGGTCTTTCCTCTGGATCTTGTATCCGTCTGGGATGGCGGTGCTGATGTCGGGGGTGGAGAATGCATTGGTCCAGGTCTCTGTGAAGAAGGCGATGTCGGGCGAGAGAGAGTCGAGTAGGTTCCAGATTTCCATGGCGTGTTTGTGTACGGAGCGTACGTTGAGGAGGATGCATTTTAGGGTGTCGCTGGCGTTGGCGGTGTTGTAGGCCGGGGTAGCGGTGAGGGTCTGGCAGCAGTGGAGGTAGGAGAACTGGCCGTGGGTCATGTTCGGCGAGGCCTGTTGGCATCTCTAAGTCTACCAGGGTTGAGTGTGAGGAGGGTGGTGGTGTCGTAGCGATGGGTAGTGGGAGGTCCAGGGTTTCTGGCACTGCCCGCGGTCGGGTCACGGACGGGCACAGACGGGCTTGCCTTTGGCGCGCCTTCGGCACGCCCACTGCGCACGTCCGCTGCGTGACCGCACAGTGGCCGCCATTAAGTAGGGGAGGTGGGAGGGAGGAGAGGCTGGGAGGCGGGAGTGGGTGAATTTTGGGGGGGAATTGCGGGGGGAAGTCCGGGGGGAGGGGCCGCAGGGGCAGCAGCGGCGAAAGGCAAAATGAACAGGCAGGCACGAGAAAATAAAAACAGTGGTGGAATTAGAGCAAGACACAGATGGGCACAATAACAGTGGCACAACAGGGAAAAATTAAGAAAAAAAACGGCTGAAAAAGGTTACGGTGGTTGCAGGCAGTCTGGTCCCAGTTGGAGCGGGCAGCAGGCGCAGGAGCGGGCAGCAGCCTTGAAGCTCCCAAGGAGGAGGTTGGGGTCTGGAGGCAAGAGACGGCACAGCGGAGCTGTGGGGAGAGAGTGGACCTAGACCGAGGGTCGGAGGCCTTACTCGCGCTCCCCTGCAGAGGCCGCCATTAAGTAGGGGAGGTGGGAGGGAGGAGAGGCTGGGAGGTGGGAGCGGGGGAATTCCGGGGGTAGAGGGGCCGCAGGGGCAGCATCGGCGAAAGGTGAAAGGAACAGGCAGGCACGAGAAAATAAAAACAGTGGTGAAATTAGAGCAAGACACAGATGACAACAATAACAGTGGCACAACAGGGAAAAATTAAGAAAAAAACAGCTGAGAAAGGTTACGGTGGTTGCAGGCAGTCTGGTCCCAGTTGGAGCGGGCAGAAGGTGCAGGAGCGGGCTGCAGTCTCGAACCTCCCAAGGAGGAGGTCGGGGTCTGGAGGCAAGAGACGGCACAGCGGAGCTGCAGGGAGAGAGTGGACCTAGACCGAGGGTCGGAGGTCTTACTCTCTTACATATTACTTGCTGTATAGAGAAGTCAAAGCGTCGCTCTACAAATAAATACACAGCTAATGTTTGCCAGTTATCATTATTTACTTATTCACTTTTTAAATATAAGTCAACAGTCTGTGTTTAAATCTTTTAGTAAGAGCATTGACAACATATACAAACATACTCTTGTTTTTTAGACCACACTGTGTTACATTTTGTAATCTCTTCTTTAAAACTATCAACTGTAATATATGTGTCCTGTTCTGCAACTCCTCCTTTTAACAACTCTTCATTTTTCCTAGAATCCTGCTCAGGACCAAAGAAACGAAACAGCACATCACCACAAACCTTTTCTACGTCTGCCACAGTACCTTCAAAAGTGCTCTATTAATTTCTCCTAAACATAAAGCAGGAGTTTTCACTTAGGACAGCCTTCTAACTAAAGTTCGCATTGTTGAGTGTTAGAAACTTATTTTGTGTTTTAAACTTCGCCTTGGAAAGATACGTAGGAATTTTCTTAATATATCAATGGATTGTTGTCTAGTACTACAAACACTACTACAATTCCATTTGTATACAGAAGCCTGACTACGCATTCCTTGTACCTCTTCGGCAATAACTTCTTCCACATTTCTAGGTACCATCATCTCTTTTGCTATAGGACTACCATTCTTCATTTCATAACATTGTCCTCTTTCATCAATAGTAGGAACTAATCTATTATTCTGGAGATTGCATTCTTCATTAAAGAAAGGCTCTGTACTAGAAGTATGTGTCCATTCTCCACTAAAAACTGTACAAACGTTACTTCTATTCACTAATCTTTTCTTCTGGTTTTGTCTCCTGATGCAAAACACTATTTTGTCAAAAGTCTTCATTCTATTTAGAATCAAAATGAAAAGCTTCCTTTTCCAAGCAAAGGCCTTATCAACTACTCTCTCAGGTCATTCTTTCTGTTTCACTTCATCTCTCCTTCTAAATTATTTTAAATTTCTCACTAAATTTACAACCACTCTACTATTAAGCATCCTGGCTCTGATTTCCTTAAACTGCTTCTGTCTCCTGGTTATGTTGTGTCCATCTTTGTTACAATCTTTTCTGTTCTTCCAATGTACACTTTGTCCACTGTTGTTGTTTCTCATAGTCATAACTATATTTTCTTTATTTTGTAATCTTTGCAAATGTCCTGGGAATGTGTCATAATCCTACGTCTCCCCAGGAGAGGTGTAGGGAGGCACAAGAAGGAGAAATACTTTGATTTCTCCTCATTTTTCCTCTTTCTATGTGTGCTTCAGAATGCAGCTCACATAGAAAGAGGAATACACCTCTGGTGATTGTTTATGTGCAAGAAGGTGTGCCTTCCTGCACAAAGCAATCATCCCCGCAACACAGGCACCCTTGCACTTTGGTGCAAGGGTGCCTCCATCAGAGCATGATAGCCAGTTGTGCGCCAGTGCAGGGGAGAGCACAGGGATCCATCATATTGTTGTAAATATGATGCATCCCTGTGCTTTGAAAGTAATGCAGCATGGAGCAGCCAAATGGCTTGCTGCTCTGCACCGCATTACCCAAGTGTAGAAGTACATACAGTGTCTCAACACTGTAAATCCAAAAACACACCATAAGAGCTATTTGCGTGTCTCTCTGCCACTGTGTCACTGGTGTATTTAGTATCTCAGTACTTTTCTGCTTAAATGTATCAGATTTACATTATGGGAAATGGTGCATATAAAAATCTGCTCATTAATCTATATCCAACCATATAGCTTACTAATTCTTCTGAGTACTTGCAAAGAGTGTGTGAACGGTTGCATATATAATTTCCCACATGGTTCTAAAAGACTTCATATTCCTCAGTAAAACTTGGTTGAATACATCAATACTCCCTGGATGATTGAATGAGTGCATAGGTAGTGCCTAGGTGATTCCCTGAGGATACAGGTAGTGCTTAGATGATTCCCTGACTATGTCATAACTCCATGGGTCATTCCATATCTGCATAGTTACTGCTTACATGTTTGCATGAGTATACAACTAGTATCTGGGTGTTTGGATGAGTGCATGAATAGAGCCTGAATGATTAGACAAGCACGTGACTAATGCTTCAATAATTCAATACATGCATAGATACTGGTGGCATGATTAAATTAGTGCAACACTAGTGCCTGGATGATTACAGGAGTGCAAACATAGTATATAGGTGATTTATAGAGTGCATGGATAGTGCATGCATGATTGTTTAAGTCCATGCATAGCACCTAGCCTATTGGATGAGTGCATAAATAGCTTTTCAGTGATTGGATGCTGCCCATTTGTTTTTGGTTGAGTGAACAGACAGTGCCTGGATGTTTAGATAACTACATGGGTAGTGCCTGGATAATTGAATACATGTATTAGTAGTGCCTGGTTGATTAAATGAGTGCATGACTAGTGTCTGAGTGAATGCATGAGTCCATTGTTAAAGCTTGAGAGTAGATGAAAGTAAGTGTACTGCTGGGGTGATTGTATTAGTGCAAGAGTATTGCCTCAGTAATTAAATGACTGCATAGGTACTGGATGGGTGATAGGTTTACTGCGATGGTACTCATTACGTAATTAGATGAGTGCATGAGTAGTGCCTGAGTGTTTCATGAGTGAACGCATGTGCCTCAGTATTTCAAAGACTGCATTGGTTGTAAGTGAGTGTTTAGATGGCTGCATAGGTTCTGCGGAAATGTTATAATGATTGCATAGTTACAGCCTTGTTAATTTCATAAGTAAATAGTTAGTACCTAGGTGATTAGATGAATGTATGGGTAGTTCCTGTATAGTTCAATGACTGCATAATTTCTGCCTGCCTGATTGCAAGAGTACATGTGTAGTGTCTGGGTAATTGAATAACTCCATGGAAAGTGAATCACTGTTTTGATGACTGCCAGACAGTGTATGGGTGAATGCATGAGTGCCTGCCTGACACACTGTGAAGTACCTTCATTGCTGTTAGAAACATAACAGTTGTGACTATATCTCTGACTCAATGGTTGTCTCCTTGTGACTGATTGTTAAAGTACCTTCATTGCTGTTAGATACATAACATTGGTTATCTCCTTCTGTCAGTATCAAACTACATGTTTTACTCTATATATGCTTTTCTTCTCAGCTATGTGTGAGTGGAGTCTAGATATCACACTTGATATAAAATTGCATACATGGCTCTCTAGAAACATACATTGCTTTGTTAATGAGCATGCACATGCATCAGTAAGTTTCTAAAACTGAAAACAACATTTTGAAATTTTTCAAAGCACAAAAACGTTTGCGAATGGCATACCTACATCATTTCTCAAATACTTCTTCTGCTTCTAAAACATATATTCAGCATATCTCAAATAAAAGTTACACTCAAAATGAAGCCAGCACAAGAACTCTTGAGGCATTCTGCACTATTAATGCTCCTCAATTTTAAGCAAACCATGTTTAAAGAGAAAACACTACTCTCACCATATACATGAAATTTTTATCAGCCTCACTGAACATAGATCACCATGTAAACATATATGTAATTTCTTAATAGATGTACACCTTCAAACCATCTTTCCAAAAATATATAACTCTCTGAATTTTTAAGGAAACTCAAAAGTCCCACCGTATATATACCTATGTGCAAGCACAAAAACATATCTCACCATCTAAGCATATACAAAGCGGTCATATAAGTTAAAAAATCACATTGACAAACACTTCCCAAAACATACCTGACAAGTATTACTTCTTTCTGATTCATATACAGGGGGACAACATGTTCTCATCTTTTATTTCTGACTACACTATTCCTGTTTAATAATGATACAAAAAGTACTACAACTCCCAGAATGCAAATAACAGGTGTATCTATTCTGCACATGATGTTTAGACATTTAAAACATTCTTAGTTCCTCATTACAACTTTCCTCAATACTATACTGTTATTTTTCAATAAAATACACAATGTAATAAGGAGGCATTAATTAATTTTTTCTCTTATTTCCATTAAAACATTCATCACTAACCTCTTAAACACATACCCTCTAATAGATACAATTCATCTCATATATTTTTTCACATCACTGTGATACTCTTTTTTTTATAAAACTCCCATATACATCTTCATTTCTAATGTATTTTTTTAAAGGATTAAAAAGGAATATGACTCTTTTTCCCGCTGCCCGTCACCCCGCATGTTGTTACAACGCGGTCGTTACACCGACCGCGTTGTAACAACGAATACCATTACCCCGCAAGTCGTAACAACGACTTGCGGAGTGGGGCGCTGGATGTTGGAATAGTATAATTTACTATTCCAACTCCAGTCTGTGCGGACAGTAGGGAAGGTGTTGGATTTTAAATCCAACACCTTTTCCCCCCTCTGCAAGTCGTTGTTACGACTTGCGGGGTAATGGTGTGCGTTGTTACAACGCGGTCGTTGTAAGGACCGCGTTGTAACAACATGCAGGGTCATGGTTTTGTTGTCAGGGTTGTTCACCATTAAAAAGTTATGTACATACCAGTAAATTGAGTTCATAGATTATATTGTTTTAGCTCTTTGTGGATTGACACTGTTAAGATTTGTAAAAACTAAGCACAAGAATGGTACACCACTCTCATACAAAGCAACTCTAAAATGGCAACCTCTTCAACTTCCCACTCTATCATCATGAGAAAGGCAGCAAATGAAATCACGTCTTTCATTTTAGACTACTGCATCTCCACTTGTGAATTATTAGCATCTGTTAACCCTTTCCCTCTCTTTCAAAACGAGGTTACTGTTGGTGCGCTTTTGCAATGTTTTCACGATCATCACGTAGTAATCGCAAAAAAACCTATAGCTAGCTTCATTTTTTAAAAATTTAAATACTATACAACAGTTTGTTACATAGTCTTGATTTGGAAATTAAAACTTGCCATTACTTAAATTGAGTCATCACTCCTCAACTTAAAAAAAAAAATTCTGTCTCTTTCCTCCCAATACACTCTTAGCTCAGTGTACCTAACAACCCAGTGGAACCAGTAGGTCACATGTTCACAGCACATTCTAGAAGGAACATGCTACTTCCAATTAAGATACAGCAGGTGTGCTTTACTCCACAGATTCAAAAGCATATCCATGTCGGTACTACATTTCTTTTTTAAACAACAACCAATAATAAGACTTCTTCCTAAGGCATCCAACACACTACCTAATTTTATTCACTTTCATGCTAACAGCATCCAATTAAATATATATATTTTTTTTAATCACCTCCATTTTAACTGCTTCTCCTTTGGAAAACTATCTCATTCAGCTATAGCCTTCTCCTGACTACTATTTCTCCTTCACTTCAAAATGCTTAGAGTATGGATGGTGGGCCACAGCTATATTTATTGGGCTTAAGAGCTGCAAAAAAGAGAGGTATTGACAGAGATTTGGGTTTGCCAAAAGTGCAGAGTACTTGGTTTAGCCAGACAGGGTTAAAGTTTCATCAGTTGCTGGCTTTGGTTAAATCCATTGTGGATTCCCAAGCTCCTCATCTCATGATTGTGCACTATGGTGGCAATGAACTAGGCACGTTGGCTCAGGTAGGGCTGGAAATCCTAATGAACGAAACCTTTGCAGAACGGATGTCGCTTTTCCCTCACACTGTCTTGGTGTACTCTAATATATGCCAAAGACAGAAATGGAATTGGTCAAATCAGTTCTGTCCCCAGTTAAAAAAGGCAGGAAACATGTTAATAAAGCTTCTGCATTCCTCATAGAACATTGCATGGGCTGTATCTATAACACAATCTGCGTTTTGACATGCATGGAATTTATAGAAATGATGGAGTGCTCTTTACAGATGACGGCAACCGGGTGTTTCTAAGTAACCTAAAACTCTGCATCCGGTCTTATGTGTAGTAGCCATATACACACAAGCAACACAAAGGCTCTATTCAGAGTCACCCTAGTACCCGAAACATTTTTAATTTTCTTTAAAAAGATCCTTTATTTCAGTTTTTGGGGATCTTCACGATGACGACGCGATGCCCACGAATACATCGCGAGAACGGAAAACAAAAGCAGACATTCAATGGCCACCAACACATCCAAAAATAATATGTAAAAAAATCTATTCTGAACATTGCACTACACATATTACTATATACATACTTATTTCGAAGCATGTTTAAACTCATATTTTTGTACTAAGTTCCTTTAAAAACTATCTTTCAGACCTATTTTCTGTTTTTGTGGTTATTCGGGATGCCGGGAAGACGTCGTTAACTGCGACAATCGTGCCTTTTCCATAAAGTCTAAAACACATATTTCCACACATACTACAGTATTTTACACACTGGGGGTGTCTTACAGTAATACTGTAAGACACCCCCAGTCATGCTTTTCTAGAGAGTTTCTATAAAAACCATCTCTAAAACCAATTTTATATTTTTGCGGTGACTCCAGAGATCGCGATGACGCCAATAATTGAGATCCCCTCGGACACATAGCGAAAACACAAAGCAAAAGCAGGAATTCAATAGCCACCACCACATTCAAAAATTAAAACTATATAATTAATTCTAACTATCACAGTGGATAACTCACTATATCTATAACTCTATAAGACCATTTATCAGAATCTCAATATCTCTATAACATTGCGTATTAATGATTTACTGATATTTTTTTATATTTCCACCAATATTCGTGACAACGTCGATAGTTGCGATGTCCCCATGATAATACACAGGGAGTCTCATTGGTAGTCGCTGCATCATCGCAAATATCACGTGCGATTAAAAAAATCGATTTTGGACACTTAACTTGTGTCACTAACACCCCAATTTCTCAAGCATGGGGTCAGAGTATCTCCACCCTAACCCCTTATGTGGGCTTTTACACAAATTTTCAACCCCAGGAACCATTCCGATCGATAAAATGGCAGCCGCAACTTTCTGTTCAGGTTCGGTCCATCCAATAAGAGCATTCCCAATTAATCGCAAAATAGCTGCAAAATATCCGCTACCAGAGATATCACCATACATTTTGGCTTAAATTTCTCAAAAACTACTGAGCAGATTTACACCAAAATAGGCAAAATGCACTTCCTTGAACCAACATCTACCTCCCTGTAAAATTTGGTGTAAATTTGATCAGGGGTTCAGGCTGTAGTTGCGGCTAAAGTTTCCTATGGGAATTAACATTACAAATGCACGCTTATTTCATGCCCCAAATTCTCAGTCCCTACTGTACGGATCACGCCCAAACTTTCTATGACAACCAGAACCTACCTTAACACTTTTTTAAAAAAAATGTCATGAAGATTGGTCAAACAACCCCAAAGTTATAGGCAAGTCAAAAAATGTTCTTCCTATGAAACTAGGTCCTAAACTATAACTACCTATTGGGGACCACCAGTAGGTAATGTTTGTGTGTATATATATTACCTACTGGCAGTCGCCAGTAGGTAGTTATAGTTAGGACCTCGTTTCCATTCAAAAAGTGTTTTTTCTTTTCCCAATAACTTTGGCGCCGGTTGACGAATCTTCGCGAAATTTTCAAAACTAGTGGGGCGCTCCGGTCAGCTCCTGTCTTGAAAGTTTTGGGGTGATTCGTCAAGCAGGGGCTGAGAAAAAAGGGGGTCCCAAAACGCATTTTCCACATGTTAATTTCCATAGGAAACTTTAGACAAAGCTACAGCCCGAACTGCTAAATGGAATTACACCAATTTTGGCAAAAAGGTAGCCCTTGGTTCAGAAAGAGCCCTTTTTTTTAAATGGTGTATATCCATTCAGTAGTTTTTGAAATATTAAAGGAAAAAGAAAGGAAAAAAAAATATCGATATCTGGGTAGAGCCTAACCACACATGTCATCATGAAATCTGATTGGCTGTCAGCACTTCATCCAGGAAATGCTGGCAGCCATCTTGGGACTAGGTTGAGCCAGAGTCATAAGTAAACAGTTAAACAAAGATGAAAAACAAGAAAAGGGGGCAGGGTAGGAACACTCAGGCCTGCTCAGGGGGTCCCACAAGGACCCCCAGCCCAAAAACATCCGAATTCGCGCTGGGTGCGCGAATCCGGAAGAAAAAATAAAAAACAAGCATTGGCATCGCCAATAGATCTCACCGTTGGGAACTTATAAGTGTTTAGCCAGAGATATTGGCAATGTTTATAAGGTATGTTGTAGAGAGAGAGAGAGACTGACTGACTGAGAGAGAGACTGACTGACTGAGAGAGAGACTGACTGACAGAGAGAGACTGACAGAGAGAGAGACTGAAAGAGAGAGAGAGAAAGAGACTGACTGAGAGAGAGAGACTGACTGAGAGAGAGAGAGACTGAACGACAGAGAGAGACTGACTAACAGAGAGACTGACTGACTGAGAGAGAGACAGACTGAGAGAGAGAGACTAAGAGAGAGAGACTGACTGAGAGAGAGAGACTGACTGACTGAGAGAGAGACTGACAGAGAGAAAGAGAGACTGACAGAGAGAGAGAGACTGACTAACAGAGAGACTGACTGACTGAGAGAGAGACTGACTGACAGAGAGAGACTGACTGACAGAGAGAGAGACTGACAGAGAGAGAGACTGACTGACTGAGAGAGTCTGACTGACTGAGAGAGACTGACTGACCGAGAGAGAGACTGACTGACCGAGAGACTGACTGACAGAGAGAGAGACTGACTGACCGAGAGAGAGACTGACTGACCGAGAGACTGACTGACCGAGAGAGTGACTGAAAGAGTGACTGACTGACTGAAAGAGACTGACTGACTGAGAGACTGACTGACTGAGACTGACAGAGAGAGAGACTGACTGACAGAGAGAGAGACTGACTGACAGAGAGAGACTGACTGACAGAGAGAGAGACTGACAGAGAGAGAGACTGACAGAGAGAGAGACTGACTGACTGAGAGAGTCTGACTGACTGAGAGAGACTGACTGACCGAGAGAGAGACTGACTGACCGAGAGACTGACTGACAGAGAGAGAGACTGACTGACCGAGAGAGAGACTGACTGACCGAGAGACTGACTGACTGAGAGAGAGACTGACAGAGAGAGACTGACTAAGAGAATGAGACTGACTGAGAGAGAGAGACTGACTGACTGAGAGAGAGACTGACAGAGAGAAAGAGAGACTGACAGAGAGAGAGAGACTGACTAACAGAGAGACTGACTAACAGAGAGACTGACTGACTGAGAGAGAGACTGACAGAGAGAGACTGACTAAGAGAGAGAGACTGACTAAGAGAGAGAGACTGACTGAGAGAGAGAGACTGACTGACTGAGAGAGAGACTGACAGAGAGAAAGAGAGACTGACAGAGAGAGAGAGACTGACTAACAGAGAGACTGACTGACTGAGAGAGAGACTGACTGACAGAGAGAGACTGACTGACAGAGACAGAGACTGACAGAGAGAGAAACTGACAGAGAGAGAGACTGACAGAGAGAGAGACTGACTGACTGAGAGAGTCTGACTGACTGAGAGAGACTGACTGACCGAGAGAGAGACTGACTGACCGAGAGACTGACTGACAGAGAGAGAGACTGACTGACCGAGAGAGAGACTGACTGACCGAGAGACTGACTGACCGAGAGAGTGACTGAAAGAGTGACTGACTGACTGAAAGAGACTGACTGACTGAGAGACTGACTGACTGAGACTGACAGAGAGAGAGACTGACTGACAGAGAGAGAGACTGACTGACAGAGAGAGACTGACTGACAGAGAGAGAGACTGACACAGAGAGAGACTGACACAGAGAGAGACTGACTGACTGAGAGAGTCTGACTGACTGAGAGAGACTGACTGACCGAGAGAGAGACTGACTGACCGAGAGACTGACTGACAGAGAGAGAGACTGACTGACCGAGAGAGAGACTGACTGACCGAGAGAGAGACTGACTGACCGAGAGAGTGACTGAAAGAGTGACTGACTGACTGAAAGAGACTGACTGACTGAGAGACTGACTGACTGAGACTGACAGAGAGAGAGACTGACTGACAGAGAGAGAGACTGACTGACTGAGAGAGAGACTGACTGACAGGGAGACACTGACTGAGAGAGAGAGAGACTGACTGACAGAGACTGACTGACAGAGAGAGAAACTGACAGAGAGAGAGAGACTGACTGACTGAGAGAGACTGACTGACTGAGAGAGACTGACTGACTTAGAGAGACTGACAGAGAGAGAGAGACTGACTGACATAGAGAGAGACTGACTGACTGAGACTGACAGAGAGAGAGAGACTGACTGACAGAGAGAGACTGACTGACTGAGACAGAGAATGACTGACAGAGACTGACTGACAGAGACTGACTGACAGAGAGAGAGACTGACTGAGAGAGAGACTGACTGACTGAGAGCTAGACTGACTGACAGAGAGACTGACTGACTGAGAGAGACTGACAGAGAGAGAGAGACTGACAGAGCGAGAGAGAGACTGACAGACAAGGAGAGACTGACTGAGAGAGAGAGATACTGACTGACTGAGGTAGAGAGAGACTGACTGACTGAGAGAGAGAGACTAAATTACAGATAGAGCCTGACAGAGAAGGAGTGAGAGAGACTGACTGAGACAGAGACTGAGAGAGAGACTGACTGACAGAGAGAGACTGACTGACAGAGAGACTGACTGACTGAGAGAGACTGACAGAAAGAGAGAGAGACTGACAGAGAGAGAGACTGACAGACAGAGAGAGACTGACTGACTGAGAGAGAGAGATACTGACTGACTGAGAGAGAGAGACTGACTGACTGAGAGAGACTGAATGACAGAGAGAGCCTGACAGAGAGAGAGAGACTGACTGACCGAGAGAGTGACTGAGAGAGTGACTGACTGACTGAAAGAGACTGACTGACTGAGAGACTGACTGACTGAGACTGACAGAGAGAGAGACTGACTGACAGAGAGACTGACTGACAGAGAGACTGACTGACTGAGAGAGAGACTGACTGACAGGGAGACACTGACTGAGAGAGAGAGACACTGACTGAGAGAGAGAGAGAGACTGACTGACAGAGAGAGACTGACTGACTGAGAGAGACTGACTGACTGAGAGAGACTGACTGACTGAGAGAGACTGACAGAGAGAGAGACTGACTGACAGAGAGAGAGACTGACTCACTGAGACTGACAGAGAGAGAGAGAGAGACTGACTGACAGAGAGAGAGACTGACTGACTGAGACAGAGACTGACTGACAGAGACTGACTGACTGACAGAGACTGACTGACAGAGAGAGAGACTGACTGACTGAGACTGACATAGAGAGAGAGAGAGAGACTGACTGACAGAGAGAGAGACTGACTGACTGAGAGAGAGACTGACTGACAGAGAGAGACTGTCTGACTGAGAGAGAGACTGATTGACAGAGAGAGAGACTGATTGACTGAGAGAGACTGACTGACTGAGAGAGAGACTGACTGAGAGAGACTCACTGACTGACTGAGAGAGAGGCTGACTGACAGAGAGAGACTGACTGAGAGAGACTGACTGACTGAGAGACTGACTGACTGAGACTGACTGAGTGAGAGAGACTGACTGAGAGAGACTGACTGACAGAGAGAGAGACTGACTGACAGAGAGAGAGAGACTGACTGACAGAGAGACTGACTGACTGAGAGAGAGACTGACTGACTGAGACTGACAGAGAGAGAGAGAGACTGACTGACAGAGAGAGAGAGAGAGACTGACTGACAGAGAGAGAGACTGACTGACTGAGAGAGAGACTGACTGACTCAGAGAGACTGACTGACTGAGAGAGAGAGACTGACTGACAGAGAGAGACTGACTGAGAGAGAGACTGACTGACAGAGAGAGAGACTGACTGACAGAGAGAGAGACTGACTGACTGAGAGAGAGACTGACTGACAGAGAGAGAGACTGACTGACTGAGAGAGACTGACTGCAAGAGACTGACTGACTGAGAGAGAGACTGACTGACAGAGAGAGATTGACTGACTAAGAGAGAGACTGACTGACAGAGAGAGAGACTGACTGACTGAGAGAGAATGACTTAGAGAGAGAGAGACTGACAGAGAGAGAGACTGACTGACAGAGAGAGAGATTGACTGACAGAGAGACTGACAGAGAGAGAGAGAGAGAGAGACTGACAGAGAGAGAGACTGACTGACTGAGAAAGAGACTGACTGACAGAGAGAGACTAACTGACAGAGAGACTGACTGAGAGAGAGACTGACAGAGAGAGAGAGACTGACAGAGAGAGAGAGAGAGAGACTGACAGAGAGAGAGAGACTGACTGACAGAGAGACTGACTGACTGAGAGAGAGACTGACTGACAGAGAGAGACTGACTGACAGAGAGAGAGACTGACAGAGAGAGAGACTGACAGAGAGAGAGACTGACTGACTGAGAGAGTCTGACTGACTGAGAGAGACTGACTGACCGAGAGAGAGACTGACTGACCGAGAGACTGACTGACAGAGAGAGAGACTGACTGACCGAGAGAGAGACTGACTGACCGAGAGAGACACTGACTGACCGAGAGAGTGACTGAAAGAGTGACTGACTGACTGAAAGAGACTGACTGACTGAGACTGACAGAGAGAGAGACTGACTGACAGAGAGACTGACTGACTGAGAGAGAGACTGACTGACAGGGAGACACTGACTGAGAGAGAGAGAGAGACTGACTGACAGAGACTGACTGACAGAGAGAGAAACTGACAGAGAGAGAGAGACTGACTGACTGAGAGAGACTGACTGACTGAGAGAGACTGACAGAGAGAGAGACTGACTGACAGAGAGAGAGACTGACTGACATAGAGAGAGACTGACTGACTGAGACAGAGAATGACTGACAGAGACTGACTGACAGAGACTGACTGACAGAGAGAGAGACTGACTGAGAGAGAGACTGACTGACTGAGAGCTAGACTGACTGACTGACTGAGAGAGACTGACAGAGAGAGAGAGACTGACAGAGCGAGAGAGAGACTGACAGACAAGGAGAGACTGACTGAGAGAGAGAGATACTGACTGACTGAGGTAGAGAGAGACTGACTGACTGAGAGAGAGACTAAATGACAGATAGAGCCTGACAGAGAAGGAGTGAGAGAGACTGACAGAGACAGAGACTGAGAGAGAGACTGACTGACAGAGAGAGACTGACTGACAGAGAGACTGACTGACTGAGAGAGACTGACAGAAAGAGAGAGAGACTGACAGAGAGAGAGAGACTGACAGACAGAGAGAGACTGACTGACTGAGAGAGAGAGATACTGACTGACTGAGGTAGAGAGAGACTGACTGACTGAGAGAGACTGAATGACAGAGAGAGCCTGACAGAGAGAGAGAGAGACTGACAGAGAGAGACTGACTGACAGAGAGACTGTCTGACTGAGAGAGAGACTGAGTGACAGAGAGACTGACTGACTGAGAGAGACTGACAGAGAGAGAGAGAGAGAGAGAGACTGACAGAGAGAGACTGAGAGAGAGACTGACTGACTGAGAGAGAGAAACTGACTGACAGAAAGACTGATGGAGAGAGAGAGAGAGACTGACAGAGAGAGACTGAGAGAGAGACTGACTGACTGAGAGAGAGACTGACTGAGAGAGAGACTGACTGACTGACAGAGAGACTGACTGACAGAGAGACTGACTGAGAGAGAGAGAGAGAGAGAGAGAGAGAGAGAAAGAGAGAGAGACTGACAGAGAGAGAGAGTGACAAAGAGAGAGAGACTGACTGAGAGAGAGACTGACTGACTGAGAGAGAGACTGACTGACAGAGAGAGACTGACTGACAGAGAGAGAAACTAACAGAGAGAGAGACTGACTGACAGAGAGACTGACTGACTGAGAGAGAGTGACTGACGGAGAGAGAGACTGACTGACAGAGAGAGAGACTGACTGAGAGAGTGACTGACTGAGAGAGACTGACTGAGAGACTGACTGACTGAGACTGACAGAGAGAGAGGACTGACTGACAGAGAGACTGACTGAATGAGAGAGAGACTGACTGACTGACTGAGAGAGAGAGACTGACTGAGAGAGAGAGAGACTGACTGAGAGAGACTGACTGAGAGAGAGACTGACTGACAGAGAGAGACTGACTGACTGAGACTGACAGAGAGAGAGACTGACTGACAGAGAGAGAGACTGACTGACAGAGAGAGACTGACTGACAGAGAGACTGACTGACTCAGAGAGAGACTGACGGACTGAGACTGACACAGAGAGAGACTGACTGACACAGAGAGAGACTGACTGACAGAGAGAGAGACTGACTGACTGAGAGAAGAGACTGACTGACAGAGAGAGACTGACTGACAGAGAGACTGACTGACTGAGACTGACAGAGAGAGAGAGAGACTGACTGACAGAGAGAGAGAGAGAGAGACTGACTGACTGAGAGAGAGACTGACTGACTGAGAGAGAGACTGACTGACTCAGAGAGACTGACTGACTGAGAGAGAGACTGACTGACAGAGAGAGACTGACTGAGAGAGAGACTGACTGACAGAGAGAGAGACTGACTGACTGAGAGAGAGACTGACTGACAGAGAGAGAGACTGACTGACTGAGAGAGACTGCCTGACTGAGAGAGAGACTGACTGACTGAGAGAGAGACTGACTGACACAGAGAGAGACTGACTGACTGAGAGAGACTGACTGAGAGAGAGAGAGACTGACAGAGAGAGAGACTGACTGACGGAGAGAGATTGACTGACAGAGAGACTGACAGAGAGAGAGACTGAGAGAGAGACTGACTGACTGAGAGAGAGACTGACAGAGAGAGACTAACTGACAGAGAGACTGACTGAGAGAGAGACTGACAGAGAGAGAGAGACTGACAGAGAGAAAGAGAGACTGACAGAGAGAGAGAGAGACTGACTAACAGAGAGACTGACTGACTGAGAGAGAGACTGACTGACAGAGAGAGACTGACTGACAGAGAGAGAGACTGACAGAGAGAGAGAGAGAGAGAGAGACTGACTGACTGAAAGAGTCTGACTGACTGAGAGAGACTGACTGACCGAGAGAGAGACTGACTGACAGAGACTGACTGACAGAGAGAGAGACTGACTGACCGAGAGAGAGAGAGACTGACCGAGAGAGTGACTGAGAGAGTGACTGACTGACTGAAAGAGACTGACTGACTGAGAGACTGACTTACTGAGACTGACAGAGAGAGAGAGACTGACTGACAGAGAGACTGACTGACTGAGAGAGACACTGACTGACAGGGAGACACTGACTGAGAGAGAGAGAGACTGACTGACAGAGAGAGAAACTGACAGAGAGAGACTGACTGACTGAGAGAGACTGACTGACTGAGAGAGACTGACAGAGAGAGAGACTGACTGACAGAGAGAGAGACTGACTGACTGAGACTGACAGAGAGAGAGAGAGAGACTGACTGACAGAGAGAGAGACTGACTGACTGAGACAGAGACTGACTGACAGAGACTGACTGACTGACAGAGACTGTGTAGGAGAGTAGGATCTGCTTCACAGGGGTACCCCCACTTTTTGCTGATACTTCACTGGTTTTCGACATTAGTCTGGCTGGGGCCCTGCTATTCAGAACCCCAGCCTAGCTGTTTCCTCTTTAAAAGGGTCTCCATGTGCCTTAGGCACATCGCTGATTGGGATCTGGAGTGCCCTTGTAAGTCCCTAGTATATGGTATACTATGTACCAAGGGCATAGGTACCTCAGAGGCCTGCCAGGGGCTGCAGCATGTATTATGCCACCCCTGGTAGGCCATCCAAACTGACGCCACAGGTCTGCTACTGCAGCCTGGGTAAGGTGGTGCATGCACCCCTTGCTGTGGTATAGGTTACCTATATCACTAAAAGCATACACACATATAAACCTATAAGTCACTCCTAAGGCAGGCCTTATCAATCCTAAAGGCAGAGTGCATGGTTCCTATGTGAGAGGGTGCCCCTGCATGAGCAGGGCCCCTCTGCAGCGTTCGGAGACCATCTCTGATGCTGTTTGTAGTGCAGCCTGACCATATACTCTTAAACGCATTACATCCTCGCGGTAAAATGCTAACTATGGAATGGCTGCACCTAAACATGTCGTGTTTGGTGTCAAACATCTTGGAATACTACCCCCCGCCAATCCTGGCGGCGGGGGTAGCATTCCACCCTTCTAGAGGGAAAGGCATGTTAACTCTGACGAGTCCGGTAACTTCTTTCCAGAGCCCTGGCATCACAAAATGGATGCTGCTGCCACAGACACGAGTCTGGCCTCCTGCTGCTGGACGAAACTCCGGCAGGGGAGGCCTGGACAATAGGTTTCCTGTCCCAGGGAGGTGTGACCACCTCCCCAGACAGGACAATGTGTATTGGGGCTGGGCGGGAGCACTTTCGGGTGCTTTGAAGTCCTGCACTGGGGGCACATTTGGTGTCCCTGTGCATACCCCAGTTCAAACCGGATCAGGGGCTTGCAGCCCCTGCTTTGTCGCGAACTGGACAAAGGGAAAGGGGTGTAGCCACCCCTCTGCCCTGACCCACCCATAGGTGGGGCCACAGAGTAGTCCATCCCCTATTTTTAGAATAAAGGTAGGAACCCAGTCCTTAGGACTTTAGATTATACCTGGACGAAACTCTGAAACTGAATCCTGGACCTTCGACGCTCTACTCACGATTAGAGGACTGAAGAATCTCCCTTGGGGTCAAGGAGTGACTCCCTGCTTGGCAGGCACCAAAGAAGCATCTGTCCGGTTCGCATCACTGAAGCTCCGTCGGACGCTGAAGTCATCGCATCACCAGAGGTGGATTCTCAGACTTCCCGAGGCTACCCTGAGTCCCCAGCAAAGCTGAGGCCCGTGGCTATCGTGGGTAACTTGAGACCGTGACCCCTGGACACCGAGCACACTTGCAAGTGCACCATCTTCTGGGTTACCCAAGAAGTCGTGCTTTGGGCTCCGAGTAGCCCTAGCCTCCAGCACCACCTGCACCGAAGATCACTGGTCCCCACTCCACGAGTGTCCTGTAAGCCAGCTCCACGTGCGGTGTCACGAGGCTCCTTCGATGTCGCTAGCCCGTTGGCTAGTAGCCCTTAACGAAGGCCAATCTTTTCTTTACTTGGCAGTCTGGTTGCTCCAGGCCAGCCCTCACTTACCTTCACTGGGTGAGTTCCCCAGACCTTGCTGGTCTGCATCATTGACGATCTACATCTTACTCGAGACTTGCCGTTGCCAAGGCCTGTTGGGTCCAATCTGGTCACTGACACCTCTGCACTCGACAGACATCGAGCAACAGCCCGAATCCTGCTCCTGGTCGCCGACAACGCCTCCCGGACCTCGTGGCTGAAGAGTCAAGACGACCGTCAACGAACTTGAAGCACTCGACATCGGTGGGCATCTGTCCATCGCCCTCCTGGTCACTGGCTAGTGACCCAGACTCTGTCCCCTCTGCTTTCAGGTTCTTCAGAACTCCGATCCACTCTTGGATCCACCCGGACACTTTTCTCCTGGTCGCCAGCAGCACTTTGCAGCAGATCGCCATAAGAACCGACGACGAAACCCGACCCCGAAAGGCACCTATGCACCCGGCTTCCCTGGGTGAGGTAACACGAGTACTCCGGTGCTCCCGTGGGTAGAGACTCTTCAAAGTCCTAGATCTCAAAGGGTTTTGTCCTAGTCCTCTTTAAAGTGTCCCTTTCCTCTATTTTCCCGATCCCGACTTTCTCCATAGAAGTTAACGGCGTATCGCGGTCGTGTATTTACACTGCACGCGTCTCCCGTGGGTCCCCTGTGTCACTACCTTGGGTGGTTCCTTGTGGTCCAAGCACTTCTAGAGGCTCTAGGCCTAGTGTCTAGTTCAGTCGTGGTTCGCATACCACTTTATTGGTATATGGTTTGGTACGCCCCTAGGGCCCAAACGTGTATTTGTGCTATTACTGTGATTTAAGATCTTATAACCTATGTACTTCGAACTCTAGCCTCATAAAGAGACTAGAGGGGTGTGTTTAGTAATAAATACATATATTTTGAATATATACCTGGTGTGGTGCTCTTTCATTTGGTCACTCAAGAGATTATAGACTGGTAAAACAAGCTGCTTTACATTCCTTCAAGACTTAGCCTGAAGGCTGCTCTCCACAGCTACCACTAGGATAGCTTTCAATAAGGTTGTCTTTAACCTACCTACCATAAGAGTCGATTTGGACTGGTGCACGGTGCCCACTTTAATTAGTGGACAGCATATGCCAGGCCAACTTCTCACATTGGTGTGCAGCGTGTGGGATTCCAGCTTGCTATTGTTTTACCAGATAATCTCAATTGAATTGATCAACTGAAAACCACTAAAGGTACCTAAGGTACATATAATTTAAGCTTAGAATATCAGTAAGTTCTACTGAACTTAGAGTTGTGTGTTAAGGGATAGCACAACCCTTTCTACAACTCAAGAGAGTTTAGTAGGCCACACTAGAGTAGGTAGTGCATACACCACACCACACTAGTAATGTCTTTAAAAGCAGGATCTAGAGATGCCCTGCAGGAAGCCATTGAGCTTCCCCTCCAAGTATGACACACTCCCATTCTTGGAACTGAGAGCTTTGTGTAACGTGAGGAAATTAAGGACAGGCCAAAGTCCCACCACCCAACACCTCCAGGAGTTGTTGGTGGCTTATGATCTTAGTAAGTCTTCAGAGACTGAAGGGGTAGGAGCAGAGGGTGGGCCAGCAGATGAGGAAGGGACCAGGGGTACTACTACCCCCAGCCCCCTCTGAAACTGACCAGGAGGGTGACAATGACCCTGACCTGGAAAACCCAATCCCTTCTGGGGAAGATGAAGATGAGGATCTAGAGAACCACACCTTTGTCCCCCAGGAAGGATTATGAGTGTGCTCAGAAAGTCTAGGTCTCCTTCTCAGGAGTCTAACCACTCTGGCACCTCAATAGGGAGCTCTGTTTCTTCTCACAGGAGGGAATCCTCTCATGAGAGAAGAAAGAGACTGGTCCAGTATGAGGAAACTCAACTGGAGATCAGGAAGAAGCAATTGGCTTTAGATAGAGAATCCCTAGATCTCCTTAGAGAGAGAAGAAAGTTGGGACTAGAGTCCCATGGTGGCAGCCATGTCCCTAGAGATAGGGAAAGGTCCTATGACCATAGGAACCTGAGCAAGATTGTCCCTCCCTACCAGAGTGGGGATGATATCCACAAATGGATAACTGCTTTAGAGAGGGCCTGTAAAGTACAGAAGGTCCCTCAGGAGCAGTGGGCAGCAATCTTGTGGCTCTCCTTTGCTGACAAAGGTAGAGACAAGCTCCTCACTGTTAGAGAGGAGGATGCTGACAATTACAAGGTCTTGAAGAGTGCTCTTATTGATGGGTTTGGCCTAACCACTGAACAGTACAGGTTGAAGTTCAGAGACACCCAAAAGCACAGACTCAAGACTGGGTAGACTATGTGGATTGTTCTGCCAAGGCTCTGGAAGGCTGGTTGATGGGCAGTAAGGTGTGTGACTTCTCAGGATTGTATAATCTGATAATGAGGGAGCAGATTCTTAATAACTGTCAAAACCAGCTGTTGCATCAGTACCTGGTTGACTCTGATCTGACCTCTCCCCAAGAATTGGGAAAGAAGGCAGACAAATGGGTCAGAACCAGGGTGAAGCAGAAGGTACAGAACCAAGGTGGGGAAACCAAGAAGCAAGATGCTAAGAACTCTGACAAGGGTGGGGAGAAGGGTAAAGATCAAAAGTCTTCATCAGGCCCCCAAAAATCTTCTTCTGGTGGGGATTCCCAGTCTACCAAGGGTAAAGGCCAAAGAAAACCATGGTGCAAGGTCTGTAAGCAAAAGACCCACTGGACCAGTGATTGCACCAAGTCCAAAGACTCCAGTCCAGCACCCACCAATGCCCCTAAGGCACCTGTTCCCCCTAGTACAGTTGGTGGAGGTGCTCCAGCAAAGGGTTTAGTAGGGTTCACCCTGGGAACTGAGTTGGGCTCTGACTTAGTCAGGGAACTGACTCAGGCTGTGTTAGTCTGTGATGGAGGCATGGATGTGACCTCCACTGTGAGTCCCAGTAATCTGGGCAAGTACAGACAACAGCCTTTAATCAATGGACGAGAGGCTTTGGCATTTAGGGACACAGGGGCAAGTGTCACAATGGTGACACAAGACCTTGTGCTACCTGGGCAAGTTATACTTGGTGAGATGTACCAAGTGACCAATGCTAGCAATGTCAGAACAGACCATACTCTGGCAGTTGTTAACTTCTCCTGGGGAGGGGTAACTGGCCTTAAGAAGGTTGTGGTAAGTGCAAACCTACCAGTCGAATGCTTGCTTGGCAATGACTTAGAGACTTCTGCTTGGGCAGAAGTGGAGCTCAGGACCCATGCAGAAATGCTGGGGATCCCTGCAGATGTGTTTGCTGTGACCAGGTCACAAGCTAAACTGTCTAAAACTGAACAGGCCTTGGATTCTGGAAGAATGGACCAAGTGCCTTCCAAGAGGAGGAGTAGTAGGGTTAAGGCAGTGCCTTCCCCTTGGCTCAGGAGGAAGATCAGTCCCTTGAGGGGGATGATCTCAGCCCTGAAGAAGGAACTGTCCCAGAGGAACTTGAACCTGACCAGGTTGAGTTCTTGGGGACAGGGGGACCTTCTAGGGCAGATCTGAGCCAGGAGCAGCAGAGCTGCCCCTCCCTTGAACCCCTCAGACAGCAAGCTGCTGCTGAGGCTGCTGGGAAAGCTAGTGGTCCCCATACAGTGTATTGGGATGATGGACTCCTGTACTCAGAGAGTAGAGACCCCAAGCCTGGTGCTACCAGGAGGTTGGTAATACCTTTGAAGTTCAGGGGCTTCCTATTGACCCTAGCCCATGATATTCCCTTAGCAGGACACCTGGGCCAGAACAAGACTTGGGACAGAATTGTCCCTCACTTTCACTGGCCCCACATGTCTGAAGACAGTAAGGAGTTTTGTCGCTCCTGTGTAACCTGCCAAGCCAGTGGCAAAGCAGGTGGCACTACAAAGGCCCCCTGATACCACTACCTGTGGTGGGGGTGCCCTTTGAGAGGGTAGGGATTGACATTGTTGGTCCCATGGATCCCCAAACAGCATCTGGGCACAGATTTATACTGGTGGTAGTGGATCATGCCACCAGGTACCCAGAGGCTATACCCCTTAGGACCACTACAGCACCTGTGGTGGCAAGGGCCCTCCTGGGAATCTTCTCAAGAGTGGGCTTTCCTAAGGAGGTAGTATCAGACAGGGGTGCAAACTTCATGTCTGGGTACTTAAAAGCAATGTGGAAGGAGTGTGGAGTTACTTATAAGTTCACCACACCCTATCACCCACAATGCAATGGTTTAGTTGAGAGATTCAACAAAACCTTGAAGGGCATGATTAAAGGGCTCCCAGAAAAGCTTAGGCGTAGATGGGACATACTCTTGCCCTGCCTTTTATTCGCATATAGGGAGGTGCCTCAGAAGGGGGTTGGTTACAGCCCTTTTGAACTTCTGTTTGGCCACCCTGTGAGGGGTCCACTGTGCTTGGTGAAGGAAGGATGGGAGTTACCTCTCAAGCCCCCAAAGCAAGATATAGTGGACTATGTACTTGGTCTCCGCTCCAGGATGGCCGAGTACATGAAAAAGGCAACCAAAAACCTTGAGGCTAGCCAGGAACTTCAAAAGGCCTGGCATGACCAAAAGGCTGTTCTGACTGTTTACCAGCCAGGACAGAAGGTGTGGGTGTTGGAGCCAGTGGCCCCAGCAGCTCTCCAAGACAAATGGAGTGGACCCCACACTATTGTTGAGCAGAAGGGTGAGGTCACTTACTTAGTGGACCTGGGAACACCCAGGAGTCCCCAAAGGGTTCTCCATGTCAACAGACTTAAGCCATATGTGGACAGGGCAGACATGGGCTTGCTCATGGCTACTGATGAAGGGCAGGAGGAAGAGAGTGACCCACTCCCTGACCTGCTCTCACAGAACCCTGACGATGGGTCAGTTGATGGTGTAGCCTTGGCAGGCAGCCTCACTACCCAGCAACAAACTGATTGCAGGCAAGTCCTCAATCAGTTTAGACATATGTTTTCACTGACACCCAGTCAGACCACCTGGTGCACTCATGAAGTGGACACTGGGGACAGTCTGCCTATTAAAAACAAGATTTATAGGCAACCTGACCATGTCAGGGACTGTATCAGGACTGAAGTCCAGAAGATGTTGGAATTGGGAGTGATTGAGCCCTCAGATAGCCCTTGGGCTAGTCCAGTAGTCCTAGTACCTAAACCTCACACCAGTGGTGGGAAAAGAGAGATGAGGTTTTGTGTAGACTACAGGGGCCTCAATGCAGTCACTAGGACTGATGCCCATCCAATACCTAGGGCAGATGAGCTCATAGATACTTTGGCCTCTGCCAAATATCTCAGCACATTTGACCTAACAGCTGGCTACTGGCAGATCAGACTAGCTGATGACTGCAAAGCCCAAAACAGCATTTTCAACCCCTAGTGGGCATTATCAATTTGTGGTGATGCCCTTTGGTCTGAAAAATGCACCTGCCACTTTCCAGAGGTTGGTGAACACAGTTCTCACAGGACTGGAAGCCTATAGTGCAGCTTATCTAGATGATATTGCTGTCTTTAGCTCCACCTGGGAGGATCACCTGGTCCACCTCAGGAATGTTTTACAGGCCCTGCAAAAGGCAGGCCTGACTATCAAGGCCACTAAGTGCCAGATAGGGCAGAGTCAGGTTGTGTACCTGGGCCACCTTGTGGGTGGAGGCCAGGTTCAACCTTTGCAGAGCAAGATCCAGACCATCATGGACTGGACTGCTCCCACTACCCAGACTCAGGTGAGAGCCTTCTTAGGCCTGACTGGGTACTATAGGAGATTTGTCAAGGGGTATGGATCAATAGTGACACCCTTGAATGACTTAACTTCTAAGAAAATGCCCAAAAGGTTCAGTGGACAGTTAGCTGTCAAAAGGCATTTGATGACCTCAAGCAGGCCATGTGCACTGCTCCAATTCTGCAGAGTCCTGATTACTCCAAGAAGTTCATTGTTCAAACAGATGCATCTGAATTGGGGGTAGGGGCTGTACTGTCACAATTGAATGAAGAAGGTCAGGATCAGCCAGTAGCTTTTATTAGCAGAAGGCTGAC